>CAXKVI010000005.1:81580510-82280510 GCA_964058755.1 Campiglossa producta
AGTTTTTGTAGCATGCTTATAGGAGCTAAAAGCCCTTTAGTTCCCATTAGGATATAAATGGGTACGATTGGTCCCTTCGTAGGATTCCTTAACCCTTTCGCGGACAGTGGATTTTGGAGCTGCGTTCCCGTGGGTCACTTGCCATATCTTCGGATCTAATAAGGATAAACGCTTTGCGAATCATCCCGAACGCATCCTAGACTTATGAAAATACCTTTCAAATTGGCATATCTAGCTTTATAAAAAAAATTGGGATAGGTGGCAACCCTATAAACCGCCTTAAGTGGCAACACCCATGTATATAAACTTAGAATGAATCAAGTTGTCTATATGCTAAATTTTATCCAAATAGGTCAAGCACTTCGCGAGATATATGAAAAAATAAATAAATTGCGGTTAATTGGCAACCCTCAGTGGCAACCCTGCGTGAATTTAACTTATATGGAATACGGAAGAAAATACCCTTAATTTGATACCCATATTGGCAAATCTAGCTTTATATAAAAAAAAATGGGATAGGTGGCAACCCTGTAAACCGCCATAAGTGGCAACACCCAAAAATTCCGCTCGGCCTAACTATTAAGTTTTGTGCAATGTTAGCTAGATCCTAGAATTTCACCTCCTATTTGATTTGCACACCTAAACATTGTGATGAAAATCGCCTACGCCTAAAAGTTTGCAACATACGCCTGAAAGTCGGCAACAATTTCTATTTCCGTTGCCTCAGCATCCATTTTCTCAAATTTTAATCTCAATTAAAACTTCATATGGCCGCCTTAGGAATTAACTTCAAAAAACTATGGATACATATTTAATTTTTTTTTTTCATATCAAACTAAACCTCGAAGTTTGGGAAAAACTTTTTTCCCTGCACATATTTCTTGCGCCGCTCAGGTCTGTGTCTGAATAAATCGATAGGTGACGTTTGCACGAATAAATGTGTTCTCTAACGCGTAGCTCACCATTGTTAGCATTCCTTTTTATCTAAAATTTTTGTACTACTTTTTTCTCCTCATTCTTTGCATTCATCTAAATTCGTTGCTTTTTTCAAATGTTCGCTTTTATTACTCCGCTGAGGAATTTCTAAATGAAAAGCTTTGTTAACAGTATCTGTCCAAAATAATTAATAATGTATGCTATTCAGTTCATTTGCGTCAGCCTTAAACTAAATCCTCTTCGTCCTTCAACTTTTTCCGAACAAAGTTTTATCACATTTACACTGTTTATTACTAAAAACACATCAAGAGCACAATGTTTTGATTATTTCACGCTAAAATAGTTATATATTCAAGTTACTTAGTTATTATGGATGCTACATACATATAACGTGGATACAGCCTTCCAGTTAGTGATGTAGCGAACCGAGGAGTGGTTCCGGAGCAGTGACAAAACGGGTAAAAAAGATATTGAAATTGGTATCAAAGTAGCTGTCAACTTGTTTTAAGACAAAGTAGATAACTGGTAAAATCTAGATTTTTAAAGAATATTTTAAGGCACAAAATGTTCTGCTTTAGTGTATGTTGTCTTTATCCTTTAATTATACAAAATTTGTCTCAGAGCATCCCTAGTAAAAGCAAGGGATATTTTACTACAAGATTTAGGTTTTTGCTAGTTACATTTGTCTGAACCCAGAGTTGCACAATAGAACCGGTTCCGCAAATACTCGCAAATCCACATCTGTACCATATTCACAGCTGGTGCTTAAGCTTGTTGTCTAATGAGTGCTCCGGCATGGGTGCCATACCGTGTTAAATTTAATGTAATTACATTACTACTACATTGGCAGCCGCCATGAGCGCACCCGTTAAGAGCTCTTAGCATACTTATAGGCGCTTTAGTGTGTGCCTCTAATTAATGAGCGTTCATTTATTTTATGTTGCGGCTGCGAAGAGGCAATATTTTTTTTCAGCTGTGCCTCGTTCATTATTAGTTTCAAGTTTGCGCTTTTACTGACTCTCTGCAGTGTGAAGGTCGGAGTGGGAGTGAGCCATAATTTTTCGCGCAATTGAAAGTGCTTTTTACGACTTTAATTATTTGTGTAGATATGAATTTTTATTTACAAATTTTAAGCAGAAATTATTCTTAAATTAAGCTTTAAATTATACTTAATTTAGCGGAAATATTTGAGGTTTTTTTATTGTAAGAGTATTTTTTTTTTGGGGGGAAATGATATGGAGTTATGGCAGCTCGTGAGGATATTTTGAAGAACAGGCTACAAGCAATGCAATAAAATAACTGATTTATTTTGGAACGATTTTCCGTCATCCCTTGTCAAATTTGGTTTTGAGACAAACCGGTTTCGGCAATGCGCCATCATCAGTGTCGATTTTCGTTTGATAATTTGAAGTAATTTGTTCATAAGTTACAAATTTTTGGACTGTGCCCTGGAAAACATCTAAGGTCTCAAAAGCCAAGGTTTCAAATGCACTCACAAATCCAACAAGAACTCCTACTCTGAAACAGACGTTTTAATTAATGATTACAAATGTATATTAGTTTAATTGTGATTAGTTATTTTTTTTTTTTTTATAGCCATTAATCACTATTATTTATGACTATTATTTTTAACTAATGATTTAAAAATTTCTGATTAATGCTAGGATTACTCTGCTCAAATGCTCGAACCAAACATTTTAAAGAAATACACTGCCAAAAACTGTTCAATAATATTTTTCTGCTAATTATCACACTGACTACCTTGTTTACATTATTTTCACTCACCCTGACCAACGTTCCTTCCAATATGACCATCCTCAGGCCGCTGATAGGCTATTAAGCAAATGAAATGCTAAACGAGCTTTTCTTCTAAGAAAATATAACAAAAACTTTTTTGCCTGCAGCAAAGTTGTAAGTCTCTCACTCAAAGTGCTACCAGCGGATAAATTAAAAGCGAAAATGTCGAAAAACTTTTAATGGCCCCGCTATGTCCAATAACTGTAACATCAGCTCACTAAGGTACTCACTCAATGTTTGTTTTTTATTGTTGTTTTTTTTTTTTTTTTTTTTGTTAAACAAAGCAATTGCAAATCGCTCGACAACTCTAATAATAAATTGCCACACAAATGGTGACAGAACAATTACAACAAGCAGTTACAAACACAAAAAAAAGGAAATCGACAAAAAATGGCAGTCACAAAAAAACTTTTGCCGTCACAACATTTCCTTTCACAAATGGGAAACCAACAAAATGTGCTATTGCATTTGTCATTTTGGTTTTAGCAACAAAAAAAAAAACACAGAAGTACCTTCCAGCCAAAAAAAAATACAGATATTAAAATTAAAGGAAAAAAGTTAATACAACCAAATTAAAGTGTAGGTAAAAGTTTTGGTAATAGACGGTTGCCAGGGTTTTGATGTTATTTTTTGTTACATGGTTGGTTTTGCTAAATTTTTTCAGAAGTTTTATTTTGATTGTGCTACAATTTAGTGTTTATAAAAACAATTTTATATTTAGTTAGGATACAAATTGCAAGAGAAAATCGATCTTAATCTCATCTGAGGCGACAAACTATGATTATTATTGCTTTATTTCAGATTATTAAAATTGTTTTTTTTTTTTTGCAAGTATAAACTTCTATAGCGCTATAGGTAAGAAGTTTTGCAGCATCTATTATTTGTTTCTCTATGGCTACACATTCGCTAACAACAAAGTGTTAAGTAAAAGTAACATCTTGTAACTTTTATGAAAATTTGAAGTGAGTTTTTTTTTTTAAAGAACTTCCGACCCGAGAAATCTGCGTCTAGTCCTAGCCAAAGCTGGACAGTTGAGCAAGAAGTGATCTGATGATTCCACCCCGACATGCTCCATGCAGCTCACTCAGTTTGAAGTTTCAGTAATGTTTAAGAGCACCGCATAGATTCCCATCGGACAGTGCCCCGTCAACACCCCAATAAACATGGAAAGGTGTAGGCTTAGAGAACCTTAGTAATTCGGCTGATCGCTGGAGCGTCCTTGTCCATTCGCATAACATGACCCAGCCAGCGAAGCCTTTGGGCTTTAATTCGCTGCACTATGGTCAGGTCTGCGTAAAGCTCGTAGAGCTCATCGTTAAATTTCCTTCCATACTCGCTTTTGGCATCACGGAAAGGACCATATATCTTCCGGAGAACTTTTCTCTCAAATACTCCAAGGGCCATCTCATCTTCTCTTGAAACTGTCCATGATTCCGAGCCGTACATCAAGACTGGTATGATGAGAGACTTATAGAGCGTAATCTTCGTTCGTCGAGAGAGGACTTTACTTCTCAATTTCCTACTTAGTGCAAAGTAACACTTGGTGGTAAGAGTGATTATCCGTTGGATTTCTAGACTGACACCGTTTCAAACTTGTAGCTATCAACGGTGACAATACATATTTTATTAACTATGTTGGAACTGACCCCAATTCGTTCTCTATCAACCAATGCTAAATTATTATTTTTTTCCACAGTCTCGTTAGTGCAATTAAAACGCGAAACGCAAAAAAATATATTCAATTTACTAAATATTAATAAATCAATCAATTAAGCGAATGACATTAAATGTGTTCTTATAACAAACATAGAAGCGCCATGCAAATATTGCAATTAGTTGTCGCTATATTTTCTCTAACCATTTTATAATATCGATTTATAACCCATTCAAAAAAAGGATCACTTAAAAGCTATTACGTATTAATTAAATTATAAGTTGATGCCTTTGTTCCTTCCTGTCAGGGTAATAAATGTAATCAGCAAGCTAAGATGGTCGCTATTTGAAATAAGCTAATAAAAAATTAGGACAAAGATGGAATTTTTTTTGGTGTAAGGTATGTATTGTTAATAGTGTCAACAAAATACACAAGCTTAATTGAACACGAAAGTAAGAGTGAACTACTAATGCAACGAAAAAAGGTTGGAATTAGGGAAGGCCGCTGGGTTGAGTGATTGTCATCAAGAGACAAAAGGATGTCTAATTAAGTTCGAATATAAGATTCATTAACATTTTCGTGCGACATAAAGTCAAAGAACGAAGCAAAGCAATGCTGGAAGAGGATAACAAAGAACAGCGTAATCAGTTGCTCTTAAAGCTGATGAAATCACTGGTTGAGGCGATAGCAAAACAATAAAGAAAATTGGCAGATGAAAAAGTATCTTAAAGAAATTTGTAATATGAGAATATGAGCGTACAAGGAAAACGTGAAAGAAAGCAATCGAAAGGATTCAACGCCTAAACAAACAAAATTTGTGTGGAGGCGATAAAAGCAAGCAACTTAACTGCTACTTTCGGCCATTTAATTTCGAAATTAGTTTATTTTAGAGGCGTTGATGCTTGTATTGCTATGGGGTTTTGTTATACTTTTGAGATATCAAAGAGAAACTTGAGCATTTGTCGTTCATAGAAATAAAAGTGTTATTAGAGAAGCAGATTATCAAACAAAGCCTGTGGTGTGGAAGTATGACAAACAGAAATAAAGATATGAGCATTAAAAAAAAAAAAAATTCCGGGAAGGTATACTTTCTTATATTAAATACTGTTCTAGGAATGTGATTAAAAATATTGCATATCAAAGGCTAAGTAGAAATTACCAGTTTTTTTTTTGTTGATATTTCAAAAATTCCCTATCTCGGAAATTTTTTCCATCTAAATTTCCCTGTGCAAAGCTCAGCCCTTACACACAGAATAATTTTTTCCCAACATCCACCATGTTAAGCTAACAAAAATATAAAGTAGCTTTTGAATTTTTTTTTAAAAGCAATTCATGTAAAATAACGTCACTCGCTTGCCAGAGGCATGAATTGGAAAATTTTCCAGATTTGAGTTAATAGGCTTATGTGACTAATCTCTCGTTTCTCTACGATTCACGAAAAAACAGGGTTTGCTAAATGCAAGGACCCCCGGAAATTTGCAATGCCATTTTTATGAATGTGTAGTTCAATTTCTGAAAATTGTGTCAGAAAAACGAATGTGCTACACCTTCATGTTTCAGGCGGAACGAAAATGTTGAAAAATTGAATTTCAAATTTTTTAAAAATTTTCGCTGAGCCCGAAAGAAGAATGTATTGCACTGAACCACAGACACCGTGGCGTATATGTGACAATTTTGCTACACATTCGTATTTCTAGCTTAAAGAAAATTTTAGAAAATATAGAAATTCATTTTTTACGGAAAATTTAAAAAAATTTACTTCGGAAGTTTAAAGGAAGAGTGTAATGAGAATATAACTTGCAAAAATATATTTATGTCAAAAACTAAAATTTCAAATTTTTCGAGAGCAATAAACCTTCAATTCCGATTTCCCAAAATTTTCACTTTTGCACATTCATGCTTCTAGCAAGCGAGCGTCGATAATATGAGCGATAGTGTTGAAAAATAATAAAATAAAAGTTTTGAAATAATGTTGATTTTACATGAAAACTTTTTTGTTTGCAGTGAAAGAAGAGGGCATCACTGAAAAAGTTCCAATTTTAGGATCCTCAAAAATATGGATATTTAAAAGGAGCTCAGAAATTAAAAAAAAAAAGGACGTGTGGCACTCGTGGACTGCCGCGGTAAAGCTATTGCATATTATCAACTTATGCGATTAAAATATTTATGCAACATTTTGTTTTTCTTTGATATTAGTTCAAGTTTTGTCTTTGATATTAATTGATGTTACACTTTGTAAGCGTGGTGACCGACAAGAAAACAAATTTTTACTTTTAAGCTTGGTATTGTCTTCATGCGTGAAAAATGTTGCAAGTAGCTTAAACACCATTTTAAAACACTTTTTTGATAAATGAAGTATAACAAAGGTTTCTAACATAGTATTACTACCGTGTAGAGTAGTTTTTCAAGCCGTAAAATCAAAGGATTTGGAATTATAGGCGTTACCAACATTTCACGGCAAAAAAAGTTGCAAAGGCAATTACGCCATGATAAATCAAGTTCAAGACGTGAAAAGGACTGAATAAGATGGGAAACGATGATAGTAACATATTTTTTATTCTAGTCATTAAGATTGCGAATTCAAATGTTTTCTAGGCCACTTGCAACATTTTTCACGAAGACAATACCCAGCTTTATTGAATACTAGCAGAGTACCCATTTTATACATACCTGATTTTAAACCACATTTAAATAAAAGTAAGTTACTTCATGTTAGTAATTTGAGCTTTTAATTAGTTAATTATTTATAATTAATTATTTATAATTGAAATTATAGCTTTATGGTAACTGAAATAGGAAACATACGTTTGTTGTGGATTCTTTTGGATCATTATTTATTTTCAAATTGAATTTTTCAAAAAGAAAACTTGTCAGCCGCTCTGATTTTTTATCAGCGAAGTTGATATTGAAATCGCCGGCCAAGATAAGTGGAAATTTATCACCATTTGTACCAAGTGTTTTTGCCCCTTCTACCGAGTACTCCAGTAAAGTGCGATGAATAAAATGCTCTACCTCTTCCAATTTTGGATTCGGCGAAATGTAGATTGCTACCATGACAATTTGTAAACCATTACTAAGTTTGCATAAGCACGCAGAAATATCTCCAACAAATGAGTACATATCATTAACATCGCTAACGTGTCCATTATTTATTTCAATATTCAGAGACATAATATTAGTAACATTATTGTTATTTTGGTAAATAGCTACACCACCCTTAGGAGCAGTATCTCGTTTGAATTGAACAATACATTTGAAATTAGGTATTTCAATCGGATTATCACGCGTCATGCAAGTTTCGGTAAGAAGTAAGACATTTGTTTGTCTGGTAACTGAATCTTGTAAATCGTATTTGTGACTATTTAGACTTTGGCAATTGAAAGTCATTATTGAAATGCCATTTCTATTACTAATGAAATCTAAGACGCTTTGAGCTATCGTCTGAACATTATTTAAAGACAATCTTTTAAATTCTTGCAACAAAGATGCAGTCGATGCAGCTTGCTTTCGATTATGATAAAACTTAAATGCGGCATTATCGTTTTTGGTCGTGATATACAATTTTTCATGAACGTTTGAGTTCATATAAATATTGATGATGTGACGTTGACTCATGAACATTTGAGTTCATATGAATATTGAAGATGTGACGTTGACTCATGAACATTTGAGTTCATGTGAATATTGATGATGTGACGTTGACTCATGAACATTTGAGTTCATATGAATATTGAAGATGTGACGTTGACTCATGAACGTTTGAGTTCATATGAATATTGAAGATGTGACGTTGACTCATGAAAATTTGAGTTCATGTGAATATTGATGATGTGACGTTGACTCATGAACTTTTGAGTTCATATGAATATTGAAGATGTGACGTTGACTCATGAACATTTGAGTTCATGTGAATATTGATGATGTGACGTTGACTCATGAACATTTGAGTTCATATGAATATTGATGATGTGACGTTGACTCATGAACATTTGAGTTCATATGAATATTGATGATGTGACGTTGACTCATGAACGTTTGAGTTCATATAAATATTGATGATGTGACGTTGACTCATGAACATTTGAGTACATATAAATATTGATGATGTGACGTTGACTCATGAACATTTGAGTTCATATGAATATTGATGATGTGACGTTGACTCATGAACGTTTGAGTTCATATAAATATTGATGATGTGACGTTGACTCATGAACATTTGGGTTCATATGAATATTGATGATGTGACGTTGACTCATGAACATTTGATCCGGATCCGGATCCGGACCTCGACCCGGACCTGGATCCGGACCCTGACCCGGACCCAGATGTGACTTTGACTTTGACCCGTACCTTAACTTTATACTCTATCGAACCTTTTCGAACCTTTTCGAACCTTTTCGAACCTTTTCGAACCTTTTCGAACCTTTTTTGAAAAATATCCGTCACTAACTTTTGATTTGGTCCCAGGCCTGCGATAAAATCTATGCAATAGCTTAAAAACTGTAATGAATTATAAAGTCTATGTTGAAAATTCAATTCTTTTCAATGCAAAGAAAAATAGTCTCCAATTTTCAAAATACCTCTAGGAACAAATAGTGAAGCACCGTTCAATTTCAAGTTCTAGTCCCTCTCCTAATATCAACAATAAGCAGCGCTATATTTTAATTTGTCTTCAACTTGACTTAAATTAGAAATTCATTCCAAGCATTTAATAAGACTACTTGTTAAGTGTTGTTTTACCATACAATTATTACAAGTGCTTTGATCTAGTGCTTGATCATTTTGCTTTTTCTACTGTTGATTTTGTTTTAACTGAGATTTTATTTTTGTTTCCATTTTGCTAGTTAAATCACGAAGTTTTGTTGTTCTTTTTTGTTGCTTATAAAATTTCATTTTGCTCTGTATGGCTTGTATGTAATTTGTTTAAATCGCACCAGCAGCTACAACACAAAGTACTGTCTCTTCAACTTACTTAATCTAAAATTGCTGTTCTCAACGGCTTCCGTTTATACTTTTGCATTATTTTTGCTATTTTATTCAACTCTATTGTTTTTGTGTTTGTTATTGTATGTTGTTGGACATTTCGTTGTTGGCGCGTGTAAATAATAAGGAAATTTTCATTTCAGATGTCTTCGCTCATTTCTGCATAAGCAAGCGCCTGTACCTTATTTAGATTATGTTGATCAAGCTTCAGGAATTAAACTTTTTCAACAATTTTGAAGTTTTCTTAAATTTGGTAATTTTGTTTAAATATTTTCTAGTTAAAGATAAAGTTTTGTTGAAGTTAAGCTGTAAATGGCTTTTCGTTTTTATCAACACTTGAAATGGTGCTCTGTCTGCAAGACATGAAATTTGTTTTTACTTTTAACACTAATATCAAATTTTTATCAAATTATTCTTTTGAGTTTTGGCGAAAACAAGTTGAAAAATGTTACAAACAATACCAACTACGATGATTGCAATTTCGATCTTTTAGAAGGATCTTCTCAAACCGCTTTGTATTGTTGCTTAGAAATTATTCATCACCTTTACTAGTCATCGAACCAAGGAGAGGAGATTAGAATTGTGTGTAGTTTTTTTTTTAGCATTTTGTTTTCGCCAAAAACTCAAAAGAATAATTTGATAAAATTTATTCGACAACAATATGACTAAATTATAATAAAGCCGGCACACTGGCAAAAAAATGTACCCTGAATAAAGCTAAGGCTTAGTTAATGTGTGCAACAAGAATCCTAGCCATACGCAAGTAGTAACAGAATGTCGCTTTGGGTATGTGCACTTAGGTAAGAATAACATTGTTAAATTAAAACAACAACGAAAATAGGCCAAGATATAGTTGCAATTTGCTCGCAGGTACACTAAGCCGTGTTTGGTGTAATGGTTACACACTGCGGTCTAGAAATTCCTAATCTCCTCTCCTTGGTTCGATGACCAGTAAAGGTGATGCAAAATTTCTAAGCAACAATACAAAGCGGTTTGACAAGATCCTTCAACAATATCGAAATTGCAATCATCGTAGTTGTTTTCGCCAAAAACTCAAAAGAATAGTTTGATAAAAATTATTCGACTAGTCAAAAGTCCGCAAAATTTTCAAAATTCATAAATTAAAAAAGTTAAAAATTTAAAAATTTAAAAATAATAAAAAAAAAATTAATAAAAAAAATTATATAAATAACAAAACTACACAAAAAATTTAATTATAATAAAAATCAGGGTTCGGAAACATTTACTTCTTTCCACTCACATTCACGAACATGGAAATTAAAAATAAATAAAATTTGCGTACGCATTCGCGAATAAGAACGCTTAAAAAATCCACATAACTCGCATTCCTGAACCACGAACCATTCTGAAATGCATTCTCGAATCTTTGTAAGAACGTTTGTCTTATCGTTTATCTTTATATAACGTATATATACATATATATATATATACGTATATATATATATATATTTATTGTATGAAATGAATGCGATTTACCTTCAGAAACGAATGCATATGTCATGGGAAATATTAGCAGAAGATTGAGGTAATAAATTTCAAAAATGCTACCGACCGAAATGTGAACCAAAAAAACCGTTTTGGGGACTTCTTGGTTTTAATCGAGAACAGCTAGAGACTTTTTGGGGATCATTTCGTGATTTTTTTAAATCATTTTCAGACTTTTTCTTGGTCACTTCGAGATTTTTTCCGGACCATTTTGGAATTGTTTTCTGGACCAATTCGGGACTTTTTGGGGTTTTGTTTCGGGATTCTTTCGGGACTTTTCTGGGAACATTTCATGACTTTTTTGGAATATAAAATTAAATAATCTAGAATAAGAATTAATTAAATTAAAATAAAATCCTTATTGGACTTTTGACCGTTTTTGAATAATTTTTCTCAAATTATTGAAAAATCTAGAACGTTTACAAGCTACGACGATTGTACAATTTTGGCCTTGCTTAAGGGCCTTGTCAAATCGCATCGTTTGTTTAGAAATTTTTCATTACCATTTCTGGGGATAGTTTCCGGACTTTTTTGAAATAAAATAAAATAAATTAATATAGTATAAAATAAAATAGTATAATATGAATAAAAAAAAAATTAAAAAAAATTAAAATAATTCAAAATAAAAAAGTGTTATAAAAAAATAAAAATAATCAAGTAAAAAATTTAAATGAAATGAAATGAAATAATAATAAATAAAATAAAATTAAATATAAAAAAATTCAAAAAAAAAAAATATTAAATAAAATTAAAAAACACAAACTTTATTTGTAGATAGTAGCGAATGAATTGTCTAAATCGCCTATTACTAGTAAAAATAAATATCCGAATCGATGTTCAACCAGCTACTGCTACCGTTTATAAGTTTCTTTAAAGCGACTTGCACCCTTTGTTCTTTTAGCCTTAAATGTTTGCTATAAAAAAAATGTTTCTCATAATTTAAAATCCTCTGCAATCTCCATACATGTATGTATGCTCAGGCTCAAGCAACATGACAATTTTTTTATAGAGGAAGCTAAATGCAAAATATCGAATGACACATATTGAAAGCACAAAAGAAGTGCACGGTCGTGAACAAAATAGCTTCAAAGAGTATACATAGATAGCTATAACAAAGAGCCAGCGGGAAAATGGCACTAGCAGAAAATTAAATCAAACGCTATAAATCGGAAAGAAAAAACCCAAAAAGCAGCAGCAAACAAAAATTGTGCATAAATTTAAATATAAAATGGCAAACAACAAATCAATTGAAGAGATCAAACAGAATATATCATGATTTATTCCAATCAATTGTTTCGCTGCTACGTAAAATGAGAGAAACAGTATTTCGGCAAATTTGTAATATGGTACAATTCACTATGGGCGAGACGACCGGTTTTGACGATCAAAAGTTAAATTCAGATATAAGCTAATAATACTTCTGAACTGTACTCGAAGAAACCAAATTTCCCAGTATTAGAAAATGTTACGTATGCGACATGTCGTACTCGATCATTTCATTCAAAAGTTTTTCTCAAGACAGAAATGCCGTAAGACCGGCCTTTAAAAAGAAAAACAAAGAGAGCATCATTACGACCCAACATGAGGACTAGGGCTGCCTTAAATTGTATGTGGACATTTATTTCGACTCGGTATAGGATTTTTTTCATTCACTCCGGTTACCATAGATATTTATTTCAACAGTACCACGCTGTGGCACAACACCCACTCAAAAGCAATATACATGGCGGTTTGAAGCTTCAAAAAACGATAGATATTTCGCTGCGCTGGTATTTCGGTTGGCATGACATGCTTACCTAAACGATACATGTGAAAAAATTACATATTTACATACATTTACTTTAATGTAAGAGCAACACTAACGTTCAACTTCCATCACAAAAACGAATATCGCATTACCACAATTTAAATTTTATTACATGCGACACCAATTCCAATCAGTTTCAATTTAAACTATTTGAACTCGTCTCCAATGTCTCTCTGTGGGTATGTGGGTGACACTTCACTAGTGTGCGCTTACAAAGACATATATTTATATACGTATATAAAATGTCACTTGTCGGTTTGAGAATGTAGGTAAGCATGCAAGGAAGTATGTGATGTGTGACGGTATCCTCTCGTTTGATATTGGAAGCTTTAAAGCACTTACTTTGATGGAAAAGTGGCACTGTTTGTGTTACCGGAGCTGTTGCAGCTCATGGTGAGCTTACATATCTTTGCACTTTAAAGGAGATATGTACTCATGGATATTTATTTATTTTTATTTTATTTGCTCATCCGCGCGGAAATGTTTCTAACGATTTAGACGTTGACAATCACAGCAAATTTTATAAGGCATATAAGGTTATTAGTTAATAAAATCACCTGACTTTTCGTACACCACAAATCGTCGATAAGTCCGCGGAATGATATTTTACGATCGGGGATCGAATATGTGATTACATCGCATCTTATTGATCAAATGATCGAGCTAGCGTTAGAATTTTATGAAAAAAAATTAAATAATAATACAGTACGACAAAAAAAAAAAAAATAAAATAACTTTGAAAACTTTTATGAACTTTTGGCCAGTCGAATAATTTTTATTAAATTATTCTTTTGAGTTTTAGCAGCAAATAAGTTGAAAAATGCTACAAACAATACCGACTACGATGATTGCAATTTCGATCTTGTTGAAGGATCTTGTCAAACCGCTTTGTATTGTTGATTAGAAATTACCTTTACTGGTCATCGAACCAAGGAGAGGAGATTAGGAATTTCTAGACCGCAGTGCGTAACCATTACACCAAACACTGCTTAGTGTGCCTGCAGGAAAATTGCAGTTATTTTTTCGCTTATTTTTGTTGTTTTTTTTTATTTAACAATGTTATTAATTTAATAAAATTTATTCGACTGGTCAAAAGTCCAGAAAATTTTCAAAGTTCGTAAATATAATGACCAATAATAGCAATAACTAAATCAAAGGAAAATAAAAAAGAAATAAATAAAATAAAATAATATAAAATAAAATAAAATAAATTAAACTAAAATAAAATAAAATAAAAGAAAATAAAATAAATTAAAATAAAATAAAATAAAATAAAATAAAATAAAATAAAATAAAATAAAATAAAATAAAATAAAATAAAATAAAATAAAATAAAATAAAATAAAATAAAATAAAATAAAATAAAATAAAATAAAATAAAAGAAAATAAAATAAAATAAAATAAAATAAAATAAAATAAAATAAAATAAAATAAAAAATAATATAATATAAAATAAAATAAAATAAAATAAAATAAAATAAAATAAAATAAAATAAAATAAAGTAGTAGGCAACTATGTTCCAATGACGTGCCAACTCGATGGTTGATCTACGGATATGTTGCATCTCACCTCTCATTACACATCTTCTCCTTTCTTAAAAATGGGATGACATGGCGTAAAAGGTTTCACTGTTCATACCAAATCGCTACCACAACAGTCCGTAAGGGAGTACCGGAGCATACCGGACGTATATCCGGCCAATGGCTGTCAACTTCGACATCCCACCGCAAAACTTTCGGGGAGTGTTTTTGTTGTTAAAAACAACAACAACCATGTTGGGCCTCACATGTACGCTATCGGCTTTTTACATAAATTTAGAACGATCTTCAACTGCAAGAGCAACAGAATAACATATTTTGCCATGCCAGTTCTGATCTCTTTATATGGGTTGAAGTGATCCCTTTTTTGAGCATGCTCTATGACGAGAATAAATAGTCCAAGCGTGTGTTGTCGGACAGACTACCTTTGATCCAAATACCTTGACATATTAAGATCTCTCTCCGTGCCAAACACTGGTGCAATGCTTTAGGTATAGCCGAATCCAACATTGTCCTTATTTGTTTTCCTAGCCAATGAAGTGGAATACAATGTCATGTAAAGCTATCCCAGCATGCATAAGCCAAGCCGATAGAAGACAATAAAGGCAATCGACAGAAACGTGTCAATCGCTCTATTGTTATAAATGCACCATAAAGCAGATATAGTAGGTACGCACAATGAGTTAAACATAAACTCGACTCAAAGCAATATCATCTATCTACTGAATACTAAAATGCATAAAAACCCTAAGCACTTGTAATGCGATCCACACAATCGACTAATGCTAATATGTGGCATGTATACACTCACTGCTTATCGTCATAAATGAGTGTGCATATGATGAGATAAGCAGTGCAAAACATAAAGGGTTGCACGGGGAGAACGAGAAAGAGTGATATGTGGGAAAGGGCGGAATGTAGGATGTGCGCCTGCAGTTTGTTGTCGTGTGCCAATTTTCTTTGTTCTTTCGCATATTTCAATTTTGAATTTTATGACTTTTAAGTGTGCGTGAAATGACCATAGTTGTGATGATACAGGGCGTATGCGGAACACTATGCGATTGAATCTATTTTGCAAGTTTTAGTGTGCCTGACTGGGCGGCGCGTGTGTGTGTGTATATTTGTTTAGCATAGAAAGTACAATAAGTGGTTGACTGGTGTGTCTCATGTTTGTAAAAATTCCGTTTTCATCATCTATGGATGTATTGAGTGAGGGAAGAAATAGATATATACTTTTGGAAAAGTTTGCGTTATCACGCCCTTTGGGGATTAAACTTGTTATATTTTGCAAATCAAATCTTAGGTATTGGATTAGGAATAGAAATAGTAATGAAATAAGAAATAGTCAATGGTATAAGAATTGGAAGTAGGAACAGGCAAAAAACTAAAATAAGGATGAGAAAGAGGCATAGTAAGATGAAACGACATAGGCACGGAGTGTGAGAGGAAAAGGAAGAGGTAGGAGAGGGTGATATAGGAGAAACAAAAGAGTAGTAGAATGAGGAGAAAATGTAAATAAGAATGAGTCGGAGGCACAGAGGAAATGTGACAAATCCTGCAAAATCTGATAATAACAAAAATTACAAAACTCTTTTTTCGTTTTGCAAAACATTTACTGAAATCTTTGCAGAGATCTTCTAAATTAAGTTAAGTTCTCTCCTGTTTTTCTTTCTTTTTTTTATTGTACAAAACTGGATGTCATGTCAAATTTGACACAACAAGAATTAACTAACACATCCTACATTTAATTACCCTGCAGCGAAATCAGCTAGTTGAAAACTACTTTACAACTAGTTGCTGCACCGGAACCAACTAGTCAGTGTTTTGTCTTTTTCCATATAAGCAACTGGTATTTTTTACGTCTTGATGTCCTACGAAATGTCAATTGTCAGATTTCGACCAGAACATACCAGTCATCTATATGATATACTAGAATTATACTAGTTGTAAAATACCAGTCCCATACTAGTTCAACCTGGACTAGTATGATTTCCATGAAATGAACTAGTCACCATAATGGTCCAAAAAGGACTGGTATGAAATATACTAGGTCCTCACTAGTCCAAAAAACATTGAACTTGGACTTTTATGACTTACCCTTAATATTATCATTTTCCTTTATTTTCCTGTTTTTTTTTTGTATTCGCCTTATCACGAAAAAGCATCTGTGAATTATAAGAGAAAAAAGAAGCTAACTAAACGAAACTGGTATGACTTCAGCCAGAAAAATTTAGCTGTATACTAGCATGAAATGGATATTTCCCGACTAGTATGAGTTCTGCTAGAAAATTATAGTTGTACACACGTATTTTTCTGCCTAGTTTGAGGTTTCGCTGCAGGGTATGTATGTAATTCTTGAAAGTGGAAAACTTTTTTGAGTGCAAGTAGGACTAGAAGGAAGGCAAGCAAACACATTCACTTATGTGCTATGTCAGTGCCAACTTTTTAATGAAAAGTGCGCCAAACAAAAAAAAAACATAATAAAAGTCAGCCAAGAGTGCACGAAGAAGGTGAAGGTACAGTTGAAGGAAACAATTTGGAGTATTGCCTGTTTAGCAGTCACACACATAAAAGTAAATGTGTAAACAAGAAAAGTGCACACTACCAAGTTTATTTGTAGGCCCGGTGAGGTGAGTTTGCCCTAATCTATGTTTCTATTTGATCTAACTCTACGCCTTGCAAACTTAACGCCAAAATAAAAGGCCCAGGCATTCCACATTATCTTTCCAAATAAGAGGGTGGCACTCTCTTCCTCTGAATCCATAGCTGAGCCCAGATAAGAATATCTTACAACTCAAGATTAAATCTTCTTCGATAAAAACAATCGTCATTAAATACCAAATGTTTCAGTAGGTAATATTTAAGGCAAAATGGAAGGCGTTAAAACTGAAGTTTCCTTCAGGGTGCATGTAAACACATATTCAACATACCTACATATACTCAAACACATACTACAACGTGTATCGCTTTCTTGTTTATTTGCTATTATGTTGGTTTATAAACTTTAGCGATTGCATTGTGTTCAACATAATTATTAATTAGGTTGACAAATATTTACACACGAAACAGCAGAGGCCGTGGTGATGAAGCAAAAGGAAATGAGGGCAGTTTGACGATAAAATTTTGGGTTTTGTGTGGTTAGAGTGTAAAAGTTCAAAAGCAATATTATTTGTGCCACAAGAACACGCGTAAGAATACATACATATATGTAGGTACACTTTCGTACTAGCGTTGATAGGTGAAAAAACAAAAAAATATCAAGGACTGAAACCAGAACCGAAACCCTAACCGTTATTTTGATCTGAAAAAGAACGAAACCGAAACCGTTTCAAAAGCCGCAACCGGCTCCAAACGGTTTTATCGGCAAGTTCTGACTAAAAAAAGTCCATGGATTTGGATCCTGCTGTTGCTGCCAAACACTGTTTTTGCTAAACACTCCCATTTTTTGTTTTGTTGATACATTTAATATGAGTCACTTATTTGACAAGTTCCGTAAGGATATGTCATATTTTTTAGTTGAAATTTAAATTTGTAGTAAAATTGTTTGGATAGGTCCAAAGAGGAATGGACGATTTCAGGTATTTTTGGTGCAGTTAGTATCTGTCATGAGAGTAAATTATGCGCCAAGTTTCATGAATATGCCTTGCTTTAATCAGCGCCTTGAAGGGGGTTTGCACTGCTCTTGTTAAAAACTGTAAATATAAACCTGTTTATTTAAACATTTTACCATAAACTTGAATAAAATGAGTTTGTCAAACACAATTCAAGCAAACCCTTAATAAGTGTCGTGTGCAATTGATGCCAAAAATTAGTCAAGGACTTCATCTAAAAATCTAATTCTCGAAAGACATAAAAGCATGACGGACACTCAAAACTTTTTGTAAAAAAAAAACCATTGTTTAGATGCGTAGTAAGTTAAAGACCGCTAGCAAAACGTTAGGCTGTTAAAAAACTAAATGCAGACGCACAAGTAAAAAACAACTAACAAGTAGACTAAGACAGCTATGGCGTTATCGAGATGAAAATGATAGCTGAAAAGAGATTGGCAAATGGCAAGCTCAAGCCACTAACTTTGCCATTTAGCTATGAACTGCTGTGTTTCTGGCGCTGACGCACTATACAACAAAGAAAAAATTAAATTATAACAGATCCCCAGGATAAATAATAATAAGACTTTTCCTACAAATTACTCTTCTCCGTACTCTAAATAAGTTTGAGCGAAGTCAGTGGATTTTGCTTTACTTTGTTATGTCCTTTTTTGACGTCTTTGCTGTTTTTGTGCTGCTAAACTTTTTTGTGTGCTTTGCGTTTTTCAAACTCATTTTCGACGCACTCACGCACAGCTGTGCTTTGTAATAAAGTTGCTGTCTATTGGCTGGTTTGTTTTTTTATAGCTAAAATTTCATGGGATCATATTGCGTTTTTTTATTTCAAGCACAAGTTTTTATCTTTCGTTAAGCTTTTACCATCTGCGTTTACAGCTTAACCTATGTGTATATTTTAAGGGTGTTGTCTTGGTTGCAATTTTTTACAAAAATAAAGCACATCCTTGGCTAAACAAAGAAAAAATCACTGCAATCGACCAAGTAGTAAAACAAATATAAGCAGCAAAAGTCATACTTCATAAATGCCACGTTTTCTACTTTTAATAGAAAAAAGTGTATGTGCTACAGTGTGCTACACCTTCTTACTATAATAAAATGAAAGTTTGGAATATTTTCAATTGATACCTGAGTAAAATGTTCGCTCATATTTGCCCCCCTTTACGTAAACTCGATTTAATAACTAAAAAAAAAACATTTCAAATTTTCATGAAAGTGGCATAATATAACAGATGCGTAATAATAATTGATTATGCGCTACTACCTATTGGAATGCTTTAAGAGGAAGCTGAGGAAACACGAAATAATGATTACAGAAAGTACAGAAAACACAAGCAAAGTGATAGGATTTCCAGCAATACATATGTTTTTAATAGCCTGCTGACAAGTTCTGACCAAAGGACTGTATGGAATGTGACCCTTTTGTCGAGGCTTTGCTAACTGAAAAAACAGTTTCGTTATATTTTTTGATGGGTAAACATCTTTGCGTTGGTGGTCTATCCAGAAAAAGTTACATTCAAAGTATTATGTTCTTGTAAGTCTAAGATGTAAGTGTAAGAGAGGTTTATATCGTGAGTACAGAATATTTGAAAGAGCAATTATTGCTTGACTGGTTCTGTGTGTATATCCAATTGCTTCGCCGGCGCTTTATTGATCGTGTTTAAGTACTAAATAAGGATCTTGTTTTTGTTGGAAGTTAGGGAAATTAAATTAAAGAAAAGGAAAGATAAGGAAGGGAATGAAAAGGAAAGGAAAGGAAAGGAAAGAAAAAGGAAAGGAAAGGAGAGGAAAGGAAAGGAAAGGAAAGGAAAGGAAAGGAAAGGAAAGGAAAGGAAAGGAAAGGAAAGGAAAGGAAAGGAAAGGAAAGGAAAGGAAAGGAAAGGAAAGGAAAGGAAAGGAAAGGAAAGGAAAAGAAAGGAAAGGAAAGGAAAGGAAAGGAAAGGAAAGGAAAGGAAAGGAAAGGAAAGGAAAGGAAAGGAAAGGAAAGGAAAGGAAAGGAAAGGAAAGGAAAGGAAAAGAAACGAAAAGAAACGAAAGGAAAATAAAGGAAAGGAAAGGAAAGGAAAGGCAAGGTAAGGAAACGAAACGCAACGAAAGGAAAGGAGAGGAATGGAAAGGAAAGGGAAGGACAAGAACAGTAAGGAAAGGAATGGAATTTAAATTAAAGGAATGACAGTTAAAGGTAAGGAATGTAAGGAAAGAAAAGCAAGTTAGAAAAAAGGAAAGGTGAGGAAAGGAAAAGACATTTAAAGGAAAGAAAAGTTAGGGTATTGAAAGGAATGGAAAAGAAAAAAAGAAAAGTGAAAGAAAGAAAAGTAGAACGAAAGGAAAGGGGTAATTTTAGGATCATTTCGGAGGTCATATTAGGGTAATTTGAGCACATATTGGTAATTTTGAGATGATATTGGGGAAATTTTCATATTGGGATAATTTTGGGGTCATATTGGGATCATTTTGGGGTCATCTAGAGATCACTTTAGGTTGGTGTTGGGGTCATTTTGTGTTCATATTCGAATTATTTTGGGGTCATTTTAGGATCATCTCGGGGTGAATTTGGGGTCAATTTGAGGTCATTTTAGGATAATTTTGATGACTTTCTAAAGAAAGAAAAAATCACAAAATTTGTGCTGTTGTTTTAAAGGTATTTCGATGAATAGTCAGCATTATTTTCGTATTTGCTAGGAAGGAAATACGCCTAAAAATAATAATTTAATGAACATTTTTATTACATACCCCTGCGGTAGTGCTAGTCTTTGTATTTTCGAGGGCAGCGGTACCTTCATTTAGGATTCTTTAAAGTCGTCTACAAGCCAACCACACAACCAACCCTTTTGAAACCCCTAAAGACACTTACTTCGTGTAGGAAGCCGAAACAAATGTCAAAATTAAATTATGTATATGTGTATGTGATTACACGAAGTTGCAGACAGAATTTTAAACATTACAACGCAATTCCCCTTTTCTTATTACGGTTTTTCTTAAGAGCAAGATTACAACGTATGAAAACATATTTTAGTCTGCTACATATCGACTCAATAAGAAACAACAACCGCAAAAACCTCTTTTCTACTCTGAAAATATATTTATTTTAGCTTTTGTTTTTTTTTTTCGTTTCTCTCTCGTTTTTGCGCATTATGACACTCACAAGTAATCTCACTTCATGTGAAACCCATTCATACATACAATTACAGATTCCAAAACAATTTTATTTCGCACAATTTTTGTTATAGCATTCTTGAGATTATTATATTTTTCTGTTGTTCATTGCCAAGAATTTCGCAAATTCACAAATTTAAAAATAAAATGTATAATAAATATTTTCTTTTCTCTCTTTGCAGGTAAGCAACATTATGCCAAAAAACGAATGAAATTCGCCCCTTAGCACAATTGTATTTAGTACATAGATACATATCAAACACATAACTGAGGGCGCTCACGTCACCAGGGCGTATACGTAACATTCAGAAAAAAAGTATAAAACATGCGCATACACTCGCATTCCCTTAATCCTCTCTATTCAAGATAAGTATCTACTTGCAAACATGAAAAAAAATATTTCATCTGCAGACTTAAACTTAATGATGTCGCTTTGTTTCGGTTAAAGATAATTTTATTATTTTTATTTTTGTCCTTTTAAGTATCTCTTTTGAGGTAAATAAATATTGTGCTACACTGCACACGGCTGCCAACAAAGTAATTTTACCTCACAAAATAGAAGTGAAATACAACGGTTCGATATAAGTGTATAAAAATAATGGCGTATGATTAAAATATACACACAGAAACATATACATACTTAGCGTTCATGGGTATAATCAACATGTAATTATAGGGATTTAGAGCTGTTAAATTAAAAATAATAGAAAACCAAAGTTTTTTGAAAAATGGCTTAATAAATCTTAAGATGTCCCCCTATGCCACGCTGATGATGATGATTTGTTACTCGAAATAACTTCTTTAACATCAGATGTGAGAAATCACACAATACGGAGTTACCTTCTCTAAATCATTCTATAAATATTTTTAAATACTAGTATCGCTTTTGATCGAAAATTCGACCAATAACATCTTGAGGTTGCTAGCCCCGTACCCCCATCCTTCAATTTCGGGGACGCCCCTGAAAATATACCACCTATACATCAGTTTTTTTCAATTTCCTTTCCATCGGTGCATATTTCATTCAAATCGGTCAAACGGTTCGCTCACTGGAGGTTCCTAAAGTTTTTCATGTGGTGTGTTTATATGTACAGAGATCTCTGTGAGGGCTTTTCCAATAGTATTTTCTATTTTACATAGCCGTATAAGGTCTAGAAATAAAATATAGGCACACCTGTATACAGACCTATCAGTATAAAAAGCTGCTTGTCACGCTTATGACTTCTTCACCCAACACGGCGACTCGGCTCCATACATTTTTTGGAAAAAAGTAGAAGGAGTGGTTCTAGGCCATGGAAATTTTGCACAAATATGAGCTAGTTAAGAAATATTCAAAAAATGGTTGAAACTCCTAGGGGATCCTGTCATGCAACCACAAAAAATTTAAATAATTACATAAAATAACACATAGAATAATTTTTTTCAACATGAAACATGTTCAACTAACAGCAAATATCCTTTTCAATTTGCATGAGATAATCAGGCAGATGGTGTTGTTTTAACAAGAACACATGATGTTTCAAAAGAAATTCATGTAAATTTAACAGGAAGTCTTGTTAATTTAACATAGAGGCACGTTAATTTAACACTAGGTAAAGTTATTAAACATGAGCTTCCGGTTAAAATAACATGAGCGATAGTGTTGGAAAATAATAACCTGAAAAAGTGTTGATTTTACATGAAAATTTTAATGTTTACCTACTACACATTCGTTAACAAGCAAATTTAACGTATACGTGAAATTTTGTCACTTTCATGCAATTTTAAGTAACTTTTCATCATTAAGTCAAGTTTACCTAAAGGGGGGCAAATAAGGGCAACAACTTTTTTCACGAGTCGATAGAAAATATTCCAAACGTTCATTTTATAATAGCGCAATCGAACGCCTTTTATTAGCCGTTGTTCAGCTTTGTAATATTCACTTCTACATGGCTTTGCATATTCGATTTGAGATTTTCGTCTAGCCACGGTTTTAGTAAAAAGGTATTTACGCTTATGTGCTTGCTTCAACTAATTTCTTTTTGTTATGTTTGTTTACTTACAACAATGCCTATAAAAATACATAAAATATGTCACGTTCAAGACAAACCGCAATCCAAAAATGGATTTTTTTATGGATTTAATATAAAAGACATACGCACATACATACAGTTATTCATTCATTCATTCATTATTCATGAATAAAACATTTTTGCTCAAGTATTTATAATGCTAATATTTGCACTTCTTTTCATGTGTTTGTATTAAGCTTAAAGTAAATATTTGAATAAGTTTCAAATGTGTATCTGAGCAATTTTTTTTCTTAAAGGTTTCATAAATAAAATTATGTGATGACAAAATGGAATATATCTACTAATTACTTTTTCATATAAACTCTTGAAGACCTAGTCAATTAGGTAAATAAAATATACAAGATGAGCATTTTGTAAAAACCTCATTAAAGCTTCTTTCTAAGTTAAAGCATATGTAAATATCCTTCGTGATAATAAATATAGTTTAAAAAAACTAAAACTTAAGCTTTTAGAGAGTATTGAACAAAAAAGTTGAAAATAATTTTAAAAACCCTACACAGTAGTATTGTGGAAAAGCGTGGTCCCCTTTGTTCTATAATCTTCGTTTTTTATTTAAATTATTTTTACCTTTTTAGTGCAATATTCTTTAAAAACGTGTGTTTTCGCTCTTTAAACTAAATTTTATTTTTTATTTTTAGTTAAATGTGTTATGAAGTAATCGATAAATATATTAAAGTATACCGCAGTGCAAACAAAACCTCTGGGCCTCCACTTTTGTTACCCATATTGTAGGGAAATTTTAAGGTTTTTGGGCATTCACATTTTCACCGATAACTCAGTTATCGATAAATTTATCGAAATATGTCGATGTTCTAATGAAGCCTGGGGCTTTCACCTTTCGTTTGATACCCATATTGTAGGGAAATTTTAAGGTTTTTGGGCCACTGGGGCTTAGACCGAACGAGAGTCACTTACGTACAAGCAAGCAAACAAACAAACAAACAAACAAATAAGCAAACATACAAGTGAACCTAATAAAAGGGTGTTAAAAAATAACCGATTCCTCGTAGTAGGATTTTGATATAATCACTGGACGCAAATGCAAAACTTTTAAGAAGACATTGGCTCTACGGATATTTCAAGGGTTATCTCAAAATCACCGCTAGACCCACTCTTCAGCTCAATATTCAATGCATAAAAATACGAAGTTCAGTTTGAATAGACAAAACGCGTTTACAATAATTTTAAAAAATTTTATATTTAAATAGATTTTTATTGCAAGCATTTTATATGGTATTTTGAAACTCGGTTGGAAAAGAATGGCGCTACATAGAAGTCATAAAAATTGTATTCGAATGAAACTCATTACATTTTTTACTAGCTAAAGCTATGTTTATATCGATCAAATTTGAAAACAAATATGAGCCAGCCAAAATTATTATTTTTAAGTGCTACTTTGGATAGACAAAAAGTTTGTATACTACAGCGTTCCTCACCTTCTAACTATAATAAAATAAATGTTTCGAATATTTTCTATCGATTCCTGAAAAAAAATGTTGCACATATCTGCCTCGTTCTCCTAAACTTGAGTTTATGTCAAAAAGTCACTTCAATTTTCCATAAAAGTGACAAAATCCCTGCAGCGCAACCTCAAACTGGTCAGAATAATACTAGTATACAAATATAATTTTCTGGCAAAACTCATACAAGTCAGGAAATATCCATTTCATACTAGTATACAACTATAATTTTCTAGCTGAACCCATACCAGTCAGGAAATATCCATTCCGTTCTAGTATACAACTAACTTTTTCTGGATAAAACCATACCAGTTAAAAAATACAAAATCCATTAATTTCGTTTGCTTCCTTTTACTCTTATAATTCACAGGTGCTTTTTCGTCATAGGTTAAATACAAATAGTCGCTGCTTTCTTAAGAATAAACATAAAAATAAAAAGAAAATGATAAAATAAAGTGTAAGTCAGGAAAATTCTGGTTGAAATCATACTAGTCCAGGTTCAATGCTTGTTTGACTAGTATGTGACTAGTATATTTCTTACTAGTCCTTTTTGGACTGGTAGGCGAAATATTTAATTTTATGGAAATCATAATAGTCCAGGTTGAACTAGTATTAAACTGGTATTTTACAACTAGTATAATTCTAGTATATCACGACTAGTAGATGACTTGTATGTTCTGGTCGAAATCTGACAATTGACATTAAAAAATACCAGTTGCTTATATGGAAAAAGACAGTGCAGCAACTAGAAGTAAAGTAGTTTTCAACTAGTTGCTTTCGCTGCAGGAATGTTACGTATACCTAACATTTTTTTGTTAACGAATGTGTAGGCATGGAGAAACTAATAATTGATCCCGGAATACTACCTATTGTAATGTCAAAAGATGATAGGGGTTCACCGATTTCAGTCGTTACTAGACTTTATTTCAACAACCAATTTTTCCCAAAAAATATATGGAACCGACCCACTGTGCGCTATTGTGAAGAAATTGTACGTATTATTTATGCCAAGCTTTTATTTCGACCTACCACTTACGAAATCTGAGACAAAATTATGCACTTTGTAAAGATTGCGAAAATTACATTCAGTTGCAAACGTTGAGATTTTTCCAAAATTTATTTAAAATAAGCAGGAATTCAGGTTTTCAAGCATGTGAATTTCTGTGCATACTTACGTTTATTCAATTAGGTATCTACAATGTGTTGTTTATTTGCATTCACGCCTTTTTTGACTTTCCACTGTTGCTTTTGTTGTTGCTTGCATTATCGACATTTTTGGTAATTCACAGCGACACAAATGCGACAAACAATGCAAATTATGCAGATTTAAAGCCATATTTGTGGCTGGATTAGGTGTGAGCTTGTATTGTAAATAATTTTGCTTGCCTCCATCGTCCAACTCAAGCACAGCAATTTTATAATGTTGCCGTTATTGTTATTGTACGATATTGTTTCAAACAGCAGAGTCTGTGAAAATTGCAATTTCAATGCGTTTTTACTTAGTTTAAAAACTTTTTATCTTTTTTTTTTGTTTGCTGTCATTCGCCTTTTGTCGCCTTTGCGGTTTCTCTGTCATTAGGTAATAACATGCCACATTACGCAAGTTTGCAAACAATTTCATTTTATATCACTAAACGTTAAACGTGCATATGTCTGTATGTAAATATGTTTTGAATTTGCCACATTGCGTTTTACCCGACCAGCTGGCTGCTTGAGCCGCTACTTAACTCTTTTATATGGCTTCTTGTGTATTACAACAACAAAAGGGCATGGTAAAGCCTTTAACCTTAACAGTGTTTGTCATATATTTACATACATATAAATAAGCGTTTATTTATGCAGTTAATTGCTTGTTTGCCGTTATTGTGGCTACACCTTTGTAAACAGTTTGTTGTTAGATACATATATATGTATAGACACAATGACACGAATCAATAATAGTTCACTACTTATTTAAACATGTCTGTTGAAATAATTATTTGCTTAGATTAAATGTAAATATTGATATGATGACCTTTTAGTCATGTAAAAGCAATCAAGATATTGGAAACTGAAATTGTATTGTCATAACAATACAAAATAAAATAAATAAATAATGCCACAGCAACTTTTGGTCGCTAAATTTATTACCCAACAATAAGTAAAAAAACGTACAGCGGCGAGATCCAACATTTAAACCTTTTTCACAGATTTTTGTGCCGAGCTTCTCATCCAATTTATGTGTGCAGCTTTTTAAATTTGTCCCTACACATTGGCAGGACATACCGCTACCTCAGGATACAATTGTCACTTGATTTTTCAGGAAGGGGTTTTAAATTATAAGTTACACTATCGAAAAACTACATTTGTATGACATACGACAAAATGCATGACATACGCCATTCGAAAGGGATTACGAAGCTAACTCCTAATCCCGAATGCCCAAAATTCATATACGACAATCATATTCTGAGGTAGCGATACACTTTTTTGCCGACTGACGGTGTGTGCTCGGCCTTCAACACCAAGTGATCGGGTATCGACTCCTCGTCAAAGCAACTCCACTGCCCTTCGGAAGTTGGTCAAAAATCTGCCAAAGGGCGACCCTGTTTCGAAAGACTTTTAAAAAATATTTTTTGATATTGCTTTTACCCTAATAATGGAGTAGTAGGCCGATCACACTAACCAAACTAACCAAAAAAATGTGCCAACAACACGCGGTGTTCCCAAGCGGTCCCCAGACTAAGTACATGTATAAAAAATGAGCTTAAATTTCAAACCCGTCTAAAGTTTAAGCGATTTTTTAAACTTTTTTTTTGAATATTTTAAACCTTCTAAAAGTTTAAAAAGAATTTCAATTTCTTTTGGTTTCGATTTAAGATCTGAATGAAAAAGCAGTCTAAATTTTTTATTTTTTTGGTTTGTTTGAAAGTCAGTGAGTTTTCCCACAAAAACTTTATGTGCGGCATAGCTCAGCGGTAGAGCAGTCTGCTGTGACGCCTAAGCGCTTTCGGATCAAAATTAAAACATTTTGGTTTGAAAAATAAAATTTTTCGGTCTACAATTTTTGCTATGTTTCAAGATTGAATTTTGCCCACAATATTTATGTGTGCGATGTAGCTCAGTGGTAGAACAGACGGGCATGATGCGGGAAGTCTGGGTTCGAGTCCCTGTGTCTGAATAAATTCTGAGTCCCAGCCAACGGATAAAATATTATTTTTTCTTTAAAAAATTGTTAAAACATTTCTGGCTTAAAATTGAACCCCGTTTCATTTAACCAATTTTCTTGAAAACTGGTCTAGTTTAAATTTGAAACCAAATTTGGTTTGTTCAAATATGTAGTCCAAAAAAGTTCAAAGTTTACTCAAATTTTTTACCGTGTACTAACCACAGAGAACCGATGTATTATGGTAATATAAGTAAAAGTTTCCTTAAAAAGCGGCCCGGCGTCATAGTTTTTAAAACAATACTGTCAAGCATAAATAGGTACAGATGTTATGGTAGCTACCTGAGTTCAGCATTCTGAAATTGTGAGTTCGATTTTCAGTGAAGGCTTCTAACTAATAAAATTTTTTGATAGATATACATTTTTTTTACTTTCTCCCAGAACAAATAAATTGGTACTTAATGAAAGGAATTTGGGTTTTCCTTAAACTGTGTGAATTATTTTACTTATTTTAAGGGATCCATGGCTTTGGAGGCATTTAGAGGGCGCTATTTCCGTGGGTGCGTGCTTTGATACGAAACGAATAATTCCTAAAGTAGGACATAGTACCTTCTAAAAAGTTTTTCCGGATTACATACATACACTAATTCTTACTTACATAGGGCTTCGACAATTGGCCTAAATCTTACCCTTTTCGGTGCTTCACGACAGATTACGTCCCATGTGTAGTTTGCCTCGCGGAGCTAATTCGCAACACTTCGAAGCATGTGGCTGCTTTTGACCTGTACTGACTGGTTCGAGACACCCTTAATGTTCCGACATTGGTTCCCCCCGGATTCAATACCAATTTTATAAACACATTCCTCACAATGAACCAAACCAATTATTTTCTAGCGAGAAAACTTCAACCTGAAGAAATACTCGCCTTTGTTCGATATTGTCAACCTGAGGCATTATTATGCAACGTTGGGCATAAACAAAGTTTTTCGGTTGAAACAGTGTGTTTGCGGTTTTACGGTTGTGTGAATTTAATCAGTTAAAATGCCAAAACATACCCAGAGCTGTTGTAGAAAATAAACAAAAGCCAAAAACGTATGAAAAGCGAAGCTACTAGCCAAAATAAACAAATATAAAAACAAACCGATTGCAAAATCGTGTAGAAGGGTAAAAGAGGCGATGTTTCAAAGGTCCAATATGAGTATGCGAACACTTGAAAATAAAAGACGGAACGAGCTGAGTAGCGAAAGGGTGGAGAAGGGTCATGGATTGAAGTGTGTGACAACACGTAAAAGGAATCAAATTTCCTGGTGGCTGTTGCTGCGCCATGTATGTGGCGACACATTCCAGCTCATATGCATTGAGCAGTGTTCCTGCTGGCTTTATCTGTTGTCGCGCGTTGACTTTACACATTTTCTACACTACCAGCTGCACTAAAACTCGATTATTTGCTGGTTTTGGTTATCAATGCCATGCTCGTGTTGCCACTAAAGTTGCACAACTGACCGTCCCCCCAAGATGATAGAAAGGTACAATTGTATCATTGACTCTGCCATTTCGATTGCTTCCTTCACTCTGCGAGTTGATAATGTTGCCATATCTTAGTACATTTTCATCGATGGTAAAGACTATGCAATATCATTTGCTCTACATGCTTTTACGAGCACATATTTCTTATACCCAGGGTACTAGTACTAACTAGTATAGGGGTATGAAAATTTTGTACGCATAACGGTACTACGTAATGGCACAAAATAATCGATATAGATATAGAGCTCCATATATGAAAGTTCATATGTTGAAAAGAGGAGTTTCTTTAAGACATGTCCGTCCGTCCGTCTGTCCGTGTACACGATAACTTGAGTAATGGGTGAAATCGGATGATAACCACGCCCCTTTTGAAAATTTCGAAAATCTCATAAATTTTCATATATCGGCAGCTGAAATGTATAAAAGATACACTTTTTTTGGTGAATCCCCATTCATTATGATTTTTTTATAAATTTTTTAAGTGGAGGTGGCACCGCCCGGAAATGGCCAAAATAATATAATTTGGTAGGATGAACCCCCTAGTCATTCGACTGGTCATAACTTTAAAACTAATTACAGTAGAATAATGAAATTTTACACAAGGTATACTAGAAAAAGGAAAATTTCGAAAATCACATAAATTGACATAAAACGGTAATGTAAATAGCTAAAATTGTATAAATTGGTAGGTAAATCCTCCTAGGGCCTATATCATTATTATCCGTTCAGAATACTACCGCTGGGTATTTATTGTTCGGTTCACCCGAATATAGACTTTCTTACTTGTTTATTTTGCGTTTGGTGTTGTTGGTTGTGTTGGTTTGGAGGAAATTGTGTGATGTGTTTTTTTTTTTTTGTTTATTCTTACAGCTTGTTGCAAGTGCATATCGTATTTCACTACATACCTTTGTCTTTGTCATGTCACATATTCGCACATACGCAACTCGTAAATACCGGAATTAAAATTCGAAATGAAATTGCCACACAGGGATCTTTGTTAGGTTAGCTCTTCGAATTCGAGCTTTTTACTTTGCTCACCACATTTCAATTACGACTCATTTTTGGTGTGAGGAAAATTGAAGGTACAAGAAAACTTTCGTTGATAACTTTGATTTCGACGGATAACTTCGAAATCGCTCTGGTTATCGAAATAACGGATATCTTAAATTTTAAGTTAGACGTCCCGTAATGTAACAGTGAAAGTTTCATTCTATTCCATTTAGCAGTTTTTGAGTGATAAATTGACAAACATACAGACGGAAACTCTAAAGTTTCCAGTTTTATTATATTTGGAAATAAAGATAGAGAAGAGATGAAATTTGTATTCACTCGTTTCATATTTAGGAGAAGCAAGTTATATAGATAGGCGGATCTACGGATATAAGGTAGATTACCTCCTAAACCAATCTTCAATTTTGGTGGCGATTATACTCCACACATCTTTTCGCAAAGAAATAAGCAAAGTTAATCAACCAAGAAGGATTTATTCCACAGTTCAATTTTTAGTCGTGTAATAAATGAACATTAACCAGAGTTACTAGTTGGAACACCGTTGTTGGTAACGAAACTAACTACTTACAGCCCTATGCTGCGCGTTACCGGTAAAATTGCCATCGGCAAACAATTTTCCTGAAGTAAACTCTGACGAAATATTTTAGGTGCTGATAAATTCTATCTCTGCTACTTTTTATTCATGGTTGGTACTTGCTAGGTTTTACTCCATCTCATTTCAAGAAACGATTGCTGTGCTGTAGTAAGGCATAATTGCTGAACAAAACGAAGAGTATGATTGTGCAATTGTTTGTAATTTGAAATGAGTTTGGCTGTGCACCTAAGACAAGAATTAAGCTTCGTAATTTGGCACCACTAAGGAAATATGTGTGCGAGTAACGTGTTTACTTTGCACTACAACGTAAGTTGCTTACGTTGACGAGTTTGTTACTATCATCCTCCCAACACGGAGCGCTTTAAAGGATTTTAACCTCGAAGTCACTATCTACTGCCTCATTTATCACAATTTATTCTTCTGACTATTTGGGAAAAATTCCGATAATAACCTAACAATAAATGATAAAAGATATCTTTTAAATAATTCAAAAAAACGAGGTGAAGTCTAGAAGGCCCGCAACTACAAAGAGGCTAGTCATTTAGATCACGCTTAAAACGATGTCTAAGTTGACTTTAAAATTAAGAACGGAAGGATGCCGTAATTAACTTTATTAATTTTTCCAAACTGACCACAATCGAAAACTAAACGAATAGTGAAAGCCTGGTTTGATTGCCTGCTGTATACATATTTATCTTAGGAATAATAAAAAAAACGAGTGTCTACGATCAACCTTGAACTAGAAGTGTGTACACTTCATTAAAATTTATGACAACAACTCCATTTAGAGTTCTGACTACAACTCAAACTTGAGTTATGCTAGCCAAAGCATCAGCAGGTGACTTTCATATTTGGTCAATGCAGTTTGTACAATAACTCTTCTATAAAAATGTTGTAGAAACTTGTAATACACAGAAGTCACTAAAATGATAGCTAGCAATATAACAACTACGACTACCAACTGATTTTAGACGGCTACCGTAAACAAACAGTTGCAACAGCTGATGGATGGCTTGAATGCCACACACGTGCAAACAAATAAGCATTATGTAGCTATTTGTATGAAAATGTGCATGCAGCTACTTTGATGTTTTTGTTTTTGTAGTTAAGCATAAACAGCAGCTTTTACACGCATCTCTTACAAACGTCTCATTAGTGTCAGCACTTCTGCCAGCGCGTCTAGCGACCGGTCGCCAAGAAAATCCACAAGTCAGTCAACCAACAAGTGAGTTGGTAAAGTAACCAGCTTTTCAGCACTTGACGCATGCGCATTGTCGCGTGCAACATAACAGGTTTACATTTGTAAGCTACATAACTGCTGTGATACACTGAACCATGCAGACAAAATATACTAGTTTACAAACATGGTTTTCTAAATGAGCTCAAAATAGTCCGAAAAATAATCAAATTTGGGACACAGATACCCAATTTTTTTCGCTCCAACACTCCCAAAGCCAAGTTATGAGTCGCAAAGAAGCATGCAACTGAAGTCAGTTTTGATCTCTTTATATAGTTTGAACTAATGCATCTGGTTGGAGCATGTCCTGTTAAGAGTCTCATAGGCCTCTTTCGTGACTTAACGGGCACTATCGAACAGATTCCCTGATTTCCATAAGTAAGCTACACAAGTTAAAATATAGTCATCCCAACTAAGCCCATAAGTGAGTATTTGGGATCAATCATAGCAGACTGTGGACGAAAGGTATTGTTCGCGAACAACTCTCTTTAACGAATAATAGAACAAGTTTTTGCAGGGTATATTTGCATGATTGCAGCCGTGCTTGAACTGAGTTTATAACGCATTTTTCACGTTTTCAAGTTTCCTTACCTGGCTGGTGCAATAATTAATTTATATTTTTTTTTTCTTGCAAGGAAAATGAATTTGTAGATGACTAAACAATTATGTTTGCACGTGGGATTTGCACATAGGTATTTAATTGCATATTTATTTGTTATATACCTATATGAATGTAAATATAGTCGTATATAAATATTTAATTACTGTTTTTGCATGGCCGTTGACCCCGCAGACTTCGTTCTGCACAAAATAGATTTTTTTAAATTCATTTCCAAAATCCCCTATTACGCCTGTATTTCTTTATTCGGAAAAATGAATTTTGTATGGACGATGCCACGTACCCTCTTCTCATAAGTCGGCCTCTGTTTGTGAGACTGGTATTGATATCGTATATCTCCATACCAATTCCCAGGCATGTGGCTGCGATGAACATTTTTAGGGATATTGGCCCTGAAAACGTAAGTATGTATAGGAGGTACCACTCCTATTCTCCATAGCCCCCATATTTTTTAATGGTCCCACCTTTACACCATACAAATACATATGTTAAGCCTAAAGAATTAAGTTTGTATGAGTGGCAGGTCTACTACGCCTTCTTTGCGATAACTCCAACCTATTTCTTTGAGAACTGTATTAATATCGTTTACGTCCCTACCATGCACCCTTTTAGAGATATTCAGCATGAAAAGCTAAGATTTCCTAAAAAACATTCTCGGAATACGGCTCGCATGAGATGTAAGAACCATATTGATGACAATTTAGGCTAAGGATAAGTACATTTAGGGAAGGGCTACACAACAACCACGCCCTGTTAAAACCCTCAACAACATATTGTCAAAGCACTTTCTGGGGTCTCACCTTGTCCACATTTTGGTCGATATTTCCGAAGCGGACAGGAAACTACTTGTTTTTAAAACACACGCCAACACCTTTCTTTTGATACCAACATAGGAAAAACACTTTCTCGAGCCACACTTTGTCCAAATTTTGACGATATTTGGGAAACGGGTTCGTACATTGGACTTGGAAACCGTTCCTGTTAAGAGCTCCGCAAACGCCTTTTATTTAATGTCCTTATCGTACAAATATCCTCTGAGTCACACCTGGAACTAAGAACCCCACCCTGTTAAAACACAAACGATTTTCTTTTAATACCCAGCAACACCGTCCATGTTCACATGCGCTCCACACTTAGGTCAATATCCTGGAACCGGGTTCGCATATGGAACTAAAACCACACCCTGTTAAAGCTGTTCCACATTTTGGTACTCATAACGTGTCTCTTGTAACCTTGCTCGTCAATCTTCCCTGACAATTTTTCAGCGTACCTTTTTGTAAAAGAAAATACCTATGTGCGCACTAAACAAATTGAAAACCCTTTGAGACCGATTCCGGCTTTTGAAACGGTTTCTTACAGAAAGAAGCTCTACTATCTTTCATGATATCGGAAGGAGCATTACAGGAACTTAATGGCGTCTTACTCAGTCCCACTACTTGTTGGATGATGGCTTCAATTCAATTTCTCTTGCTAAAGTTCCTATATATGTGGGCGTATTTGAGCGAGTTCGTATTGACGGCATTGCAAGACATCTCTTCCTGTTGTTGACAAAGAAACGATCTGGCCAAAGAAACGTTCTGGACAAAGAAACGTTGTTGACAAAGAAACGTTCTGGCCAAAGAAACGTTTTTGACAAAGAAACGTTCTGGCCAAAGAAACGTTTTGGACAAAGAAACGTTGTAGACTAAGAAACGATCTGGCCAAAGAAACGTTCTGGACAAAGAAACGTTGTTGACAAAGAAACATTCTGGCCAAAGAAACGTTCTGGATAAAGAAATGTTGTTGACAAAGAAACGTTCTGGTCAAAAAAAGGTTCTGGACAAAGAAACGTTTTTGACAAACAAACGTTCTGGACAAAGAAACGTTTTTGACAAAGAAATGCTCTGGCCAAAGAAACATTGTGGACAAAGAAATTTTCAAGATTCAATTGCCAAGAAGTGGTCTGGACAAAGAAACGTTCTTGACAAACAAACGATCTGGACAAAGAAACTTGCTGGCCAAGAAACGTTCTGGACAAACAAACTTTGCTACTTATCTTTTAGAATTCAAGTTCAAATTCAAAATGCACCTGAGTACATACCGGCGTATGTAGGTATTGAGAATAAGGTGGAAAGCGAAAATGGTCCAACTATTTTTTTTTTGTGAAATTTATAGCTATTTAACCGCTTTTGGAGCACTAGAAGTCTGAATTTTCAAAAAAGATTAGACAAGTTTTTAATTGCTGTCAAAGTTAAAATACATACCCGGGTATGTCGTATTGATATAAAGGTTAAATTAAATGTATGAAACACAAGATAGAAAATGCCATAAAATATTTATAGTATACATATGTATATTACGTGCATGTTGTTTGCATTTTTTAATGTGATTTTACTTTTGATTTATTTTTCCAATTATGCTGCAGATGAACAAATATTTTTCCAATTAATGAATTAGCAAACTTAATAATTCATTCACCATAAAAGCAGATTACATTTAATTATTACATTACTTCGTTATCAAAATAAAATAATTTTGATTAAACCAGCCTAAATCACCTGAATGTGATCAAATGTTTTAATTACGTTTAGTTAGTTATTGATTTCATTATGCTTAATGGTCGATGGCAATTAAAACAAAATTTAAAATCAAATTTCTCGTTTGATCATTTATTGTACTGTTACAAGGGCATTTCCAAGCTTTTAAAATGATTGAACAGCGGCACCAAAGTAATGGAAAGGGCTCCTTGAAACGCAGAAAGGGGTTGTCTTAACATGTAAAAAAAAAATCTTTTTTTTTTTTTCAAAATTTCCACTTGGTCAAACTAGGACTTTTTAAGGAAGCTTTCCGTAGCTATAAGCATTACATAGCAAATAAAATTCCAAAATAGCGCAAGTCTCACTCATACTGAATTGTAGGATGACGCGGTCAAATGCTCTTGCTTCTAGTTTATGTCCCAAACTAAACTTTTTCGTACAAAATTTATATCTTCTTCGAACGACATCTGTCAAACGCAGACACATTTTCGTGAGAAGATTTTTTATCCAGAAATGTCGGTAGAGTTGCAGACAAGCAAAAAAATGCTGTTGATTTGTTTTCTGTATACATTTGTTTACTCTCTTGTATAAGCCACTTCGTGCTCTTATAACATGATCATCCAATCTTTGTCATCAATTTAATTACTCACGATTAATATGGCTTTTAGCTTCATTTTGAGGCTTCATTCTTCATCTGACTGGTATGTTTGGTATGTATTTAAACCACCAGCAATGTATTCACTAAAAAGGCTTACGGCGCATGCGCAACTACTTATTTAACTATTCAGTGAGCGTAGCTCATTAAAATCCAGCATCAGCTTTGTAGACGGTTTGTAATGCAATTAAAATGTTGATTTAGTGCGGATACGAGTATACTATGGCGACTTAAACGTTTCTCTGAAATTCTTGTGTGGCTTCAAATTGAAATGTTAACCATTTATTCGGAATTCCACGAATGCAATGTAAAGCAATTGCTTGACTTGAAGAGTGGTAATATGTTTAGCTTAGAAGGTGGATTTTATTGAAGTTAAATGAACACAAATAGTTCTTTAAGATGCATTTTGACAAGGTTTGAAGCCCACCCATTTCTCATGTGTAAATCGTATCAGGTTGTGTTAATTGAAGTTCGCCATACTTGAATAGCAGCAATCTGTCACTGAATAAAGTCTTATACGGTTTTTAATAAAGACCCTTACAGTACTTATTGTTTTACTTTTAAAATATCATATCACTTGAGAGATTCAACCGAAAGTGTTTTTTTTTTTTGTTATTTAAACGCCTAGTTAGTAGTGTCAAAGAGAATTAAAATCAAGAAGAAGAAGAACAAACCGTTCAAGTTACCGTTTTTTGGCGATCTTTTTTTAAGCTGCCTTTCTTTTATATTTAAATGAGCTATTCTTATATATTTGTATATCCAATACTATCTTGGGAACCGCTTAACTGATTTTGATGAAATTTAGAATGTGAATAAGTAATATGACTAATAGTACATTTACACTGCACCAAACTTGCCGAATTCAAATGAGCCAGCTCGACACTGTATACATTGGCAAATTTGCAGCTTCACCTTCCCTGCAAGAATCTGCTACCAGGAAAAAACGCCACCGAAAGAAAATACATTACCGTGATAATTTAAACACCTGTTGAGTAATAATAAAAGAAGAGTCAAGAAGGCTTCTGTCTTTTCCTGAAGAACTGGTCCACTTTTTTATAAAAAAACTAGTTCAAATTGTTATTTACAGCTGTGCATAGTGCAAAAGTTATCACACGTCAATTACCCTTTAAGGTTATCCTTTAAGGTCGCCCCTCGGCAGTAGTTTGGCAAACTCTCCGGGTGTATTTCTACCATGAGAAGCTTCTCAGCAAAAAATTCATTTGCATTGCAAGTGCCGTTCAGAGTCGGCAAAAAACTGTAGGTCCCGCCAACTTGTAGGAAAAACTCAAAAAGCAACACACCACAAGTTGGAAAGAGAAGCTGGGCTAAAAATCTCGTTAGAGGTTATGATAACCTGTTGGTATATCGCCGCCATTAGATAGTGTAGCCACTTGGGACGGTTTAAAGGGGTACCACCTGCAAGATAATGCCAATGTGGGTATCAAATAAAAGGCATTTTAGGCCGCATACCAATGAAGTGACTTTTGGGCTGGGCTTCCGAATAGGGTTGCCAGCTTATTTAATTTTATCTATCGGGAACTTCTGAAAACGTAAAAGGTATTTTCGGTGTATATTATGTTGTAGATAGTATGCTTCATTCTAAGACTTTCAAATGTGGCGTCGTCACTTCATTCGGCTTAACCAAGATATGCCAATATGGGTGTCAAATAAAGGTATTTCCGGCCGTATACCATAGATATTTTCAGGAAGGGTTGCCATATATATCGCATGATCTAAATAAACTTAAAGCATAACAATTAATAATAATAAGAATATAAAAATTATCTGACTCTCTTTTTATTACTTGGATATTTTTGATTTTTGTTATAATTAATCTTATGGCAAGAAGTTAACTTCTATCACTTCTAGGGTTGTGGGAACAAATATAAAATGACCAGTAATAGAATTTATTGAATTGAACCAAAGAGCTAAAAAAAAGCTTCACCAAAAAAAAGCTCCTACTATTTTATAGACTGTCTTCTAGCGATATAGCTTTCGTTGTACGAGTATTTGTGTTATCTATCTAAGAAGCTATTGCTGCTTGAATTTTTCGGTTATTTGTTACTAATGTTTTCTTATATGCTCGCTATTGTTGCTGCCTTAGTTTGTTTGTAAGTCATCAGATGTTGCTTTTAACCTACGAACGTGATGTGTAGCGCTGATTATGTTATTGCTGCTACCACTGACTTTATCATGGTTTCTACTCTACTTTTCTACGCTTTCTTCTTAGCCGCAAAAGTGCTTATCTCAATTACTGTTGCAGCTAATGGTTATTTCTTTTCACTGGCTGTTGTTGTTGGTATTGCTGTTTTTGTTTTAATTATAAAACGCCGCCTGTTGCTATCTACTACTGCGGCTGCTGGTGATGAAATTAAAAAGATGATGAGTTGGGTGCTCTTAGCCTCGTCAACGCAAGTAATTAACTGCGTCTGCGACTTTACTCTTCATGATGTCTTGCCGCCGCCGCACATAGACTTCATTTAAAGTTAAAATTTTTAAACGCACTTAAATGAGGCTGAAAATGATGTTTGTGACTGCTATTAAAAAATTTTCATTGCATACTGGGAATTTAAATATGCGTACGTGCGTTTGTTTGCTGTTCAGAAAAATGGTATGGGTGCAACCTTTTGTGACTTTGGTGCTGCCTCCTGTTTGTGCCTGGCGCCAGCAGCTCTAAATGGTCTTGTTTATATTAATTACAAACCTGCCAGTTACTTAAATTTAATTACGTGACTTTTAGGTAGACATCTTTTGTTGTTGTTTGTCATGATGTTAACATAAATATGCACAAACTATTTGGTTGCATGTTGCAAGCATAGTTTACGGTTGTCTTTCAAAAGAAAACTTTATTTTGTTCTGAATTTATGCATTGTTTACAAGTAAAATGAAATGTTTATTGTTACACCTGAGGATAAGAGAATTCGTTTTGCAACTTTTCAAGGAATGCGTCTTGAATATATTTTGAAATGATTTTAATTTCTCCTGTAGAGCGAATAGCTGCAACCGATTACAGATAAAGAGCAATATTCTTTAGCTTTTCTATATGCCGCCAAACTCAAGATGATAAAGGAGGCAAGTGGTCTTTAAAATTTATTGCAGTTCGGTTATATACGAAGACAATTTCAAGTAGGGTTGCAAGCTAGTTTTCCCACCGAGTCCCATTTTATTTACTCCTTAGTATATCGACCAATATCGCGGGAACAGATGAATCAGTTTTGGATCAACTTTGGAATTAATGTAGACTGTATGATTCATTCTGAAACTTTCTTCTTGGGTGTTGCCACTTCGGTCAGTTTACAGAGTTGACACTTATGTATCTAAATTTTATTTTTTTTTTTTTTCAATATTGAACAAGATATGCCAGCACGGGTCTCAAATAAAGGGTATTATCGTATACCAGCGAAAACATTTTCTGGAAGGAGTTTTGCCTGGGATTGCCACATATGCAATGCCATTTTATTTATTCCCTCGTACATATGTATGTATATCAACCAATATCTCGGGAACGGCTGAAGCGATTTGGATAAATTTGGAATATACATATGTAGTTAGTTTGCTTCTTTCTAAGACTTTTTTGGGTGTTGTCACTTCGGGCGGTTTACAGGATTGCCACTTATCTCTTTTATAGTATTTAGTAAAATATGCCAATATGGGGGTTATTTTAAAAGTATGTTCGACCATATGTCAAAGAAGACCTGGCAGGATTATATCCAAACGGCACTCGGGAACCCATTTACCATGGAGAGTTGTCAGAGTTGCCAGCCTTTAAAAATGGTTTTAAATAATGAATATCTAAATAAATAAATTTAAAACCTAAAATATAATAATAATAAGGAAACAAGATTTATCTGGCTCTCTTCTTATTAATTGGATATTTATGATTTTACGTTTACAAAATTTCTAAGATAAGAAGTTAACTTCTATCAAGTGTACTATTCTAAATGCAGTTTTTTTAAGTCCTTTGTTTACAACGGGTTTCTCTAAGATGTGATTTGAACCAGGGAAAAAATTTTACTTTGCAGATCGAATATTTTTTGTCTACCTACACGCAAAAAATCTGTAAATTTAGGTTCTTTAATTACAACTCAACTAAGTTGACTAAAGAAAAACGTATCTTTTCCGAGTGTAGAAAATCTACCAAAACCGTAAATGTTATCTTATAGCTTTAAACGAGCTAATCATGTATATATGTATATTTGTATATCCAGGCTATCTCGGGAACCCCTTGACCGATTTGGATGAAATTTTGAATATAGATATAATGGTTGATTCTAAGACTATCCGCTTGGGGGTTCCCACCTGGGGCATTTTACAGGGTTGTCACCTATCTCAATTTTTTTTAATTTTGTATCAAAATATACCAATATGGGTATCAAATGTAAGGAGATATTTTCAGCCACCTATAGGCGGTTTACAGGGTTGCGACCTATCTAATTTTTTTTATTATTATTGAGCAACATATGCCAATATGGGTATCAAAAGAAAGATATTTTCAACCGTATTCCAAATATGACAATTTCAAGCAGGATAACCCCTAGAGTTGCCACCTGACCGCGTTTTATTTATTTTGCCTTATGTCTATTTGTACATATATTTGTATATCCAGACTATCTTGGGGACCGCTCGACCGATTTCGATGAAATTTTGAATATAGATAGTACGGTTGATTCTAAGACTATCCACTTGCCACCTGAGGCAGTTTGCAGGGTTGCCACCTGTCTAATTTTTTTTTTAATTTTGTAGCAAAATATGTCAATATGGGTATCAAATGAAAGGTATTTTCAGCGAAATGCCAACTAAAATATTTTCAAGTAGGGTTGCCACCTTACCGCAGTATCCGGTCTCTTTCGGGAACCGCTTGACCGAGTTGGATGAAATTTGGCATATAGATAGTATGATTGATTCTAAGAATATCCATTTGGGAGTTGCAACTTTGGGGGGTGTAGATGGTTGCCACCCATTTTAAATTATGGAGTTAGGTATACCAAAATGGCTATCATATGAAAGGTATTTTCGCCGACATACCAACTAAAATATTTTGAAGTAGGGTATCCGCCCAGGGTTACCATTTTACCACATTGTAAATTGTATTGTATATTTTTGGGATCATATCTGGATTATTTAGGATCATTTTTTGATTATTTAGGGGTAACTTCGGAATAATTTTGGGGCTATTTTAAGATAATTTTGGGTTCAATTAATTTGGGACAATTTTGGGATAATTTTGGGATAATTTTTGGATCATTTTAGGATAATTTTTGGGTCATTTTGGAAAGATTTTAAGGTCTTTTTGGGATTATTTTGGGAACATTTTTGGATAATTTTGAGATCATTTTAGGCTATATTTAAGGGTGTTTTTGGGGTCATTTGGGAATCATTTTTGGATCATTTTGGGATCATTTTAGGGTCGTTTTGGGATCATTTTTGGGTCGTTTTGGGTTTAATTTCGTATCATTTTGGGAAATTTTAAGGGTTTTTTGGAATCATTTTAGGATTATTTTGGGATTAATTTTGGGATCATTTGGGTTAAGTAAAGTTAGCGCTAAATTGATAGCGCCGAGCAAATTCGGTCACCCTGGTACTAGGTTTGTTATTAAAGTTCTTTAATTTTAATATTTGCAAAAAAGTGTTAGCAAGTTTTCACAACTCGATTTTTCTTTTTGGAATTTTACTACTTTTATACTTTTTTCTCCATAAAGTTGTTTAACTGTTCTCCTTTGAAAAAATACTTCATATACATATAACTGCGTATTTGTCCGGCACATTTATAGTATGCATGTAGGCATGTAAACGAGTGGACATGTGGAGCTCAGTGTAACGTCAATAAAAAGTAATTAAATAAAAATACCATTGCCACGCAATGCAAATAAAATTGCTTACACATCCGCACATAATGCATTCATTCAATGTCGGTTACATCGCCACTCTCTGACATTTAGCTGATATGAGTTGAAGCTTACCTTGCCGGAAGCGGAACTACTTTACAAAATATTTAAAAAGTCTTATCTAAAAAATTTCGTTCGGAGAAGCCGTTGTGAAAACTCATTCTGGGTAAGTTCGCCCTTGAAAAGAATTATCAAAAACAGCGGGCTATATTTTTTCTCCCGCTAGATGACGCTGGAATTGATTTATTTGAAAAATCCGTATTTATGTTCTTTTTTGAACAGCATGTAATCAAAATTCTAAGTTGTTTATAACGGGATTAGCTTAAATGGCTGCCTATTTTGTCCAACAGGGCATGTACCACATAATGTGTACAACTTTAATATTTGTGTGCCGCCTGCAATGCGGCGATTACATTGCAGTGAATGTGTTGAATGCGAAGCGAGTGTGAAATGCGCGTGAAATTTTCATGAAAAAGATATAAATTTTTCTTTGATAATGCGAAATTTTATAGCGAAAAAGTGCATATTATAAATATGTAGTATATGCAATAATGGCTTTTCATTTGCACTTACATAGGTATATGTGGTGAGGCATATGCAAGTAATTGCATGCTATACACTTTCAATCACACAATTACACATGAATAGAGGTTCAGCCACTGTTCGATATTGAATAAATCCCATTTGCCATTAAAGTGCATACACTCCATAAAATATAATGTACATTAGAGTGGCAGTTTTTTACAATTTGATTTAATTTTTTGGTTAGTACAAAAGTTTGTTTTCCACAGGATGCTACGCCTTCTAACTATAGTAATTGGAAAGTTTGGAGTATTTTCTAACGATTGCAGAAAATTATGTTTGCCCATATTTGCCCCCTTTCATTTAGTGAAGAAAATCCACTTAAAATTGTATAGGAATGCTTTAAGAGGAAGCTGAAAAAAAAAATTTTTTGACAAAAGTGACATGATTCTGCAATACTACCTATTACAATGCTTTAAGAGAAAGCTGAATATTTCTTGTTTTCTTAAAGTGAAATTAAAATTACCAATTAAATTTTTGTATAGGTCCAAGGACCTTAACTAGCTAGTAGGACCACTCCTTCTATTTTTTTTTTTTTTTTGCAAAAAATGTATGAAGCATAACCACTATGCGCTCCGACTTTGCAAAATGCGGAGTGGCGGTTCTACACATTTTCTACGTACTACAATTCTCAAATACTTCTCTGATAAGCAGTTACTGAAGTGGCAGGCAGTAAAGACCACTTTTACATTGAAATTATTTGTCGATAAATATCTGTCTTAAAAAATCTGTTTTGCTCTAAATTGGGACGGAACCTTTAATATTTATGTGTAATAAGTCGTATTTTCAGGCAGAGAAAATTGAAATTCGAATTTCATATCACATACGATAACTAAAAGGAAGCCAATAGGTGGAATTAAGTTCGAATTTTTACTCACCCGATATTGTTTTTCATTAGCAATCTAATTTAGATAAGCCTATCACAAACAAGCTAAATTTCCATTACGAGCAGTGTTCAAGTGGGTGCTTGGCACACACCTACAAACATTGAAAGCTTTGACCTTATCGCTTAGAAATTGACTTAGTAATTTTTTATTAATTCCTAACATTTTTCATATAGTTTCACTTATTTTCCATGCACCGCCTTGCATGTGGGTAGCTGTCCTCATATCTCACCAAAGCATGCAGTGCGTGATCCCTATTATCAGCTTAGACTTAAAAATCTATTAATTACGCTACAATGCAACTGAAAAATTTAGTGTGACATTTGAACAAAAAAACTATAACCACAAAAACGCACACACAAAAGCCCAGTCAGAAGAAGTCAAATACTTTTAGTTTCTTTCCACTTAAAATCTGGAGTTCAATACATGCTGTGCATCTCATTTCTCTCTTTTTTACTTTTTTTGTAGTATTGATCGATATAGGCTACTGTTCCAGCTCTTGACTAGTGAACGCTGACAATAAACTACTTAGCTATTTTTTAAACCTTTACTTTTGAACTTCAAAGTTTAACTAATTTAAATTTTATATACGTTTATTAAGTGATTGAAGTTGTCGTAAAAGTTGAGCTGTCAATGCCTATTCTCATTGTTAACAGAAGCTGCAGGTAAGGCTGTAACAAAAGACCAACTTAAGCAGCTTTGTCATTGTAATTAGCTTTGAATTGTGATTTTTCTTGATTAAATCTTTTTTTACAAGCTTTTGTTAGGGAATTGAGTTATGCACTTTAAATTAATTTTCCCCGCATTAAGTGGGGAAAAGTAGAAAGTACATATTTTACACCTATGACAGAATAGAAGACCACCGGGCAAGCAATAAATTAAGGTATTTAAATGGATATGTATCTTGCCTTGAAACGTGCATTTTTTATAGCAAAAAGTCAAAAAGAATTTTCCCAGAATTTTAAAATAAAAAAAAAACCTTGAAAATTTTGTGGTCTTTTGACCAGTCGAATAATTTTTATCAAATTATTCTTTTGAGTTTTGTTGAAAACAAGTTGAAAAATGCTACATACAATACCAACTACGATGATTGCAATTTCGATCTTGTTGAAGGATCTTGTCAAACCGCTTGGTATTGTTGCTTAGAAATTTTTCATCACTTTTACTAGTCATCGAATCAAGGAGAGGAGATTAGAAATTTCTAAACCTCAGTTATAACCATTACACCAAACACTGCTTAGTGCGCATGCAGGAAAATTGCAGCTATTGCAGCGGTTTAGAAATTGCTAATCTCCCCTCCTTGGTTCGATGACGAGTAAAGGTGATGAAAAATTTCTAAGAAACAATACCAAGCGATTTGACAAGATCCTTCACCAAGATCGAAATTGCAATCATCGTAGTTGGTATTGTATGTAGCATTTTTCAACCTGTTTTCAACAAAACTCAAAAGAATAATTTGATAAAAATTATTCGACTGGTCAAAAGACCACCACATTTTCAACGTTTTTTTTTTTTATTTTAAAGTTCTGGGAACATTCTTTTTGACTTTTTGCAATAAAAAATGCACGTTTCAAGGCAAGATACATATCCATTTAAATACCTTAATTTATTGCTTGCCCGGTGGTCTTCTATACTGTCATAGGTGGGATGTCACTTTCTAACATTGAGTACTTATTTCCTTGTTCTTAGGGATGGTCTAGTTATGTTTGCCAGCAGCTAATTACAGCCATCTTCAAAATATGCGAAAATTTAGTATTATTACTTTTAGTAATATTAAATATGTAAATCGAAAATAATTATAAATACTTTGTTTCAAAGAAATGCTTTAAGGTAGTGATAATTTAACCTAGGCGAAATCTAGTATTGGCGCCGTACTGGGGCTTAAAACAAAACTTATTTCATCGATATACATATCTATCTAGAGGTGATATTTATAACCCCTGAAGAGAATGGCACCTGCAAATCAGAAACATTTTAGCTGAGAAGATTTTCATGCAATGAAACTTTACTTTTACTCTCAAACATAAAACAAAAACAAAAAAAAAAATAAAAAAAAAAACCTCTCCTTCAGCAGTCACATCCACTTTCCTCACTAAGTGCCTGGTACAGATGTACATAGGTATGCCACTTTCATCCCACCTCCCTATTGTTTTCGTCAACCACTCAAGTGGAGCAATTACGTTCTTCGCATTTTATTACAAACTCTGTTGCGAATACGTAATAAATTTCGTTATATGTTTGTTGGAAACTAACCCAGTAGGAAATAGAAGATTAAGAAACCAGCCTTAGCAAAAAAAATACGGTTAGTCTAAGATAAGTGCGGAACGAGCCGCAAAAGAAGTTGCGATTATTACCAGTTTTGATCTCTTTATATGCGCGAAACTGTTATCATTTGCTGAAATGTGTTTCGTGGGGAGACCAGTATTATCCTTCCATACCCGAAAAAGCGTGGATGGCTTAATATTATTTTTACCCAAAGGGGTACTTTCTACACCTATGAGTATGCTAAAAACATATAAATTGTACATATGTAGGTAAGTCTCACTCTCTTTAGAGATTCGTGGTACTTTCGTTATTCAGGCTAAAACATAAAGTTGAACAAACCATATATTGGTCTTTATTTAGGATTTTTGAACCAAGAAGCCTTTCTTAATTTGTTACATTTACACAATTGTTAGTAAAAACAGGTCAATCATTTTCATCTTATTTTATTAGATTGTTCCGACTTTGTTTTCTTATATAAAACAAGTCTCAAACTTAAATAAATCGTAGTTAAAGTACTACACAACAGAAAGTTCCATATTGACATGGAACATTTTGCAGTATCAAGATAACTACGCTGTAACACCTGCTTAGCAATGTAATCTTTGTAAAAGTAATAAAAAAATACAGCTTTCATTTTATTGCCGAAAGCAAGAACAATATAATATATGTATAAGCTGTAGATACATAATAGGTTTATGTATAAAATATTTATGTACTCGGATACATACGGTATATAAGTATGAATGTATAAATCAGAACGAATATATAAAGGAACTTTCGGACATTTTTAAATATATATTTCTGTTTTATGCTAGTTTTATCTCTTATCTTCATCATGTTCCTTTTTTGTGAAATTGTATATCTGTCTGTAATCCCTTAAACCAGAACTACACACCATGCTGAAATTAAAAGCGTTGAGAATGAAATGGCTGACAAAATGTGCTGAGTTTTAAGACTTTAAAAATGCCTAAGCCGTATGTTATGGAGTTCTGGCTACTTTCTGTGGGATAAATTGCGAAGCAGCTACTAAAATATTCTATATTTACTTGAGAAGCCTTAAGTTACTGTTAAATCTTTATCGTATAAAAGTTTGTGATAGAAAATAGACAAAGTAGCAGAGCAACTCTTAACTTGAATAAACAAATGCATATCATTTTTCTCTGGCATACCTTTGGTGGTATTTTGGGTAAACCTCCATTTACATGTATAACATACAAGTGTGTGCAAATATTTTGTGTTCTTTTTTAAAGTACATGCATAACTCAGGTTTATCCCTTTTGAGCAGCACAAATATTGCCGAGATATGTATATGTGCACGTATACAACCATAAAAAGTATTCGGCTTAAAAGGAAGCTCCGAGCCCATTTCTTTTTTATACCCAGCGTACTAGTACAAGGGTATTATAACTTTGTTTGTTTTTGATATAGAGGTCCATATATGAAAGTTCTCAGGTTGAAAAAAAGGTTCATTATAGGTACATCCCCCTGGTCATTGTCTTATGCTTTTTCCATAATTTTTTTATAGTGGGCGTGGCACCGCATCGAAAGTTTCGAAAATCACATAAATTGATATAATTATGTAACGGAAATGGCTAAAATGATATAATTTTATAGGTGAGTCCCCCGGTTATTATATAATGATCTTTTGATAAATTTTTCAAAGTGGACGTGGCATGATGTAATTGGAGTATACATGATATAATTGGACGAAATCGCTTCCCAACCATGCCTACTTCCAAAATGGAATATTTCGAAAATCATATGAAAACTACCGCTGGGTATTTAATGTTCAGTTTAACCGATCTTAGACTTCCTTACTTGTTTGGGCTATAGGTAGTAAGATAGGTATAGGTAGTAAGATATTTATTTCGCTTTGGTTATGGGATTTAAAAATCAGGGTTTGACAAACAATGCATCGGCGCTGTTTGGATGTCGTTCAAATATGTCAATAGTAATGCTTAAGAACAACTAAATATAATTAAAATATTTAATAGCATAAGTAAATCAACCAAAATTTGGTAATATAAAAAAGCATGCATTCTTTTTTCAAACATTTCCAATTTCATTACAATTGCTGATTCACTGTTTTGCTGTTGCTTTCGCTTACGGCAATTTCACCACTTCGAAATACAACAGACTGTCTGAAATTTGCAAGCCAAGTCGCATAATCAAATATTGACTGACATCGTTGAAATTACCATAATTTGCGCATTGAAATGCAAATTTCGTCTGCAGCAAATAAACTTTACAGCCAAGCAGAGCAACACGTTTACGGCGAGTTGCAGTCGCTAGCGTCTGGAATAGGTGACAACCGCAGCAGCAAGCGCAGCCACAGAAAAGCAATAGTAGACTTTTGAAGAAAAGTAGAAACCTTTCATACCTACCTACTTACGTTCATTTATATGTCTAGCGAATATTTGCAGACTTTAATACATACGAATAAAGTTTTCTTATGGAAGCTTTCTTGCACTGTTGCACACAGTTAAAGTAAATAGTGGCACACAGATGTTGTTGACATCTACACCACAACGAACGCTGGCGGCGACAGTAGACAAACTGGCTGCGTGCCACTAAGACGTCACATAGTGGCGCAGCAGCGAAAATAAATGAATGCAGTCTTATAAAGAAGTTGTATTTTTTGGTAAAAACTTTGTGTGCTACAGCGTGCTACACCTTTTAAGTACAGTAAAATGAATGTTAAACTTATTTTCTATCGATTCCTAAAAAAGGTGTTTGATTATTTTTGCCCTCCTTTACTTAAACTGAATTTAATTAAGAAAAGTCACTTTGGTGGTTAGTTTAACTAACCACTTCTTCTAGCTTTCGTAAAATATATTGGTCCATCATTTAACCTAATTTGTTTTGACTGCTACGCATATAATGAAATTGTAACAAGTCGATGCCTTATATTGAAGAAAGGAGGGGTAATTTTTAAGCCAACATAATCCAAATCAACCGTTTTTAGAATTTTTGTCTTTTAGGGTTCGATCATAATGAGTACCTTGATTGGTAAACTAACCACCTCATTTCTCAAAAACTATATGCGTTTTATTTGTAAGATATTTAGTTACTCAATGAATGTGTCTTAATCACTCCCAAAATAAAATTGTTATAATTTTAAAGTTACTCTTATATATAAAACTGTGCTTGAAAGAGTTAAGAAGATGCTTGTTGTCAAGGATAGTCTAACTTGTTAAAAATATCTGTAACAATTTTGTTCATATACACTTAGCTATATTTTTGCGATATTTCTATGTGTGCAAAATTTCCCTTACTTATGACGACTCCTTTTATTTTTTCCAAAAAAATTTATGTATCCGAACCACTGTGCATCGTTGAGAAACTTAAACGTGCTCAGCATATATTTGAATATGAAATAAGCTCCGAAAGCTCGCCTTCTACTTTATTACTACCAACACAAGTAAATGTTTTTAAGTTTGCTAGATTCCTTACAGCCCATCGCTAGACATGTTGCACAAATGGTTGGCTTGTTGCAAGCAATCAATGCAAAATGGCAACAGAGAAGCAATGGCAGTAGCAGCCAAGCGACAGCAGCGAGAAACCTCTTTCGTCTGGTTCTGGCTTTCGGCGTATTTGCTTTCAATTTTAGGCAGGTTGGAGGTTAATAAAATTTATTCATAAAATTTATAAATTATTGCCCATAAAAACTAACGTAATTTCGCTGAGTTAATATATGCTTAAAGAAGGCATGCTTATAAATAAATTTGGAAAAAGTCTTATTTATATTATCGTCAGCTTGCCGTTGGGTTAAAGCATAGACAAATTAAATTTATGTTATTTATATTATAAGCAAGCAAGCAATTTTATCCTGGGTAATTCAAATATTAGTAATAAATTAAATTTGTATAAAATATTATGCAGCGTTAAAGGAAGACTAAGTGCTTATTTGCTTATTTAAATTAGGGACTTACTTACGGCGTACTTAGGTGCTAAATATTTGTATTAAAATATTGATATCACACTGAACCAAAAACGTACATGTTTTTTACGAACAAAGTTTCATAGAAGTTCGCGCTGGTTTTTCTTAAAATATAAGAAAATATTCATAGAGTCTAAGAAAATTTTCTTACAATTTATGTATGAATACATGCTTTCTGTGGATTTGTTTACATATTCTACGAAAAAGTGCTTATATTCTAGGAAATGTTCGTAAATTTCTACGAAAAAGTTCTTTGGAGAGGTTTTAACGAACAATTCTTAAAATCTATGTACTTTTTCATTGGATGCATGAACTTTTTTGGTTCAGTGCATTATAGCGCGTGTAACATCGAGACGCTTACAAAGTCGCATTAAGATGAAGCTAATCAAAATTTAAATAACATTTATCATATAATGTCTAGACATTCCTGCGATGCTGAGAAGTTTGCGATAAGTTATTGTTAATATTAGTTATATGTAGATAATCCATGAAAAACTTCATGGTTTCATAAGCGAATTTAGGTATGTCTGAATATCATATCGTCGCTCGGTGCGATAGGCGGCAAGCCTCCTTGAATCGAAATTATTTTTAGCCAGTGAATAATCCATGTTTTCAATCTGTGTTCCAAATTTGGCTTTGATCTTTCCCATAATACCAAATATAATACTCGGTGTTTTCGATTTTGTCCAATAGTCTTACTTACCAAATGTTTTTCCAATAGCCTTATTAACAACATAAGGGCGGATTTCTCAACTAGCCGTCAACACTCACTTTAAATTTTATCCTCCTATTAAATAAAGGGCAAATTAACTGGCTGTTAAACTGAGAGTGTATTGACAGTGAACACTGACGTTAAAAGGCAGTCGAGAAATCCGCCCTAAGCTTTTCAAAATAGTTTTCCGAATAAATACCAAAAAGGTGGCAATTTTGTAAACCGCCTTAAGTGGAAAATTCTTAGAGCCAAACATACTATTCCTATGCTAATTTTCAAATCTGTCAAACTGTTTTCGAGATAGTACCGGATATACAAAGAAAATGCAATTAGGTGACCGCCCTAGGTAACAAGCCGACTTGAAAATATTTCAGTTTGTATGTCGCCGAAGATACTTTTCATTAGATATCCATAGTGGCATATCTTGCTCAATGTGTAAACAAAATTGAGACAAGTGGCCCCAAATGGCAACGCCGAAGTCGAAAGTCTTAGAATTAAGCATACTATCACTAAGCTAAATTTCATTCAAATCGGTCAAGCAGTTCTCGAGATAGTACCGGATATACAAATATACTGCGGTAAGGTGGCAACCCTGGTCAGCAACCCTGTTTGCAAGTAATTTATTGGGTATGTCGTCGAAAATTCTTTTCATTTGATACCCATATTGTCATATCTTGCTCAAAATTAAAAAAAGTGGAAATAGGTGGCAGCCCTGTAACACGGCTTAAGTGGACACACCCAAGTGTAAAGCCTACTACCTCTATACCAAATTTCCTCCCTATCGGTCCAGCGGCTCTCGAGATAGTATCGGATATACAAATATACATACCCTGGAGCGAAACCTTAAACTAGTCAGAAAACTACTAGTATACAACTATAATACACTTATACTAGTCAGGAAATATCCACATCATACTAGTATACAACTAAAATTTTCTGGCTGAATTCATACAAGTCAGGAAATATCCATTCCATTCCAGTATACAACTAGATTTTCCTGGACGAAATAATACCACTTAAAAAATACAAAATGCATTCCTTTCTTTTTTCTCTTATAATTCATAGATGCTTTTTCGTGATAAACACGAAAATAAGGGCAAATGATAAAATAATGGGTAAGTCGTGAAAATTCTGGTTGAAATCATAATAGTCTAGGATCAACGCTTTTTGGACTAGTATGGGCCTAGAATATTTTATACTAGTCAGTTTTGGACTAGTATGGGGACCAGTTCATTTGATGGAAATCATACTAGACCAGGTTGAATTAGTATGGGTCTGGTATTTTACAACTAGTATAATTCTAATATATCATGACAATTGCTTATATGGAAAAAAGACAAAACACTGACTAGTTGGGCTCGGTGCAGATTAGCTCATTTAAAGTTATAAGATATTTGACTTGGACTACGGTCAAACAAGGTTTTCTTTTTTTTGATCGAAACTGATGCAAGCCACAGACTCCTAATTTTGAAACTTTTGTTGGAAATAGTCCTTGAACTTCAACATTAGCTTTTATCAAAGGAAAAGGAGGAATTCACTAGTTTCATTCAATGCTCATATATATGCACTTTCATAAATTTATTTATTTGGTTTTGCATACATAATTTCAATGAAATTCTATATAGTATGGTATCAATTTAAATTTTCCAATTATTACTTGTTAATAAATACCAAGTTTTCCTTCAATAATGAACTGCACTTTTCTGCTCTAATCACTAGTCATATTATAGAAATGAAAACATTGTGATACTGGTGATATTATATCTACCCTAACATGTATATAAGAATATTAATTATTTATGGCTAACTTAACACACCTTGATACAAACTTACATACATATCTACACTATTCATCAACTTATCGTTAACGAGCAGTTTATACTCATTTAAGACGGTTTGTATCTATGTAATAAATATATATGTAGTAATAATGTTATGTACTTAACTTCAAAACGCTTAATTGCAGCAGGGTTGATACAAAGACAGACTATGACCTACTTACAGGCAAAGATAAGGAGCTTATCAGTTATTGTGATGGAACAATATATACTTATCTATGTATTTATGCAGTGACTACACGGCTAAAAATTTGAACCTAAATTTTAAACTTTTTTGGACTACATATATGACCAAACCAAATTTGGATTCAAATTAAATCTAGACCAGTTTTCATGAAAATTGGCTAAATGAATCGGGTTTCAATTATAAACAAGAAATGTTTTAACATTTTTTTAAAGATAAAATAAATTTTTTGTCCGTTGGTGGGAATTCGAACCAAGACTCCCCGCATCATGCCCGTCTGCTCTACCACTGAGCTACATCGCACACATAAATGTTGTTGGCAAAAATCAATCTTGAATAAGCTTTCAAAAATAAATTTGAATTTTCAAACCCAAAAGTTTAAATTTTAGACCGAAAAGTTTTAAGAATAAAATAAAACTAAAAAACATGTGGCAGCTGACAGAACTCAAAACGCTCAAGAGTCACAGCCGACTGCTCTACCGCTGAGCTATGACGCACATGAAGTTTTTGTGGGCAAAATTCAATTACATTAAAACAAACCAAAAATAAAAAATTTAGACAGCTTTTTCATTTAGATTTTAAATCGAAACCAAAAGAAATTGAAAATCTTTGTAGGTATTTGGACGGTTTGAAATATTGCACAAAAAAGTTTGAGAAATTGATTAAACTTTATACGGGTTTAAAATTTAGGTCCATTTTTTTAGCCGTGTACAGTACTTTACTGGTATAGCTATAAACATGCTTTATACTTCATGATATGAACGCACAGAGTACTTACATACATTACGTAGATACTACCTGGTAGACGAATGATATAATCCTTAAATGTTTATGGACAGCTTTTGCAACAAAGGTATTCGATCACATCACTGCTTGTTTCTAGTTTTCGGGAAACTTATGGAAATTGTTTGGACTAGTACTAGTTCATAGGAATCATAGTACTAAATTTTAGTTTCAGTACTACTTTTCACTTGATGGTTTATTAGAAAATACTCTGAGTGCATATAAGTGTAGAGGAATGTAACATTATGGTAATATCTTTGAGGTAGCTCCATAGAAAGGAAATTACGCATAATAAACTTCCTTTTACTTTTGTCTTCATTTGGATAGCTGTATACAATTATTAAAGCATAGCAGCAGCAAAAGGTTATGACATATAAAATTCTCATAAGCGGTAAAGAATTGTTTAGTTGGGTACTCAGGTATTTCTATGAAAAATTAAATTGCTTGAATTTTGACATTGCAAAGTAAGTATTTTAAATTTATGAGTGCGTGAAATGGAACTACCTGTGTGCTACTATCTGACAGTCTTCCTTGTCAAAACCTAAATAATTTTGTTGTTTTAACTAGATTAAGAACCGCCGGACTTTTTCTACTTAAGATACTGCGAGTTGAAAGAGAAAAAAATGTTAGCCTAGATATTCAAATGAAATCAAGTGCTACTTTGGACTTAGAATGAAATTGGGGTGTAACTTAGTATAAAAGAAAAAAAAAATTTACTTGAAACAGCAAACCAGTTTCCTAATTTTCGATTTAGCTAATATTACAAAAAATAACCTTGATATAAAAACTTTTTTAATTTAAGTTCATGTTCGCATCATGACTAATAACTAATGGCGGCGATATACCAACAGGTTATCATAACCTCTAACGAGATTTTTAGCCGAGCTTCTCTTTCCAACTTGTGGTGTGTTGCTTTTTGAGTTTTTCCTACAAGTTGGCGGGACCTACAGTTTTTGCCGACTAAGAACGGCACTTGCAAAGCAAATGAATTTTTTGCTGAGAAGGTTCTCATGGCAGAAATACACCCGGAGAGTTTGCCAAACTATTGCCGAGGGGCGACCCCGTTTTAGAAAAATTCTTTTTTTAAATAATTTTTGATGTTACTTTTGCCGGGCATCGAACCGCCACGACTTTGTGTAGAAGGCCGAACACTTAAACGCTACACCACGGCGGCCGCCTTCACATCATGATAGCCACCTAAATTCAGCATTATAATAACTATTGTTAACTTTAAGAAACATAGCCATTTGGCTGATTTTTTTTATGTCAAGTGCGTAAAATGGTGATTTTTTTAAATGTTTTTGTGGGGATCTTTCAAACTTTGACGCTCAAAGTTAAAATTACAAAATTGGGAAGTCACAGTTCCTTTTAGAGGTATGCTTCCTTCGGCCAAGTATCTTATCTTGTTCCCTTAAATATTTTTTTCAGGTCATGTACACACAGTACTTCTTTAGGTCGCTTGAAATCAAAATATTAGATTTTGGTTTATGCTGCACATCTTGAAAACTTGAAATCCTTTCCAAAAAAAATAAATTGGCATAATAAATTAGTGGTTGCCTCTCGATGATATATAACCAAAAAATATCATTCATTGCCAAGTAGTGCCAAAAAAATAACGTACATACATATTTCGATAGTGCCATCATTTCTCTATCCGAAACCGTTGAGAAATCGTTGGAAACTTTGTTTTTAAATTATTTTTTTTTGTACCAAAAAACGGGTTTTTGGGGGTGTTGCAAATTTTTTGAAGGGTGTTTCGTAAACAAGTCGACCAGCTAAATGACAGCACTTATTTTTTGTGAGGTTTATTTTCGTACCAATTACAAACTTTTGAGGTGTTAATACACAGAGAATTTTCTTTTAATCACCCTAGTATACATTACACTAAGTTTTATACTTTGCGTACACTGTGCTGCTTGCCTTTATGTGTATTATTTTTATACCCAGCGTACTAGTAGTAGTACAAGGGTGTTATAACTTTGTCAACATAAAGGTACAAAGTACATAATAATGGAGATAGACATAGAGTTCCATATATGAAAGTTCTTGGGTTGAAAGGAGGAGTTGTTAAGCCATGTTCATCTGTCCGTCTGTCCGTGTACACGATAACTTGAGTAAAAATTGAGATATTTGCATTGGAAATGGGCGATATCGAAAATTTCGAAAATAACATGAATTGACATATCTCGGTAGCTGAAATGGCTAAAATGATATAATTTGGAAGTATACCTGACGTAATTGTACGAAATCGCTTCCCAACCTTCCGAAATGGGATATTCCGAAAATCATATGAAAACTATCGCTAGGTATTTAATGTTCGGTTTACCCTAACTTAGACTTCCTTACTTGTTTTTATTAATTTAGCACATTACATTTGATTACAGCTAATATTCTACTTTAGTTAATATTAGTATGCTGTTGGCTTTTTAAAACCGAAATGATAGCTTATCTGCTAAGGAATAGGAAGGGCTCATTCGCTCAAAAACGAATTTTAAATTGCTGAGGGGCAGTGCGTATACGTAATATTTTTTGTATTTGAAAATGTATTATTTTTGCTCTAATTTGGTGAGGTTTCTCACCGAGAATTAACTCATTTTGCTAATTATTGTACTAGTTCAATTACAAATAAACGCGTACATGTCTCTAGGCACAACAATAACAGCAACGACTGCACAGTACAATTCCCATTAATACACCTTACTAATTAGAAGCATTTCCGATGAGCGTCTGTTAATTTGAAATCAACATTAACACATTGGCAATTATGATATGCTTTGCGGCAGGGCCTATTACTGAGTGGTGTTGTTTTTGTTTGATAGACATAACAGCTAGTTAAATGATTGATTGGCTATGCGATGAGAGCACTATTGCTTTCCCAAAAGACCAGTATTTCGATTGATTTTTATAAATACAATGTTGTCAAACGTTTGGTGACGTTTTTGCTTTCCATTACAATTACGGTCTAAAAAGTTACTACCATAGAAATTGTGATCCCTTTTTTCCTCCGTTGATACACTGTCAGCACAATTATTGCTTATACTATATTTGCTTTAATTTCTATCTATCTATAACTATTTATTCTCATTACTGTTTAGTCCAATTTATCAAATGAATTCATTATTGATTTTTCGTTTATTATTCATTTTGAAAGGCTTTAAAATTTATTTATTTGCAATTAATAAATGAAAAACATAAATAATAGTAGTAATGAGGCCGACGCACTTAACCAGTCAGTGTGTTGACCACACAGATTATTGGTAATTGATCAGTGCTTTATAATGCAAGCATTTGTTTGTACGTTCAAATTAGGGATGTTCCGAACTTTAACGCCCCTGCGACGCGCTTTAGGCGCTTCAAATCGGAGCCAGATTTTGCATGTGATAACTCCGACCATAGTGCTATAGATTTCGAGTATTAGATAAGAAGAAAAATCACTATTATTTTTTGAGTCTCCATAGATCAATCTGAACTTTGACCCCCTGCGACACGCCTAAATTATCTCCAAACGGGATAAAAATTTGTGTGTGACGTCTTGGGCTATATTACCATCGACTGAGGGGTTGAGCCTTCGAAAATCTGATGATTGAAATGTTGCCATACAAACAAGGAACACCCCAATCTTCATACATATGAACATAAATAAATACAAATGAATATGAATGATTTTATGTGCGCCTTTGTAATTTATATTGCTCTGCTGTCTGGCATTTGATTTCAATTGCTTTATACATACATAGTTAGTATTGGCGTCAAATGACTTCACACTGACATAATGAAGTGTACCACAGAGTATTGAATAACATAGTTGTTGTGCATTCTTTTTTTTTTGACAACAAGCTTTCAACTGCTTTTACCGTTTGAAATAATTTAGTAGCTTTAAATTTCAATAAAAGCTTTTGGCTAGCAATTTCAATTGATTGATCGTTGTTTTTTCAGTGCGCGGGTTATTGCAGGGAGGTGTAGATGCAAGATTCTTAAGTGTTTAGATAAGACTGAGCGTAAGGTTCTTGTATGAGAAAGAATTTTATTAAGCAGAATTTGGTCGCTCGGGGTCCCAGTGTATTTTTATACCCAGCGTACTTGTACTAGTACAAGGGTATTATAATGTTGTCCACATAACGGTACTACGTAACGGCACAAAATAATCGAGATAGATATAGAGTTCCATATATAAAAGTTCTTAAGTTAAAAAAAAAAAAGTTCATTAAGGCATATCCGTCCGCCTGTCCGTCCGTTCGTCTGTCCGTGTACACGATAACTTGAGTAAAAATTTAGATATTTGCATGAAATTTTGTATACAGGTTACTTTCTGGCCAAGGTAGGTTGCTATTGAAATTGTTCGAAATCGGATGATAACCACGCCCCCTTTTTCGATATCGAAAATCGCATAAATTGACATAACTCGGTAGATGAAATGGCTAAAATGATATAATTTTATAGGTGAATCCCCCTCGTCATTCTCTTATGGAAAGCATTTTTAAAAATTCGACTGGTCGTAACTTTTAAACTGATAGCGATAGAACGATAAAATTTGGCACAAAGCATACTAGTATCGTTGAGAGTTCACTTGATAAAATTGGATAAAATCGCCCTCCAACCATGCCCACTTTCGATATCCAAAATTTGTAAAATCACCTAAATTGAAATAATTCGGTAACGGAAATGGCTAAAATGATATAAATTGGTAGGATAGGGGGTTCATCCTATCCATTCTATTATGATTTTTTGATAAATTTTTAAAAGAAGGCGTGGCACCTCTACTTTTCAGAACGACGAATTCGCTTCCCAACCACGCCCACTTCCGAAAGTCATATGAAAACTACCCCTGGGTATTTAGTGTTCTGCACAGAGCCAAAAAGTTCACCTATAATCAAAGAGATCGACGTATAAAAAAGCTTTTTGGCCGGGGAGAGCGAGTGGGGACAAATTTGAAGAAATTTATGCTGGGAAATCTGTTAGATTTTAGCTTGAATTTCTTCTAAAATTTATTGAAAAGGAAATCGGCTAAAAAGAAGGAGTTAGCTTCTTATTTATGAATTTTTTATGTACTTTTGTCAAAAACGCTCAATTGTTAGAAGAAATCTGCTTGTTTTGTATAAAGTAAATTAATGAGAACATCCTCTTATTTTCACTAGATTCATATTGAATTTATTAAAAAGGAAAATTATTTATTTCTAAAAGATCCCTTATTAATTCAAATTTTGCTATTAACGTCTCAACATATGTACATACAACATATGTACATAAAAGTATACCTTCTTCAAATGTGTAATTCAACGCTACCAAGCACAAGTACAGGATGGCATCATGGTAGAGATCTCCTTTCAGCAGTTAATAATTCTTAGTTCGATTCGCGGTGAAGGCAATAAGGCAAGTGGACATGTGGTGAGGCAAAAAGAAGAAAGGTGTATTTAGACGTTGGCAAGTTAAGTATACGATGGCATGGTAGTGTAGATTAGACTAGACTAGACATCTGGGTTGAGCGTTCATTTTTTTTAATTTGAAATATTAAAATGAAAATCTTCTTAATATTATGTGATTATCTACTCAGTTTTATTAAAAAGAGACACCCAGTCATAATAAGACGGGAATCTTATTGGAAAAATATCATAGAGAAATCCTTCTGATTTACAGGGCATGTTATGTGACTTTTTGCTCTGTGTGTTATTATATTCATATTTACTTACATTCAACCTCTACAAAACTGATATTTTAAACACCAACAGCTGGATTAAACACAGTCACTAAATAAGTGACAAAAGGGGTATTCAGTTGCTAAATAATAGTAAATAATCATTAATCTTTTTTAAGTGCAAGACCCCAAAAACTGTGAGAAAAACATTGTTGTGAAAAATTAATGCTTTGGCTGCACTTGCTTTGGTTACTGCCTTTGCCATTCACTTGTGGCATTCACTTTTAATACTTAACTTTTTTGAATAATTAATTTTACGTTACATTTGCAGGCGGGTAAAATTAATAATAATATGTAGTTAAATTTGAAAAAAATAACAAGTTGCTCAGAACTTATGAATGAATTATGAACTTATTCAACAATAATAGAAAAAAAACCAAGATGGGTATGTTTCCCAGCTGTGCCACTAAATCACACAATCACCCGCGCAGAACAAAAGTCATGCACAAGTAGAACACAGCGTGCATTGGGTTAGATGGTAAGTGGACTAGCAAGTGTTGAAGCGTTGAATTCTTGGTCCGCGATGCATTTTTAAACAAATAAGTAATAAAAAACATATATTAATACATTCATACGTTCTCTTAACTATTCACAAGCGCCACATGACTATGGAAGTAAGTTGGTCAAATGAAATGCAAAAATTCAAAAGACAACAAAGCTAGTGCTGCAGCAACAACCAAACTTGTATTATAAATAGCAAGCAAGTCACTATTGCGCTAAAATTCAACTGTTGGTCTTTCTGTTGTCCATTTGGTCGTAGTGTGTTCAAAGCCTTCGGGGAGTCTAACCTACTGTTGTTGACTCGCCTTGTCTTTTGGTAAAATAATCATTTACAAACTCGCATAGTTATGTCTAAAGGCAATGTACTTGGAAAAATTCAGCGGTAATAAAACATCTGCTGAAATTTATGCAGCATAAACTAACGCCTTCAACAACAACAACATGCCTGATATAACAACATTTTATTAATATGCGACTTAGTCAAAAAGGTGCTGACTAAAGAACTAAGAGAAACCAATTTCAAGGATAAGCACATTTTCATTTGGGTGGGTTGAAAACCTATAGGTTATATAGTTATAACTTTTTCAGATTTGATTTTGACGATACAGGCTGAAATGTGTATCTATCTCTTTTCTGTGAGCAGGATCAGACGTAATTTTTGTATTTTGTATTTGCAAATGCTCGCGACCTTATCTGCGAAACTTTTAATTAAACTTTTTATGTTTTGTTATCGACATCAGCGCCATCTCATCACAAATACAGATTTTTGCAAAATTTTCCGACCTCAGTGCCATCTGGCGTGTAAAAATTTGCCTATGTTAAGGGGACTTATCCAAAGAACAAACTACCATACCATTACATATCGTCGGTGTTTATGCAGGTAACGGACAAATAAAAAACCACGTAAGGGACACTTTTTAGTCAAAAATGAAATCTGCCTACCAGGGTCTCTGGGTACCCGGATCCAACCATTCGTAACAAAAAACTGGGGCTTGTGCAGTAGAATGTTGACGTTTGAATTTGACTCACCACATATTGGCACGTACTAAAGTTAAAAAGTTTTTTGTATCTCCTCTAAAATTTTAGTGAGAGTGTACCTGCGCATTTGTTCATTACGTTGTTTTGCATAACACCTACAATATAAAAAACAATGTTGAACCACAAAAGAAAGACTCTAATAGAGGGTGTATGGTAGGTTCAATATAAATATTCATATGAAAGGAAAATACTCAAATGGTTATTGTAATGCGTACTACGAGTACTAGCAAAAACAGTAAAATCTCTTGCAACATTCGGCAACGTGCTTTGCTTGGCTTTGACTGTAACTTTTCAAAGCAGCTGGGGGCTAAATGGTTTGGCTTGCCAGTTAACATAAGAGAATGCTTTTGACTTTCAAAGGCGTGTAGTCGCTTGCTAAATAGCTAACTAAATAGCCATATAGTCTGGTCAAAAGAGACATACAAATAGTGCTTAAATAACAGAATTTCCACAAAGCTAAAAACCACCCGAAGCCAAGTTGTAAACCTGGAAAGTCTCTACAGATATGGTCCTACCATTTTTTCTCTAAGAGTTAGCAGCTCTGTGACATCGCGGTTGTAAAATTATATCAGGAAGTTATATGAAAATATATGCCACGTAAGGCCTTTTCAGGATTTTTCTAAAAAACAATAGTATTCGTTTATTCGTAACGAAGTTCCATGCATAATATCAAAAACTACTACTCTGGTAAATTTAGTTATCTTGCATCTATAACACAAAATTTTACAGAGCCAAATTTTTGTGGAGAGCTTACCCAGCAACAAAAGCAACTTGTTGAAAACTATTTCACAACTAGTTTGTGCACCAGGCCCAACTAGCCCTAAGTGGCAACACCCATGTATATAATCTTAGAATGAATTAAATTGTCTATATGCCATGTTTTATCCAAATCGGTCCAGCAGTTCCCGAGATATACGAAAAAATAAATAAATTGCGAATAGGTGGCAACCCTAAGTGGCAACCCTACTTGAATTATATTATTTGAAATACGGTCGAAAATATCTTTCATTTGATATCCATATTGGCATATCTAGCTCTATATTTAAAAACGCATTGAGATAGGTGGCAACCCTGTAAACCGCCCTAAGTGGAAACACCCATGTATATAGTCCTAGAATGAATCAAATTGTCTATGTGCCAAATTTTATCGAAATCGGTCAAGCATTTCCCGAGATATGAGAAAAAATAAATAAATTGCTGATAGGTGGCAACCCTAAGTGGAAGCCCTGCTTTATATTATCTTATTTGGAATACGGTCAAAAATAACTTTCATTTGATACCCATATTGGCATATCTTGATGTATATTAATAAAAAAAAATTGGGATAGGTGGCAACCATGTAAACCGCCCTAAGTAGTAACACCCACGAATTCTGCTTGGCCTAACTATTACAATTTGTGTAATGTTAGCTATATCCTGGAATTTCACCTCCTATTTGCTTTGCACAGCTAAACATCTTGGTGAAAATCGCCTACGCCTGAAAGCCGGCTACAATTTCTATTTCCGTTGCATAATTTCCGTTGCATCATCAGTCATTTTCTCTAATTTTACTCTCAATCAAAACTTCATATCGCCGCCTAAGAAGTTAACTTCAAAAATTTCTAAACGGGGTCGCCCCTCGGCAATAGTTTAGTAAACTCTCCGGGGGTATTTCTGCCATGGGAAGCTTCTCAACAAATACTCATTTGCTTTGCGGGTGCCGTTCGGAGCCGGTCACTCCCAGTAATAGAACTGCAAAAGTCCTCATCAGTCCCATGTGTGCCAAAAAAGTTACTCGGGGTCGAAAGTCGAGGTAAGTACAAATAACTAAACATGTTTGGGTTTTTTTAGGATTTCTGTCGACTTTGACGCCGAATGACTTTTTAAGAATATTTAGACCGATGGGGAGTTTTGCAGTTTTCTTTCTGCAGGCAAACCTAAGCTGTCTACTAAAATTTGGATCTGTTGTAATTTCTGTTAATAAATAGTATATTTTGACCGGACTATTACTGAGAGTGCAAACATTTGTATGGAACGTTAGTTGAATCAGTAAAAGATTACAGTAATCGTCGAAGAGTGGATAAGTTTTCCTGCATTAGTTGAATGAGTGTCTATTATTAAAATAGTAGGAGTGGTGCGTAAATTTTTAATTTATTTTACATTAGGCTCTCTTTTATTCAATCTTAAAACTTCTCCCAATTTTTTTCTTTATTTCTACTTAACTACTAATCACCAAAATCAATAAAACACGACTTTCTTTGTTCTGTACTATCAACGCAGAATTTGTGAGGAATAAAAAAGTAAAAAAAAAAATAAAACAGGGCGTCATTAGGTATAAAAAATACTTAGTGAAAGTATGTATACATAAATCAATAAAACCTAAAAAAAATGCACATACAATCATGGCGTTTTATTGAGCAAACAAAGATATATGCAACTCCCATTAAATAAACTGGCAATAAAATGACAATGAAAAGCGTTGAAGCGAAGTGAAGTTGAAATCGCAACAGATAAAAAGCAAAGCATTGAAAAAAAAAACAAGGGAAAAATCGAAAGCATACAAAAAAATAATATAATAAAATTAAAACAAATAAAACATGAAAAAGGCAAACGAACATAAATTGGTAAGCTACAAAAACCACAAAATCACATAAATTATTGCAATAAACAAACATAATCGTAATAAAGACGATTTACGAGCACAACTTAAGGCTATGTAAGCAAAGCAAATATATAGCAACTCGCACTAGGGTTCCCATGTTAGCTTTAAAATGCACTAAAATCAGAATAAAGATACTTCTTTGCAGATGCTTTTATCAGAAAGCTGGTCATTTTTAATGCTTAACGAGCTGAAAGTGTTTTATATCATCAGCTTATATCATCAGCTTATTCGGGTGGTTCAAAAATCGATTGCTTTTTGGGATTTGTACTTCAAAAAAAAAATTTTTGTCGACCGCTTGTAAGTCGTTTTCAAAAATAACATATTTATTTTAACAGAAACGTCCTCCGCTTTAGGATTTCATTACTAGAAAAAAACATATCCCTTGAATTCTGGTAGGAAATACACACGCGTTACAAGTAAACTCCTTACCTTAAGAATAATTATAACGAAATATCACAAACACACAATTAATAAGAAGAGATACAGATAATTTTTATTTCCTTATTGCTATTACTTGTTATCCATTTACATTATTCAAATAAAATTAGAGAGGTGGCAACCCTGAAAACTGTACCAAGGTGAATGATCTTGCGACATATTGGTCGATATACAAACTAAGTAATGGTAAGGTGGAAACCCTGTGTGAAAATATCTTCGTTGCTATACGGCGGAAAATAAATTTCATTTGATACCCATATTGACATATCATGGTCAATGTTTAAAAAAAATTGTAATAGGTAATACTAAATAATCGTAGAATAAAGAATACTATCTACAGATGCATATGCCATATATGAACCAAATCTCTTTAATCGTTTCCCAGATATTTATCGATATAGGAAGTAATAAATAAAATAGGGGTAGCTGGCAACCCTAGCTAGAAATCCTGCTGAAAATACCTGATACCCATACTCACATATCTTGCTCAGTTTTAAAAACAAAATTGAGTTAGGTGGCAACAATGAAAGTCGCCCGAAGTAGCAACCCTAAAGTAGAAAGTCTTAGAATGAAGCATACTACACAATTTGATCTAAGTCCGTTCAGCGCCTCCGAAGCCTAAGAACTTAACTTCAACAAGTAAGGAAAACTTAGTACGGGTAAACCGAAAATTAAATACCCAGCGGTAGTTTTCATCTGATTTTTGAAATTTTCCATTTCGGAAGTGGGCGTGGTTGGGAAGCGATTTCGTCCAATTACATCAGGTATACTCCCTATTCTGCTTGTACCAAATATCATCGTTGTACTGTACTCAGTTTGAAAATTATGACCCGTGAAATTTTCAAATATGCTTCCCTGTAAAGTGGGCGGTGCCACGCCTACTTTGAAGAATTTATCAAAAAAGATAGAATGACTGGGGGTTCATCCTAGCACCCATAAAATTATGTATATCATTTTAGCCATTTCCGTTACCGAATTATGTCCATTTGGGTGATTTTCGAAATTTTCGATATCGAAAGTGGGCATGGTTGGTGGGAGATTTTATCCAATTTCATCAGGTACATATACTCCCAACGATAGTAGTATGCTTAGTGCCAAATTTCATCGTTCTATCGTAATCAGTTTAAAAGTTACGACCAGTCGAATTTTCAACAATTTCTTCCTTAGAAGTGAGCGTTGCCACGCCCACTTTTCAAAGTTTATGGTAAAATCATAATAGAAGGACCAGGGGGCTTCACCTATAAAATTGTATCAATTTAGCTATTTCAGCTACCGAGATATGTCAATTTATGTGATTTTCGAAATTTTCGATATGGAAAAAGGGGCGTGGTTATCTTTCGATTTCGCCCATTTTCTATAGCAACCTACCTTTGTCAGAAAGTAGGCTGTATACAAAATTTCATGCAAAGATCTCAAATTACTCAAATTATCGTGCCCACGGACAGACGAACGGACATGCCTTAATCAACTTTTTTTTTCAACCTAATCATATATGGAACTCTATGTCTATATCGATTATTTAGTGCCGTTACGTAGTACCGTTATGTGGACAAAATTATAATACCCTTGTACTTGTGCTAGTACGGTGGATATAAAAATATGAAAACTCAGGTAGTAACCCTCGTATATCTACGTACATACATGTCTCCAAGAAGGACAACTAAACAGACAGCAAGACATAACTAAAGCTTTATAAATAAATACATACAAGACAAGTACATGAGCAGTACACAAATGTAGATGGAAAAAGGAACCAGCCAAGCGTTCGGTAAACAAACAAATAAATAAATGTGGGGAAATGGTTAGCCAAAATGATTTGATTTGTAGTGGGTACTTGTTGGCTTAAAGATGCTGGCGATGGCATGATTGGCATACACAGGTAGAACTTTAGCAAATAGTAAAGAAACTTTTATATAGAAATACACATTAGTATGCCAAGGTAGCTCTATTTGAGATTGGCAATACCTGCAAACTATATACTTTGATTACACTGTGCACACCGCAAAACGCTCTACAAACAAAAAATTGAGCTACGCGAAAGCAATTCGAATTAATAAAAGTTGATATATGATCATGTGAAAAACTGGCATATGTGAATGTTGATAGTTCTACATACATACGATGAGGAAGGCGAGCCATGGAGATAAAGAATTTCGTAGAAATACATATGTGATTGCTGTTTGTAAATGTGTTAGAGAAATTATTTGCAAAAATCAGCAGCAAGCAATTTGTGAAAATTTTGTGAAAGGATGTTGGCTGGGAAATTAAGTAAAGAATAAAAACAAGACCAAAAAATAAACTCATTTGACTAGTTTGTTATTACCTATAGCTGCAGGAAGAGCAAAAATAATACAAGTATGCAAAGTAAGAGACTGACGGCAGAGTGAAGGCGGCCGCATGCATAGATCGACAGTGGCAATTTCACATTCGTTGATTGCTTTGTACGCTGCGGGCCATAAGTCATTAAGCAAAAAATTTCGAGATTACCTCAAAAACAAATATGTTAACATATTTTTCTGTTTTCATATGGCCGTTGGCGTATTTATATATGCCATTTTTATACAAACATACATATTTAAAGATATTCTTTTAGATATGTGTGTATCTGAATATAGATAATATCGTCCTCGCTTGCCAGAAGCATGAATGTGTTGAAATTAAAATTTTTTGGAAATTGTGTTTGAAAGTTTATTGCTCTAGCAAAATTTGAAATTAAAGTTTTTGACATAAACATATTTTGCAAGTTATACATATTCTCAATATACCTTTTAAAATTTCTCAAATCTGCTCAAATCTTCTTCATTTTTGGGAATTTATAATGAAAATTATGCTCAAGTTAATTCCCAAAAACGCAGTTAATTCCGGATTTGCGCTAATTTATCAGCCCTATTATCCTAAAATTATTCCTTCAATTCTTCGAGATTTGACGCATTCATCTTTCTAGCACAACGAAATTTTTTAAAGAATTTACTTTCGAATTTTTAAACATTTTCGTTGTGCCACAAAGATTAATGTGCCAAATAACACACCGGAATGATCCGTGGTACCTTTTCAGGATAATTTATAGGCATTTATTATAAATTGTCTATACAATACATAGATAAAAAAGCAGTTTTTTACATTTGATCCAAATTTATAAATAATCTGTTTATCTAAATCAATGATAAATGTTTTTAGTTTTTATTTTTCACTCGTCGATTTGCAAATAAATCATCAACAGAAAGAATTTTTAATATTTCTGTCTTTATAAAGTACCCAAAGTTATAAATCACTTAGTTATTTATGAAGTTTGCTTGGGACCAAAACCATTCGCATAATTAAAAAGTTCTTAGAAACTTTGCAGCGTCCCTTTGCAAGCTACAGAAAGATAGGAATGCGATTTACTCGAGCTTTGCATAAACATATGTATATGTAAATATGAAGTTATGCATATAAAAGTATCAAAGGAACTTAAATATATCAATTTCTATCTAAATTTTTTTTTTAACCAAGAGTTGAAACGTATTCTCAAGTTCTTAAATGTTTTTCTATCTTTATTTAAAAAAAAAAAAAGTTAAGTTAAGTTAAGTACACGTAAAGACTAATTGGGCCCCTACAGCCAAAATTAATAGTTATAAATGCACTCCGTGCCTTTTCCGCACGTACATGCACGACTTTTTCCTTGTAACCGAAATAAATGTGAGTGCGTTTGTATGTTTGCCTGTGCACAAACGTCGAATCGAAATGTCACGCGGAACAAAAATTCGAAATAAAGTTAGGTTTTTGGGCCGTGCGAACAAATTCGGTTGCACCCATACAAGTTGTATGTTCATGAGACATTTTTGACAGAAAACGCTCTCCGTGCGTTTATATTAGGTTAGGCTGTTAGCCATGAAGTACGAGGGAAATTGCAAGTCTTTTTCCCGACAAGAAATTTTTTATGAATTTTGACAAATATTTCACGTGAAACTCGAAGTTAGTACCTAGTTTTATACATAAAAGAACCTCAAAGAAACCACATTATACCTAAGTATTTAAAAAAATAATAACAAAACTATAAAACAAAGACCAGAGATTGGTAAAAAATTAGATATCAAAAGTATTCTCCGTCGGCTCGTGTCAGTTTGAATGTCGGTACTGTAGTATTTTCCCAGGCGTAAATTCTCCCTTACTTAGCTGTTACAAAATGAAATGAGACGCATGGAAAAATCATTGCTTTTGCTAGTTTGACGTGCAAAATTTTCTCCTTACTCATACAAACTTATTCGCTCAGTTGTTTTTTTGTTTCATCTAAAATATGTAAAGAGCATTTAAGCTCAATATTGTCAGAACGTGATTAATTACATGTGCGACACGATGTCAAATCATCTGGAAGATAGCATAAATATGTATGTATGCCCATCATAAATTGTTTTTGTTATGATTTTAAGTTTCATATATCGACAGAGCGAATACTTTACTGACTGTAATTTCGATACCGATTTCTATACCGATTTCTATTTTGGAAAAAGTGTTAGCGTGACATTCTTTAGATTTTTTGAGTCAATATCTAAGTACACTCGATCTACGATTGAAACCTCAAATTTTCGCGTGATCCTAAGCGTAGGAGTTATTGAAGTTCTTGAAGTTTCTTGACTATCTTCATATGTCCTGCCATATTTCCGAATTTTAGATCAGAAACATTTTGAAGTCTCAATGCAGCAAGTATAGCTTCCTTCTCTATCAGAATAGGGGAGGGAGGTATTCCCAGAAGGGCACTTAGAACATCAGCAGGGCACGTTCTCATTGCAACTGTTATACCGACACAAACCAGCCGCTGCAGCTTACTTAATTTAGTTTCCGCTGTTATTGGAGCAGTCTTAGGCCACACGGCTAAGGAAGTTGACTTCAGGTGACTTCACAACTGACTTCACAACTGTATTTTGGTAGACAGCCCCCATGTTTTGCCATAAAGTCTAGTGCAGGCAAAAAAGGCCCTCGTTGCTTTATTTATTGTAGCCTCCAAATGAGCATTCCATGTGAGGGGATTATCCAATGTTAATCCTAGATATTTTTCCTCCGTTGAAAAACTTATGCGGCTGCCTCTTAATAGACAGCCGTTTGCTAGCACACCATCTCTCAACGATACGCAGGGCTTGTTGCATGCGATTGGATATTGTTTCCTCATACATTCCTTTTACGCAGACAACCAAATCATCTACAAAGCCCTGAACGGCAAAGTCATTTAAAAGGTGAAGATACTAGTATATGACTGGGGTCCAAAGTAGAGGAGAAAGAACACCTTCTTGAGGACATCCTCTTGTAGCCACGATTTAGCCAGCACTCCCACCTATCGGCGTTTGTCGGGTATCTATTGGTGGAAAATTTGGAGTTCGTTTTTAGTATTTGTGTTTGACAGTTTATCGCTAAGAGCTAGATATACACTTGTACTAATCAAAGAAGCAATGTTGATTATAAATACTATAAAAGCAACAAGACTCTTCTTTATGACCAAATGCGAAGCAATCTCTAAATCAAGCATAGGTGCCCCATAGATCTTAAGATCAGTCAAACAAGTTGGATTCATCACACAGACACGTTGTGCTCTTTGTTTACCAAATGATTTAGTCGTCGCTGGGCAAGGGGCGAAACCACATCGCGTGGGGGTGTCGCTTGTTTGGTCAGCGAATGTTAAAAATATAGTTCGCACGATCACAGCGCGTGTATAAGCGTTCTCACTTATACACCTGCATTTACAAATCTGCCGACCCATGCTCTAAATAAACGTATGCTCTTCAAGGAAGCTCGCGCAAGTTTTTTTGTATAGGTTGCATATATTCAACATACCTTCATTAGGAGTAATAGAAATATTTCAAAGTAGAAAATTCGAAAATGCTTTCACTTTTCGGCACATAGCAATACTTTGGATGAAAATATCAAACGAAGTTATAGTTGTTGAAATTGCAATAGTACCAAAAATTGTCTTAGTGATAAATAAAATAAATGATCAAATCCAAAAAAATTTAATTAAATCGAATTTACATTTTTTATTTACAGTGCTACGATTACTGTCCATTTTCACCATATAAGGACGTACCTCAGCCAACACCAAGGTACCCTAGCACAACAACCACCACTACCACAACAACAACAACTCCAGTGCCAACAACAACAGCACCTGTGATTGATAAACAACAACAATTATCGAAAATTAATAAATCTATTCATGAAACATGGTCATTACATACTGTTTCCATGTTGCAACAAGATTCATTGGTACTCGTTGAACTTGCTTGGGAAGTCCTAAATACACCTAGTCAATGTTTGATTAGCTGGGAGGTTTCTGGTGGTGGCTTAATGGGAAATCTATTGACTGAATCTTCGAATGTGCAGCTCTCACTTTGGCCTGACACTAAATATCGCGTAAAAGTCACATGCAAAAATAAGGTGAGTTTAAGAAATTTAAATGAAAACATTTATAAATTTTGAAGGCCGGTTTTATCTGGACCGCAAAAGCTCAAACCGCTTTGCACCGCAAAAGCTCAACTCGTCCAATTACATCAGGTATACTCCCTATTATGCTTGTATATCTTGTGCCAAATTTCACCGTTCTACCCTAATTAGTTTAACAGTTACTACCAGTCGAATTTTCAAAAATGACTCCCTTAAAAGTAGGCCGTGCCACGCCCACTTTAAAAAATTTATCAAAAATCACTATATAAAAGCCAGGTGGATTCACCAATAAAATTATGTCGATTAAGCCATTTCCGTTACCGAATTATGTCAATTTAGGTTATTTTAGAAATTTTCGATTTCGAAAGTGGGCATGGTTGGCGGGCGATTTTATCCTATTTCATCAGGTATACTTTGTGCCAACTTTCATCATTCTATCGTCATCAGTTTAAAAGTTACGACCAGTCGAAATTTCAAAAATTCCTCCCTTAAAAGTGGGCGGTACCACGCCCACTATAAAAAATTGATGGAAAAATCATAAGATAATGACCGAGGGGATTCACTTATAAAATAATATCATTTTAGACATTTCAGCTACCGAGATATGTCAATTTATGTGATTTACGAAATTTTCGATATCGAAAAAGGGGGCGTGGTTATCATCCGAATTCGCCTATTTTCAATAGCAACCTACCTTGGCCACAAATTAACCTGTATACCAAATTTCATGCAAATATCTCATTTGTTTCCCTTCATTTCTTATTTCAGATCACTGGCTTCATGACACGCTCGCTTCCACTAAGTATTGACACATCAGAAGCAGTGAATGCGCACGATCACAGTGTTCAAAACAAAACAAAATCACCAAGCGTCGAAGTCACATCAACACAAACAACCGGAAGCAAGTTCAACACACCCATCACAAATAATGCACTTGACCACAAAAACAATGCAAATTCTGCTAGTGCAGATAATACCGCCGTACTACCATACGATGAACACGATGACGAACCGGATCAAACGGTAGAAACTTTAAATCAACATACAAATTACATATTCAAATGGCATGCCAAGAATAACGACATTAGCGCCATTGAGCCAGTACAAAAACCAGATCTAATTATACTCATAATTGCAATTTTGTCCGAAATACAAAAACCGCTGCTCTTTGGTCTAATAGTTAGCATTATTTTACTCACTTTGTTATTAGCAGTGTATATAAGTCTGATGAAGAGGCACCAATTGTTACATGATAAGACTGCACTACTCAACGATCCAAAAGGACATAGAATTGTAACAACAATGGCACCAGCCGTTTTGGCTGCAGCGCGTGCTAATGCAAAAGCGGCGAAAAGTAAAGCTAAGAAAGGTGTGCAACGTGATGGTGGTGACGCTAGTTTGATGGTGAAGGGTGCGACGTCACTAGCATATTACCGTGATAGCAACGTGGAAGAGGGAGAAGTGAAGTTAGTTTATGAACGCCCTGCTAATGAGGTGTGTAGTAATCCAGCGATTTGCTCAAGGAATGCGCTTAAAGTGTAAGCTAAAAAATAATAAGTTTAAAAGAAGTCAGTCAGCAAACCAGAGAAGCAGACAAGTACATATGTGTAGGCGTATAAGTAACAATGCGTTGATAAAGAATTGTATTTTGAATTAATAACAGGAATTAAGTTACATTCATACTCGACAAAGACAAGCAAAGAAATTGATGAAGAAAAAGTAAAAAAAAAAATATATAAAAAAAAACAAATATACAAAATTAACATTAGTTATTTAAGTCATATAATTAAACAACTCTAAATAATCTAAATTATAAGGAATTTATTGCATTTGTCTGCAAACTAATATAATATAACTAATTTACAAATAGATGTACTCATTTAAAGCCGCATTTGCAGCAAACACAATTTGATAGATAACAAACATGCGTACATAAAAAAGCAGAGCATGCAAACAAACAAATAGACACCCTTTATTTTTTTAACTTTCTTTAACTTTACAGTTCTCTAACACATATAAATTTTGACTAAGTTAACACAGTTCTAATTTGATGGCTTTGAATTTTTATTCCAGAAGAAAGCTCAAACATTTCTAGAATGCGGCCCTGCACCATTTCGAAAAAGCTTCGTGATAAATTCGATGTCTGTTCTTATAAACTTTTCTCAAAAATAAAATATTCTTCTTTAGTTGTTCACAAATTGTTCAGAAAATAATTTCGTGAACTGATAATAGAAAAGTCACGAAATGAACGAAATGAACTCCTTTTGGAACATAGGGTCTCTAAGAGGACCTCAATAAAACATCACTCAAATAAAAGATAAATTTGTATTCATTATTTTAAAAAAATTGAAGAATTTGGGACTTTTTCTACGTAATTTAGGCTTTTTTCGGACCTACTTCGGGACCTTGGATATTATTATTATTATTATAATTATTATTATTATTATTATTATTATTATTATTATTATTATTATAAGGCCTTACTACACCGCGACCATTACTACGATCCATTGTGTGACCTATCAGCTTATTGCTGTATGCGGAGGCTCTTTATACATTTTTTTTATTCGATACCACTAACGGATTGAGAGTGGCACCATCTAGGTAGCAAACTCTCCTTCTTGTTAACGCAATCCTTTCACAGAGTATGTGAACCGGCGTTAATCGTCCAGTTCGCAAAACTGACAAATTGTTATATCTGACAGATTCAATTTACTCAGGTGATAACCAAGGATGAAACCGAAGCCGAAACCGTAACCGATTAAAACCGATTAATTTTTCAAAATCGAAACCAAAACCGTAACCGTTATTTTTTTCTGCTAAAGAACGAAACCGAAACCGTTCCAAAAGCCCAACCGGTTCCAAACGGTGTTGAATAATTTTGTGGACACATATTTTATTTTAAAAGAGGCTACCCTGAATAATTTTCATGGAAGATGATTAAGCAAGACACTTTTTGTCCTCAATATCAAAATTTCGAAAGAATTGAACTATAGAATATAGATATAATGAAGCCATCGAAAAAAATTTACGACAACCGAAAAAAAAATGTTTACTGGCAGTCTCAGAAAGCATAATCATATTAACGTTCAATTTTAACATTTTTCTATTATAAAAAGTAGAGTTAATTTTTTAAATTTATCGGTCAAAAGTCCACCAAATTTTCAAAGATTTTCAAATTAATGACCACTAACTTATAACATACATACTTACTTATATTGAAGAAAAATTTTTTCCATAAATAGCGGAAGTAATATTTATTACTATACATATATTGGAGAAAATTCTTCATGAAAACCGGAATAAAGTTATAAAAATTCACACTTATTTTGCATTTAGGTACATATTTGAGTTTTGTAGTACCACAATTTTTTTGTGTTGGTGTTTTTATTTGGAAACCGAAACCGGAACGAAACCGTAACCGAAACCGAAATAAATGTTGAAGAACGAAACCGGAACCAAAACCGAAACAAGTTACAAAACCGTAACCGAAACCGGAACTTTATTTTAATCGGTTTCATCCCCTGGTGATAACGCAGACTACAATGTCCCGTATAATACCCAGTGAGGATTCTTAGATCCACCCTTCTTAGATTTATGAGCCTAGCCGATGCTCTTTGCGATGGTTCTATAAAGAGTTTGGCCTACCTCTGTCCTAGGCTGCTAAGCCAATGCTGAAATGCTCTTAGAGCACCATGCTTTGCCAGGTGGTCTGCTTTTTCCTTGCCGTCATGCCCTTGCTGACCTGGGACACAACCTGACAAAACTTTGAATATCTCCAAACTCATTTCTGAGTGAGCTTTTTCTGGTAGGTATAACAGCAATCTAATGTGCTGTTCATGATGTGCCTGCAATTCGCCTTTTAGCATTTAGCCCAAAATGCAGCATTTTTCCATACAATTTTGAAAGCTAAACACAACTAAATGCTACTTTATTCTGCATTAGCCCTAGCATCTTCGAATATACAGTACGAACAAAAATTTCCTTGTATGAAGAAAAAGTGAAAAAATGTTGCATACTTTTGGGCAAAACGCTGTTTATATTAGGATATCTTCTCACTGAGCAAGTCAGCGTACTTATGCAATAATTTTTCCTGTTAAAAGTTACAATTTTCGAGGTGAAGAGTTTCCAAGTTTGTTTATAAAGTCGGTTTCTTTACCCTCGAACTCACTTTTATAAAAGAAATGGAGTTCATCTGAATCCACTTGAAATGTAAGAATGCACCTTAAGCATTCGAAAATAAGCTAAATGCGCATTTTCAAAATGCGGCAGCATGAAAGCATCTTCGAAATGTACGACCGAAAATAGAAAATGCTGCTTTTAAAACTCAGAATGAACATTACATTATTTTCACCTTTAAACTCGAATTTTTTTTATATTTGTACTCTGCTACTTTCTGAAAAAATTGTTTAACGAGTGCACAGTATGATTCAAAATACTAGTTCAGAGAAAATTACTTTGACTTATATTTCTTTTCGTTTCTCTGCATACTCTGCTAAAAATAAATTAGTCCTTAAACTAACTAAACTTTTACATATATACATTATATATATAATAAGAGTGCGAGTGTCGGACTTTACTCAACAACAACAACAAAACAAAATAATAATATTAAATAGAGTCATATGCATATTAATAATATATATAAACTTTTAAGCTGATACAAATCAATATTCAATCTAAAATTAGCATACATTTTCTACAAACAAAATTATCCATTTTGTGTGTTTTATGCCAAATTTAAAATGTGTGCCTCGAGCTTTGCACTCATATGCATAGAGTTAAGATTAATTCCATACATCCACACATACACATGTAAGGGGATGCAAATGTTACATTACGTAATTCATTATTTACAGTGAGTTGATTGCATTCATTTGAGTTTGAATTTGCTACAATTAAGTAATTATGCGAGCTTGTGTGAAAATGTGTGTGTTGTGGGTGTGCGATTGTGTGTGTGTGTGCGAATCAAATAATCATTTGAATGTGCTTATAGAAGTTTAATTACTAGACACATTTCAACTGAAAGCTAAGTGCAAAGCGTATGAATATGGAAAATGTACAGACATTAGATATTTCTACATACTTAGTTCTATTTACATATAATAGATATGTCGGCACCTTCAAATGGTTTAACTAAGCTTGGTAAGTAATCAGGCTAGAGTTTGGAGAGTTTAAATTGCAAGTTATAAATTTTTTAAATATTTAAAACAAGTATTTACCATATTATAATTATAGAAATTTAATACCATCATTTGTTGGCGTTTAAGCTTATTTTGAAGATATTTGGTGAACAAACTTTGAATTGTGTTATGCTACATAGAAAATTAAGTTCAAGTAAAGGTTACTAAAATAAGTCAGATACTTGTAGTGAAAGCTGAATATACCCTTAAATTGATTCAGGTACCCTTTCATTATAGCTCTAACTATTTATAGAATTCACACAATAGATCGTACTAATGGTCGCGGTGTAATAAGGCCTTATATTAATAATAATTATAGAATGCTTAGGAGCCAAAAACATGTTAAAGTCCCTACTATTTTTCATATTCAGTATACCGTACTGTACTTTTCAAATTTATATCGTCGTACTGTACTTTCGTAGTTTTGGTGTGGGATATCTGGATATTAATCCCCACACTTTTCACATTCAGTGTGCCGTGTAAAACTCTACTCGCCATACTGTACCTTTGCAGACTGCTGTCACATATAAAAATGAAATTTCCTTAAATTAAGATTAAACGCCAACAAACTCTCATTTATTAATTAAATAATCTCAGTTAACGCAAAAAGTGCAATCAAAGAAGTCTTATAAAAATCAAACACAAATAAATTTAAAGTAATATTTAACCAAGCTAACTAAGATAGTAAGATGAAAGTTTTGTAATTAAACACTTTTACAATAAATATTTGGTTTGCTTGCAACAAAGTAAATAACTACAGCTTTGATACATATTTTCTTTAAACAAAATTCACAATTTAAAATTTTCTTAAAAAAAATAATAGATTTTTGTTAACTTAATTGCAATAGAAAATTCCTTCACACTTCAATCCCTTAAATTGCACACTCACAGACATGCACTTCCTTTCAAATACCCTCATTTGCACGCCCAACCTATTGACACAAAAAACATCTTTTTTTTAATTGTTAAACAAAATTTTATGAGTAAAGGCTCGGCATTAATAAAACAAGTAAATCATTATGATTATGTTTTATTTATTTATTTTTCAAAGAGACACATAATCAAAACTAAGCAAATTTTTTAGTAAACATTGTTAAGTGATGAATAACAACAACTTTTTATGTGTGTATATTGGTGTGCAAAAAATTGAATTTATAAAAAAAAACACAATTTTACATAACTACAAACCTATGTACTCAAGTCAATGGAGGCAAGAAAGTGGGTATTAAAGGTGTTGCTGCGACTTTTCTAGTTATACTTTAAAACTCTAAAAGTATATATGTAGGTAGTTCTAAAGGAATTATTTGTCTTTTTGGGATGGATTTTTCGTTCTGCTGTCCGGTATCGGGATATCAGTCCCTACCACTTTTCAAATTCGGTATACCCTACTGTACTTTTAAAACTTAGGTAGGCGTACTGTACCTTTGCAGGATGCTGTTTGATTTAAAAAATAAAGTCGATACTGAAGATGATGCATTGCCGAAACCGGTTTGTCTCGTCCAAAAATAATCCAGTTAAACGAAATCCCTTTCAGAGGATCACATTTTGTAAAGAATTTTAACTTATAGAGGTCGGTGAAACCCCCATACGCTGAAGTTTATAAATAAGTGTGAGAAACTTGAAATCTCGGTATAATACTTCAGTTCGGATATTATTAATAGACCACTAGAATACTGATACTGATTTCATGTGTGTGGTAGGCCAGGGCGTATGAGCACCTTAAACGAAATCACTTTCAATGTGTGAATTTTAAATTCATAATTTTAACCAAAATTACACCATCCATCCACACACTACAAGCAGCCATTTACTTAAGTACATATATTGAAAACATATAAAGCGTATCGTTAAACTCAAAACTTTAGGCATATGAAATTTTTTAGGCAAAACCAAGAAAGTGAACATACAAATTTTTGGAAAACAAAATTCAAAATTTAACCGTAATTATATTTAAAAAAAATAATAGAAAATAAATACGCGTAAGTATGTACATTAAATATATCTGTGTGTGTGTAAAATTGATGTAAATTTGTGTTTCCGTTAGTGCAAAAACCACAGCACTATCGACAAATAGAGAAGAAGAAAGAAAACAAACACCAAAAACAACAACAAGAAATGAAAGCTTCCTCTGCTGCACAGCTGCAGTGTTGCTGGTTCTTTTGCAGAGCAAACAACGCAAACACAAATAAAAAAAATTACAACAACAACAAATTCGTACAAGATTTACATAAGCAAAAAAATCAAAACGAAAACAAACAAAAAATTCCAAAAAAAAAAACAACAAAAAAATGAGCACGTCGATATTCCTTTTTAAACAAACAAACAAACAATCAAGCTACAATTGTATGTATGTAATGTGTGAACAAAAAGCGACGCAGCACTAGCAACATAAACCAATAAATATGACGAAAAGTTTTCAAAAATGTTGTTGGTATGCTGTGTGTTAAGTGCTGAAAACGCTGCTTAATTAAGTGAGTTTTTTTCCTAGAAATGCTTGTGTTTTCTTTAAATGTGTTTTTGCTTTTTTAGCGTGTTTAAATTTTTTTTATATTATATATATTTTATGTAGTTAAAAAAAAAAACAATTGAGTAGTTATAAAAATATTGGCGACATAAAAAAAAAAACAAATTTGAACTTTTTCGTTAGCGTACACAAAATTTAAAGTAAATTGGACAAATATTAAATAAAAATAATAATATTAATGCTGTTTGCCAGCTAAAACAACACATCAAGATTTGTAAAATATTGGAGATAACTATTTACATAAATCGAAAATAAAACCATGGGGGCTGTTCTGGGATTTCAATATGAAATAATAACTCGGTTTTAGTGATTTTATTAGTACCCAACGTTTCGCAACCGATTAGTAGCTTCAACAGGGGTAATTATCTTTATTGCTCAAAAGAAGAAAAAAAGGACGTGTGGCACTCGGGACTGCCGCTTTAAAGCTATTGCATATCACTCAACTCAACTCAATGAGCATATGAAGACATGCATGGATGAAGGGGGTATGTCGCATTTTGAGTGAAACGAGAAAATCGGCTTTAAAGTTTTGCTTAAACATTTGAGGTTTTTTCCAGTCTTTATGGAAAACTGACAAAAAAATTATGCAAAGCCATAAAAGACGTTGCATAATATGCAATAAAAAGCATAAGTTTATATTTAGTGTTTTATATGAAAAAATCGGAACATACCCCCTTCTTCCACAATTCATATTGAAAAGTTGTGTACATACCCCCTTCATCCATGAATTATCTTCTACAATTTTCACGATAGGCAGATTCTGATAAGACAGAAATATAGATCTGCATAAACACTATTCACCAATGCCAAAAACAGAAATTGAGTGAGAATGCGACATACCCCCTTCATCCATGCATGTCTTCAAATATGTCGCATTTTGAGTGAAACGAGAAAATCGGCTTCAAAGTTTTGCTTAAACATTTGAGGTTTTTTCGAATCTTTATGGAAAACTGACAAAAAAATTATGCAAAGCCATAAAAGAAGTTGCATAATATGCAATAAAAAGCATAAATTTATATTTAGTGTTTTATATGAAAAAAACGGAACATACCCCTTCTTCCACAATTCATATTGAAAAGTTGTGTACATACCCCCTTCATCCATGAATTATCTTCTACAATTTTCACGATAGGCAGATTCTGATAAGACAGAAATATAGATCTGCATAAACACTATTCACCAATGCCAAAAACATAAATTGAGTGAGAATGCGACATATAGATCCATCCATGCATGTCTTCATTTATGACTTTAGAGCAGCACAGCCTTAATCTGTTAATAGTATAGCCTATACATCTCCATTTTATGTCCAACGTCACACTATTAGTAGTATAACTTAAATGTATGCAACGCTTACAGATAAAATTTTAATGTAATGTAAGCTGCAGCTCCAATTTTATGTAATCGGCCTGTTGCTAACATTAGTACAACGTCATACGCCTAAATGTGGGCAACGCTTATATTTATTTTGGTCAAGTTATATTGCTAACGCCGAACCTTTTTAACACTGAAAAAAGTCCGTTACGAACTTTTTTAACATTAACATTTTTTTCATTTCACTGCCACCGCCAAGGCCTGCGATAAGTTCTATGCAATAGCTTAAAAATCTTTATTTGAACTTTAGTTATCTTGTGTGTAGACAGAGCCTACGACCTCTATTCGAGATGGTTTTAAGAAATCGAGACTCGAACATTTTTAAAGGCTCGAGAGTATCTAAAAGCTTTAGAATCACACACCAACAAGTTTACCATAAAAGTGTGAGAAACTTCATCTGGAACTGAAAGTCACGGGATACATATTTTAACGTTTGATTAGTGGCACTGCATTCATACAATGGTATGCCGGGGCGTATGAGCAACTTACATGAAAGTACTTTCAGTGCAGGTTTAAACTTTAGTGCAAGTTTAAACTCAGTTTGAACGTTAATTCTTATGGGAAAAACTCTAGTCAACTTTGTCTGTGGTTTAAACTGGCAGTGAAAAACCGGGATTCAGAGGCGCTATATATTAAAGATCATACGATACTTGCATCGAAGCGATATTCCCGATAACGATAAGTTCACGCTAAAACGCGATTCTCTCTATTAACTTCATTTCAAAATAGAAAATAATTGATGGAAAATTTCACGCTAAAACGCGATTCTCTCTATTAACTTCATTTCAAAATAGAAAATAATTGATGGAAAATTTCGGTACCGTTCCATCATATAGAAAATATTATATTTGCATAACCAGAACAGTCCTCAATAAAATGGAAACAAAAACCAGCCCCAAGCACTTTCCTACCGGCAAGCAATTGGGTGAGTTTTTAATTAACCTTTTAAAAAATAGTTTAATTCTTTGAAATTTATTTTTTCGGACTACTTTGCTTTGGAACAAAAAACATATATGGTATACTCTATTACCCAACTGAGTGACCTATAGCGAAATGTATGTTTATGAAATTTCTTCTGCAATTCCATAGTACAATTTTCAAAGCTCAATTAACAACATTTGCATTAAAACCGCCAGCTGCTTGCCTAAATACCCAAAGCCTGCTGCACAAACCACACACGACCCAAAACATTACTTATCCGTGCACTACCCAAGTTCCCAAATAAAACTCTAAGTCCCTACTTCCTGAGTATGTGCTGTACATATGTAAATATATATACTGCAGATGATAGAAACCGTTGAACATGAAAGTAAGGTAAGCGCAATAAAGATTGAATGTGGTAGTATATAGAAAACATAAACGTATATTAAAGCTTAACATTGATAGGAAATTTCTACACTAATACAATATCCCATTCATAAACATAGATGCAATTAATTTACCTTTATATAATTCAATTGGTCACTAACACATGCAATTTTCTATTTACCTTGCAAAAATCGAGACTATTCCTTATATGCATGTAAGCATAAATTTTCAGGGATTATTGAAAATGTGTGTGTTCCTAAGAAAGGAAAGCGAAAGGGAACTTTATTAAGCTTTTTCATAAAACACTCTCATATGCAATTTATGGTTCTCGTAGTAAAACCTACTCTCTCTCTCGATTTGGAGCTGAGTACTCCATGAAGTAATTTCTTGAGAAACGGTAAAGTAGTAGTTTGTAGGTTGTCCATATAGTGAGTAAAGGCAAAAAAGTACAGTACTCTAAGACAGGATAGGCTATCCTCTCCTAGGACCACCATTTTCATATGACAAGGCAAATTCTTCAAATTGTTGACGAGAGGATTTACGATTTTTGCAGGGTATACATACATACCTTAACTAATAGATACATATTGAAATATTCAATTCATCAACTCATACAACAAATTCAATCTCTGATTTATCATTCAATCATCTGTTTGTATACTATTCATAATTCAATGGCATTTAAACGCTCATTCAATCCAACTGAAATCCTGTTATTATGTATGTGAACTGTGTATTTGAACCATACTCATATAAAATACTAATGCTTGTAAGTAATGCTTTTGAACATTCATTCATTCAATCTCTTAGTGTATAATCATTCATTCCATAATTAAATCATTCACCATTCAGCAATTTATTCCACATTAAATCGCTTTTCTTCTTATTTACATACCTGCATGTAATAATTTGTTTAGTCGCATACGCGTTTAATGTGTCACATTGCGTGCAATAATCAACTCATTCAATAAAAGTTATTTATCTCAGATAGATAATAGATAGCATTTAATATGGTAGTTTATTAGGTGACACGCATACGAAAAAAAATTAATGTTTATTCGCTAATACCTACTCGTTTAGTGTACGCGAGTAGTTATAGTAGACGGAGACTTTGAAATGCATAAGTATGAGTAATCTGTGTATATTAGATATGCATAAAATTGATTAAAATCAAAATAATAATAATTTACTGTTATATAATAGAACATGTAAAAAAACTGATAAGGTTATTGAAAAGCAGTTTATAGCTGCAGACAAATGCAAACTAAAGACGCTGATCATATTACAAACTATCCTACAAATAAGCAATAGAAATGAGATTAAAATTTTGCAAATGGTTAATAAATCAAAGTTTCGCTATCAGTGAATTTTAATCAAACGTAAATTTATTTACGACAACTGTCCTGTTTAATAGAGGTAAACACTCACAAAAAATCGCTCTGAAATTAACGAAACAAGTCCCAAATAAAGTGAGTTTTGGCTTTACTCGAGAAAGATAGTCACGTTTTGAGAACTGAATTTCAAGCAACCTTTCGTATTTCTTAAACAGTTTGGACTTGATGAATGAACATTACTTGGGGGATCGAGTCTTACTTACCAACAATATAAGCTTTTCAAAATAGACTTCCGAAAAGTATCAAAGTGGCAACCTTGTAAACCGCTTTAACTGGCAACATCCAAGTATAAAATCTTAGAATGGAGCATACTATCCTTACACCAATGTGTATCCAAATCGGCCAATAGATTCTAGTTGTACTGGTCGATAAACGAAGGAATAAGGAAAATGCAGTTAGGTGGCGACCCTTCTTTAAAATATCTTAGTTGGTATTCGGGAGAAACCCAAATTGAGATAGGTGTTAGCCCTGAAGACGGACGAAGTGGCAACACAAAGTAAAATATCGCAGAATCAAGCATATATAAGTTCCAGAGATAGTGTTCGATATCCGAAGGAATAAAAAAAAGGTGGTTAGGTGGTAACCCCACTTTAAAATTTCTCAGTTGGTATACAACCGGAAATACCTTAAATTGAATACCTTTATTGGCATATCTTGCTCAATATTTACAAAACATATATAACAGGTGGCAACCCTGTAAAAAACGTAAAAAACTCCCAAGTGGAAACTCTTAAAATAAAGCATAAAGTTTTATCAAAAACCGGCAGGCGGCTTCCCAGACAGTAAAACTATACGATTTTTGGCTCGTTTTGAGATCGTCTTGGATTTAATTCAATAGCGTTTTGCGTATGATCTTCAGTTATCATTTATCATACAGTTAAGCACCATTTTGGTCCTTTCCAGAAAAAAGTTGGCCTTACAAAGAGCACGTTTTAGCTTTATATTTTTTTAATATTTCATGCTTGGTTTGAGAAGAATTTGCGTATATTTCAAGAAGATTTTTGGCTTACTTTGATCATGCTTGGGCTTTATATTGAGTTCATTTCATTGTAAGAATGTATTGGGCTAATATTAGACTTCATTTTCATGTTTTGTTCTTGTGTTGAGAAGGAGGTTCAAATCAAACGCGGGTCGTAGTTTTTTGATTAATATAACATTTTTCCGGACATAAAGTGTTTTTACTACCTTTATATTAGATCACTTTCGTGATTACACTACTTTCATTGAGTCCTCAGTAGCTTTACGTTAAAGGTTGAAACATAGTTAGAAACTAGAACTTTAAACCAGGAACATAGTAAGAATCCAGTGTTAGTTCAATGAAATTGAGAAAATAGCTGTCAGTATTAAGAAAACTCGGAGCAAAATTTGGAATATTGCAAACAACTTCTAAGGGACTACACGGTGGCCCAATGATTAAAATCTAAGAACATAGTTTAGAGCTCGACATTGCAATTTGAGATAACTGTTTAAGTGAATACCCGTTGAGTTAGAGACTTAAAATTGAGAACGCAGTTCAAAACATGCCAAGTTATCTATCTATAAAAACACATGAGGTTTTTATGTTTCCTTTGCATATTCAAATTTGAATATGTTTCCGTAATAAATTTTCTTCATCCGATCTTATTAACCATTAGCGTAATTTTAATAAAAAAATCGGGTTCCACATACGAAACAGTCAATACAAAATGGAAAATCTCAACTACTACAAAGAAATAGACATATTACTTACAAATACAACTAATAGTATAACTAACTGCAATATAATTTTTTGAAAAAAATTTAAGTTATCAACTACCTATTTACAATTTATAACAAAATAGATTAAGCCATATTAATAACAAACAAACAAATAAATATAAATAACTTGCTTAGTAATATATGTATGTATATTAAGTATTTAGTAAATAAATAATAAAGTAACTACGTAAATACATACATATTTGTAACTTATAAAAAAGACTGTAAATAATAATTTTATATCTCCATACATACATGAAAAAAATAACAGGTAAGCACTTATTTAATCTTCAAATGAATACATACGTCTAATTAAAAGTAATGAATTATCAAGAAAATTACAAACGTGAAATTATGCCGTGAATGCAACATGTGTGTAGATGAAGGAATTGAAAATGTAATTGCAAAGAGCGTGTTGCGTGGCGAATGTGGCGCATGTGGCAAGTGTGTTTATGTATTTTTAGTAGCATTGCAAATTATGCAAATTCTTAATGCAAATTGGCTGCTTATTGCAATTGCGTTAAACTCTGAAAATTTGTTTGTATTTACTAGCTCAAATAGTATGTGTGTGTATGTATGCATTTAAGCGACAATGCCTACGCGCAACATAAAGTCTAGGCTTTCGGATGAGAGAATCCAAAGGAAGTAAAAACAATCATTAAAATGTCTAAACAAAATTAATAACCATTCCTTCTAGCGTGCATTCTGAAATATACCCAGTAGCACTCGATGTATGAGCTACCGAAGTGAGGAATAATAGGATACTCCATTAGATATGAGTTTAGAGGAATAGGAAACATTTTTCTATTTCTCAGTTCCATAAGTACTACTCTTTAATAACAAAGTGAACCCATCCATTTCAGATGTCTTATTTTGTCGCTTTGTACTTGATTTTTGCGTTACGCGTTCTAATATGTTAATAATAAAAAATTCAAAGATGTACAAATATAGTGAAACAGTGTGTTTTTCAGGAAGGAGGATAGTCCCAGACTTGCTAGGGAGTCTTTTTTTAAATGATAAAATTTCTATTTCTACTGGGTATAAATTAACGTATCTAAGTAAGAGAATAAATAAATTAATAAACATTAAAGCATAGAACAATCAAGCAAATAGGAACGAACAGTGACGGATTTGGGGTGCTTGCGGCGTTACGCCTTTTCGCTTGGGGCCTAAAAGTACTCACAAAAGAGTGAACAGATTGTTTTATTTTTTTTATTTTACCCTGCCGTATACATACATCACTTTTAGATGACTCGAGGTTACCAAAAAGACAGTTTTTGAATATGTATTTGGCCTAAAAAACTCTCATAAAAACACAATAAAACGTGGACCGTCTTGTTCATGAATACCTTAATACTAGACATGGGAACCGTCTTTTCCTTCCTTATGGATGGAGGGATGACATGACCTAGAAGTGGTCATACCAAATCGCTACCAGTACCGCAAGGGAGTACCGCAGCGTACCGGGTTCTTATCCGGCCAAGGACTGTGAATTTCGGCATCCCTCCCCAAAACCTTCGGGGAGTGTGTTTCCTGTTAATAACAACAACAACAGAAGAGGGCCCTGTATTGCCTCTCAGCGTCTGTGTTGTATCAATGTAAGTGTTCCTTTTATTACGTTTTTGTGAGCTATTCTTGCTATATTTAGACTCTTTTTGTGTATCCGCACAAAATCTCTTTTTCTTTTGTTCATTTGCTCAAAACTTCTCTCTAATACATATACGAAAATAAACGAATATGCTTATGCTGCAGCACAACGAACAGACGATAGCGCAAGAGATGGGGAAGCAAAAAAATTCAATCACAAGAGTCATACATTTTCGTTTGCATTCTCAGCAACTATGCTCCTACACTATGGAACATATCGACAGCCCCACTGCAAAACCCTGTAAGTCACTCTTTTTCAAAAAATAAGGTTCTGAGCCTTTCCCATAGATCGTGGACTTGCGCGCATTAAAATGCAGTCAAAATCGGGTTACAACTACCCATTTCTTTTCAGTGGTGAAGTTTAATAATATTCATATGATAAAATTATCATAGTTTTTTCTCTCTCCTGAATAAAAAGCGAAATTTAATAAAACCCCTCTCTGTAGAAAAAACCTAGGATGACCCCAAAAATCCGACGTCAAATATCAAATAGTGAGAAGTTTGCGCCCAGCGAAGCGGGGGAGGGTACTAGCTAGTATTAAATAAAACGCGTTTCAGCTCTGGTCCGAGATCTCTAGAACGCTTAATAAAAATATATAATTTCATATAATTCTGATCATCGGTATCGAAATCGATTTTTTAAATCGCAATAGCTGTAAAAGGGTCCATGGTTGAACAGTAACGACTCCCTGTTCTATTACGTGGCTAGTTAGTACTTATGTTAACTCAACTTAAATCCGACCCTGTGAATGCATACTTACAAACATATATAAGCAGCAATCAAAAATTCATCATATTTAAGCTGCTTTGTTTCGAGCTAATCGGCAAATAAACAATTGCATATCGAGCAGGTTTTTGCATCGAAAATATTTTACATTTATGTTATAAACCAAATGATTTGGGCATTTAAATTTCGAACATCATGACAAATTTTGTTTTATAATTTAATAAAATGAAAATATTTTAATACAATATGGCAGTGCGTGTATTAGTGTGCGTTTGTGTGTGATTGTTTACATACCCAGAGAAAATTGAGCTGGTGATGGATAAAAACTGACAGTGATTTGGTCATATTAACCAAGTTATATCAAACATCTCCCAATAGTTATATCAACCAAACTATCTGGTGATTCAACCAAATATCTATTGGTATTCAACCAACAAGGCAAATGCAAATATTTAGTTTAACTTATTTTGTTTCAATTATAAAGAATTTTTCATTATTCCTAGACATAAAACGATAGTTTCTTTTTTCAATAAATAGTTTTTTTAGTCATACTTCCCTTACCATTATAATCTCTACTCATAGGGGCTACTTCCGTCAAAAAATCCTCACCATTTTGTTAACTTTAACACGCACGCACTCTTATTCTACACCCATGTGTAATAAAAACAATCAAAAACATTAAATCTAACATCATGTGTATTAACTCGATAATATATCTCTGGGAAATTCCTTTCCAAATCATCCTACCGATGGATTTTGCGTTTGGGACTTACATATACATATATCATTGGCACACATTTCTGGAAAATTTCCGAAATTTTAAGCCCATGTTTGGCTGAGTGAAAAAAATTTAAAAAATAAAACAGAATCCCATCGGTGATGCAAAATCCAGCTCGATGGATTAGCGTGGAATGCCCTCTATGTAAATTAGGTATGAAATACACATACAAACAAAAATAAAAAATATTTTAGAAATAAAAAAAAAAATTTCATTATTCATTTATTGACCAAAATTTTGAATGAAATACAAAAATTAAAAAAAAAATTAATTAATAATTTTTATACATTAAAATTAAAATAACTTTACGTTTATAAACAAACAAAATACCTTATGCATAGATTTTTGGTAAATTGGTCAAAATATGCCTAAATATTTGTCGAGAAGTAGTAAAAAAGGAGTGAAAAAAATTCGAAGCTCGAAACTTTTCACTTTGTATGCATACATATATTTATAAAACAAATTTAGAACAAAATTCAAAATATAAAATAACTGCAGTGTAGAAATTTACAAGTGCTTGAATTTATGTAAAAATTAAAATTTGATATTGCTCAAACAGCAAAAATGTCACTACAACACTAAAGCATGAACGTATCAATATTTATTTAATATTAAAATATACATAATACATAGAGTAAATTAATAAAACTAACTAAGTAATAAATTACGGAATTATTAATAAAGATAACATAAATACATTAATATTTCAAATTTAAAATAAAATATAGAACAATACATATTTTTAATTCAAATGATAAGCTAAAAGCGGTAAGTATCTATATCTTGCTGTACCATTGATTTTGTTCAAGTTAAAACATCACAGCTCCTTACGCCTTGCTTGTTAGCTAGCAGGTCAAGCTCTTTGTTGTCACGCCTCTCTTCTTTTATTTTTGTTTATCCAAAAGAAGGTCTCGATCCACATACTCATTTTTACGGATAAAGTGCCGATGCACAGTGGTCCAACAGGGTTCAAAATCACCCAGAGGTCACAAAACTCAACCGATTTGTAAAACTTAAACGGGTTTCTGTTAACAAAATGAAATGCAAGGCTTTGTCGAAGCGTTTTTTTTTTTAATTCCTGTTTTACACAAATAAAACTATGTATGAATCTAACAATTTTTTCAAAATTTGAAATTTTGTTTTCGTGGCTTCTATGAGTTGCATGTCCTTTCAAGTGTATAAAAACTACATACTCAAAACTTTTTATCCCCCCCCCCCATAATTTTGAGTTAGGGGCAAGAAATCCTTTTTTTCATTAAAATCACCTAGACGGCACAAAACTAAACCGATTTAAAAAATTTAAACGGCGTTCTGTTTACAAAATTAAATGCAAGGATTTGTGGAAACGCATTTTTTAATTTTTGTTTAAAAAAAAAATTACACTGTGTAACAAATTTGTAAAATTTGAGAATTTTTTTGTGGCTTCCATTAATTGTAGGCCTTACAAAGTTCACAAAATCTGAATACTGAAAATTTGGAATTCCCATCATAATTTTGCCTTAGGATCAAAAAACCCCGTTTTTCGTAGGATGCAGATTCATATTCACCCAGAACTAATTACGGTGGGGGATAAAAAATTTTGGTTACGCAGTTTTTATATACTTGAAAGGACATGCAACTCATGGAAGCTACGAAAATAAAATTTCAAATTTTGGAAAATTTGTTACATAGTGTAATTTGTGTAAAACAAAAATTCAAGAAAAAACGCTTCGACAAATCCTTGCATTTCATTTTGTTAAGAAAACCCCGTTTAAATTTTTTAAAATTGGTTGAGTTTTGTGACCTCAACATGATTTTGAACCAAAAAGGGCAGTTTTTGACCACTGTGCGATGTCGCATCAATGAATGCTGCGAAAATTGCCTCTAATTTTTTCGAATAACCGAAAAAGCAAAAGGAAGACAAAATCAAAACTATTGGTAGTGGAACATAATATCGATACCTTCGAGGAAAGTCTAGACAATATTTTTATATACTTTATTCAAGTTCTCATACAGCAAACGGAAATCAACAGAAATCAACGCTTTTCAGCCCATTCTCTATTATTGAAAAATCTTTTCCAAAAAGGATTACTGTCTCGTGGCAATCTTACACATTGAAGTGACTTTCGCAGCTCTAAGAAATCTGGGCGTATGCAAATCCCTTATTAGACTAACTGATCAATTACCTAAGGGGTGGAAAATATGTATGTATATAGTTTCATCACTAGAACTCCTAAATTTGGAGCTCTCTCCCCGCTTTTAATGAGCCACCCAGTCAAGTCGTTGCTACGACGTCTTGACATCTGCAGATGATTTATGTAGCTATCGCAAACCGAGGCGAATTTCGTCAAGCTATATGTGACTTGATGCAAGTAGCATTGCGAGAAGTTTCCTCGTGGCTCTCTTGCTGCGGACTTAGTATCAACCTAGAAAAAGTGGAAATCGTCTTATATAGATACTGTACTGTTACAAAAAAAAAAAAAAAAATATCTTTATTTTCAGCTGTAGACAAGCGTCAATAAAATTTCTTGGCTCTTGCTCATTGTACTCTGAACTAACGCTCAACAGTAGTTGGGATCTCTTCAAGATACAGCCCAACAAAACCGCCTGATACTCACATGTGTGCCGGGACACACAAACATTGAGGGAAACTGTAGGGCAGACGAACTTAAGACTGTTCCAAAAATATATGAAAGAAATAAATATATGAACGAAATTTGATATGCATATAGAGGATCGGTGCGTTTTATCTTTAGTAACATGTGTGCTAAGTTTTATTGTTCTATGATAACGGCAACCCCTGCCGATTTTATTTAAAATTATCACTAGCAGCTTATACTAAGTTTGCTACAAATTCCATTAAGGCTTCGAAAATTACATAATTTTAATATTTGGCTCAAATTTTTAAAGACTGTGTAACAAATCTCCACCATTGAATTTTTAAAAGGATATGAGGATTCTTTGCAAGGATATTGAAAGAACGTATTCACAGAAAAGGACATTGGAATTTCAAAAGTATGTTAGCATATTGGGCAACAATATGTTTTCTAGAAAAAAATAATTGAGAACATCTTGAAACTTTGCAATCTTGAAAATAGTACACTTTATATAGGTCTTACAGGGCGTATGAGTAACATTAATTTCGTGTACAAGTATGAAAAGAACAGGTACGTAATTGTATTGATATTTTTGGTCGATATTTTCGAAACGGATTGTGATATCGAAATAAAGCTTACACTACATTCAGGCCCGCAAGAACACCTTTCATTTGATACCAGTGTTGTAAATTCAATCTCCTGTGCATCGTTAAATATTTGTATACAAATTTTCAGAACTTTTATTACAGTATAATTTTTTTAACACATACCCCCATATTCGTAAAAAATAAAATTGGTTTATAGTGCTTTTTAAAATGACATTTCCATACAAATTTTGAATTATAAGAACTCAATAAACCTTTTATATTTTTTATGAATAAGGGGGATAGAGTTTAAAAAAAGTTGAAGCATAATAATTTTAAAGGACATTAAAAGAAAAATTATATTCAGGCCATATTTCAATTATCCTTTAAATAAGTAAATTTGAAACTGTGAGAAACTTCGTCTATTTGGGAACCAGCATTAACACCGAAAATAATATCAGTCTAGAAATCCAACGGAGAATCCCCCTTGCCAACAAGTGTTACTTTGGACTCAGTACGCAATTGAGAAGTAAAGTCCACTCTCGACAAAAAAAGAAGAAAATTTAACGATCACCTGTACGAGCTTTACGCAGAGCTGACCATAGTTCAGCGTATAAAAGCCCAAAAGACTCCGCTGGCTGGGTCATGTTATGCGAATGCACAAATAAGCTCCAGTGAAGGATGACTTGAACTCTCTTGGGGTTTCCAATTGGCGTCAGTTATCGCTAAAAATAATGACTGGCATGCTTTGATACGAAACGGCCAAAATCGCCTAGGCGGTTAAGCGTCAATAAATTGGCTTGCGTCGATTCAGTGGAAAGTTGTACGATTTTACTGATAACTTCAACTGCAAGTCGGACGGGTTGCCGTAGTCCGAATTGCATACAACTTTGTCAGGATAGTTTTTAATGAATATCTAATGGTCAAAATTAAATGAAGCAACTTTGGAATTTGGGACAGTCTAGCGAACATGCTAGACAGGGCACGACCAACCAGGTTCTTCTGAATAAAGTACGCTTTATCACATGCAAACTAATGCTAAAGAAGCACAAAATTCGTCAAGCCTAACAAAAGACGGCTAAAATCCCCAGGGTACCGGATATCCAAGCAAACCTGACTAAAAGGGGATCCTAAAGGATTTCGACATATTAACGCCCAAAGAAGGATTTTTCATATTAATAGAGGTACCAACCGGGCACTGCTTGTTTGGAAGACACGAAGCAAAACTAGGAGTGACCTACCCACGATGGTTTAGGAGTTGCAAAGATTATCTACGTATAGGAAGAAACGTTGGACCACCTCATTTGGAGCTGCCCGGATTTTCGTGATTTTACTTTTCTTGTGTCGGTAGTATCACAGCAGGCCTTCTAAAACTGACCTAAGTGTGCCTCTGTGACTGTCACTTGAACCTAACCTATTCAAGTTCTACAATTCGGACTTTAGTAACAAACGTAGGTTCATGTTACATGGACATTTGGAAATGCACTCAGAAAAGAGGTCATGTAAAGACATAAGGGGCACGTAGTAGATGTGCAAATAAAATGCGCCCTTCAAAAGGACATTTGGAAGTTAAAAAATGAACCACTAACCATTTATACAATTACAACCACAATTTAAATTACTTCCGTTACAAAAAAATTTTAGAGCCACTTAAAAATCACTTACCTAAATTCTGATGGGGAAAAAGAATAGCAACAAAAGCCGACAATGGAAAATGAAAAAAGTATAAAAACAAGCTAAGTACTCTTTGAATTATGTTCAATTAGGAGAAATAAACTCAAGCATACTTTTATGAAAACATCGTACTTAGGCACTTTATTGTGCTTGAGATTACATAAGCAAAAGTGCAAATACTGATCGTATTAAAGCAGCCATTTGGTTAGCTACTATCCGTGCTTCTATATAGTGAGATTCGTTTATATACATACCTACTAGCAACTGTAAGCTCCACAATGATTCAGAAGTTGTATGCTGGCAGCTCATATTTAAATTTCCTTCCATACCCTACGTTGACCCAATGGTCAGCACAGCAAAGCTTTCTTCAAAACATACGAGGCGTGTTCGTATCTGGGATGCCACAAAAATATGGGGTTAATCGATAGGACTTCTTAGGCCTGTCTGAATTCGTTCTCGCATTTTGAATTAGAATACTATGCCCAGACTTGAAAGTAAACCAAAACAAATAAATGCTGTTTTAATTTAAAAATATTTTCATCGCTTTTCAAAACTAACTAAGTAACCCATATTATTTAACAACCACCCACGCAAAACCTAAATTGTGTATTGACCTTAGTCAAATACGAATATTTTCATTTCCTTATTTGTTGTGCATGTCAGATTGCATTTATGTTAAAGTCGTATATTGTTTTTGGCGTTGACACATCATTCAAGTATGCACGTTTATGCTACAAATGTCCATTCAGTCAGACTTCTGTGCGTGCTCAATGCTCATGTTGCAATACAACCTAGACGGACTAGGCACAGCGGGTACGGAGCCCTGCCGTGACATATTTTTGACAGACATTGCACAATAAAATTTACATATTACTTATGTTCATTCATACAAATCAACACGATAAGCTTAGGCATATGGTTGTACAGTAATGAGTGAAAAATTGGGAATTTTCAAGCTTATTTTATGGTTTTTTTTTCTAAGCTTAGCAAGGTTTAGCCGTCGTATTTGCCTAACGCTACGTAAAGTAGTCGGGTATAGAAACCCCGTAAAAGCAACATCAAAAAATTTTAGAAAAGATCAAATAAGGAAATCTGTCTTCGGCTGTGCTATATACATACCTTTCATGAATAAGCGTCACGATTTTCACTGATCGATCCCCAGTACAGCCTGTATGTATTTAACTTTAGCTCATACCGAAATTATCTGAACTATAGATTATAAGGGGGTGTTATATTGGTCCAATCTCATTTATTTTTAATATCGACATTCCACATTACAAAAGAACAATAGTTACGAAATTTCACGTTCCTGCCTATGTAATTACAGAAGTTATCTATCAAAATCCGTTTATCGGAACAATGGATTGTATAGGAGCTATGAGTAGTTTTGGTCCGAACTTGCTGGTTCCGACAAATGATTTCTATATTATAAAATGGTGGTCACATAACAAATTTCAGCCAAATATCTCAAAAACTGAGGGCCTAGTTTGCGTTCAAACAGACAGACAGCAAGACAGACAGACGGACAGTCTGACATGGTTAATCCACTCATCTCGTCATCCTGATCATTTCCAATCTCAATGCCGCTCGGAGCCGGAAAAAAATCAAAAGCAGCACACCACCGTACATTACTTGTTACGTTATAGAAGTATCTAGGAAATAAAAAAACGTTATATAAAAACAAAATTTTAAAGTTATGCTACTATTTTCCTATGGCAGATGTGTATATAACTCATAGTATGTGTAGCATATGTTATAACTACATAATATGCGGTTAGTCATAGGCGTTGGTGTTTCTTAGCAACAAACATCCCTACTAGACGCGCCTAACCATGGTTATAAATACTCACTAATACATACAAGCAAAAATTGTGTTTTTACACACACATTCAAAGCCATCTGTCAACGGTTGCTTTTTCTTTTTCTTCTTCTTTGATATTATGATAATATTGCAAGTGCGCAGTTATTAATTTTATAAAATAATTTGCAAGGAGTTTTGTAGTGAAATTACAGTTAAATCGCACAGATAAGGCAAGTATATAGTGCTATAAATTGTTATTTAACATGTTCAGTCTTTTTTATATGTTCATGTGCCCAAAATTACATACTTTCAGATGGACGAGGAAATTGGCCTTCCAACCGGATAATAATGGAATTCAATTAGTTTTTTAAGTATTTAGTTATGTATTTGTGATTATTTATTATTGTTAGTGTAAAAAATGTGGTATTTTTTAACTATATTCTGCAATAAAAGCCAAATCTTAAGCCAACGTCTTGTCTTAGTTAGCAATACCTGACACTTGCGTTATGCATAACCGTAACATCTAAAGCCGCTTTTGCGTTATTCATAACCATTAGGTCTAACTTGCGTTGGGGTTATTCATAACCATTACAGCTAACACACGTTTGCGTCACACATAACCCAAACGCACAGCTATGACATGGTTAAATAACTTAGAAAAATACCCAAAAGTCACATTAGGCGAGTCGGTTACTTAACCGATCAAATAATCGGTATCTGTCTAGTAGGGATGCATTCATACATATGTCCACAAAACCCACAGAAAAATATTTTACGTTTTACAGGGTTGCTACCTATCTACATTTTGTTTAAATGTTGAGCAATGTAGGTAGTTATGTCGATATGGGTATCAAGTGAAAGATGTTTTAGGCTGTATACCAACGATGATATTTTGAGTCAGGGTTGCCACCTAACCCTTTTTATTTACTCTTTCGTATATCGAGCAGTATCTCGACGTTGCATTTTCAATGCTTTTCCACACTATTTTTTGCTGGGAATTAATGCTGCCTTTTACCTGGGCAACTCTTGTTATTGGCTGCATAACAATTACTTACGAATATGACGTGTGAATGATTATAACGGTATAATAAATGTAGAAAAACCCTATATGGCTAGAAAGCTTAACAGTTTCAAGTAACTTGTAGCGAAAATGTATGCTTCGAAAGCTGTAAGTAGATATGTATGTAGTTTGAGTGGCCACTTGATTAACTAAATATTATGAAATGTGAATGAAAATTTTTACCAATAAGCAAAGCAATTGAAATATTAATACTGAAATTCATAGAAATGTTAAAATAAAGTCTTAGTTTGTATGCGATATCCTTGTGTTTTGGAAAGTGCGAGATTGCACGAATGAAGTAAGGGAAATACTTACACTCAAAGGTGTATTCCGCAAGAAATATAGAGACTTCCTTTTAGTTAATTCAGTGTTTAATTACAACTTTGTTGTCTTAAAGCTAACAGGAACGTCTTATACTAATGTTACAATGATGAGTTTAATTTGATGAAAAATGAGATAACCAAAAATGTTCGAATTCAATGGAACTTTACAAGTATGAAAATATGGAATATAAAGTAAGGAAAAATGAATGATTGATTTATATATATGCAACGGCGTATGCATATACATATATCGGTGTGCAAAACCCTTTTTACTGATTTACGCAAGTAAATCGAGAGTTGAAATATTAATAATATGAAGAAATTGATGATACTTAACACGGCGTCGGCTTAGGTGTGCGGACGCAGGTTGTGTAGGCTGATCCTCGATCGTCTTGATGTAGGTACGTGGACTCGATGTGTCTCCGTTGATGACGATGAATTGAAAGAGAGCGATCAAGTAGGCGCAAATGAACTTATACTAAAATGGGTACTGGAAGCAATTCCAGTGCCGTCTTCGAACTTCCAATTTAGGTGGAAGCCCATGGTTGCATAAACGTATGTGACTTACTAAAACGGCTAAGGTGGGGTTCACACTTAGACACGCCGGCCCCGTTGCACGGGTGCAATTTCCGCACGCAACCTCTGAAGTGCCTCAATAGCCCTGTTTAAATCAAGCATGGCTCTGGCGTCGACCTGCATTGGAGCTTGTTGAATTTCTTCCTCTTCTTCATCAGTCGTGCGGCGATGTAGTAGCGTGTGGTGCCATTGGTTGCAGATTTTGCACTTGTTGCTTGATTGACAATCTCGCACCGTGGTATGCGTACGAGCCAGACAGTTCGGGCAATGCTCGTAAAAGCGCACTGCATCCCATCTTGCTTCTATATCCATCTCGGCGAACTTCTTACAGAAGCGCAACGCGTGCCAGCGGTAACAGATTAAGCAAAGGTGCACGTCTATGTTGCGGCGAGGCGACGGACCCGAATGACATTGACGAAGAACACGGCTTGATCCTGGAGATAGACCTCCGCGTCCCCGGCGGCTAACTCGTCCCCTGAAAATGAGATGGACTTTAGTAACTTATATTGACACTGTTTAAATAGAAGAGCAGTGAGAAACGAGCAGCTCTTGCGTATTTGGTACATCTGGTTGAATTGGAAGCGGACAAAGTTTGACTATGGGCCGGGTGAGAATGCCATTTTGCGTTCGGACATCTGCCATTCTTATTTTTCCATCAGAGCCCTGATATACTTTCTCTATGCGACCTAACCGCCATTCATTTGGGGGTAGTAGTTCGTTTTTAATGACAACGAACTCCCCAACGGACAAGTTCTCCTGCGGGATTTTCCACTTGTACCTCTGGTGTAACTCTTTAAGGTACTCTTCTTTCCAGCGTTGACTAAATTGTTGATGTAGCAATTTAAGTTTTTCCCAACGATTCTGAAGTGACAGATTATCGATATGGGGTTCTGGTGTTGCAATAAGCGGAGCGCCACGTAGGAAGTGACCGGGAGTTAGGGCTAAAAGATCATGGGGATCGCTTGACATAGGTGAAAGTGGCCGTGAATTTAAAACTGCTTCTATTCGCGCGAGGACTGTCGCAAGCTCTTCAAATGTAAATTTGTGACTTCCTGCAACTCGCTTGAAATGGAGTTTAAAACTCTTAACACCGGCTTCCCAAAGGCCGCCCATGTGTGGAGCATTAGGTGGCAAGAATCTCCAATCGAATCCATGGATGGAATATAGCGACTTAACGTCATCTGAAGATTCTTTTAGGAATTGTTTGAAGTCTCGTTGGTAAGCTCGACTAGCGCCAACGAAGTTTTTCCCATTATCCGAAAAAACGCATTGGGGCAACCCGCGTCTTCCTACGAATCTAGCGAAGGTGGCTTGAAAAGCTTTGGTCGAGAGATCGGAGCAGGGTTCTAGGTGAATTGCTTTGGTAGCAAAACAAACAAACACGCAGACATATCCCTTCAGAATTGGTGCTTTTCGAAGTGTTGATGATTTAACATCGAAAGGGCCTGAAAAGTCTACTCCCGCGTAGGTAAATGGAAGGGAAAAGTTGGAACGTTCTGGTGGTAAAGCTGCCATGATCTGAGAACGCGATTTTTGCTGGAATATCGTGCACGTTTTGCAATTCCGTATGCAACCCTTTACTTTGGACTTAAGTCGGGGAATGAAATACTCCTGCCTGACGGTTCTTATCATTAGCTGATGTTGTGCATGCACCAGAAAGTTGTGCAAAAACTGAAGAAACAGAAAACAAAATCGTGAAGATTCTGGAATTATGATGGGATGTCTTTCGCTATATGATATGAAGGAATTGGCCAACCGGCCGTCTACTCGAAGAAGTTCGTTTTGGTCAAAGAATGGGTTTAAAGTAAGCAGAGAGCTTTTCTTAGAAATTGGTTGTTTATTCTTTAGATCGGAGTATTCACTTGGGTAGTGCCTTTCTTGGGCGAGCTTTATTAGTCGCGTTTTCACGAAATGAATCTCTTTTTGACTAAGGGCTGCGCTATCATATTTCATTTCAGTAGTGGACTGTAATTTCTTAGATTTGGTTCGATGTATGAAACGAAACATGTAAGCTATAACTCGCAAGGCTTTCGGCCAAGAAGAAAACCGATCCAGAATATCTGTTTCGATTTCGGAAGTGAGAAGTACTTCTACTTTGCGTTCTTCGAGAGGAGGGACCCTTTTGGGAAGTGATATTGGCCATTCTTCTGGTGGCTTGCGAAGCCAATCTGGTCCGTGCCACCAAAGCGGTTGGTTGGCGAGTTCTTGCGGCCTACAACCTCGTGTTCCCAAATCGGCGGGGTTGTAATTTGTTGCTACGTGTCTCCATCTTCCGCTCCCGACATTTTGGATGATTTGCGAAGTCCGGTTGGCAACGTACACCTTCCATGAACATGGAGGCTTCTCCAACCACGACAGCACTATTGATGAATCCGACCATAAGAAAATTTCTATTTTTCCCAAAGCTAACTCGTTGATGACATTTTTTATACATTTGGACAGTAACACTGCGCCACACAGTTCTAGGCGTGGTAGGCTAACTGTCTGTAGTGGAGCGACTTTCGTCTTGGAAAAGAGAAGATGAGATGCTACGCTACTGGTGGTTTGAGTCCTTAAGTAAATGGCTGCACAGAAGGCCTTCTCAGAGGCGTCGCAAAACCCGTGAATCTGAACTCTTTGATTCGGTGTAAATTCGGTCCACCTTGGAATCTGTATTTGTTGTATACTGGGTAAGTCCGATAGGAATTGGTTCCACTTTTGTAGCGAGAGTGGCTTTACACATTCGTCCCACTCAGTTCCCTCTAACCATATTTGCTGCAACAGAATTTTTGCCTGAATTATAATGGGCGCAAGCCATCCTGCGGGGTCAAAAAGTTTCGAGACCGAGGATAGGATTTGTCTCTTTGTGGCCTGATTAGCAGGTGGGATAGCTTCTGTTGAATAAGAAAAGGAATCAGTCAATGCATTCCATCTAATCCCGAGAGTTTTTGTTGAACTCGAAGAGTCAATTTTGAGAAAATCACAATCGAGGAGATCCTCGTTGGGAATGTGTCTCAGAAGTTCGGGATGGTTGGCAGTTACCTTTTTAAGAGGAAAACCAGCAGAACGTAGGCATTGAATAACTTGAGATTGCGCCGCAAGGCAATTTTGAAGATCGTGTCCCCCTGTTAATATATCATCGACATAGGTCTCGTCTTTGAGAATTCTTTTCGCCAAAGGATGGGAGTCTTTGGAATCATCTGCTAATTGGTGCAGTGTGCGTATAGCCAAGTAGGGCGCGCAATTTACTCCAAAGGTCACAGTTTTGAGAACGAAGTCAGTCAGTTTGGCTTCATTATTTCTGCGAAAGAGAATCCGTTGAAATTGTTGATCATTGTCATGCAAAAAAATCTGACGGTACATCTTTTGTATATCGCCGTTGAAGACGTATTTGTACATACGCCAATTAATTATAACGAGCATGAGATCTGTCTGTAAAGTGGGACCTATGTGAAGGATGTCGTTCAGGGAAACCCCAGATGCCGTAGCTTTGGAAGCATTAAATACCACACGAACCTTAGTGGATTTACTCTCGGGTTTGACTACCGAATGGTGTGGAAGATAATACGATAAATAGTTGTCGCCTTCATGAATTTCCCCGGGAGGAATTGGTTTCATGTGGTCAAGCGAAAGATATTCTTCTAGAACCCTATTGTACTCGGCTTTTAATTCAGGATTTTTTCCGAGCGAATGCTCCATGCGAATGGCTTGTGACATGGCTTGGGAACGCGAGGGACCTAGAGATAGATTGGATGGAAATTCGGATTTAAATGGCAACCGAACGATGTATCGGCCATCCTTTTGCCGGTATGTGGTAGTTTGATAAAGCTTTTCACAAAATGCATCTGCATCAGAAAGTGGTTGCTTCTCGGAGACTTCTTCTAATTCCCAAAATCTTTTAAGTTGACTATTAAGATTATCGTTGGACTCATCCATAACATGGGTATGGAATGTGGAACACTCGGAAGTTTTTAAAGGCCCGCTTAAAAACCATCCGAATATGGTATTCTGCGCTAGGAGACTGCCGAGAACTTTGTGCTTGACTCCAGGAAGTAAAAGCTCAGGGATTAAGTCGCTGCCTATAACAATATCTATTTGGGATGGTGTGAAGAAGTAAGGATCGGCGAGGTCCAGATCCTTGATTTCCGAGAGAGATGGTTTGTTGACTTGGAAAGTTGGTAGAAAGCTGGTCAGTTTGTGGAGAACAATCGCTTTTGTAGTAATTCGAATGTTATGTGGTATGGCGACAAGGGTAAGGTTGCAAATACGGGTGGAATTTTCGACTATCTTCCCGCCCATGCCACTAATAGAAAAGTTACCTCGCTCTGTCGGAAGTCTTAAACGATGCTGAGCCTTTTCAGAAATAAAGGTTTTCTGAGACCCCTGATCAATTAGCGCCCGGAGGGTATAGACTTCACCCAAGTGCTCGATGTGAACTTGAGCCGTTGGCAGTAACGTATTTTCGTTGTTACTAGAAAAATTAGCTTGAACCTTGGATTCACTCTCATTTGAGGACTTAGGTGTGTCCTCGATGGTGGTTTTACCTTCCTTACTAGAAGAAGCTTTCGCAGAATTGTTATGCAACAAGGCGGTTGCATTTTTCTTTGATTTTGGCATTTGATTCTTAACTGGTTTCCGGTGGACCGGTTCGGGAGTAGTTGACGGATGCAACAGTGTATGGTGGGGTTTTTTGCAATGAAAGCATTTGAATGCACTGTTGCAATCTGTCAAACGATGGTTGTAGGCCAAGCAATTGGAGCAATGGCCGTTGTCGTCCACGAATTTAACTCGTTCCTGACTATCGAGTTTTTTGAACTCGTTACAGAATCTCAGGGAATGATTCTTTTCGCATAACTTACATTTTCTTGACAACTTTTCCTGGGAATGATAAGTTTGAATCTTCGCTGGGGATTTTTGCGGGAGCGAGCTTCGAGTTTTAGTGGTTTTGTAACCGTGCAAACGCTCTACCACTTCATACCGACTAGTAAGGAACTCATCCATTTGAGACCAGTTGGGAAGCTCTTTACGAGACTTAAGCGACTGTTCCCATTGCGAGAGTGTTTCGTCGGGCAATTTGGTGGAACATAAGTAGATTAGAATGGGATCCCAGTCGGCGACGGAAACCCACTGGGTTTTCAGACACGACAAACAATCGTTGATTGTACTTTGAATATTTTGAATCGCCTCACTATTTTCCGAATTTGCAGATGGAAGGTTGAACAGCGTTTTCAACTGTTTGTCGATAAGGATTCGCTTGTTCTCAAAACGAGCTCTCAGAGCTTCCCATGCAAGAGAGAAGTTGTCGTCGCAGAGAAGATATTGCCTAACGATGTTGCCTGCCTTGCCTTTAGTTTTATTCCGCAAGTGATACAATTTTTGGGCAGGCGTAAGCTTCGGATGGTTGATGTATACAGCTGTGAAAAGATCACGAAACGCTGGCCATTCCTCATAGCTGCCGTAGAAGATTTGAGTATCACAAGGGGGGACCTTGATACAAGGGATGGAATTATCAGACGTGGAGACTCGACTTTGGTTAGGTGTGCTTGATTGGTTACCTTGAATAATTTTCAGCTGATCTAATATATGGGACTTGCAAAGATGAAAAGTATCCATGCAAAGGTGATATTTGGTACTAGCTTCAGCCTTGAATTCCGCTGAAACATCCTCTTCCCCTCCCAAGCACACCCTTCTATAAGTGTTTTGTAGTGTCTCTCTCAGGGTGGTAAGATCCTGAAGTTTCACTTCTAGCAAGGTGTCCGTATTAGCACTGGTGTCACTTTTCTCAAACTGTGCACAAAAATTCACCACATTATTTGAATCAAAAATGAAGTCTAGCATAACTAATGGATCTGTAGACATTTTGATTATCTTGTGAGATGGAGAAAACGAAAGTGAAAGCTAATGGAGATTTTATGAGGGTTTTCAACCAAAACCAGTAGATTATTACAACCAATTCTAACTTTTTTAAGTGAAGGAGACGTTGATTCCGATGTACAAACAGACGTTAGACCGCTTAAGCGGGGTAGAATAATTTATTTTGTACGTCAGATGGACGTAGCTTTCCAGATGTTTATATACGTGGTTATATAAAGCAATTATTCTACTAAATATACAGGTGTGAGAAGATAGACTACAATTGGGAAAACTTGCAACAGTCAAAAAGAGATCAAAGAGTTATATTGCTGGTTAACCGGTTTACTGTTAGCTGTTGCCGCAAGAAGCTTCCAAAAGACGTTGGTTTCCTAACCTTACTTTACGGTTACCACTTGCACCAAAGCACAAAAAACGGTTTCTTGATATCTGCTTGCTGACTGATCTGTTGACGCCAGCGCAAGCAGCGAAATTGCCCGGTCACCGATATGACCTTGATATGATCTTGACGAATGGAAAATTTCTTACGAGAGGAGTCTAACGAAAGTTTTATTGAAAAATTTACAAATGCAATGTGAATGCCATTCCAGAGTTATTTACTTAGATGTGTAAATATATTTAGAGAATTTTGGGCAGAAAAACGAAATATTATTGTTTTATGTACGTGCGTACGTGAAAATAGGGGATGATTAAGATTAGCGCTGCAGCAAATCAAACCAAGAAAATATGCGCAAGAAGTTGGATTTGGCCAGCGAGTAACACCGGCGAGTCTTTTGCATATATGTATGTATGAACGTGTTTGCAAAATCACGCTATTCGCTTATACACAGCTTAAAACGGCAAACTGACATACATATATACATTTACCGTTGTAACGGTACAGCGAAAAAATTGCAATTAAATTTATTTAAAAACTCACGTTTCAATGGGCATACTCTTCCTTTAATTAAAATCCCTCGTCGGACGTTAGTTTGTTGAGAAAAAACACGCCTTTTGCTACCAAACACACAATGTTCCTGCTGGGTTGGTTTTTTTTGATTTTCTTCAGCGGGCAGCACACAATCTTTTCGTTTTTAATCCTTTTATTTTGCACCTTTCCACTTTAAGTTTTTCAGTTTTTTCTTTCGCCAACTCCGTATTTTATTTTCCTTTGTTGCATTGGTAAATTTTTCGCACTTGATTTGGTTTTTATTTTAATTTTATATTTCTGCGCACTTCACTTTTTTCGTCGTCCCGCGATGGCTGCCAAAAATTTTTATGAGTAGCGAGAGAAATTTGACATTTGCATATTAGTGTTGGAAAGCGTATTAAGTTCCAAGAATTCGAACATAGGGGCGCTGCTAACAAATGTGGCTCGTAAGGACCATGTTTTGGAAAGTGCGAGATTGCACGAATGAAGTAAGGGAAATACTTACACTCAAAGGTGTATTCCGCAAGAAATATAGAGACTTCCTTTTAGTTAATTCAGTGTTTAATTACAACTTTGTTGTCTTAAAGCTAACAGGAACGTCTTATACTAATGTTACAATGATGAGTTTAATTTGATGAAAAATGAGATAACCAAAAATGTTCGAATTCAATGGAACTTTACAAGTATGAAAATATGGAATATAAAGTAAGGAAAAATGAATGATTGATTTATATATATGCAACGGCGTATGCATATACATATATCGGTGTGCAAAACCCTTTTTACTGATTTACGCAAGTAAATCGAGAGTTGAAATATTAATAATATGAAGAAATTGATGATACTTAACACGGCGTCGGCTTAGGTGTGCGGACGCAGGTTGTGTAGGCTGATCCTCGATCGTCTTGATGTAGGTACGTGGACTCGATGTGTCTCCGTTGATGACGATGAATTGAAAGAGAGCGATCAAGTAGGCGCAAATGAACTTATACTAAAATGGGTACTGGAAGCAATTCCAGTGCCGTCTTCGAACTTCCAATTTAGGTGGAAGCCCATGGTTGCATAAACGTATGTGACTTACTAAAACGGCTAAGGTGGGGTTCACACTTAGACACCTTGTATGCACAATTATCCAATAACTTAATTATTTTCATTTCGATAAGGGAAACATTATATGTAGGGAATTAGAATATTCATTCATTTTTCATTCATTCATTATTTTATTCATTATTATCTTAAGCGTTCTTAAATTTATACAATTCATAAAACAGAAATATACTTATATAATTATTGCAAAGATAACAGTTAATGGTGTTAAGTGTCCAAATAACATGACAGAGGGAACACCATTTCCTTAAATAACTAAATATCTATGTTGAACATTGTGGGGTGCAATACAAAAATCATATAAAGAAGTAAAAATAGTTACAAAATCAAAACTACAAGTGTGCTTACTACGAATTATGAAAAGGTAGTGAAGACAAAAAATATAATAAAAATACTAGAAATTATATTATTTTAATTTTTAATTTTTAAATATTTAAAATTTTTAAATTATTAAAATATTTAAAAATTTTTAAAATTATTAGAAATTTTTAAAATTATTAAAAGGGAAACACATTACGTAACAGGCCGCAACAGAACCTCCATATCATTATGACTGAAACAGAGAAGCCATGATTTCACTTCCTTCAAGAAAACGGATAGTCTCCTAATGCTTTGAATTGCTTCAGGAAGCTTATTGAAAACCATGCAGGACACTATGGTGTAGAAGTTGCGAAACAGGGTGGTACGAGAAGCAGGAACTACAACGCTTAAATGTGAACTGCTTCTTAGCCTTTGTAAAGGGTATATTGGACTACGTAGATAGCCACACCTCATAAAAAATATTTTTAAAACTTTATAGTAATATAAGTGTCTCACAGGTAAAATATTTAGCCGTTTAAATAGGTTCATAGTGTGCGATAGGCGGTTTGCGTAACATATTCTTCTTATGAGACACTTCTGCAGAATTAAGAGCGGACGAGTTTTACTACTATACGCACTTCCCCAGCAACTTATACCATATTGTAATTTAGATTGTACTAGTCCATAATACACCACTTTCAGCACACTGCTTGAGCATACTTTTTTAAGACGATAAAAAGAGCGCAGAGTAGATAACAGATATACTTTCATAGCAGAGATATGGGATGACCAACTCAAATTTTGATCTATTATAACGCCCAGGTACTTAAAATTGGAAACTACTTCGACCTTAAAGCAATTTCCGTCGCAATCAATTTCGGGTGCATAACCAACTCGAGACCCCTGATCAATACAAGTATGAGTAAAAAGATCATACCGTAAACAACTAGCAGAATGAAAAACAACATCACTACTTGGCACTTCCTTGCCTGAGAGGCTAAAATACATCAGCTTGGTCTTATTGCTAACAATCAGCTTATGAGTAGCGAACCATTGCCTTAACAGATGTACATCATGATTTATATCCGCAAAACGAATGAAAGCATTGTTCGACGCATATGCAATAGCCAAGTCATCAGCAAAAGCAGTAACTTTTCCCAGGAAAGGTATTGAAAAAATTGAATTTATATAAATTAAAAATAAAACTGGACCAAGAACAGAACCTTGAGGGACACCCAAATCCATCAATCTAGCTGAGCTTAAAGTATTGTCTATTTTCACCCTTTGTATTCTAGTATTTAAATACGATTTAAACCAATCAAGAACGTTACCTCGGATACCAGCTGAATGAAGTTTGCTTAAAAGAATATTGTGGTCAACCATGTCAAAAGCTTTTGTAATATCAACAAAAAGACTACCACAATACTTTCTTTCATCCATGGATTTATACATAAAGCAACATAGGTCAAGAAGAGCATCTTCAGTAGAAGCACCTGACCGGAAACCGAATTGCATTGGACTGAAATATTTATGTTTTTCCAAATAAGCCATTATCCTACCCTTCACAGCTTTCTCAAAAACTTTCGAAATTGATGGCAAAAGAGAAATAGGTCTGTAGTTGTTCTTATCTTTCCTATTTCCCTTCTTAAGTAGTGGTATAACAACAGCACATTTCAGATCCTCTGGAAATACTCCTGCCACTATACTACAATTAAATAAATACTTTAAAATGTCAACAACATAAAGAGCAATGTTTTTTAACATACGATTCGAAATATCGTCATTTCCAGATGAATTAGAGTTCTTCAAAGAGTTTATTAACCTCAGGATCTCTGTGCCAGAGACAGGGTCAAAAAAGAAGCTACTTCCTGAGGAAGTATTTCCAGAATAAAAATGGTTGATGTTACATCCGCAGCTAATAGTGCTATTATTGGGCAAGGAAGCTTTTCCGATTGTAGCAAAAAAGTCATTAAAGTGATTAGCAACGTCCACTGGGTGAGAGACATCCTCCCCGTTGATATCTAAAACAATAGAATTAGCTTTGGTGTCGGAATTCCGATGCAGAATATTATTAACAACATTCCATTCTTTTTTTAAGTCGCCGTTTGCAGCTATAAGCTTATTTTTATAAAAATGTTCCTGACTTACACGAGTTTCTTTACGTAACCTGCTTGTAAGACGATTCACACGCTTCCGGAGACGACTGTTACTGGAATGTTTGTAACTTTTAGCTCGTAATTTATTATTTAGTTTAATTTTTTTAAGTAAATTGTGGTTAATCCAGGGCTTTAGAATAACATCCGAACTTTTCAGATAAGTTACGGAGCTGGATTTAGTAATGTGAGCTTTAAGCGTAGACAGAAATAAATTGTAAGCCTTGCTTATGTCTTGCTCTGCGTAAACAGTCTCCCATTTTTCGTAACGAAGTGATAACAGAAGATCTCTGAAATTGATATTAGTTTTACTAGCAGCGGTCACCCTTTTACGATTATTATTACGAATAAAATTTGAACAAGTAATCTGCAGACCGATCATACAATGGTCGGAAACGCCCAGGTCAAGGTTTAAAGCCACAAATGGGCAAAATGTAGAATCGTCGAAGCGTCCGTATATATGGTCTAAACATGTGCCAGATACAGGTCGAGTAACACAATTGATAAACGATGACAAACCATGACTCGCGATTAACTCAAGATGATTGTCTACTGCAGAGTTGTTGCCGAATAAATCGATATTAAAATCCCCTACAATAACTAGATTTGCTGTTTTTACCTGATCTAAAAACGATGAAAACTCTTCATAAAATGAATGTAAAGGAACAGAGTGAAGTCTGTACACACAAACAAGGCTCAGTAGCTTATTACACACTTTCATATCTATTTTCATAATATCTGCACTGGCAAGGCAGAGTCGCGTTACCTCGCACTCATACTTGGTATGAATAAAAACTCCAACACCACCAGCTGAGTACGAGTCGTTGGCATTAGCGAAAAAGGTGTAATAAGGTATAAGGTAATCATCCACTTCATAGGAGAAAATCCAAATTTCCGATACAAAAACTATATCTGGGAGATACTCAAAGGCTTCTAGGTTTAAACACAATGAATCAAAATTCTGTCGCAGACTACGCACATTCTGATGTACAATAGTTAATGTATTTGTTGCTCCTGATAACATATAAGTTTCGTTTACGACGTTAATGATAGGGCTGTCATCTATAAAAAAGTTTCTATTGTTCATTTAAAAGTTAATTTAAAAATAAGGGCTTCCCTTTGCAAATAATATATCTAAAGCTTGATAGTGCTAAAATAATTTATTAAAATCCTTGTGTCTAACTTGTTTCTTTCTCTAACCTCCGAGCAGCCTACATAGCAACTTTAAATACGAGATTACATTTTTATCCTACCCAATAATTTGCTTTTATAAAAATGTATAACACACACTCAAATCCCTATGAAACAACATGTTTTGTGCTTTTCCGATAATCTCCGACAGGATAAACTCACGCACGTCTAACAAAATTTAAATATGTAATACTTAACAAGCAAATACATACGAACTCTTATCACCTAAGCTATTAAATAAAGCCTAAGATACCTAAATGAACTTCACAGATTATCTTAGGTCAACACAAAAATATACATAAAAAAATGCCAACATCTTTCTCTACATAATAAGCTGCATGTAAAGAAATAACAGATTAGCTCCCCCGAAGCTCTAAAACTACGTTATCTATATTCGTTTAAAAAAATTAGCTGTATAGAAACAAGACTTAACGCTTATAGGGCTGATACAATAGCGTAAATCCGGAATTAACTTGGTTTTTGGGAATTAACTTGAGCCGAATCTTCACTATAAATTCCCGAAAATGAAAAAGATTTGAGCAGATATAAGGGCACAAAAACATGTCCGCTGACAACACTCTTCAGATAAATAAACAAAAACAGCAAGAAACACAACCAAATGAAAGAAATTAAGAGTATCAGCGACTTCTAGCGCCGGTAAATCAACAAAAACAGCAAGAAACAAAACCAAATGAAACAAATATCGCCGATTAATAAACAATTATTGGCGACATCTAGCTTTAAACCGCAAGATATACACCAAACTGACGGATTGGACGTTAATCTTCAATGTTGTGTGTATCAGGGTAAAACTTGGATCTGATTAAAAAGATTTATTGAAGATAATATCCTTGTGTGTATCCATAGAATTACGGACTAGAAATAGTAAAACTAAAACTAGCCAAGTGAATGACATAGCTCTGTAAATAATTGAGCTAAAAAAAGGTGAAGTTTGGAAGGCCTTAGATACCCAAGAAGCTAGGAATGAACTTCGACTTTAGGCTTTATGTGTGATATCTACACATAAAACACTATAGGTTTTTGATATCATGACTGGAGTAAATTTGGCTCTAGCTAGAGAATTAGGGTTTACAAATATAACTATTTTCATTGTCGATGTGGAACTTCGTGACGAATAACCGGTAAACAAATTTTTCGATTCGATAAATATAACCGTTTTCGAGAAAAATCCGGAAAGTATATACATGGTATTTATGTGAATATAATGTAGAGATTTGGTTTTGCAATCGCGATATCTCAGAACTGGTGACTCCTAGAGAAAACTGTTCGGACCATTTTTGTATAGAATTTTCAGGTCTACAACTTTATCTCAGGTATTTTTTAGAGAAAAGTAACCGTTTTCGATAAAAATGCAAAAACCTCAAATTTTGACTAAAATTGGTTTATTAAATGAGTTTTTTATAAAAGAGCTCGGGGAAAAATGCTGAAACTCAACATATCATCTTATTTTAATGCATATTTGAGAATTCAAAAGAAAAAATAGAGGGACATTCACCTCTTAGTAAAACATGCTTAAAACCCACCATGACCGATTATACCCTGATATATTACTTATAAATTTCCGAAATATGAAGGGCTACATATGTACAACAATTCAGGAATGTAGATTTTATTACAACCAAAAAAGGCTTCATAGGATAACAATTTTAATGTTAAACTATCTTCTTTCTTCAAGTTCTGAATGTGTAATCGCTCCATACGCCTCACAAGATTATCCTGTCTATTTTTGTTTTTCTTTTTATAAAAAACCAAAGCGCTTTCAACCTTGCACATCGACCTTTTTTATGAGGGCGTCTTATTATATATGCATCAATGTCTCGTCTACACCATAATCACGAAGAATTTTTTCAAGGTAATCACAACAATTGTCACATTAAATTTCCACTTAAGACTCAACACATCCTACCACCATTCGATTACTTTAATTTTCTTTCACATCAATTCGTCATTTGCCATAAACTTGCCAGGTGTATCCTTGTTTTTCCTTATTGTGATTGTGCCAAGTGCCACCGCTTTGTATCACAAACAAAAACCAAAACAACAACAACGGCAATATACCCATAATTCGACAACCGTTCGTCAATGAAGCGTGTTATTGGATGCGAACTAAGATGTCGAGCTATTCTTCATTCGACGACGTCAGCTACTAAGTCGTGAACCCTATGAGTTTATTTATTGTGGAAAACTCAATACATTACAATGGCATAGAAAGTAGGAAGATAAAAGTCAGGTGGCTGGTAGTTAGATTGTCATTGATAGCGCATCCGTTATGAAGAAGGTAAAGAAATAAGGTTGATAATGTTCATGGAGTCTGTAAAATAGCAGACAGCAATTCAGGTACACATGCGGCATGGCGCACAGTTATATCAGCAACTAAGATTTTAATGTCGAAATTGTGACAAAAACGCACATTCGGGAGGTAAACTGGAAGATTGTATACAAAAGTTCGTACAAACGAAAAATGAAATAAAACAAAACAAAATACTATAAAATAACATGTCACAAAAAAAAAATAAATATAAAGTAAAATAAAAAACCCAAAACAAAATATCTTAAAATACTCTAAAATAAAAACAATTATGGAAAGTAGTTTTATAAAAAGTAAAATAAAAATAAATTAAATAAGATAAAAAAACAATAATTTAATAAAATGAATAAGACAGCCCCACAAAAAAAAGGCGTCGGGGTTTTGATGCGCTGAACACGAATCCGGTGTCCGTTTTGGTCCAGCAGGTCTCGATTTTTTTCTACGCAAGCTCGATATTAAACATTTATCAAAACTAGTATCGGCTGAGATCGATAATCCGACCAATAAAATAGGAGGTAGTGGGATCGCTAGCTCCATACCCCCATCCTTAAACTTCGGGGACGCCCCTGAAAATATACCGCCTATACCTCAGTATTTTCAATTTCCTTTCCATCGGTGCATATTTCATTCAAATCGGTCGAACGGTTCAGGCACAGGAGGTGCCTTAAGTTTTTCATGTGGCGTATTTATATATAAGTTCATAGATTTAAATAAAACATTCACTGCTCAAATCGTCCAACTTTTATAGCTTTTCTTTCTACAAGTCATGTTCTTCTAACTTTTTTAAGTTGAAAACATTTTCTATCCTATTAAAATGTTTTCTAGTTGTTCATTCTAGGAATTTTCCTTGAGCTCTTGCTAAATTTCTTCAGTATAAATAGAACCTATTACGTGTTCGATGACTTTGTATGTATATGCTCTTTGTAAGTGTGTCGCGTTCTACTCATCATTTGAGTGGATTACAGCATCCAAAAATTGTATGAAAATATTGTTTACAGCAACCAAAAGTCCATAGTAACTACTTAGCTGTTGTAGGTTGCTGTCATGTCCTTGAACTATAATAAGCAGCTTAGTGGCTGTTGTATAGCGCTGTGGCACCTTCTTTTACTGATATGCTTGTTAAAATGTAGCTTTCGTCGGTTTTCTTCTTAAATATTTCTGGTCAACGAATTTTAGACAATGACAGGTGTTGGCGTGCTGTTGAGCTTATTTTTTATACTACACAATATTTAAGAATTTAATTGTCTATAATATTTATTTCTGAATTTGATAGCTGATGTACCCATTAAAATAGGTAGGTAGAAGTGGATTCAGCTGATCCGTGGCATACTCGTGCACTAATTAACAAGATTTTCCAGAACCCAAGTAAAGCAAAGTAAGTCGGCTGCGCCAATCTATGAAATTCGGTCCAAGTCCTGGTAAAGGTATAAAATATGTTTATGCTTAGGGTTTGAGCAGTTTCTGAAAAGGTGCTCTAACGCATTTCCCCCCTCCCTGTGGTTCACACCCTACAAAATTGAATTATAGCCTTGTCACGGTGAGGTGCAGCCCGCGGCCGCTAATGCCTTCTTTCGGCGGGCGTAATTTTTTTCTTTATGAAATAAAGCCCGTGGGCGCTATTACCGCAGGATATATTTAAAGTTTAAGCGATTTTTGAAACTTTTGTTTAGAATATTTTATACCTTCCAAATACCTACAATTTATTTTGGTTTCAATTTAAGATCTAAACGAAAAAGCGGTTTAAAATTTTTTTTTTCGTTTGTTTTTCGTTAGCTCAGTGGTAGAGCAGTCGGCTGTGACTTCTGAGCGCTTTCGTCCGAATCCTGCCTAATTCTATTTTATTCCTAAAACTTTTCGGTTTAAAATTAAAACTTTTTGATTTGACAATTAAAACTTTTCGGTTTGAAAATTAAAACTTTTCGGTTTAAAATTCAAACCATTTTGGCCTAAAGTTTTTGTTTTGTTTTCATTTATATTTGAAAGCTTATTCAAGATTAAATTTTGCCAAGAAAACTGGTCCAGCTTAAATTTAATACCAAATTTTAAAATTTAGGTTCAAATTTTTAACAGTGTTCAATTTAACTAATTTAACTTTATGTGAAATATAGTTAGTCTTAAGGGCTAAATTATGTGACCATTTGACCAAAGCTATGCTGAGACAAAAACAGTTGAACCTGATGGTGGAAGAATACTTTAATGAATCTTAGAAGTGCTGAGCTTTTACCGAGTTAATGGACAGTCTGCGGGCGTTCTACGATCCTTAAACACTTATTTACTTCTATATTACTTCTCTTTCCTGTGGCCTTATCTTCTTTATATTTACTCTAAGGACATTCAGTAAGCAACTCGTACTGTCCTTCACTTGTCGACCGTTGTGTTTGACATGCTTTTGTTTGGTAAATCGTTTCCTGTAAGTTGCTTGCATTTCTTCTATGTCAAGTACATGCAATATTTTCTTTCGATTTCTTCGACTCCGGTTATATCTGTATAAATTGGCAGTGTACACTTTTATTGTATGAATATGTGTTATGCTTTTGGTTTACAACTCCTTTTGATCGAACGAAGGTACTTTTGCAGTTGCTGCCAGCTGCAATTGACCGCTGCAGGACACAATTTACTTGAGACATTTTTCAACCGAATAACTTTTACACTGATTGAATTTCGTATGGTCGCACTAGTATAAAGAAAGTAATGCACTATCCATTATATGCAAGTATGTATTTCTACACTGAACCAAAAAAGTACATGTTTCCAAAGTAGAAGCATGAAAATAGATTTAAAGAAATGTTCAAAGAACTTCTTTTATAGAAATTTGAGATTATTTCTTAGAATATGAATATTACATTCTTCGAATGTATGAATCTACACAAAGCCAAAAACACGTAATCAAATAGAACAAAAATCATATGATATCTCTATGGGTTTTTTTGAAGAACCATGCATAAGAATTTCCTCATAAATCTAGAGAGATTTACGTATAGCTTTTTTTCGTTTCCGATGTTTTGACTACCCCTGAGCACAACAACTGCTCATAAAGACAATCTTCATAATTTTATTAGGCACTTTTGGCTCTGTGTATTTTTAAATTGCAAATTTCTTCTTAGAATGTATGTATGTATCTATTCTTATATTCTAAGCCAATTTAGCGTGAACCTCTATGAAACATGTAGGTTTCTGGTTCAGTGTAGTATTTGAATTCGAGTTCGTATGATATTCTGTTGATGATATTTGAAGTAGGTATGCTAGATTATTTCTATGCAAAATATGCTTTCGTGTTCTTAAGAAAATATTACACTAAATATGAAACTTTAAAATTCCATTCCATACTGGACCTAATTGATGCATCAATGTGTGTTCAAAATATTTTTGATCAATAAAATTAGTTGCACTTTTGCGAGCTTAGTTTTGAATAGTGTAAACTTAACATTTGTAAAACTGCTTCTCATATCGAACTAAGGAGGAACGAAAGATCCATTAGGTTTACCTATGATAATGTATTCAGATAACTGAAACCTTATAATCTTAAACGCTTTGGAAAGGAAATTGCTATGAAGGTATTTTGATAAAATCCTCTTTAAAACTAATTAATGTGGCGATATACCAACAGGCTATCATAACCTCTAACGAGATTTTCTCCAAATCAGAAAAAAATTTACTTAAGAGTTTGCCAAACCACTGCCGAGTGGCGACCCCTTTAGATAATTTTTTCAAAATTCTTTTTACACATTTTTTTTTTTTTTTTTTTTTTGAGTAACTTTCCGGTAATTGAGATACTTGAAACATTTTTCAGAACGCACTGATTGACCTAACTTCCTAGCAAACTAGGTGTTTGAAGCTTAGGAAAGTTGAGGATTTGATACAATACAATAAATTTGTCTGTGCATTTGACGGGACCGATATATTTCCATGTATTTTGACCCGCTAAATCCGAATCCGAGGTCCGTTTAACCCGCACACCGTCAAATTTTCGAGAAGACTTGAAAAAAAAAAACGAAAAAAATTACCACAATTGGTATGACTAACATTTCAAAACTAAAATATTTGTTTAACGACACATTTTGCTGCTGAGTTTTGACAGCATTCACATACTGTGAGGTATTTTTTCCTATCAGCAATTTCGAAGAAAACATAGTAAAACTATTTACGCCGTCTGAAGTGCGCAGCAAAAACTATCTATCCCAAACAGATGGAAGAAAAAAAGCCTAACAACTCTTATCCCATTAAAACTTTCATTTTAGATAGAGTACCGATTAACCTAAAACTCCAATGGACACTATTATGTATGTTATCAGGTAAGTCGAATAAGTCAATAAAACCCTGTTGCAAAGCATACACTCTTCCATCTACAGTAAACCCCGCTTAAGAACCCCGAGTAAAATGTTGCGTACCTTCATTCGGGTACTTAAGGAAAGATATAAAAAATGAGATGTAGTTACATGAGTGGGTACATATATATGTATAAGACTGTCCCAAAAATATATGGAAAAAACTGAAGATTCGAAATTTAACATGCATACCGGTTATATCGTTGCGTTTTAACCTGAATAACATGATTGCGAAGTTTTATTGTTCTGGGATAACGACAACCCGTGCCGATGTTGAGTTAAAGTACTTGCTAGCAGCTTACACTAAGTTGCAAAATAGTCCAATAAGGCTTCAAAAACTACATAATTTTAATATTTGCCTCATATTTAAAAGACTGTGCAACAAATCTCCACCTTTCAACTTTTAAAAGGACTTATAGAGCGTGATCTTTGTTCTTCGAGGGAGGACTTTACTTCTCAATTGGATACTCAGTCCAAAGTAGCAATTGTTGGCAGGGGTGGTTCTCCGCTGGATTTCTAGACTGATATTATTTTCGGTTTTGATACTGGTTCCCAAATAGACGAAGTGGAGTTACTTAAGAGGGGGATTTTCTTCCTATTTCTAACAAAAATCAGAGTGCACAAATATTTTGTTACTTAAGCGGGTTAGGCAATTAAGCTGGTGAGTACTTAGGCGGGTTTCACTGTATTTGCTTTGATTCTTAATCCTCTGCATAAAGTAGATAATAGACTGAATGACATTGCAGTGCAATATTGTAAAAATAATAACAACAATATATGGGTAAGGTTAAGAAATTTTTAATGCACCAAAAAATGTGTGTATTACAACTCACATGATTGATGTGGTAAAAGTTTGTACCACAAGAAAAATTTATGTTACACTTTTAAAAAGAACGAAAAGTTCTATTTGCTCATATTTACTACATACCATGCATCGCTCTTCACACATCTCACACACATTTTAATTTCAAAGTTCAGAGAAATTTGCAAATTTATTTAATCATTTTCGAATTATGTGGAAGTAAAGTGCTAAAGTTTATTAAGAGCAATACAGAGAGTATTTCAAGTCAGAGAAGACCCAAAACATGTATTGTTGTCTATTATCAAATGTTTTAGGAATCGGTACTGCCGAAATCGGTTCCAAAGTTTTTCTTTAGCGTCCTAGGCATCGCCAAGGCCATATATGAAGCTCTAAGAATCCAGGGAGGTGACTATAAGTGCGGATGGATAATTAAATTATTTGGATTTGGCAACTTCAGTTCCCAATCGAGCGAAACCACACGATTTTCAGAACATGTCTGATAATATTTTTCTTAATCCCCACTTTCCAGTACATACATACCGGACAAACGAAAATTATCATAAAGCTAAAGGAGAAATAGATAACCTAAGAAGATAAGCAACAGCTTACCAAAACAAGCAAAGAAAAAATAGGAATAGTCCAAGAAAATGAAAAACAAAATTATCGAAAGAAGTTATTGAATTGATTTGTATGAGAAACTTGACAAGGGATTCCCCGAGGATGTGACAAAGCCAAATGATTTTGAAAAAAAATTGTATGCGGCAAATCCTCATCAAGCATACCAAAACACAACCGCACACATCCACATCCAATATTATTGAAGTTGATATTTGAAGAAGGAAAAAATGTAGACGACATAAAGTAAAAAACTAACAGACGTATTCAAGAAATGACAGACAAATAGATGAGCTATAGCAGATAGTCTACCAGTCAACGACTTGTTAGTAGTAAAGCTTAGGTAGCACCACACCAACCAATGGCATTGACGACGGTCGTCTTACAATCGAACTGATTTATTTTCATAACAATAAAAACGTAAGAGTGCAAGGAATATTGAAAATAAAACAAAAATCAAAGCAAACCAAGAAAATAAATAATAACTGCTGTAAAAAAACTTTCAAGAGAAATATGGATAATCTAAAAAGAAATATTGTGAGAAAAATCACTTTTACAGGGACCGAAAATGTTTGTTATGTTTATATTTTTTAGAAAATTTCATACTGTTTATAGGACTAAACTATTTCGCAAAAGTTTTATACTTTATCTTATAACTTTAAACGAGCAAAACTTGTGTATTTGTATATCTGGACTATCTCGTGAACCGCTTGACCGATTTGGATAAAATTTTGAAATTGATAGTTGGATTGATTCTATTGGAGGTTGCAACCTGGGGCGGTTTACATGGTTGCCACCTATCTAAATTTTTTGAAAGGTATTTTCGGCGACATACCAACTAAAATATTTTCAAGTAAGTTTGCCACCTAGAGCTGCCACCTTACCTCATTATATTTGTATATCCGGTACTATCTCGAGAGCCACTGGACCGATTGGGATGAAATTTGGTAATATGATTGATTCTAAGACTATCCACTTGTGGTGTACAGGGTTGCCACCTATCTAATTTTTTTTAAATTATGGAGTGAGATATGCCAGTATGAGTATCAAATGAAAGGTATTTTCCCCGACATACCAACTAAAATATTTTCAAGTAGTGTTGCCGCCCAGGTTACCATTTACCGTATTGTATTTGTATTGTATATTTTTGGGATCATATTTGGCTTATTTTAGGATCATTTTGGGATCATTTACGGGTCACTTTGGGATAATTTTGGGTCTATTTTGAGATCATTTTGGGTTCAATTTTGTTTTAATTTGGGATGATTTTGGGGTCATTTTCGTATAATATTGGAGTCATTTTGGGATCATTTTGGGTTCAATTTTGGATCATTTTGGGAACATTTTGCGGTCGTTTTGGGACTATTTTGGGATCATTTTTGGATAATTTTGGGGTCATTTTCGGATCATTTTGGGTACTTTTAGGGGGTTTTTTGGCTGAATTTTGGAATCATTTTTGGATCATTTTATGGCCATTTTGGGATCATTTTGGTATAATATTTGGGTCGTTTGGGGTTCAATTTCGGATTATTTTGGGAACATTTAAGTGTCTTTTTGGGGTAGTTTTGGGATTATTTTAGGATTATTTTGGGATTATTTTAAGGTTATTTTTGGATCATTTTGGCTAAGTAAAGTTAGCGCTAAATCAGTAGCACCGAGCAAGCTCGGTCACCCAGGTACTAGCGAGCCATTTTTAACACGCTTTTATTAGGTTCACTTGTATGTTTGCTTGTTTGTTTGTTTGTTTTTTACTTGTATGTTTGAATATCCGGAACCGCTTGAGCGATTTGGATAAAGTTTGCCATAGAGATTGTGTTCTGCATTCTATGACTTTCTACTTGGGTGCTGCCACAGGCTCTTTTAATATTGCGAAATAAAAGAAATTTTTTTCGGCATACCATCTAAAGCTACGTTTACACTGCACCAAATGCGTCACTTTTGACCAAGTTTTTTCGATACCGTACATCCGCAGATTATATTTGATCACTAAATTAAGTCAAATTAATTTAAATTCATCTAATTTGGCAAACAAATTCATTCTGCGGACAAACATTCTCGAAATAACTTCTCCAAATGCGACGCATTTGGTGCAGTGTAAATTTATCATAAAGTATTTTCAACTGAGGCTGGCACCTAAGGTTGCCATCTATTTGGTTTTTTTTTTTTTCGAAATCTATTTTTGGTTATGAAGATTATGCAAGAATATCGAAAATACCTGTCCCTGCTTTGAACTGAGTATACTGAGCGTCCTGAGTTGGGTAGACGTAGTCAAAGAAAAAGTAGCATTTAGGTAAACTTCTATAAATCAGTGAAAGGAAAGTATGCATCTACTTGCTTGCTCAAATGATTATCGAAGTAAATCCGCAATTTGTCGGCTCATTTTGCTTTCTTTTCAATATTCAACTCGTTTGTGCTGCAAATAAATTGAAATGGGTATTGCACACAGGCGATTGGAGGCAATGCAAAGTTTTGCAAAATGTCCTAACGAGTTGTCACAGAAATCAATGAGATAAAAAGTAAGTATGTATTTAAATTTTTTTGATAATAATAATGATGATGAAGCAGTTGATGGGGACAAATAATACAAAAGGTTGACAAACGTACCACAAAATTGATGAAGGAAGTAAACTTGTTTGAAAAATATATAAAAAAATTGGAACAATGAATGGCCAAAGTGTATTGAAGTACTCCTGTTAGGTATAAACCCATATATTTTTTTCAGACAAGCATTTTATTCTTTAAGTTGAGGTAAATTTAGCTTGAGTAATGCTTATTCAAATAAAATTCTTGATGGTTGCTTCGATTGACCTGGTCCTATGTCGTGTCACAGCAAATATTTTAAGAGATCAAATATGATCAAAAGATGTTTTGGCGGTCGCTCCAGTTCTCCTGGTTTTATTTTCAGCAACAAATCAACATCTTCATGTGCCTAATAGTTATGCTGGATAAAATACTGTGCCACTTCACAAAGACGATCATTATATTTTCTTTGTCGCCAAATAGCCACGTACGCATTCTCTTCGGGGTTTTGTCAAAATTGTTGACAGCTTTGACAGTTTTAAACGTCTTTTGAAAAGCTGCAGCAGTGGCAGTACTCTTTAAAATTCGCAAACGTGAAGGAATTGTTTATATACTTGGTTTGGGGGCTTACGAGTTGTGCAATGATATGCGTATGTGTGTGAGTGCGGGCCAATCTTATTGTTATTCGAAGAATTGGTGTTCAAAGATAGCGTCAATAACAGGTTTCAAGCTAACAATTGATTGGATCAAAGGAGCGGTTTCGAAGGAGGTGGCTGTGTACAGTGGAGTAAGTTTATTATTATTATTATTATTTTCAAGCAGAGCTGCACCGAATGGCTAAAGAGATTTGGATCAAATTTTGTACCAATAGATAGTTTGCTTCATTCTATGAGTTTCTACTTAGAAGTTGCCACTTCGGGCGGTTTTTATGATTGACACATATCAAATTTTTGGGCAATTCACAAGAGTCTCGTATCTCGTCTATTGTTGTATGATTCCATGGTTTCCAGTATACATTTTTTGAAAAATAGACAAATAGCACGAAATAGTAGACGTTGTGAATTGCGTATGTGTTTTTGAAGTTAACTTCTTAGGCGGCGATATGAAGTTTTGATGGAGAGTAAAATTTGAGAAAATGGCTGATGATGCAACGGAAATTATGTCACGGAAATGGAAATTGTAGCCAGCTTTCAATCGTATGTTGCAGATTTTCAGGCGTATGCGATTTTCACCACGATGTTTAGCTGTGCAAATTAAATAGGAGGTGAAATTCTAGGACCTAGCTAACATTACACAAAGGCCGAGCAGAATTCATGGGTATAGAGCTAGATATGCCAATATGGGTATCAAATGAAAGGTGTTTTCGACAGTATACAAAATAAGATAATTTCAAGCGGGGTTGCCATTTAGGGTTGCCACCTAACCGCAATTTATTTATTTTTTCGTATATCTCGGGAACTGCTTGACCGATTTTGATTAAATTTGGCATATAGACAACTTGATTCATTCTTAGATTAAAAAACATGGGTGTCACCACTTCGGGTGGTTTACAGGGTTACCACCTATCCCAATTTATTTACAGGGTTGCCACTTATACCATTTTTTTTTAATATAGTGCTAGATATGCCAATATGAGTATCAAATGAAAGGTATTTTCGACCGTATTCCAAATAAAATAATTTCAAGCAGGGTTGCCAGTTAGGGTTGCCACCTAACCGCAATTTATTTGCTTTTTCGTATATCTCGGGAACTGCTTCACCGATTTGGATAAATTTTGGCATATAGACAACTTGATTCATTCTAAGATTATATATGTATATGGGTGCTGCCACTTACGGTGGTTTATTTATTTATTTTTTGTTATTTCGACCACTATTTCGGTTGCCCATTGACCCATTGTGATACCATTCTATTGCAGTGTTAGTATGTTTCATTCTATTTTTTCCACCTGGGTGTTGCCACTTGCCATTTGGTTTTTTTAGAAAACCCTTTTTGGAAAGTTTATGTTGTCGGTACACGGCTAAAAAAATTAACCTAAATTTTAAACCCGTATAAAGATTCATCAATTTCTCAAACTTTTTTGTACAATATTTCAAACCGTCCAAATACCTACAAAGATTTTCAATTTCTTTTGGTTTCGATTTAAAATCTAAATGAAAAAGCTGTCTAAATTTTTTATTTTTGGTTTGTTTTAATGTAATTGAATTTATCCCACAAAAACTTCATGTGCGTCATAGCTCAGCGGTAGAGCAGTCGGCTGTGACTCCTGAGCGTTTTCGTTCGAGTTCTGTCAGCTGCCACATTTTTTTTTTCTGAAAACCACCGCTGGGTATTTAATGTTCGGTTCGCCCGAACTTAGACTTCCTTACTTGTTCACATTAAATTTGAGTTTATGCCACAAATTTTGAATTTAGGACCACAGTGCACTTACCGATTACCTGATAGCATGGGACATTTCTTGCTCGTCACCAGCCTAGACAAAAAGCTCGTTTATTATGTGTGAGTTTTCTTTTGGCTTAAGGTCTTTCAAACCATTTCAAAATAGCACACAATTTCTATATCTTTTTTGATCATAGTTACCCACCAGAAGACAAATCAATAGCTTTGCAATTAGTGTCCCGTTATTATCAAGGAGACGAGTTAAGTGAATTATAAGAGCTCTATATATTTTATAGAGATTATAAAAAACCGATTTCCCAGTTACAAGATTTTCCTTTAATAAGAAATTTCAGTGTTTTGAAATTTTGTCATCTCTAAAAGTAGATGGACTTGGGTGCTGCAGTGATTACCAGCAACAACATATAATATTGAATTGCAATGGTTTAACCTCTGTTGGGGTACGTAATTAAAATGACATTTTCTGACAGCTGACAAAATGCCCGTTTGGAAATATGAAATGTTGCAATTGCTATTTGTAGGCAATACAAAAAAAAATTTTATGTAGAGGAGGTCGAAGGCAAATGAAGTGGCATTTAGCGCATTCCTTGATTCTTAAATTCCTTAAGGCTCAACAAACGCTGTTGGGCGTATAAATTTCAAAACGATTGAAAAAGTTTACGAAGCCGCATTTTGATCTGCCACCATCCGCTCATTGCCAACATTAAAGCACCCCTAAATACATACTCCTCTGTTTCCACAATATTGAAAATTGTTTATATCACTGCAGCAACATAAAACAGATAGTTTATATCATTTGCCGTAATTACAAAAATTTCAAATCACACAACCAATCCGCCGCGCTGCGAATGCAAACGATACATCCACCGGTTTAGTAGTGTTGGTTTTTTGCAGGCGGCAGCAGTCAATTGCCAATTTGACTGTGAAATTCAATTTCCATATCGTTGTAGCGGCGAGTTGCGTTGTTTTTCCTTGTGTATGTGCACATACAGTAGTGGCCAGATAAATAAATGCCAGCGTCGATGAACTAGTTAGGCAAAATTGAGAACTCGCCTAACTGGTTCATCGATGCTGGCATGTAAGAGTAGGTCGCCTCCCCGTTGGTGCACCCTGGGTAACGCTAAATGACCTACATGGCCCACACGGCCTAGTTATATTGCCGGTTCTACGAGAACGGTGCCAGTACATGTGCTGTACTCATCGTGCCGAAACGATCCGGGCCGTTTTCTTATATCGACCCGGCCAAGAGCAATTAGTCGATTTTGGCCGTTTCGTATTAGAGCACGCCAGTCAGTCCTTTTTAGCTATAACTGACGCCAATTGGAAACCCCAAGGATGTTCAAGTCATCCTCCACTTGTTGTTTCCATCTCCGTCCAGGCCTCCCCCTTCCTCTGCTGCCGAATTCGGGTTCGGAGCTTCTTTGTCCATTCGCATAGCATGACCCAGCCAGCGGAGCCTTTGGGCTTTAATTCATTGACATCACGGGAAGGACCATAATTCTTCCGGAAAACTTTTCTCTCAAATACTCCAAGGGCCATCTTATTTTCTCTTGACAATGTCTATGATTCCGAGCCGTACATCAGGACTGGTATGATGAGAGACTTATAGAGCGTGATCTTTGTTTGTCGAGAGAGGACTTTACTTCTCAATTGCCTGCTTAGTCCAAAGTAACACTTGTTGGCAAGAGTAATTCTCCGTTGGATTTCTAGACTGATAATATTTTCGGCGTTAATGCTGATTCCCAAATAGACGAAGTCCCCCACCGTTTCAAATTTGTAGCTATCAACGGTGACTTGGCTACTTGATGACAGCAGATACTTCGTCTTGTGGTCGTTGACCGCAAGGCCCACTTTTTTCGCTTCCTTCTTCAGTCCAGAGAAGGCAGGGCTTACGCCAGCAATTACACGCTCTTGTAAAAGATTGTACCATTGCGGTTTAGCTCTGCTGCTCGAATTATCTTCTCCAGCATCAGGTTGAAGAAATCGCCCGAAAGGGAATCACCCTGTCTGAAGCCTCATTTGGTTTCGAATGGCTCAGAGAGGTCCTTCCCGATTCTGACGGAGCTGTTGGTATTGCTCAACGTCATTTGGCAATGCTGTATAAGCTTTGCAGGGAAGTCAAATTAAGACATGGCGGCTTTATAACCGAGAAAGAGATGGGGTGTGTCGATTCTTTTATCATGGGTCTTCTACAAGATTTGGCGTATCGTGAAAATCTGGTCGATGGTCTAAAGCCACATTGATAAGGTACAATCAGTTTGCCTACGATGGGCTCCAGCGTTTCACACAATACGCTAGAAAGAATCTTATATGCGATATTAAGAAGACTGATTCTGCGGTAGTTGGTGCGGTTAGGGGGATCGCCTTTCTTGTGGATTTGGCAGAGCACACTTAAATTCCAATCCGGAGGCATGCATTCGTCAGACATTTTCTGCATAAGAGCATGCTTTTCATTCTTTAGTACCAAAAAAGTTGGGGTTTCTGCATTAAAATGTCAAAATTACGACCCTTGAATTTGACCCATCACATTGTGGCTTGTACAAAAGTTGAACAGTTATTTGTCCCTCCTGTAAAATTTAAGTGGCTGTGCATTTATGTGATTTGGCATTTGTTTGTTACGCTGTTTTTTTTTTATTTTTTTTTTTTTAATAATAATTCCCAGACGGATTACCCACCATATCCCGCCCAACCGACACGAGGGGCGCATCCGCATAACGCGCGGATTGTTTAAAGTTGCCGAGCTGTTGAAAGGCATTGGTTTTTAATCGTCGAGATCTAAAACTGCTCAGCTACAGAGAAAGACTCATCAGACAAGTTAAATACTTAGATATAGAAAAAGTTACACAGTTATAAATAATTGGTTAACGATAGATTGAGAGCCAACTGTAGAGATAGACAGAGAATATTAAATAAACAAACAAAGTGAAATAAATATAATAAATATAAATATATATAAATATATATAATAAAAACTAATAAAAATAATTCAAACCAGGATTAAAGACTACAACACAGTTTCTATGTATTAAGGGCAGAAAGAATAGATTCTTTTATGCGGAGAAGAGAGTCCGAAATATCAAACGTATCAGCATGAGAGTTATAATCCTGACATAAACAGCGAAATGGTTCATTTAACTCATAGTTAGTTCTACACTGTTTCAAGACAAGTGGTTTATAATGACGTGATGGCCGAGAGGGTACATTGAAATTCACCTCGCTTAGAAGAAACGGGCTTGAGAGTGATCCATTTAGTAACTTAATCATAAAAACAATTCCTAGCATTTCCCTCCGACTAGAAAGGGTGTGAAGATTTATGAGTTTCAAACGACTAGTATAAGGTGGTAGGTTATATAAAGGGTCCCAATGAAAATCTCTTAGAGAAAAAAGTAAAAATTGTTTTTGGACTGATTCTAACATATCTATATGGACTTGGTAGCGCGGGTTCCAGACGATTGAGCCGTATTCTAGTATCGGTCTGACTAATGTAGTAAAAAGAGCTTTAGTTACATAAGGGTCGCTAAATTCTTTAGACCATCGTTTGACAAAAGCTAAAACTCCTCTAGCCTTACTGGCTGTTGCGTTAATATGGTGGTTGAAACTAAGCTTGCTATCCATAGTAACCCCCAGGTCAACAAGTCGTGCACCTGCTCGAGACTATAATTGTTAATTGTGTAGGAGGCTAGCTGAAAAGTTTTTCGTGGCATATAATTTAAATCGCACCAAATAACTAAGTTATATAGATCCGATTGTAGCATAGATTCATCCTCACACGACCTGAATGACATGAAAAGTTTTACGTCATCGGCATACATCAAGATTTTTGAAAACATTATTGTAGTAGATATGTCGTTTATAAACAGCAAGAACAGAATAGGGCCAAGATGGCTACCTTGAGGAACACCTTATGAGACATGAATATGACATGAACCTTAAAAAAGTTCACTTTTGAGTGTGAGCTGGAGGTCACATTTTTACATATTTCTACTAAATTAAAAGCTGCTTAGTGTCTTAGAATATATCCGCGGTGAGCTCTGCGCATCACATGGGTATACTAAATGAATTGCTTCCGGGCCATCTGGGTTATAATGATTCCTATTCTTTTACACCCTTAGAAAGTTATGTTTGAAAATCTTATTTGCCCACTAGTGTAGATATTATTTATTGACTTCGACTTTTTTACTGAAGTCCTTCCTTTTTTATGCGATCACATTTGCACTGGATTCTAATTTGTTTCTTGTTTTTTGTTTGTTCCCAGTAATTTTTGTTTGTTCTATGTCGCTTGCAGTTGTTTTCATTTTATTGCGCAATTTAGATGCGTTTGTTTGAATATTGAAAATACATATATACATATATATATATCTATATATATAGATTACAGGTACAAACACATGAACAATTGTAACCCAGCAAACCAAAATAAAGTAAAGACTAATATATAATACTATATATATATAGTTCCGTAATTAAAAAAATTGAGATAGGTGGCAACCCTGTAAACCGGCCTAAGTAGCAACCCCCAAATGGACAATCTTAAAATCAATCATACCGTGTATATGCTAGATTCCATGCAAATCGGTCAGGCGATTTCCGAGATAGTATCGGTTATACAAATATACAACTATTAAGATTAGCTCGTTTAAAGTTATAAGACTTACTCAACACAAGTAAATGTCGGCAACATGTATAAAAGCAAGCTGTAATTAGAAGCTGACAACGGAATGGGACAAAACATACTAAACAGGGTTGCACAACACCTGTCGAAAGCTTTTGACACAGTCAATCATGCCACTCTCATACAAGATCTTTTTGAAACACAGATACCTGATGGGTTAAAGAGATGGACCGCTAATTGTTTGAATGGACGGCAGGCGTCGGTCAACTTTAGAAACGCAACATCAAGACCTAGACGTATTAGACAGGGGGTGCCACAGGGTGGTGTCCTATCCCCGACACTGTTTAACTTCTATCTATCGAAGATGCCCCCACCACCAGACGGCGTCACCGTCGTTTCATATGCCGACGACTGTACAATAATGGCGACGGGAAAGGGCCCCTATACTGATTAACTCTGTGCGAAAATCAACGGTTACCTCTGCGACCTTTCCAGGTTTTTCACTGAGCGAGATCTGCCGATATCTCCGACTAAATCCACGGCGACGCTTTTCACGGCATGGACGCACCAGGTGAGAAATGAATTAGACATTTTCGTTGATGGCACTAAGCTACCAACTGTCAGCCACCCAAAGTTATTACGGGTGACGCTGGATAATACTTTCTCATCTGCTGGTCATGTGTCTGCAATGGTCTCAAAGGTACGTGGTCGCAACAAGATCCTCAAGTCACTTGCCGGCAGTACTTGGGGAAAAGACAAAGAAACGTTGCTGACTACATATAAGGTCATTGGACGACCAGTCTTTGAATATGCCGCACCCATATGGTCGCCTAATGTGCATAACACCAACTGGACGAAGTTACAAGTCTGCCAAAATACTGCCATCAGAACTGCTACGGGATGTCTCCTCATGTCTCCCGAGTCTCACTTCCCTCAGGAGGCAAAACTGCTCAATGTAAAAGAGCACGCGGAAATGCTGAGCAGGCAATTCCTTCTGAACTGCCACAAGCCAGCACATCTAAACCGTCATCTTTTGGACACAGATCCGCCCCCGAGAGACATAACAAAACATCTCCGTAAGCATAATGACGAGATCCGGCATCATGTTACCTTGCCGTTTGATCTGCAGAATCATAAGCGGGCTCTAACCGACATCCACACCGAATCGGTAGACACTTTTGTCAGATCTCTACCAGTGAATCCCGTTCTGAACAGTCCTCCAACGGATATTGCTGAAGAAGAACGCACCTTACCAAGGGAGACAAGAGTCACCTTGGCACAGCTTAGGTCTGGATATAGTGTGAGGTTAAACTCCTACTTATTCAGACTGAATGATACAATTTCAAACACATGCCCTGCATGTGGTAGGACCCCCCGTGATACTCTACATCTCTTCAATAGTTCATCTGAACCTACTCTTCTAACCCCTCTGTCCCTCTGGACAAACCCTGTTGAAACTGCACGTTTCCTTGGACTCCCCTTAGAAGAGCTTGATAAAGATCTTCGGAATGATCATACACTCTAGACAGGGCAATGCATTGTTAACAACAACAACAAAAACAACATCAGCTGACAACCATAAAGAGCCGATCGCCTGGGGCCGGTGGTCGGAAGTAAATGATGACGTAAGTCCAACATTCGCTTTAAGCCAAAACATTTCAAAGATCAATTGCAGGCCCGAGCAAGACCTCTACGGTGACATTTAAGTTTAAAAAATCGGACAAAGAATAAGGAATGTATGGCAAAAAAAGTATTTTAGCGGTTTTCGCGGATACCTAAAAGTAAAATTTGAACGACAAAAACTTTTGTCCGACATAAACTTTCAAATAAAGGTTACATCTACTAACCATTTTCTTCATTCATATAGAGCGATACGACTTATACCCGGTGTTTCAATGCGAGTTTAAACTTTGTTTAAGCGGTCAGTTTGTATGGGATAAACTCCAGTCAACTTTGTCTGTGGTTAAAACCTGCACTGAAAAACCGGGTCTTAATGAGCATAGCTGATCTGCTAACAACATCGCACCTACTACACATAGAAATGTTGTGTGTTGGGTTGCATATTGGAATATGTATACAGACATACAAAAATAAAAGAGTAACAATCCGACATAAACCCACTAAAGTTGTTTAACTTTTTTTTGTTGCTTTTTAAAATTTTGTTATCATTTTCTGCAATACGAGTACAATTTGGCTGCTTGTTGCTTCAATTTCATGAGCTCTCTCATAGAAGTTGTTTTACATTTTCATTGATGATTTTTTATTCAGTTTGTTTGTTTTTGGTCTCTTTTTTCGTTGTTTTTACTGCAGTACCAGCATTTTTTATTGCTTCAATCGTAAAAATTAATTTTCAATATGGAATTTCACTGCAGTGCAACAAAATGAAGCTACAGTAAGAGAGCGCAAAAGCTGATAAAACAACAACAATACACAACTGACAGCAACCGACTTTCGATGCTGCTGCAACACGCTAAAGACATTTTTATTGCGCGGCAATAATTCTTATGCCACACAACCAAAGTCCCAGCCAACAAACCAAAGAACCAACAGAGCTTTACAGGATCAGCCGAAGCGACTTGACGTTGGATTTAAATTTGAGTCGCGCGGCACAACAAAACCAACAAAACGGATGCCCCGCTTGCTTTTTATTACAAATCGAGTACAGACAAAAAATATAAGAAATTTAAATTATTTTATTGGTGGCGAATGACGGCTGTTATAGCAATGGTCGATGTTGGCGGTGTCGATGGCAGGAGATGTTCAGCAAGACGAACGTAAAGTTTATATGAGTCCACGAATATGTTGTGGCAATCAGCATAGGGCTAAGTGTAATAAAAATGCACTTGCACAATGACAAGGTGAAGTAGAGGTGCGGACAATAGCGGATGATGAAGTGCTGACGTTGGGCCAGTTACCCGCCACAGAAAAAATTACGACTATTCAATTTTGAGTTTGCGTTGCTCCTTAAAGTGTGCAGCGCCATATAAACAATAAACATATTTTCTTATATTCGTTGATAAGTTAATTAAATTGTTCAATAATCGAGAGCAGGTCAAGGCCAGCTTTTTCATGTGATGAACCTCACTTGTTGAGATAGGGAAGTGTTAAAAATTGGTTTTTCATAGCAACATAGTTATGATTTGGAGCCATAGTTAAATAATACATTCAGACAACAATATGCACCAGAAATTTTTCCAGCAGCGCATCCATGCCATTATTTGTCAAGAAACTTGATGGCAACATAACTCCTTCGGTGTACTTGCGGACCAGTAACGACGAGTGCTATTTTTTTAAGTATTTTAATGTTACGTGAAAAATAACAAAAAAAAATAACCAAAAAGCTTTAAAAAGAAAGTTGAACCTATTTTTTCCTTATGTGACAGTGTTTTGGCTAAAAGTACTACGAAAGAATTTATGTGTGTATGTAACATTTGTTTTTTGAACATGGAACATCCAAGTGGCCTGGGACTTAGTCCCGTTGAGAGATGTTTCAACATGGAGGTCAAGTTTTCCCACTGTAGAATCTCTGAGCCATTCGAAACCAAACGAGGCTTCAGACAGGGCGACTCCCTTTCGTGCGATTTCTTCAACCTTAACCGTTGAGTACCCTACTACCTTTAAGGATCTTTCCTAGGAGGGTGTGCGCACCCCTCAAGTAGTCCTAACGGACTCCTCTGTTTAGCTGAAAAGTTCTCATCTAAGGTGTTGTTACCTTATATTTCATTGAAATTTGATTTTACTTGGCGGGTCCTAAGCTCAGTGCGAAACCAACGAGGTTCTGAAAAATATTTACCCATTTATATAGCTGGCCCCTTGCTCCAAGACAGACGCTCGCTTACAGCCGCACCTTTTGGTGCGAAAAAGGCTTTGGTGGGCCCTTAAACAGAGTACGTCGGATTTTCGCCACTACGCCTCCCTCCAACCCTATGTAAACTTGAAATTTCGTTTAATGCATCCACCTTACAGAGAGGCGGTTGTCAATCTCCATCTATAGTGTCGGGACCTCGTCCCCAAATGCATGTCTTGCAAGTTTCATTTAAGATGTCTTTTTAGCTAGTTTGGAATAAAGAGTTATCTAAACATTTACTAAAATTAGGCTAAATTTTCCTACTCAGAAAAAAGTTTGAAGAACGTACACAAAACTGAAACCGAGACATTATTAGACTTTTATGTCATCAGATCATTTCTAATTAGCAGAAGCAGCTACCATCTCTCATTTCTAAAGGCCCGTGAACTCAAGTTCGCCAGCTTATAGGAATACCTTTATGCAAAGTTGCCACTGCTAGGAAATATAAATATTGAAAACCAAAGAAATGGTTTCTTATGAGTGTACATCTCAACTAACAGAATTGCAACATCAATAAGAGTCTTAACTTACGCTCTTCATTAGTCCGCTATTATACGAAATACGCCATAATGCATCAAAACAGGTGTGAATATCCATACAACAAAGCAATCGAAAACGATAATAATGACCATAACAATGAACTCATATACATACATAGATACCTACAAAAATAAGCCTGCCGCGTTGTAGCTGAGACTACAGCCTAAAGCCATGAAAATAGGCTTATTGCCGATCAAATCGTATAACCGTATATTACGATTCGAATTGGTTGTAACCTTCATGTCAACCTTTCTATATGTGGCTACACAAAGCTATAAAAAAATGTTAACAAGTTGCAAAAAATGGTTGCAACAATATAAAAACTGTCGCTTGTCGCCTTGCAACATTGCCAGCACTATCGCAGGTATTTAATCTTTTGAGCTGCAATTTCATATCGTATTGAGCCTTATTAATGCAATAATAATATCGTATATCGCTAGGAAAGGAAGGAGCAAAGAGACTATATATATTGTTTGTGTAAAGTGGGCCAAGGGCAGGACATAATGACGACGATGTGGGTATGTGTGTGAGTGTGTTTTTTTTTCTGCATAACCTGCAGTACTGCAGACTGGTCAGAAAAGCTACTAGTTAACAATTAAGCTTTTTTGAACTACGCGAAAATTGGAAAATACCAATACATTTTATGGAAAAAAATAGAAGGAGTGGTCCTAGGTCATTTTGTAAACATGTCCTATGTGAGCTATTTAAGAAATACTAGTATCGCTTGTGATCGAAAATTCGACCAATAAAATCTTTAGGGGGTCGTGGGGTCGCTAGCCCCGTACCCCCATCCTTAAATTTCGGATTGAAAATAGACCCTGAAAACATACCTTTCCTTTCCATCGGTGCATATTTCATTCAAATTGGTCAAACGGTTCGTTCACAGGAGGTTCCTAAAATATTTCATGTGGCGTATTTATATATAGATAGATTCCAAAAATTGTTGAAATCAGTGAACCCCTATTTGTACCTCGCTTGAACCTAAAAAAAGTTTTATAGAAATTTTAACTTCAGCTCAAAGAAGAAATATATGTAGGTACCTTCACGAATCTTAGCGCATACACGGTTAAAAAAATGAGCCTAAATTTCAAACCCGTATAAAGTTTAAACGATTTTTTAAACTTTTTTTTGAAATATTTTAAGCCTTCCAAAAGTTTAAAAAAATTTCAATTTCTTTTGGTTTCAATATAAAATCTTAATGAAAAAGCAAGATACATTTTTTTTTGGTTGGTTTGAATGTAATTGAGTTTTGCCCACAAAAACTTTATGTGCGGCATAGCTCAGCGGTAGAGCAGTCGGCTGTGACTCCTGGGCGCTTTCGTTCGAATACTGCCAAGTGCCACATTTTTTTAATTTTATTTTATTCTTAAAACTTTTCTGTTTAAAATTAAAACTTTTTGGATCGAAAATTAAAACTTTGCGGTTTAAAATTAAAATTTTTTGGTTTCAAAAGTAAAACTTTTCCGTTTGGAATCAAAACTTTTCGGTCTACAATTTTTGTTTTGTTCTCATTTATTTTTTAAATCTTATTCAAAATAGAAGTTTGCCCACAACATTTATGTGTGCGATGTAGCTCAGTGGTAGAGCAGACGGGCATTATGCGGGGAGTTTTAGTTCGAATCCCAGCCAACGAACAATAAAAATTTATTTTTTCTTTAAAAAATTGTTAAAACATTTCTGGTTTAAAATTGAAAGCCGGTTAATCTATCCAATTTTCTTGAAAACTTATCGAGATTGAATTTGAAACCAAATTTGGTTTGGTCATATACATATGTAATCCAAAAATGTTTAAAATCTAGGATCAAATTTTTAACCGTGTATTAGATATTTTTTATAAGACTGCATCACTAAAATCTCAAAATCAGATATCTATAAAAATTAATTTTCCCGCGGTGGAGGACCTCGAGAATACATACAGAGGTTCAAGATTCTTCGGATTGTCACCCGGGTATCTATAAGTTCTCCACTATCGCTTAATCATCAATTCATTTTGTTTTTTTTTTTTTACTAACTTTTGCAGCTCATAAAATGTCAATCGAGCTTGCATGGCAGACGTAAGTTGCTGCTGGCCATTGCCACCGCCAGCACCCTAAGGTACACCATCTAAATCAATGTGACGGTGCTGCAGAAGGAACGACAGACAGTATCGCGCAAAAGCAATTGCAACTGTGCAAAACTGATAAGCTGGCACTGCCAAACCAGTTGGGTAACAAAGTTAAAGATTATCCTCACAAAATGGCCAAAGACGTTGTGGTCAGCACACCTGGTACGTACTCCAAAGGCACACTCTGCATGTCTGGTAAGTCTGCATAATACACGTTGGAAGTTTTTGCAACCAACGCATTTGAATTTTAAATGCGGCACATTTGTTTGGCCCAAAGTGAAAATGAAAACATCATTCTAAAGGCAGAATAAAGGTTATGTATATAAATACTAAAGGCGTTCAACGGATGCGCGTCAACTTTTTCTCGCATGTGCGTTTCTATATGTTTTAGCTGGCTGTTTGGCTGCCTAGATGTCTACCTGTCCGGCTGCATTTGTTTTTTGGATTTGGACGCATTGCCGCTGTGCGCGACAATCTTATCTTAAGCGACATTCAATAAATGATTACTGCGCATGTAGCAATTGTGTCCGCTGATTATGTGATGGTCGTTCCCGATTTGTTGCATTTGTTTGTACATATTTATTTATGCGCTGGAGCTTGTTGATTTGCATGGCAAATTGTTGGCGCTTTCTTTAGCATGCAGTTTTTATATTTGTTCGATCGTGAATGAAATTATTTTTAGACTCTACAGATGTTTGTTACTAATTACCCATGGCAAGTACTTCATCATAAATCATTAACTAATCTCCTAACTTAAGCCTTTATTACAACTGTAACCGGTATATTATAACCGGTGAATAACGTGCGGTCGCTGAGGTGTGCTGGTAGTTTACTGGTTTAAAACGGTTTTTAGATTGTTTTTTTTTTTTTTTTTTTTTTTATCAGGGGATGCCTACTTTTCAATAGGAGCTAAAGATGTAGGTTTGAGGTCCGGCTCAGAGACATCACAAGTCGATAAATCTTGCTGGTGTATTTTGGCCATAAAACCTTCTCACGGCACACAGTGTTTCAGCCGCAGAAAAAAAAATCATTTTTATGAATAACTCATTTTCAGGTTTTACTAATACAATCCTACATATCGCACCCTAAATCAAAAAACGTCACAACTCAAAATTTTTTTAGGTCGCTTTCTTGGCATAGATTGCCTAACAAAAAGCAGCACAGCCAATACATAACATTTTTTTTCTTTTTGGCTATTATCGTTACTCTTTAAAGAGCACAGTGATGCCAAGTTTTTAAAAATAAAATGACTTTTGTACGATCAAGAAGCAATTAACTGAAAGTTACTCTGATTTTGAGCTGTGACTCTTTTTGAATTAGTGTGCGATATAAAGAAATGTTCAAATGTGAAAAATTCATTAAAATTTTTCCTAACTGTGGCTTTTTGCATATAAATGTTACAGGCGTGGTCTTAGTTGTGATTTTGATGAAAATTGAGTGCAGTCCACCAAATATTAAAACAAATATAAAAAAATTAAACTTCTGAAAAGTACTAGCTTTGCTACTTTGGATAGATAAAAAGTTTGTGTGCTATAGCGTGCTACATCTTCTAACTATAATAAAATTAAAGTTTGTAATATTTTCTATCGATTCATGGAAAAAAATTGCCCTTATTTGCACCCTTTACGTGAACTTATTTTAAGTACGAAAAGACACTTCAAATGTTTATAAAAAGTGACACAATTTTCACCATCACCTTCCTCAACTCCTACAAAACATTTTTTTGGTTATCGAATGTGTAGGCAAAGTGAAACAAAGTTGATGCTGCAATATCATCTATTGGAATTCTTTAAATGGAAGAAGCACGAAATAATGATTACAAAAAGTAAAGGTTTGTGTTTACTACAGAGCGAGTTAGAATTTCTACCTATACAAAAAATGGTTTATGAAATTGGATACTATTGAGTAACTTATTTGGCAACTTTCGTGAAGGTATGCAATTTTTTTTTAGTTGAAACTAAAATTTTACTAAAATTTTTTGTGTAAGTCCAAGGGAGAAACCCCTAAATACCTAATGTACGACTTTAACTGTTTTTGGTAGTCAATTCCTTTCACAAGAGTAACTCATGCGCCAAGTTTAACGAAGATGTCTTGCTTTTTGAGCTGTGATTAAAATTTTAATTTAATTTTTTATAGGTACTCTTAAAGGTTCATCGACTTGAAACAGTTTGAGAATATTGCTTAACTAGCTCACATATGACAAGTGTGCAAAATTTCAATGACCTGGGATTACTGTTGTAGTTGTTAAGACAAAAATACTCCCCGAAGGTTTTGGGGAGTGATGTCGAAACTGACAGTCCTTGGCGATTACGATTAGTCCTTCTATATTATATATTCCAAACAATTTATGGAGCGGAATCACTGCCGGTCGTTGTGTTATGCCGAAACATACTTATTCTCTCCCACTCCGCGATTAGGTTTAGTTCGTCAATATATCTTATAACCAGTAAACTTGAGATTTCACTATCAGTTAATAAACGATTTCTAGCAATACAAATATTTCCAACTCAGAAGAGCGTACCTATAGCAACAACAGAAACCACATTGCTTTGCAACAATTATGCTAATGAGACTTATATACATTTAACACCATAACAGTAAACAACGAATATACTTAGTGATAAATAGTTACATACATACAAACATTTGTATGTACAGAAATTACACCATTCAGTGCAATGTGAAACTATTCATCAAACAGTATAGTTCGTTAACTACATAGAAAATATTAAGAAAATTTTCAACATTTAGTTAATTGCTGGCTGGAATTAAACTAGTTAAGAACTAAACAGTTGAGGCCGAACTGATCCTAGAAAAAAGTATTTTTGGAACCTTAATTTAAATATATTGCCGACAAAAATAGTCTGTAACGGTAAAATTTTACCACTATAGGTATAGTATAGGTGTATGGCAAGTATAAAACTTTTTAGTTTTGAATCAGGGGTAACCCTAATAGTCAGTATCTACTTCTACTAAGTTAATTTTCGTTATTGTTATAAACATTAGCGACCGTGAGTTTTTACAATAAGTTTCAAAGAAGGTAAAGTCATGCTAATTTTTAAAGTACGTAAATATTACTGATTTGTGGCGGAAGCCGATCTTGCCATAAATTATTTCCTTAGTTTAGTTAATATTATTTGTGAAGTTAATTTGTGGTTAAAAATTTAAGCGTGACGATATTTTGTTTAAATGAGAGCAACTACTCTAGTGTTCCACTTAGCTGATCTTGAAATTAAACGAGACCACAACAAAACAGAATAGCAAAGAGAAAGACACCAATGAACCCAGAAACCAACAATAATAGCAATTAAAGACAAACAGAGTTTTTTTGTATAATAAACAGTATTTCATCCACAACAGAACAGGAGAGTTAATAGCGACAAAGGTTGCAACCGTCAACGGGAAGTGAAGTACCATAGCCGAAATAAATAAACAACAAATATAAGTCGGTATTTAAAGTTGAATGTATTTAAAAACTTCCTACTATATCGTCCCCTTTTCGCGAAAATATCGTAAGCGACAAAATAAAAATTCTACAGGAGAACAGTTTTTTGTTTTTTATTACTGTACTAGCTGGTTCCCGCGACTTCGAATGCGTATAACTTGTTTTTTTTTTTTTTGCAGCTGGGTTAGCAAAGAAGAGTTCGGCATTTAAAGGTGCCATAATGTACTAACACATTTTTGTGGAAATATTCGTCGATACCTCCAAAACCGGTCGAGCTATCGAAATTTCAAGATATCTCCCAAACCAGTTCAGATATTTCAATGAATCGCACAGTATAGCACTCATTGACACCTTTCGTTTGACACCCATATTGTACTAAGACATTTTTGGTCACCTCTGGTCCACATATCGGGCGATAACCCCAAAACCCGTTGCGATATCACAAAAACTAATATCTTAAACTTTAAGTTGAGCGTCTAACAATCCAACGATTCAATTCCATTCAGTACTTTTAGAGTGTTACGACCGCAAACATACAGACATACATGGTCCACATATTGGGCGATAACTCCAAAACCGGTTGAGATATCGAAAAACGTAATATCTTAAATTTTAAGTTGAGCGTCGAGCAATCCATTCATTACTTTCAGAGTGATACAGCCACAAACATACGAACAGACAGACAGACAGACAAACATTTTTAAAATGCTTGATTTGGATTCTACCCGCTTAATAATGCTTCTCCCAATCAATTTTTTGTTGATATCTGCCACGTACAGGGTGTAAAAGTAGGTCGCCTCCCAGTTGGTGCACCCTGGGTAACGCTAAATGACCTACATAGCCTGCACGGCTAGTTTAGTTTCTTGTATTGCCGGATCTACGAGAACGGTACCAGTACTTGTGCTGTACCCATCGTGCCGAAACGACCCGGGCCGTTTTCTTATATCGACCCGGCCAAGAGCAATACACTCGAGGTGACCCTGTCTGACATTTAGGCAGGGCTACACCTCGTTACAACAACAACAACATCGACCTGTTACAATTTTATTATATCTATGTAGAGATAAATTGTATGGGATACGATAAAAAAGAAAGCCAATTTTTAGCACAACTATAAGGATTTTATTTTAGCAGATGATGCGCTGATGGTTTTGAAACAAATTTTTATCAAAAAGTAAATTTCGAAAAAAAAGGTCGTTACGATAAAATCACAAAAAGGGGTCGATATGTATGTACAATTATATCTACTTCTGTACATAATATGTAAAGGTATACATTGAAATTAAATATCTGCTACTTTTGTTTTGACTTTTTAAATCAACCTTTTGTACTGTTAAAATGCCTACCAATGAGTGACATGCCTGTGGGCCGTTGGTAACTGTTTTCATTGTTGAGTGTTGGCAGAAGCACTATGTATTTAATATAAAACCAACCACTTGCCCATTTAACATTGCAAGTATTATATGAAATTTCAACAGCATTCATTCACCTAAAATTCTGCACAATTAATGATAACAATTGCTGGTGTGTTCCGGTTGCCATAGCTGCAACGCTTCACACAAAGAACAATTGAAACTAAATTGCAGGGGAGGGCAAGCTTTAGGCTAAAATTTAAATTTGAATAAAATCGAATATTGTATAACCGTTTTGGGGAGAGGGGATTTAATAAATATAGTCAGAAGCTTAAAAAAATAATTTTAAGCGGGTGTACCTCTACTTTTTTGTAACACCTGGGTACCTACATATATTCTTGTTGGGAACGACTAAGGTTATTATAATCGTCAAGATTCTTTCAACAGTTTGGCTTATTATAAACACATATCCAATACGAGAAGATAAATAAAAGTATTTAAAATTCATTAATACTCGAACAGTCGCACTAGCTCAACATCCGACTTTTGCACACCCCTGCTGTAGTACGTTGTATGTCTATATTTATGTTACATTTCTATACATCATAATTTAAAAAATCTGTGGCATGGTAAATGTATTTGTTGCTGCCCGATAGTCTGTCATTAAATCACAATGTGCGTGCTTAATAGCAACAAGTGGCACAAAGTATAAGCACAGTGTGTCATTTTAGGTTGGAGTATAACATAAATTGTCTTACACCAAGCCATATGATTGTTTGCGTCACAGCAAGAGACTCTACGAAGGTTTAAGAGAGTGATGTCGACGTGAAGTCGTTCATTTGATATCTAATCGCAACGCCTCGATACTACTCATACTGCTAAGGCAGTGGTTCGGAAAAAATTTAATTAATTCAAATATGTAATAATAAAAAAAAAAATGGAAAATAAAATTTAAGTAAAAAATAAAAATATTCATTAGATCTTGAAAATGACTTCAGACTGAAGTCGAAATATCGCACAGTAAAAAGAAAAGTCTAACTTTAATACCATTTTGGTGTTTATATATAACAACGCCGAAAAGTATTCAATTAATACCATATTCGGTCTAATTAAGAGAGAGAGGAATTCAGTGGAAGATTCCTTCAGGCAAAAAAAAAAAAAAACAAAATTACACATTTTTATTTTATTGCCTTCACCGAGAGTCGAACTCACAATTTATTGAATGCTGAACGGAGATGTCTACTATCAAGCCATCGAGTACTTATACTTGCCAGGTTCAAATTGCAGCTTTGTTCTAAATGATAGCGATGAACCGCGTGCTCTGAAGAAGAAACCACCGCACTTAATTTAATGCCAAAAAGGTATTTATATTAATACTTTTCCGGTTTTGTTTTTAAACAAATAGTACCTAAAACATTATAATGAGAGAGAGCGCTATAGACAGAGCGCTTTAGTATTATTTTGATATTATTTTAAAACTATTTGGAATTAAAAATTTTTCAGAGTCTTAAATAAATACTATTTAGTATTAAAACTCAAATTGAATTCCAAAAAGGCTTAATTTCATTAGCGACTGGTATTAAAAGTAATATTTCATTTTTTACTGTGCGGCCGAATACATTTTATGAATAGGTATCTATAACTTGTTTTTATTAAATGTTAGTTACCTGATCTCATAATATCCCTTTTATTAAAAATAGATAAAAAATAAATAAAATATATACGAAATAAGTCTTTAGGAACAGAAATACTTCCTGAACTAGAGTTTCATTGAAAGTACCATTTCGTAAAATAAATAAATTCAAGTCCCTAGACAGCCAATTATAACTGTGATGGAAGCTGAAAAGCGGCACATACACCATAAACCGTTGTTATAACGACAAGCCTGAGCATACAGAACTATCCTCCTTGAATAGTTTGGTCTCTTCCCTCCCTCACAGAATCCATTTTTATTCACCTTATCACACTGTACCTCAATTAAGTTCTAAATGTTTGGAGTGCTAGTGACGTACAAAAGTATTTTATTGTTGATTACAGCTAATGCTGGTGGAATGGAGCTAGGTCGGTCTGACTACTGCATACATATGCATGAACTAACTCATGTACATACATATGTCAGAATTAAAAAAGGTATGCCCGTAACTTTAGCCTATGTATAACTCATAATGAATGTTTGTTAGTCATTTACGGAAGTGAAATGAGAACAGCGGTACACCGGCTACGAAAGAGTTCACATAAAACTGTGCAAAATTTTCTCATATAATTTTGTTGAATTATAGGTACTACAAAAGAATTTAAAATACTTAGATCATCATCGTAAGTAAGAATAAATGCCAAATAAAAGCAGAAATATTTAACAAGCTGAACAATTTTCTTAATTGATATGTATTTGAGGTACAACTCGAGAACAGCTGTGGCAACAAAATGACAACAAATATCTAGATTCTAGAAGCATAAGTAGATAAGCGAAAAGTTCAACAACAAATAAAGCAATACAAGCCGTCTGAAATTTGTTTATCAACAAAAAAAAGGTGCTTATTTGCATGTTTAAGTAGCTCGACTGCGATTTCAGATAGGTATGAGATGGAGTTGTACAAGCTATTTAATTGATACATATTCATATGCACATTAGCGTGTGTTAAAAAAAATATATGATACTTGTTTTCTTTTTTGGAATATCCAAAGATAAGTAAGGTTATGGTTCAGCAGACAACCTGATAGCGCCCATGGCTTTAACATCCCTGCAGCAAAAGCAACCAGTTAAAAACTACTTTACAACTACATAGTTATTGCACCGGGCCCCACTAGTCAGTGTTTTGCCTTTTTCCATATAAGCAACTGGTTTTTTACGTGTTGATGTCCTACGAAATGTAAATTGTCAGATTTCGACCAGAACATACCAGTCATAATATACTAGAATTACACTAGTTGTAAAATACCAGTCCCATAATAGTTCAACCTGTATGATTTCCATAAAATGAACTAGCCCCATATTAGTACAAAAAGGACTAGTATGAAAGATACTAGTACCACACTAGTTCAAAAATCATTGAACGGGGACTAGTATGATTTCAACCAGAATTTTACCCTTTATTTCATAATTTTCCTTTATTTTCATGTTTATTCTTAAGACTATTTGTATTTACCCTATCACGAAAAATCATCTGTGAATTACAAGAGAAAAAAGAAGCAAACGAAACGAATTAATTTTGTATTTTTAACTTCTATGATTTCATCCAGAAAAATTTATTTGTATACTAGTATGGAATAGATATTTCCTGACTAGTGTGGGTTCAGCCTGAAAATTCTAGTTGTATACTAGTATGAAATGGCTATTTCCTGTTTAGTTTGAGGCTTCACTGCAGGGATTTTAAACCCGGAAACGGCTTGTAGTATCGGGTTAAGTGGAAATATTTATTTCATAATTTTCGGTAGTGATCTACGCTAGGTGTTGGTTCGTTTTCTTTTTGGACTTAAAACATGGTAGCTTGAAAGTTACACACCCTAATTCACCAAATGTGTGAATGTGCTATATATGCACGAATTCATGTAATTTTCCAATTCTGTGAATGCATGAAAATTGAAGGAAAAATTAGCAGCGTAACTATGATAAATTTAAATATTTAAGTGCAACTAAATAATAAACCTACATATGTAAATGAGTTTCACAAGTTTTGTAGCAAAGCGTGCCTCTCGTTTATGGGTTGCGCTGTTGGCGCTCTGGAACAGCATACGCACTTCCGCTGGCCCCGCGCGCTAAAATTCGTGACTCACAAACACACGGCACAAAACAAAAGCCCTATGCTGCCGCCCAACCACGCCCCTAGCGGTGTATCAATATATAACAGTAGTAGGTACACACAGTTAGCTCAACGAAGCTTTCTACGTTTTGCTCGAATTCAGTTAAGCTCAGCTATGCTTGGTGTGCGCTTGATTCGTGTGCGTTTGAAACTGACGCGCGCTTGTTGTCAAATGAACAGTTATTAAGCTATCTAGCTAGCTTATCACATAGATAACTCGGTGGTGCTTAGTAGGTAGTAAACAGGGGGAAAAGCTGCAAAAAGTATCAAATATCTTGGTTGAACCTGCGTAAACAAAGAACAAAAAAGTCTCACATACACCTTGACTGCGCGCTGTCTACATTGTCTCAGTCAGTCAGTGTCTCAATTTCATAATCAGCTACGGTGCGCCGCGTGTCAATGTTCCCAACGTGCCCAAAAACGTCGTATTGTCGTATCGGCATTTGGCTTATTGTCGGTTGTGTTATCTTGGTTGTTGTGTTGGTGCTTGTCGTATTAGCCATTTTCGGTAGTCATCCATGCGCAGGCGCACCTTGCGATGCATTCACTGCCATTTGCGGCTCATATAACGGTGATCATCAGTTTTTCTACAGTGAATGTGATATGCTACGGGAGAATTGTCTGACCGGTAGTGGTGAGTAATCGCATATGGGAACTTGCAATTAATTATCTTTATTTTTCTTTTGCTTTATTTCCCATGCTTTTGTTTGTGGCAGTGTGAGTAATCGTCTTGTGACTGATTGTACTTTCCTTTATGTTTTTTTTACAGATTATCAACATGATCATTTCAGTCATTGCAATGTAAATGTTTAGCAGTTATTTTAGTATTTAAATTAATTGTAGTTATATTAGTAATTTATTATTTTATAAATTTAAGCCAATACCTACCCATAGTATTGCCCATTCCAAAGACTATTTGTTTATTTACTTCTAGAACTAATATTATATAAACTAAAAAATCATATTTTACTACAACTAAATCAATTGTAAAGGGTTTTATGAGATAACTTACTCATAAAAGTAAGCGATACACCAAATATGTAAACACGAGCCAAAAATGTTAGTGTCACTAATTAGCACAACAAATATGAATTGTTTATTTTATTAGTTAAAAATATAAGTAAATATATGTACATAAACAGAAACTGTTAAGAATAAAAATAACGCACTTTACTTGATGTTTTTCCTTTTAAGTTTCCAGAGCAAACCTAATGCGATTGGGTACACATTTTTTAGTCAGCATGACAAAGTGGTTTAAAAGTATGTATGTACCTGATAAAATGAAAATAAAAATAAAAATAAATTTTAATGTCTTTTAAAAATTTCACGGTTAAAAATTTGATATTAAATTTTTAACTTTTTGTACGGTGGCATCATGGAAGACACCTGCGTTCAGCAGTGAAATATTGTGAGCTCGATTCTCGGTGAAGGCAACAAAGCAAGGTGAGACAGTGTGGTGCCATTCAGAACAAAACTGCTATTGGACACCTGAGTTGAGCATTCAACACACATCTGTTCGGATGTCGGTGGAGTCAATATAAAAATTCTGAAAAAAATAATATTTTTTTTTTACTTTTACTTACTCGTTCTACACCATTTCAAGTTGGATTTAAGAAAGCGTTAGTTGGATTTCAGAATTGTCAAATGGATTTTAGAAAGCGTCAATTGAATTTTAGAAAGCGCCAATTGAATTTTAGAAAGCATCAATTGAATTTTAGAAAACTTTAAAAATTTCGATTTATGTTTTCTTAAATCCATTTGACGCTTACTGAAATCCAATTTACGCCATTTGGAAAGTATACAAATTACAGTCAGTTGGATTTTAGAAAGCGTCAATTGGATTTTAGAAAGCAAGAATTTAATTTTTTCGGTTTTCTAAAATCCCACTGACGCTTTCTAAAATCCAAATAACGCCATCTAAAATCCAAATGATGCCTTCCAAAATCCAATTAACTTTTCCAAAATTCAAATGACGCTTTCTAAAATCCAAATAATGTCATCCAACATCCAATTGTCTTTTTCTAAAATCCAATTAACTCTTCTAAAATCCAATCGACGCCTTCTTAAATCCAATTGACGCTTCCTAAACTCCAACTTGAAATGGTGTAGTAGTAAAATAACACTTATTTAAGTTAATATGTAATCAAAACAACAGTTAAGTTAAGGTATCAACGCAGTTGAATCAACAGCATTGAATATGGTTGAATCAACCCAAATTTTGGTTGATATGAGCAGCTCGTTTTTCTATGTGTACTAAATGTTTAAACGTAAATTCTTGCAGTACAAAGTCACTCAAAACTGCCACATGACCTTGGCAACAAATCCAGATTAAGGGAAACACCCCTTAGAGAAATATAGTCGATGACTCGGTCTAAATAAAAATATGTACACAATAAGTTATTTACATTTACGTCTTTTTGTTGTTGTATATAATAACACTAATTACAAAAAAACGTGAAGAACGTGTCTATTTATTAACCACCCTGGAGCGGAAACAAGGGTGACCCGAAAAATCTCACTTCAGATTCAGATTCAGCACACCCAAAAGCTTCAAAAACGTTTAAAATGTGATTTTAAAAACTTCAATTTGGTTGTACCGTGTAATTAGAAAAATTTGACGACAGCGAGTACCGAAGAAAGTATCGTCGCTCGTTTGCCAGAAGCATGAATGTGCCAAAATTAAAATTCGGGGAAATCGTATTTGAAAGTTTTTTTTTCGAGTACATTTTTGATTCTTAAAACTCGACTTTTAGGGTTGTTTTTAAAAAATATATACCTACATTTGATGGTACGGGCAATGTCAAATTCAAAGTATCACGTAACTTTTACTATTTTTTTTTGCATAATTTACTATATTTTTCTGTAATGTTTACTAATATTTTGTGTAATTTTATTACTACATCATTTTTATAAATTTTACTATATTTTTTGTGTAGTTTTTATTATATTTTTTGAGTAATTTTTAATATATTTTTTTAGAATTTTCACTTTTCGTTTTGTGGTAATTTCACTTTATTTTTATGTAATTTTTACTATATTTATGGGTAATTTTTTTACTATGTTTTGGTGTTGTTTTTACCATATTCTTGTGTACTTTTTACTTTATTTTTTGTCCAATTTTTAATATATTCTTTGAGTCATTTTTACTTAATTTTTTGCTGTATTAAAGTGAAAGTGTGAAAAGTATCACTTTTTGGATCCCGTAGGGGAGGGCTGAACCTGAAAACCACGGGGGTAGCTCCGCCCCTGGATTTAATTACTACTCAAATAACTTTAAACGAGCTAAACTTGTATATTTGTATATTTGTAGGTCCGGTACTATCTCGAGAACCGCTTGACCGATTTGGATGAAATTTGGCACATAGGGGGTATAAAATGAAAAGTATTTTCGCTGACATACGAACTAAAATAATTTCAAGTAAGTAGGGTTGTCCGCAAAAAGTCCATTACGGGCACCGACCCGGTCTAAAGACAATGTAACACATCCTCACAAGGTTCCCACCTATTTGATATTTTTTTGGAAATCTATGTTATGAATCTTATAGTGTTGGTAAGTAAAGTTAGCACTAAATTGATAGCACCGAGCAGGATCGGTCACCCAGGTGCTTATAAAGTTATACAACGCAAAATATTAGTCTTTGAAGCTTTGACATATTTATTAGCTTCGTCGCGGAGATAATTTCATACACCAATGAAACGCCTAACTGCGGCTCCCACTTATTATTAAACAAGTGCTTAGTAACGAGTTCGGGAAGTTAGGTTTATTAATATGGGGCATCTATCCCGGCTTTACCCTACAAAAAGAGCTGATGATGCTGATGATGTTGATGATGATACAAGAAAACAGACGAGAAAACTTGATTATTGTGGTTACAAAGCGCACACTTCATATGAACTTGAGTTATTACGCTTGTATTAAGATCACTTCAATAAAATGAGCTAGCTAAGAAGAGAGCGAAAGTGAAGCAATGGACCAGCAAGCAGACAGTAAGACAAACCAAACTAACTACAACAAGTAGTTGACAATCGAAAGACAGCAGACGGACAAATAAAAGACGATAGCTTGTTGGGTATGTTATGTGAAAACTGGAATTCCATATTATTGCTGGTAATAAATTAATTTTCAACACCTCTTTTCAAGTGCGATCAAGAAGTGAGATAAATTATTGGCGACACATTTTGTACAATGGAGTGAAACTGATGGTTGAAAAGCTAAAACACTAATTACTAAGTTGTTGCTACTGTGGGCCCTTGGCACCGAAAGGTGTTATGTTATGTGTGATATCTGTTGGTGTTGTTGTTCTTGTTGTTAACAGCAAAAACAATCCCCGAAGGTTTTGGGAAGTGATGCCGAAATTGCCAGTCCTTGGCCGGATATGTATCCGGTACGGAGGCATTATATCCGTAGATCAGCCATCGAGTTAGCATGTCATTACCTATGTGCATATTTAGTCACCTCTTACGACCGGTATGCCTACCTCGCATATTCTAGGCCCCTAACCCGCAGGGGGCCGCCGTGGTGTAGCGGTTACGTGTTCGGCCTTCTACACCAAGTCGTGGCGGTTTGATGCCCGGCAAAAGTAACATCAAAATTTATTTCTCAGCAAAAAATTCATTTGCTTTGCAAGTGCCGTTCGAAGTCGGCAAAAAACTGTAGGTCCCGCCAACTTGTAGGAAAACTCAAAAAGCAACACACCACAAGTTGGAAAGAAAAGCTCGGCTAAAAATCTCGTTAGAGGTTATGATAACCTTTTGGCATATCGCCGCCATTTTTTTTTATTTTTTTGTTGTTTTTTAATCCGCAGAGGCCATGTGTGCTATCTAGTTACATATATTCGGTTTCGATTCATTCCCCAAGCGGGGAGGTCGGTTTCTGTTGAGGTTCCTGGTGATTTATTTTTGGACTTGTTTAAATGTTACTCTGTTAAAATGTTTAACTACCAATAAGCTCAATTACTCGCCACTGCATTTAAATCTCCTCACATTGTCTAGCCTATTAGCTTCCTGTACTTGGTCATGAGCCATCACGCAAAAAGAGGTGTAAAGTGCGTGTAGCTAAAGCCATGACTGGCAACAAGCAAGGCTTGTAGGTATGTATTTTTTGTACCTGTTGTTGTAAGATATCATATCACATTTCACAGATGATTTATGACCATTTGCATTTAAGCTTAATTATAAACTTTTGTTGAAATGTTTTTTTTTTTATTATTTCACACACATCTAAAAAAAAAAGAAGTTGTCATTTAATCTGAGTGGAGTTCCATACAATGCATAGCGAAATAATGGAACAAGGAACCCAATAATATCGAAGCAAATATAGGTACCTTGATAATATATATGATACATCTTTCTTGGCGCTGAAACGCCTAGATGACTTTGACCGTCGCGTATAAAAGCACGCCATTCATTCATTTTTAGCGGAAACTGGCCCCCAAATTGGAAACACAAAGAAAGTTCAAGTCATTCTAGATCGAGGCCTGCCCCTCTCTGTGCCGCTTCGAGTGCTGATAGTAACACCTTGTCGTTTGGAGGTTCTTTGTCCAGTGAAGTCATTGTGTTTATATCATTGCACTATGGACAGATCTGCTCGCACAGTTTATCGTTAAATATCCTTCGAACTCCTGGCTTCCCGAGCACCTTAAATATTTCGGAGAACATATCTTTCACATATTCCAAGGTCCATATCATCATCTCCCGACACTGTCCATGATTCCGAGCCATACATCTGGACAGGTATAAAGAGACACTTATGAACCGTGATTTTCGTTCGTTGATAGAGGACTTTGCGTAGCTCAGATGCAGATGCAGCGCATAAAAACATTTTATAAAAGTATAGGTTTAAGATGATCTTCGGTCAGATTTTTCAATCCATACTTTTTTTGGGGAAGCTAAACTGGTGTAATGTCAACTATAAACTTCTTGGAACGAATAATAATGATTATAGGTAATATCTCACTAATGGCCAAACCCGTATCCCAGTGGAATAGTGGATAATCTCAAGGACACCGCGTGAATTAGTCCAATTCAGTCAACTCCTTAACTCCCAACCTACATGCATAATTTGCCAGTGTGTTTTATGGCATGCGATTTCTAGCCTACTCCAAATTATTGACACATTTATCTCAACCAATTATTGTCGCTTTAGCATCCACAATTAGCTATAGGGCATAGACTGTATACTTAACACTTATCCTGTATAAGTGGGTCAAAACTGCCCAAACGACTTTGAAAGTTGCATATCTTTTTATAGACTTTCTATAATCTATTGAAACTTTTCGACTTTTATTATATAATCAAACTATACTTGAAAAAAGGTTTTGTTTAAATGTTTCATCTACAGGATAGACTGGGCAGAAATAATTGCGTATATTGTATAAATGGGTCAAAATTGCCCAATAGTAAAAGGAGCAAGTGTATATGTACTAGTTGCACAAAATAGCCCTAATAACATATTTTTGTACTTATTTAATAAAATTTTATTATTTTCAAGCTAAAAAAGTACTTGAAAGCTTGAAATAAAATCAAAAACTATTCATTAGTCCATTGGGCAAAAATGACCCACTTATGTCACGTACGTTACTTTTTTTGAATACAGGATAAGTGTTAAGTAAACATAAGTACATTCACAAAACACTGCAGTTGCATATCCACATATGTATGTGAGCTTGGGCACTCAGCACTTCAGAAGCCACCAAATATCCACAACTAAAAATTGCAAAAAAAAAGTGGTTTGCTAAGAAATTATGTTAAGAGCAAAGAATGTCGTGAGAGTCATAAATTAAATCGCAGCAGCAATAATTCACTCAGTGCTCGCATATCACATGCGTTTCCAATTAATCAACGAATATTTACAGATAAAAAATTACCAGCAAAGTGCCTATGAAAACAAAAGTGAGGGGAAAAATTGCACCACGTCATGAAGCACCACGTCATGAATTGCCGAGAACATGTCAACAAGTCAAAAGGCGAAAGAATGAAGACGGGGCGCTCCGGCAACATGTGCATACAAAGATATTGTCAATTGTATGTATGTATCAAGGATCTCACTCGACTCCATATGTAATCACATTTAATTGTTATTGCAACTGTAAGTTGCAACCGAATATTTTACAGCCACCGCTTTTAATGCAGCAAGCAATACATGCCACAAAACTGCAGGGCATCCTCTCAAGTTTAATTGTGATATGCCATTGTGCTATACGGGGCGCTGGGGGGTCGACCCATTGAAGGTTGAGTAGGCTCATAAAAAATATGTGTGTATGTATATCAGTGAATAATGAAAATGAGACAATATAAGCAAATGAAAAACAACACTGAGAAACCTTTAATTTGTCGGTTGGTGTTGGTAATGTATATAGATATGGAACTGTAATTTAATGTCATGGCAGGATCCCACAAAAGCCGCCATGTGGAGATAGAACATATGGTTATACTATTTAAACCCGACTAGCAGATTACCCGCCCCGGTATTTTATTTTATTTACAACTTTTTTTTAGAAAAGTATTTTAGTTCATGAATACACGATTGGTGTGACGGCAAAAAATTATATAATTTTGTCTTATTTTATTTGTATTGCTTATTACTTTTTTTAAATTTATTTGATTTTTTATATTCTATGGTATTTTTTTTTTGATATATATTATTTTATTTTTTTTTTTAATTTTATTTTACTTTATTCTTTTCATTTTAAATTAATCTTATTTTAGTTTTTTTATTTTTTTTTATTTTTTCAATTTTATTTATTTATTTAGTGTTTTTTATTTTTTAAATTTTATTTATTTATTTATATTTTTATTTTTTTTTTTTTTTTATTTTTTTTTTTTTATTTCATTTTAAATTATTATATATATTTTTTTTTATTTTTTTTATTTTATTGTTTTTTATTTTTTTTATTTTATTTTATTTTATTTTTTATTATTTTATTTTATTTTATTTATTTTATTTTATTGTATTTTATTTTATTTTATTTTTTTTTATTTTATTTTTATTTTATTTTATTTTATTTTATTTTATTTTATTTTATTTTATTTATTTTTACTTTATTTTATTTTATTTTATTTTTATTTTATTCTATTTTATTTATTTTTTTATTTAATTTTATTTTATTGTTTTTATTTTTATTTCATTTTGTTTTATTTTAATTTTTTTAATTTAATTTAATTTAATTTTATTTTATTTTATTTTATTTTAGTTTATTTTATTTTATTTTATTTTATTTTATTTTATTTTATATTATTTTATTTTATTTTGTTTATTTTAATTTATTTTATTTTATTTTATTTTATTTTATTTTATTTTATTTTATTTTATTTTATTTTATTTTATTTTATTTTATTTTATTTTATTTTATTTTATTTTATTTTATTTTATTTTATTTTATTTTATTTTATTTTATTTTATTTTATTTTATTTTATTTTATTTTATTTTATTTTATTTTATTTTATTTTATTTTATTTTTATTTTATTCTATTTTATTTATTTTTTTATGTAATTTTATTTTATTTTTTTTATTTTTATTTCATTTTGTTTTATTTTAATTTTTTTAATTTAATTTAATTTTATTTTATTTTATTTTATTTTATTTTATTTTATTTTATTTTACTTTACTTTATTTTATTTTATTTTATTTTATTTTATTTTATTTTATTTTATTTTATTTTATTTTATTTTATTTTATTTTATTTTATTTTATTTTATTTTATTTTATTTTATTTTATTTTATTTTATTTTATTTTATTTTATTTTATTTTATTTTATTTTATTTTATTTTATTTTTATTTTATTCTATTTTATTTATTTTTTTATGTAATTTTATTTTATTTTTTTATTTTTATTTCATTTTGTTTTATTTTAATTTTTTTAATTTAATTTAATTTAATTTAATTTAATTTTATTTTATTTTATTTTATTTTATTTTATTTTATTTTATTTTATTTTATTTTACTTTACTTTATTTTATTTTATTTTATTTTATTTTATTTTATTTTATTTTATTGTATTTTATTTTATTTTATTTTATTTTATTTTATTTTATTTTATTTTATTTTATTTTATTTTATTTTATTTTATTTTATTTTATTTTATTTTATTTTATTTTATTTTATTTTATTTTATTTTACTTTATTTTATTTTATTTTATTTTATTTTATTTTATTTTATTTTATTTTATTTTATTTTATTTTATTTTATTTTATTTTATTTTATTTTATTTTATTTTATTTTATTTTATTTTATTTTATTTTATTTTATTTTATTTTATTTTATTTTATTTTATTTTATTTTATTTTACTTTATTTTATTTTATTTTATTTTATTTTATTTTATTTTATTTTATTTTATTTTATTTTATTTTATTTTATTTTATTTTATTTTATTTTATTTTATTTTATTTTATTTTATTTTATTTTATTTTATTTTATTTTATTTTATTTTATTTTATTTTATTTTATTTTATTTTATTTTATTTTATTTTATTTTATTTTATTTTATTTTATTTTATTTTATTTTATTTTATTTTATTTTATTTTATTTTATTTTATTTTATTTTATTTTATTTTATTTTATTTTATTTTTATTTTATTTTATTTTATTTTATTTTATTTTATTTCATTTTATTTTATTTTTTTTTATTTTTTTTAATTTTATTTTATTTTATTTTATTTTTATTTTATTCTATTTTATTTATTTTTTTAGTTAATTTTATTTTAATTTTTTTTATTTTTATTTCATTTTGTTTTACTTTAATTTTTTTAATTTAATTTAATTTAATTTTATTTTTTTTAATTTAATTTAATTTAATTTAATTTTATTTTATTTTATTTTACTTTATTTTATTTTATTTTATTTTATTTTATTTTATTTTATTTTATTTTATTTTATTTTATTTTATTTTATTTTATTTTATTTTATTTTATTTTATTTTATTTTATTTTATTTTATTTTATTTTATTTTATTTTATTTTATTTTATTTTATTTTATTTTATTTTATTTTATTTTATTTTATTTTATTTTATTCTATTTTATTTTATTCTATTTTATTTTATTTTATATTTTTTTTTTATATTATTTTATTTTATTTTATTCTATTTTATTTTATTTTTTTTTTTTTTTCTTATATACTCGTACTAACCCACTGTAAGGTTTCTCAATTTCACTACCATCTACCCGCTTGAATTAAAGTTTTTCTTGGATGCTTTGCAGTTTCTGATGTTCCGCTTTACACTTGTATATGATGCTCTTGATGAGGTGGGGTATATTGTTGTTGCCTGTGTTCACTTTTGCCTTTGTTGCTGTGGTTTGTGTCACTTTTTATGATTATTGCATTCATAAAAACACGATTTTATTTGGCAGCCAAAGAACGACAACGAAAAATAACAACAATAAAGTAAAATAAACAAAACAAAATTATATCATCAAAGTAAAATGATTTTTAGAAGGGCGGTAACCAGCCGGACCACAAGACGAACGGAGGTACAAGTAAGTCTGGCAAAAAAATGGCGCATAAAACAAAAAGTAGAATTTAATTCAACATTTGTGTCGCTTATAAATTAACGCCAACAAACAGCAAGCGTGCAACAAACAAACGTTGCTGCTCGTCATGTTGCTTCAAGTGTTGCAACAAAATGCAACAACGAATGGCTGGACAGACAAGCGTTGGCTTAACTGTAGCAGCAGCTGTTGTTCGTGGTGATGGTGGTGGTGGTAGTGGCTTTGGTGGAAGGGCTAAATGATATTCGGTATAACTTGCAACTTGCAACGGAGCTTGCTACACTGAGGTAAAAACGCAACAGAGTTAGATACAATGGAGAAGGTTTATGTGTTTTGGTAGATAGAACAAGAGCATCATGTTGCAGAACTATTGTTTGTTTGAAACTTTGCATGCATGCAATAAGAACGACTACAACCAAGTGTCAACAGCAAAAGATGAATTTATTACCGACAGAAGTCGACAGGACATTACAAATCCAAAGCAAAAAATAAACAAATAAAAAATACAACAAAAAGTAAACATTTCATGCCAAGCCATGAAATCGTCGCATCCACTAGCCAAATGCTCCAACAATCACATGGTGAGTCAGCCAGTCGGAAATATGAATGAATGAGCGAGTGTGCTGTTTTTACACAGCTGCTACTCGAGTGGGTTGAAGTTACAGTCTGTAAAATCTCCAATCAGCAGGCGAACAAAAAAGTAGCTGAAAAAGAAAGGCAGTCCGATACAAGTGTCCATCGATCTACTATTTGTAAGGAGAGTTGGTGAGGGGACAAAATTATCTACTGATGCATACTTAAACTTGAAAAGGTGTTGCTAAAATACCGTATTTTGTTAAGTCGGTAACAAATATGTATGCACATCATCATCATCCTCATCTCCTATATTAACAACTAACTGTTAAACTTGATTTCTCAATACTTTCATTTTAGCACATTGGTGTTTTTGGAAATAAGGCGACGATATATTGAACTTGCATGCTCACCCCATTTAAATGTCATCTTAATAATCATAAACCGCAAAACTCACTATACTCGACGAACTTGCATTTTCCCTGCGCATTTCAAAAGAAATCAACCGCAGAGATATACCACTGTCAACATAATTATAAAGGATTGATGTGCGGTTTCGGTTTTGAAATGTGATAGGTTTACAGTTACGAGGGCAATGAGATAAGTTCAGGAATGATTTCTCTCTCTTATTTTTCTTTAATGACCTTTAAGAGAAAACTTTTCTCTTAATTTGTTCTGACTACTAAAACCTTGCTGGCTACCAAATAATCAATAGTCTCAGGATTGAGGTGGCTGCGAAGCCAACAATGTGCCTGGCAGCAGCATAACATTACTCGACATACATATAACTCGGCCCTCGTACTTTGACAGTTTGCTTTAATAAAGCGCATCACATAATTGGGTACTTCTCTATATTCGTGCCCCGTACGAGAACAAAATTAACTTTCAATTTGTATATGTATATAAATTCAAATCGCTTAAACTAATTTGCAATCATGAATTTTTATGTTTCAAATAAGCTGTTTAATTATGATGGATTATGGTACCTGCTGCTGCGAATGCACAGGGATAGCGGTTTGTACACATTAGTCACTCTAGGTTAGTAGTTGTAGCGCGCCACTCACATCCGAGAGGTGGAATTTTTGACCTTAGCCGAAGCCGAATAAAATATAGGTATTTAGCCGAACATCGAGGCCGAATACGAATAGGTACCTTAATTTTTTATTTTATATATATATATTTTCCGGACTCTCTTTATACCTTTCATGAAGATGAAATTGTATTATAACTTTGGTCCGATGTTTGTAAGTATGAGAAGAAGAACAGATGGACCCATCAATAAGTATACCGAAATGATGACAAGGTGAGTTGATTTAGCCATGTCCGTCTGTCTGTTTGAACGCAAACTAGTCCCCCAGTTTTGGAGATATTTGGCTGAAATTTTGTATGCGGTCACCATTTTCTAATATAGAAATCTATGTCGGAACCAGCAAGATCGGAACGATATTATATATTGCTCCTATAAAATCGATTGTTCCGATGAAAGGATAATTTGGCTGTAACTCCCGTAATTAAATTGGTAGAAACGTGAAATTTTGTAAGTGTTGCTATTTTGACATGTGCAATATCGATGTTGAAAATCATTGAGATTGGATAAATATTTCACATAGCCCCCATACAATCGATTGTTTCGATAAACGTATTTTGGTAGATAACTTCTGCAATTAGATAGGTAGGAACGTGAAATTTCGTAACTATTGCTCTTTTAGAATGTGAAATATCGATGTTAAAAATCAATGAGGTTGGACCAATGTAGCACATCGCCCCCATATAATCGTTAATTTCGGTATGAGCTAAAGTTAAATTCACACAGGCTATACATGGGATCGAACAGTGAAAGTCGTGATGCTTATTCATGAAAGGTATATAGCCTTCGGCACACCCGAAGACAGCATTCCTTACTTATTTTTTATTCTTTTTTGAATAAATCAAACACCTTTCATAAATTTATACATACATAGTTGTGAACAAAAAGAGTTCTGTCTTTATGTTAATAACTTTAAAACGAAGTTATTTATTTAATTATTTATTTAAAAAACTTTGGGATTTTCCGAATTTCTGAAACTTCTCATATAAAAAAGCAAATATTCGTAAATTTCAGGAAAGGTTTTTTGTTATTAAAAATACCTTTTATTCGGCATCGGTCGTTATTCGGCCTTTTGAGCGAAGGCCGAAGCCCGAGCCAAATATAAATTAGCAGCCGAATTGGCCGTATGCCGAAGCTTGGCCGAACATTATTTTTAGCCATCCTAATGTACACATCTCTTTTTTAATATGCAAACTACAAATCATCCGAACCAATAAATTTGTTGCTAGCTATCGATGTTGCTAGGGTATAGTTATTTAGGTCATTCAGCTTTCATTTGTGAATTAATTGTCGCTCACAATTTATCGATGACAATGATGTGTGCTAATTATGATAATGACATCAAGCTGCAAAATTTTAATGGAAAATACATATCTATGTACTTATATATGTGTTGTTATATCCTACTCAAAAAGGGTCTAGGTGCAAAAAAAAAATATATAAATAAGAGTTAATTGTCATTTGATACATCCCAGATCATGAGCTGATCAGGAAACTATATTAACTATCTTCATAAGACGAAAATCTATTATTATTTTACTCTTTAAACATTAAAATGTCTGATTTAAGTTGCAATATTAAATTAATTAATCCAAAGAAAGCCCAACACTTTAGAGCTGGGGATAGGTATTCTCTGCGCACAGGCTTCGTTTCCTGCAGGGTATATTTAAGTTACGAATTGTGGTTAAATAGTTCTTCGATCAAAAATATACATTTCTCGAGTGTACACTAGAGGCACTGAATAATATTTCACGCTTATGGCAATACAATTAATATTTTAATGGTAATACTAGTAAATTTAAACCAGCCTTATATCTGTGTATCCATGTTCTATTATATAAGATGTGGTACCACAACAATAAACATTTACTATTTTCTAATTAGTGATTCATTAAATATATTTAGGTATACATAGCTAGATATATCTAGCTAATTTCTAAGCTTTTGTTTTTGTTGGTAAAACAATAACCTAATTTCTATATTATTGTCCGGGATGGCCAGAATTTCATTCAACCTCATACGAATAATTACACAAAAATAGAATTATTACAAATCAAAGATAGATATACATAAAGAGTTTACAAAGTACATACCCTGCAGGGAACTCAGGCACTAGTGAACAAATTTCAGGTTCAGAACTAGATATAAAGTGGCCAATAAGGACTATTACGTTAGTGATTACATTTTCATTAGTTCTAAACCAGTGGTTGAGGAGTTATTAAAAGCATTTGGATTCGTATTTGAAATTAAGTTTTGTGTATTTAATTTATTTTCGTTTCTATGCTTAGGAATAGTTCAGAACTATAGAAATAGTACCAATAAACGAACTAGATCAAAACTGTCGACTTTTGTACTAGTTCCAGCCTAGGATATCGCCATGTTAAGTTCGCCACTTGATTTCATGTAAAAAAGATAGTTCGCGAAATAGTACTGGTTCAGAACGCCCTAGAAGCGAACTAGCTCTGAACTAGAAATTTTTCCTACAGGGTAGTTTTGTAGGTGGTTTTATGAGCAAAAATTAATTAATTTCAATATTAGTAGTTATTTTATATCTTGTTAAATAACACAGTGCAACACGAAAAAATACCTGGGAAGAGATAGCATTTTTCTGGTAGACCTCGGTGAGTTAAAAAGAACTGCGAACTTGCCCCACAACCACATTTTTTTCGAGGTTGGTCAACTTTGGCGCTACCCCTATGCACTATGTTATAAGAAGCCTATACAAACCTTGAATGGTATTCAACACCAAATTTTGTTACGAGTGCAATGAATGTTAAGTTTCTCTAAAAAGATGAAAACTGACGAAGATATTAAGATTTCCATGAAAACTAAGTTAAAAAAAGTTATTTTGCCATATATGTAATTTGAAAATTTATTTATAGGCTTTTTATAACATTGTGCATAGAGATAGCGCCAAAGTTGACCAACCTCGAAGAAAGACGAAAAAAATGTGTTTGTGGGGCAAATAGTACCACTTTGATCACTACTTTCCGGTTCATATATATATCGTTAGAAAGGTCTGTATCTCTTCTATCGAAATAAAGAAAAAAATAAAAATCGGGTTAAAATTATCTAAGATATAGGCTCATAAGTGTTCGAAGTTATGAAAACCCGTGTTTGACCCCTAACTCGGGATTTTCGTGGCGTTCAGCAAATTTCTTATACGCAGTTCTGCGGAATTCACCGAGATCTACCAGAAAAATGCTATTACTTCCCAGGTATTCTAACTTTAGTCAGTTTTGTTGCACTGTGCAATCTATTTAACTTCTATACATAAAAAATTCAAATTCTGTATGTACGGATACACGTGGCTCCTAAACGAATAAGCCGAACGTAACCAAGTTTTACACACCCACTGGATATCTTCCAGGGATGGTCACGGGCTAAAAAATATTTTGATATATATAGGTGGCGTGGCACCTCCCATAGAAATGGAATTTTTCAGAGTCCATACCTCTGGAATTTTTTAGGTTAGACCACTAAAATGAGGGGTTATATGAGATCGATCCCTATCACCTAAAAAAACTGGGGATAACGATAAAGGGGGCGTGGCTCCTCGCATAAGAAAAAATACTTGATAGCCATATCCCATATCTCTGGAAGTAATTAGGTTAGGCCACTGAAATTTGGTGAGGAATTAGATATATAAGATGAATCTCTACCGCATCCAGAGAGCTGGAGATAACGATAAAGGGGGCGTGACACCTTCCATACGAATGGAATATTTCGTGGTACCTATCTCTGGAAGTACTTAGTTACTGAGCAAGTTATGCCAATATGCATATGAAGTGAAAGGTATTTTCGGCAGTATTACCCATTTTATTTATTCCTTGGTATATCGACGAATATCTCAGGAATGCCTGAAGTGTTTTGGATGGAATTTGTCATATGGGTAGTGTGCTTCATTCTAAGTCTTTCTACATGGGTTTTGCCACTTTTTTTAGAACTTTTTATTTCAAAATTTCTAAATACTAATTCAAATTTAGCTATTTATTGTAAGTTTGGTCATTACATCAAATGTTGTAGCCAGATATTTATTATTAAGAGTATGCTCCGCTGTTTGCCGCATACGTAAGATCTGGTCCGAAGGGAACTATGGTGGTGATGATATCATATCAGTTCTTTGACGGTGCACTTCAGTCGTAAATACAGTTAAACACATCATTCTTATGGCGCCTAAAATTATATTGTTTTCAAATATTGAATTTATTATTTTAATGTGTTAACTTAAAATACACTTGGCCTCCCTTGGCAATGCTTTAAATATGTCAGTGGTGCGAAAAATTCACCTAAACTACACTGGTTCAAAGTTCAATGAGCATTTCAGACACTACTTTCCGCCCAGTTGATGTTATTCGTAAAATTATGCTTAGCACAAATAACCAATAAATATGTTTTCATATGAACACAGATCTGTAGTCCCCAAAGTAGGCGTTGACTATTGCTTTATTTGTATTTCGAGGACGAGGGAGGCTCTCAACATGTAAATGCATAGATATGTGCACAGTATTAATTTATGAGCGATCATTGACACTGACTAAAGCAGTAACGGCTTAGCTTACATAGAATTGGTTACAAAATGCAAATTAACTGCAACAACAACAGAATCACCAACAATAAATGTGTTAAGAAACACAGCTGCAAGTGATGTTGGACAAAATGTGTAAAGTAAATTTGTTGTTGGTGGCCTGGCACTGACCGGCACCATTGCATGCCACCAAACAAAGTGTCTGCACAAGTGTAGGTAGGACACATCTCAGCTGCTGTGTGGCATTGTGTGTGACGAACGCGTGAAGGCGACAATAACCGATGAGCTTATAAGCAAACAATTGCATAAGAAACCAAGTAATAACAATAAAATACTCACTTGCATTTACTAAGAGGTATGTACATTAGATCGTACCAAGAAACCAAAGTTTGCGAAACCCTATCTGGTTATGAAATCAAAATATCTATATGAAAAAGGCTTAGGGAAATCCCGTTTTAAAAACAAATAATTTTGTTCGAACTTCATATCTGATCAGAAACAATTTGGAAGTGAAACCTAAGAAAGGGATCAAAGCGCTAATAAATTCTTTGTATTTTTGGCCGTATACCAACGAAAATATTTTCAGACATGTTGCCACCTAACCCCATTTTATTTATTTATTCGTTAATCCAACACCTCGGAAAGGGGTGAAGAAATTTGGATCCAATTTTACACATTCTAAGACTTTTGTTGCCACTTTAGGCGGTTTGAAGGGTTGCTATATATATATATATCTTATAACTTTAAACGAGCTAAACTTGAATATTTGTATAACCGGACTATCTCGGGAACCACTTGACCGATTTGGATAAAATTTTGATATCATGAAGGTTGCGCCCTGTTGCGGCATACAGGGTTGCAACCTACCTCAGTTTTTTTTTTTTTTTAATTTTGCAGCAAGATATGGGTATCAAATGAAAAGTATTTTCAGCGACATGCCAACTACAATATTTTCAAGTAGCGTTGCCACCTTACCAGTGGCGTGCCTTCCATATAAGCCGAAAAGCCCGGCTTGCCTAGCTAATCCTCTATGAGCTACAATATGTTTCAAAAATGTATCGTAACAATTTCTTTAACGTTTACATTTGGTTTCACTAACTGCCAATAGCATAAACATATAAATAAAGCTCTTCCTGCCATCTGTCGGCTGATAGCAAAACAATTAACATAACATTTTTTCAGCGCATATGATGGCATCTCTTACTTGCTTACTTAAAATAGCCTTTAACCGCCTAGGCGATGATTGCCATCTCGCTTTTACTTATTGGCTTTTACCTGGCTTTCAAATCCCTTACTAAAATGTCTTTTTGAAGCTACAGTTTTTTTGAATTTAGAAGAAATTTTGTATGCAACTACGAAGCCAGCTTCCTGCTGTTGTTACTATAAGCTTTAAAGCCAAACTGGATATGTATATACATATCTACAATGTTAATGTGCAAAGAGCTCTGCTCAAAAATTATTGGCGCATATTTTAAAGTAGAAAAAAGAATTCAATAGTGGTGATTGCTGTAATATTTTTTTTTTTTGCTAGGCATTATAAAATATAAAAAATATTTTTTAGGTTTCTTAGGTCCACTTGCACGACGCCGAGTTATCTTTTTAGCTCAGAGTTAATTTGACATTAACTCTGAGTTAAAAATATAAATTTTCGTTGTGCAAGTGAGCCTTGGCTTCTGCGATGTATGTAAATGGGAAATAGTGCAAGTAAACCTTTTCCCTTGCATTGTAAAAGCTTAAAAAATCTGCAAAACAATAACTTGCCTATTGAAGAAACCTAAATGTTTAAGTTTTTCCCCGTGTGCAAAAGTCGATAAATATCTATCCTGAACTCTTCTTCTTCGTCTGAAATGTTCTTTGGCAGGAGTATGTGCTTTTGTTGGGATTATAAGGACTGGGGCTTGCCTTGATTGAAACACGTAGGCACGCCACTGCACCTTACCACAGTATATATTGACCGATTTGGATGAAATTTGGCATATAGATAGTATGATTAATTCTAAGGCTATTCCCTGGGGGTTGCCACTTTGGGGGTGTACAGGGTTGCCACCTATCTCAAATAATGGAGCGAGATATGTCAATATGGGTATCAAATGAAAGGTATTTTCGTCGACATTCCAACTAAAATATTTTCAAGTAGGGTTGCCGCCCAGAGTTACAATTTTACCATATTGTGTTTGTATTGTATATTTTTGGGATCAAATTTGGATTATTTTAGGATCATTTTGGGATCATTTAGTAGTCACTTTGGAATCATTTAGGGGCTATTTTGAGATCATTTTGGGTTGAATTTTGGATTAATTTGGGACAACTTTGGGGTCATTTTCCGATCATTTTGGGATAATTTTTTGATCATTTTGGGTCCAATTTTGGATCATTTTGAGAACATTTGAAAGTGTTTTTAGGGTCGTTTTGGGATTATTTTAGGGCCATTTTGGGGTAATTTTTGGATAATTATGGGATCATTTCCGGATCATTTGGGGTGCATTTAAAGACCTTTTTTGGAATCATTTTGGGGCCATTTTGGAATCATTTTTGGATCATTTTGGGAACATTTGAAGGTCTTTTTGGGGTCATTGTGGGATTATTTTAGGATTATTTTGGGATTATTTTAGTGTGATTTGGGATCAGTTGGGTTATGTAAAGTTAGCGCAAAATTGATAGCACCGAGCAAACTCGGTCACCCAGGTACTTTTTTAAATTGATCAAGATATGCCAATATGGATATAAAATGAAAGGAGTTTCTGGACCCATACAAACGAAAATATTTTAAGGCAGGGTTGCCAGCTAACTCTATTTATTTATTCCTTTTTACCAAGGACTGAAACCGAAATCGTCACAATAACCGATTAAAACCGATTAATTTTTCAAAACCGAAACCCAAACCGAAACCGCTTCAAAAGCCGGAACTGCTCCCAAACGGTTTTGCATTTCTTAATAACTTACATATATCTTTTAGTTAGCACATATTTTACAAGAAGGTATTCAATATAAGATTGTCGAGCAAGATTATAAAATACACGTTTTGACCTTGGATCAAAAATCCTGAAAGAGGAAATACCATAGGTGAAACAAGCCATCGAAAAAAGCGTACAAGATCTGAAAAAAATGTTTAGTGGCTTGTGTAAGAAAACACCACTCATATTTTTGTTTTTGATGATTTACTTCTTTAAGTTTCCACCGGTCGTCTACTAATGGGGAAAGTATCATTTAATTCCATTTAACAGCTTCCGAGTGATACTAAAATAAACATACAGACAAAGATTTTAAAAACGGTTGATTGGGATTCTATTGGCTTGATAATGATTGCATTTTTTTTTTAATATCTGAAATGTACAGACATCTAAATTACAATTTTATTATAACTATGTAGAAAAGAAGAAATTATATTGGAGAAAAATCGATCATGGCCGCAGGAAAAAAGGTAAAAAATTCAGACCTATTTTGAGCACTTGAAACCGGAACGAAACCGTAACCGAAACCGAAATCGTTATTTTAATCGATGTCATGACTTGCTTTTTATTCCCTTTTACTCCTTAGTATAAAGACCAATATCTCGGGAACTGGAGAAGCAATTTGGATCAAATTTGGCATATATGTAGTTAGTATGCTTTGTCCTAAGATTTTTCAATTGAGTGCTGCCAATTCCGGGGGTTTACAGAGTTATAATCTATCTTAATTTTTTAAATGTGCAACAACATATATTAAAGATATTTTATGCCGTATACCAACGAAGCTATGTATTTCCAAACAGGTGTCGATAAAACAAATTGAAGACATACACTTACTCGTAGATAGAGATGAAGGAAAGGCCCACACTCCGTTGGGAAATACCGTCGGTTAAGCAACCATAGCAAATGGCTGGCGTCCTTTGTTGGCGAAAACAGTTGAGGTATTTAATATTGATAAGTTTGCTCCCGTAATCTTATTTTTTTCGATGCGACCTAATATATTTGTATGCACTGCGGGTCGCATCATATACATACCTGCACATACTTGCTATAGGAAGGGCGGCCATCTAATAATACCGATGTTAATATAATGGCAGAAGCGCTCAATAGATAAAACCGAACAAAAGCCTTACAGTTATACAGAACGTGCTACTTACAATATCAACTCCTACATATAAGTAAAGTAACCAACAAAAGATCGATACGTTCAATCACTTAAATACCTCGTTTCAGTTTTTGTAGGTATTTGCTGTCATTAAATTAAGAATCGGCATACTTGCATCTTGTCAGCCACATCAATGCAGATACACATTTGGTAGTGTGAAGGACTATTTGAGAATCAGTGGTAGCATCGATGAAGCCCTAGATTCTGAGAAGCTTGAACGCTGATTAAGAAAGATCCAATTGACGTACTACTCCTTCACTTTGTAAGCCTTCAGCTGGAGAAGTTGAATTGAAATTACCTGCCGAACCTTTGTTAATGCCCAACATATTATACAAAAATAAGTATGAACACTGAACTTAAAATAGCCAACGGGCATCACAATGTAAATTGAGCTGCAAATAAAACGAAATATAATCTACAAATCAATTGAGTTGCACGAGTGCGTATGCTTCTGGCAATTCATAATAAGTTGTTTGTGTTTGAAATATTCTTTGTTATGATTTTAGCTGTAACACGTGGTAAGCACTTTACAAAGGATCTAGTAAGTTATTTTCTATAAATTTTGCCTTGAGATATAACAAGAAATGATTTTTTTACAATTTCTGCTAAGCCGACTCCAGGGCATTTCCATAGAGATAAATATTCATAGGTTGCAGTAGAGTAGAGAGCTTAAGAAAATTCTTTATACTGCGAAAAAGCTCTGGATGGATATCACCTCTCGACATTTCACATGGTTCTTTGAATTAAAAAAGAGTTTTGTCTTACAGAAGTACTGATTTTCCAGCGATTGTTCATTCATCAGCATCATTTATTGGCGCTTAACCGCCCAAGCGATTTTGGCCGTTGCCTATCAAAGCACACCAGTCATTCCTTTTTAGCGATAACTGACGCCAATTGGAAACCCCAAGGGAGTTCAAGTCAGAAAAAGTGAGCACTTTTCTCATCTCATCTTCTCTTGACATTGTCCATGAATCTGAGCCATACATCAGGACAGGTATGATGAGTGATCTTTGTTCTTCGAGAGAGGACTTTACTTCTCAATTGCCTAGAGTGATTCTCCGTTAGATTTCTAGACTGATATTATTTTCGGTGTTAATACTGGTTCCCAAATAGACGAAGTCCCTCACAGTTTCAAATTTGTAACTATCAACAGTGACATGGCACCCAAGGCGCAGGTGCGCCGATTCTTTCTTTGATGACAGCAGCGAAGTCAGCGCTTACGGCGCGGTTGTTAAGGCCAATGATATCAATATCATCGGCATACACCAGCAATTGCACGCTCTTGTAATAGATTGTACCGTTGCGGTTTAGCTCTGCTGCTCGAATTATCTTCTCCAGCATCAGGTTGAAGAAATCGCAAGAAAGGGAGTCGCCCTGTCTGAAGCCTCGTTTGCTTTCAAATGGCTCAGAGAGATCATTCCCGATTCTGACGGAGCTGTTAGTATTGCTCAACGTCATTTGTCAAAGCCGTATAAGCTTTGCAGGGAAGTCAAATTCAGACATGGCGGCATACAGGCAACTCCTTTTTGCGTAAGAAGACTGTTTCCGCGGTAGTTGGAGCGGTTAGCGGAATCGCCTTTCTTGTGGATTAGGCAGAGCACACTTAAATTCCACTTAAATTCCATAAGAGCTTATGCATGCTTTTTATCAGCTCCTCGCCTCCGTGTTTGAACAGCTCGGCGGGTAGTTCGTCTTTTTCAGGCGATTTGTTGTTCTTGATCCTGGAAATAGCTATCCTCACTTCATTATAGTCAGGTGGTGGGACGACTTTTCCATCGTCAGAGATTGGGGTATCGGGTTCGACGTCTCCCTTGCAGTTTAGCAGTGAGGAGAAGTGCTCCCTCCATAATTTAAGTACACTCTGTACGTCGGTTACCATTACTGCCCTTACAGGAACTTGCCCCGGTCATAAAACCTTTCGTCATCCGCCGGATCTTTTCATAGAATTTTCGGGCATCATTCCTGTCAGGCTGCATCTCAAGCTCCTCACACTCACGTCTTTCGCCCTCACTTTTCTTTTTTCGGAAAAGGCGTCTCTCTTCCTTCTTTGTCTCACGATAGCGTTGCCATACACTGGGGGTTGCGCCCGTTCCCGTTGTAGGCAGCGTCCTTCTTTTTCGAGGCAGCTTTGTATTCCTCATCGTACCAGTTGTTCTTGCGGGCTCGCTGGAACCTTATAGTGGCCTCAGCGGCGGTACGCAATGAGTGAGAGATATGCGATTGTTGAATGCCCTTAATATGAACTGCAGTAACCCCTCTATTACTCTATTGATTCCTTACATAACATCATCGTTAAGTCATCAGAAAAGCATTAGTTGGAATGAAGGGTAGTGAAACTGAAAAATTTTAAAATCATTACACATCTAAACTGTACAAGCCAATAGCACTTTTATTGTGATTTCAATGATTTTCCAAAACCTCCCTCTATAGGGCTAAGTACTACACCTGTAAATGTCTTTGCTTAGTTTGAGTAATAGTATTGCAATATCCCAACAAATGCATTGCGAAACAAACTTTTTGGCCGTTTGTCTCATTACTCAATACCCTGCATGAACATCAAGTTGTTTAACGAAATACGGGTTAACCTTGATTTTTTGAAAAAAAACAAGAGTGGTCCTCGCTCATTGAAATTTTCCTAATAGTTAATGCTTATATTTAAATCAAATCAAAAATGTAACTAGGTTCATATATGTGGAAAACAATTTAATAAAAATGTTTCAGCAGTTAGCATATGCTTGACAACAGGATGCAATTCCACAGATTTTTCGTTGGTCAGAACTCACTCAGAAATCATATCATTTTTCAGGACGCGATAGAACGTATTACGAACTTTATCTTTGTTATTGCTATAAGGTGTAGCACGTTGTAACGTTGTAGCACCCAAACTTTTGCTCATCCAAAGTAGCAAAGGTAACATTTATGAAGCATAACTTTCTGTTGGCTTACGCTTGTTTTAATTGAAGGTAAATTACACTGAGTTTTTATTTCTTTAACCAAGGAAGTGCTATATTTGCGTACAAAATCACAACTAGGATCACACCTTCAAAAGTTCAATGCAAAATATATAGTTAAAATTTGTAAAGCTTGTAGCTTTTTAAAATGACATTTTCATACAAATTTTTAATTGTAAAAGCTTATTAAACTTTTATATTTTTAATGAATAAGGGGATTAAAGTTAGATATATATAATAATAAATGTTTTCCGCAGCGCCGAGACGGTCCAGCTTATGTCTGCATATAAGCTATCGCTCAGATTTTATTGCTATTCCTTTCATGAAAGGTATAATATGTGCATGTTTCTGTTGGATTATTGTTCCTGTTGCGGTTGTTTCCTGTGCATCTAAGTTAAGCTATGCAGCCTTGGCTGTACCGTCGAATTGCATTAGTTTGTTATTGAAACGAAATTACATCTCATTTATTGTTGATCGCTGAGATCGATGGGCAATGTTTTGCTATTCATACATCTTCCAACATTTTTCGTTTTACTATTTTCAAAAGGGCTGCTCATACATATCGATTTCATACTTCAAGGTTGCCTTCTAAGTCTTCACATGATTCATTCGTACTGCACCCGCAGGTTTTTCACTTGTTTTTATAGCCTTATTTTTCGCTAGTTTGTTGTTGTTTACTGTTTTTATCTTCCTGTTTTGACTTTATAGCTTTCTTTCCAGGCTTGTAGGTACTTTTTGATGAATATGATACATTAGACGGGGCAAAAAAAATATGTTCGGTGGGCTTAAGACAGAACCTCGACCCTTTTTCAAACCTGATAGTGAAATCGGCTTAAGAATTCAACTCCGCATAGAAATTTATGGTTATAATTTTTCTTTATTGATTTGTGCGTTCCTAAAAAACGTCAAATCATTTTTTCTGTGGAGAATTTCTCTGCTAGTTTTTTTACATAAATTAGGCGGGTTTGAAGCATAAATGGCATCAGATCTAAAAAAACTTGAAAAAGAAAGGATAAAGCTCTTCTGTATGGGGCTTTATAGACGGTCCGTATTTTTTGCTCTAGTCTAATGTATGCTTGATATTGACTGTCGAAATGCCAATCTATCTATTTGCTATATTCTTTTGTAATGCATCTGATGGATTTGTATGCGCCAAAAGCTTAATGGTCTTTTGTGGATTTGTATTTTGCGAAGTAGAACTTCTTTCTGCACAGAAGTCTCATTATTTAGTTTCGACTTTTTTTTATCGTGAGATGAGTGAGTAACTTGTCTGGTTTGATTCCTTCTTTGTAAGTGCAATTTGCAGTTGCTGCAGTTTTATGTTACTCATTCATTGTACATTAGTCCCCATTAATTTTCCTGATTCATGTGCAACTGCTCTTTTTATACATCAGTTTTCTAACGAAATTGTGATTGCCTTCGAGGATTTATGTACTTTATGAGTTTTAGATTTTAAAATGGAAATGATTGCTGTTAGTGATTTCTTTTTCAATATAAAGAAAACTATGTACAAATGTATGTTGGATAAAGATGTTCAAATGTATCAATTTTAGATATGCGTGAGTCGCCTTTTATATATACGGCCAAGTTTAATCTAACTTCTTATCATCACCTGTAGTGCGATTCCCTAACTTTGATCGTTTCCACAAACGAGATTTTTACAAATGGTTATCACAAATGGTTTGCGCTATCACATATGCTATTCACTAACTGCGTTTTGACAACACTGCTATTTCTTAAATTATATTTTTGTATATTAAAAATCTTTAATAAAAAAGTAAAATGCTTTGCTTAAAAAATTAAACACGCCAACAGAAACCGCGATAAATTGTCATTTGTAAAGACGACAACCAAAACAGCTGATTGAGTTTTATCGCATTCGGTGACAAAACAGGTGATAAAAGTTAGTGAATAGCAAATGTGTTAAAATTATGTGTTAACGAAGTTGTCGTCAGCAAATGTGGTTAAAAAAGTTAGTGAATTGCGCTACTGAATACACTGTTTCTGCCGTGACGACAATATGATGTGATATTAGTATTTAATGTGAGACCAGTAGGCACTTGGTGTGACATCAGTAGTTGATGTGACACCAATACTTGTCAATATTTGATATGACATCAATGGGTAATGTGATAGAAGTAGTTGATGTGACATCAGTACTTGATATGGCATCAGTATCAGCATCAGTGTTTGATATGACATCAATGGATAATGTGATAGAAGTGAAGTGTGTGAGATCGGCTGGTGAAGTGACAGACATTAGTAATGGATGTCACACCCAAACCTAAAGTGACATCAATAATTGTTGTAACCCCAATACTTGATGTGAGATCGGCTGGTGATGTGAACGCAGTTGGCGATGTGATATCAGAAGTTGATGTGCCATCAGTAGCTGATGTGCCATCAGTAGCTGTACTGGGTATGAGTTCGCCTGGTAAGGTGGCTCCATTACTTGATGTGACATCAGTGTTTGATGTGATAACAGTGTGTGAGATCGGCTCGTGATGTGAAATCAGAGGTTGACTTAACATCAGTAGCTGATATGACCGCAGTACTTGGTGGGAGATCCAATATCTGATGAAATATCAGTAGTGGGTGAGACATTTTCCGGTCACATCCCCAATATTGCTGGGCTTAAATAATGCTAAATGGTCCACCAGAGCGCATACAAAATTACTTGAATAGAAAACATAGTGGCGCCTTTACCTGGCCTCCATTTCCTTCATGTATTTAAAATTAAATAATTAAAAATTCCGTAAAAACAACAGTTGCAATGGTTATAAGAAAGTCCACAAATTACACAACTATGTATTTCTGCTTGAAAACTTAAATATGAAGAACCGCTATAAGCTGATTGTTGTTGATGCATAATGAAGTCATGACATTTTGCAGTCAATTAGGAGAACTGAGCACTCTTGCAAAGCAAAAGAAACTTCAAAATTTACGACATCAAATGAATGTTGGACTTTATTAAGAAAATGAGAAAATAAAATTATTGCTGCCTGCTGCATGTGCAGACGTTTATATGTGTGTATCTATAAATGTAAATATTCCGCTAAGTTGTTGCTCATAATAGTGTTGCAACACCGCGGCATAAATATGCACAACCAAGTGCAAATGATCGTAAAAAAGCAAGAGAAATGCCGCAAAACTTGTACGAGTCTTAAATAGCAATATACAAACTACAAAAAAAAGAATGTACATTGTAGTTGTAATTTTTTACGACTGCTGCTCATTAGACAAAATGTCTGCGTTAATGAGCTTTAAATGAGCGCAGCGCATAAATTTCAAAATAAGATGTGTTGCGCGACGTGTCAGAGTTGGATTGTGTAGTGCAATGCTATGCATAGATGCAAAGACGAGCGATTCCAGGCAACTTGGGATACGCCCTGCTGTTTGTCTCTTATAACAATGAAGCCATGAAGTTGCAGCAGCAGCAGCATATTCTTGCTAAAATTGTGTGACAATAATATTGGTGCAATAAAAATCATTTGATGCTCGCATATCATGCAACAAATGCAAAATACTTAAGTTGACTTAAATGTCAAGCGTGAAATGCTATGTGAGAAGTATGTGTGGAGATTGTATGTAGCTATGTAAATATGAGTAGCGTCGATAGACAGACAGGACGTGCAGTCGCGCACAAAAACCATTTGACTTGACTTCCTTCAATAAATTCCCACAATTTATATTTTTATTGCATTTACAGCGCTCAGCTGCGTGCAAAATGGCATCATCAAAGTGCGAATAGCTAGCATATTGAGGCATTGGTTTGCCAAGGCAGTGACGTTGATAGCTGGAACAGCCAGAATACGTGATTGGTATCATCAAGTCGTTGATTAGTGAGTTAGTAAGTGAATTTTTTTTTTGGTGTGAAAACTATTACACAGTCCTAAATTACCATAGAGCGTCCTGTAAAGTTTTTTCTTTTCCAAAATTAAATATGTGGTAGTGTGACGATATTTATCTTAAGAAAAATTTAGAAGTAAACTTGCATTTTGTTGTGCGTCCTTATCACGGACTAAGGTAAATGGTGCAAACCCGAAGGCGTACAAATATTTTCTTTACAGTAGATACTTTTTCGCTATATCCAGTTAAGAGCTGAGAAACCTGAAACGTAGAAGTTCCACGTCAATTTATTTTTATTTATTTTTGAAGATAACTCCTTAGGCGCGAAAAAAATTTGTGGAATAGTTGCCACCTAACCCAATTTTATTTATTTTAAAATTAATTTTTTAGTATATCTCCTATTATCTCGGAAGCGGCTAAAGCGAAGATATTTTCAGGCAGGGATGTCAACTATGGTTGCCACCTAACAGTATTTTATTTATTTCTTCATATATCGACCAATTACATACTCAGGAACAGCTGAAGCGATTTGGATAAATCTTATAAATTTGAACGAGCTAAACTTGTATATTTGTATATCCAGACTATCTCAGGAACCTCTTGACCGATTTGAATGAAATTTTGAATATATATAGTATGGTTGATTTCAAGACTATCCTCTTGGGGGTTGCAAGCTGGGCGGTTTACAGGTTTACCTATCTCAATTTTTTTTTATTTGTAGCAAAATATGCCCATATGGGTATCAAATGAAAGGTATTTTCAGCGACATGCCAACTTAAATACTTTCAAGTAGGGTAGCCGCCCAGGGTTACCATTTTACCGTATTTTATTTGTATTATATATTTTTGGGATCATATTTGGATTATTTAAGGATCATTTTGAGATCATTTAGGGGTCACTTTAGAATAATTTTGGGGCTATTTTGAGATCATTTTGGGTTCAGTTTTGGATTAATTTGAGATAATTTTGGGGTAATTTTCGGATCATTTTGGAGTCATTTTGAGATCGTTTTGGGATCATTTTTGATTATTTTGGGATAATTTTTGGGTCGTTTTGGTATTATTTTGCGAACATTTTTGGATAATTTTGGGATTATTTTAGGGTACATTTAAGGGTGTTTTTGGGGTCATTTCGGAATCATTTTTAGATCATTTTTGGATCATTTTAGGGTCATTTTGGGGCCCTTTTGGGATCATTTTCGGATCATTCTCGGATCATTTTTTGGTCGTTTTGCGTTTAATTTCGTATCATTTTGGGAACATTTAAAGGTCTTTTTGGGATCATTTTATGATTATTTTGGGATTATTTTTGGGTTATTTTGGGGTAAGTTAAGTTAGCGCTAAATTGATAGCACCCAGCAAGCTTGGTCACCCAGATACTATGGAATATATGTATGTAGAAAGTAGAAAATTTGCTCGATATATTTACATAGATACATATAGACCAAAAATAGTACTTTCAATCAAAACGACAATTTGCATCGTTTACCTTTTCTTAAACAAAATTATATTCTCGAAAAAGAAATTCAAAACTCTTCGCCCATTTCGGAGTAGGCATGCTTGAAAAAGTGTGTTCTCTGCCAAAAGGTGTGGCTTTAGCTTCATAGCTGCACGTGCGTTTCGGTATTAAATTGCAAGCTCTCTGGTCCAGCTGTTGCCACACCAATTGCTATACCATTGACCGTCTGTTGTGTATGTTTGTCTGCTGTGAAGGTGGTATTGCATTTGACGTGCATCTGGGAAGCTCAAGTGCTTGTGCTTGACATCTACATCTTTTCTTTCCTACTCTTCGTTTTCATTTCTGTGGCCAGTTGTAGGTGGATAAACACCTTCATTATTATTCTTTACTTTACTTTTTTTTGTTGCTTACAAGAGAATATCAAATTTCACATAACAAAGGGTCTCTGTTAAAGTAACAAAAATAAAAATGTAAAATTAAAATTTATGCAGTGTCGGTGTCTCTTACAAGAGTCAGTGAGCGGGTGGAGCAGGTGTCGGAAAGGCATGGATTGCAGATCACTTTCTTGAATGCACAAATAAATTAAGGCACGTGATTTGTATTCATTACAATACCTAGTGGGTGCATTAAAGATTACTCGACTAAAAGGGTTTTTAGCGCTGGGTTACTTCATTGAGATATTTCACACTACATATTTACTATGTGTGATCAATGAGAAGATCGGATTTCTTCAATGAATCAAGCGAAAATTTAATATATGATAGAAATTGAAATATCTGGAGAGTAGGTTCGATAGCCGGCAAACTAACTTGCCAAGTAATTTCGCCAACAGCTGTGCACGATCTTCTTAGCATGATTTTCACAAAAGGGACGAACAAGGGTCCGTGAGAGCTAGGATAATAGTTAAGCAAATTCTACAACGAGGGCCTTAAAATTACTATGTTCTCCAAATTAAAGAAATTTTTAAGCGCCCTTAAATTTTAGGCATAAATGATCGGTGTCTAACACCGACACGAAAAATGAAGTTTTCATGACTAGTAAGGAAACCGGCTATTAAACAGGATGAAAAATCGTTATAACAACAACATAATTCGATTTCTTTAAAACAACAAAAATCTCATATATTCAAATCTCGGGTTATGAAATTTTGTAGGTATATTTGCAAGGTTTGAGAATAGGGTTTGAGTTCCCACTAAAATACATTCAAATAGGAGTGGGTCGATTGCAAAAATGTGACGATTTGATACGAAAAATACTAAAAAACGGAAGGAAACTCTGGTTTGAATACTTTTACTTGAATGATTTTTCAATCCTTTGTAATTCGATGCGCGTTATTTCAAAGACCCATATTTTTACTAGAAAATCACTCTATAACTGCCTAGTAAGATCTAAGTTAGAGTATGCCTCAGTAATCTGGAACCCTATTTACTCTTTACGCTCCCATAGGATCGAAAGAATTCAACGCCATTTTACTCGGTTTTCTCTGCAACCTTGCTTATTGAATTCAATCGAATTTTCACAAGTCTCGATCTAGATTTTGCTCAGTCCAGATCTATATTTTTGGCTAAATTGCAATAAAATTATTTTTAAATGTTATTACGTTTATCCTTAAGAAAATTTGTATTTCTAGTCTGTAAGGTTTTGTAACCATTGAAAGGAAATGAAATAAATTAACTGTTGGTTGGTGGTCCATGGGGATGTTTGTGCGATAGGGCTATCAAAATAATGGTGTTATTAAGGGTTATAATAATGAATGGTTCTTAGTCCCATATGGTAAACCGTTTTCGACATATCGACCGAAATGTGAACGAGGTGTGATCCTAGAAGGTTTATGTACGGTATGAAAATGAAATGTAAGTTTTTGATAAGGGGTTAACAAGGAGTTGGTCCAAGTTAAGGTACATGTTTATCACTTATTTCTTTCTACTCTTACAAAGACATATTTCCTTCACAAATAATGCAAGTAATGGCCCTTTTAAGCAATGTAGAATTTCGGAGATATTGAAAGTTGCGTAACAAGGTCACGAATAAGAGCACTGTCTACCGTTTTACATACATTTTCTTAAATGACAACTTCTCAAACGAATCTAATGCAAACGAGTTTGAAATGCATTTACACAGAGAGTGGACTTCAATGGAGTTTTCAAAAGTAATTTAATTTGGCTTGCAATTGCCAGCACTATAATCGTAATTCTCTTTCCATTTTGTTAATTTTTCGAAATACGTAGCAATTCTAGCTTTCAATGCGTTGCTCCATAATAGTAGTTGGTTTTGTCGAAAGTGTGTACATATTTACTATCCTTGCAGACGGCTTTTAGAGGTAAAATGGCAGTCTAACTCTAAGAATAGAAAGGGTTGAAGATGATGAGATCGTGAGGTTACCATAACTGTACTGATGGTAGCTGATTCGAGAGCAGTTGTTAGCATTAAATGCTGGCGGGCGTTTAAACTTTGCCGACAGATGCTCAAATGGAGGAATATAACGCCACGCATTTGTGTATGTACTTTCAACCCAGTACGAATTTGTTTAACTAGTCCATAAAGAGAGTCGTTCAAGCGATAGCATTGAATCAACGATTTGTCTAAAATGGGGAAATGAAAACCACCTGCAGACATAATGACATGTCATATCACGACATAATCAATATGCTTTCGCGATTTCCCATTTGAGGTTCAACAGGTATATTTTGTATACTGATACTCAGCCCATGACTTTCCTAGTTAGCGCTGCTCAGTTGCCCATCTTGAATTCGTCCATGATTGGCCCCACAACACAGTTTTCTTTTAAATCACGCCAGCGGTAAAAGTAAAGCATGATGGCAAATCTGTGGCAACTTATGACGTAGCAATCAGCTGATTCTGTCAAAACAGGCAAATTCATTCTATCGGTATCGCTTTTGGCACAATCTTCTGTCATGACTGATACTGGAGGTTCCCATGTTTTCCCATGTGGAGGAAGTCGATCAGCCTCAAAAATTGAAAAATTGTGGCCGATACCACACGACTTATCTTGATTCGAACCACAGCAGGACCTTGGATCAGGAGCTGAATAGTGATATTAGTCCCATTAACGCCTGGGAATGTATAGACACAGAGAAAATACGTTGATACTTAATTTTAGTTGAAGTGGAAATTGCAGATGAATTTGAAGTTGAAATAAATTAAAACTTTGTTACCCAGCCAACATCACATCTTTACACTTATGCATTGAGCGGCTTATTCACAATCAGAGGTGTAGCCAGGCTTTGACCGATATTGGACCACGATTTTGTTGTATTAATAAAAATTTGCTTTGAGTAACTATATAGAAACCCAAAGAAGTGCCTGAGGAAAAGGGAACGAATGAGGGAGAACAACGGAGAGTAATATGGAAAGGAAGAAGGTCAATAGACAGACATAGGAATTGGAATATCTGAAGTTAATATCAGAATCGAAAACGAAATGGAAACACAAAAACAAAAATAGAGATAGAAGGAAGAATAGAAGCAGTTCATTTTTATAAGGATCTAAAATGCTCTGACGAGTGGACCACGACCCCTCTAACATCCCCAAATAAGCCCATGCACAAAAACATTTCGACAACTACATAAATATATCCCAAAAAAGACAACGCTCTCAGAATAGTTAGTTGAATGCCAAGGATGCCTCTTTGTCGTTAATGCTACAAGGATATGCTCGGCAATTTGGCATTTAAATGCACCTGCAACGCCAGTTTGCAACCATTATAATTTATTTTTCGTACGCATGTGAAAATGTGTGTTTGTCTGATTTTATGAAAGCACTCATATGCATGTCTACGCAAAAAGTAAGAAAGCATCTACAGAAATACAACTTTTTTTCCTAAAATACCTATGTATATAAAAACGAAAAGGAAAGTAATAAAAGTTGAGCATCACTTGCAGCAAACCAAAAGAAGGTTGCGTGGAAATTTAAGTTAAACTTAAGTAAATAAAGAAAAGTCATAGCCAACAGCAATATAAGTATAAACACAGAGAATGCGATATATATGGCATGGTATGTATATTTTTATGTGCTACTGTAATTTACAGTTTTAACGTTATAGCCTTTTGGTTGGAATGCTTTTTAGCCGGTCAGGCTCTGAAGTCAAATAACAACGGTCTGAGTATGTAAAAATGAAAACTTTGACGCAACGAATGTCACTTGAGGCAATGCGCTGTGGTTTTGCTGGCGTTTCTTACTGACTTTGTCGGAGTAGACGAGACAACATTGCTGCGGGCACTTTGCAAAATGTTTTTGCCTTGTTGAGAAAATATGGAAATTCTTAAATAGTCAAAGCAAAGAGTAGTTATGGAATTGAAAATTATTTAACAATACAAAGGCAAGCGTAATGGAGGTATTTGAAGCATTTGATAGAGATAAAAACTACGATTACATGATGTTCTAAAAAAGTAAAGCTTAAGATATACATATACACATTTTTTATTGCATGTTAAAATTTACTGACTGCGGATGGCATTATACGAAAGCCACTAGTTCAAAACTACTTTACAACTAGTTGGTGCACCAGGCCTAACTAGTCAGTCTTTTGTCTTTATTTCTATATTTCTTATATTTATTTCTATATAAGCAACTGGTAGTTTTTAAGTGTCGATGTCCTGCGAAATGTCAATTGTCAGATTTCGACCAGAACATTCCAGAAATCTACTAGTGATGATATATTAGAATTATATTAGTTGTAAAATACTACTTCCATACTAGTTTAATTTGGACTAGTATGATTTCCATTAAATGTACTAGTCCCCATACTTAACCAAAAAGGACTAGCATTGAAATATACTAGTCCCCATACTAGTCCAAAAAGCATTGAACCTGGACTAGTATGATTTCAACCAGAAGTTAATAGTCGCATTATTTTCATGACTTACAATTTATTTTATCATTTTTATACCCAGCGTACTAGTACTAGTACAAGGGTATATTAATTTTGTTCACATAACGGTAGTACGTAACGGCACAAAATAATCGAGATAGATATTGAGTTCCATATATGAAAGTTCTTAGGTTGAAAAGAGGAGTTTATTAAGGCATGTCCGTGCGTCTGTCCGTCCGTCCGTCTGTGTACACGATAACTTGAGTAAAAATTGAGATATTTGCATGAAATTTTGTATACAGGTTACTTTCTGGCCAAGGTAGGTTGCTATTGAAAATGGGCGGAATCGGATGATAACCACGCCCCCTTTTTCGATACCGAAAATTTCGAAAATCACACAAATTGACATATCTCGGCAGCTGAAATGGCTAAAATGATATAATCATTCTCTTATGATTTTTTCATAAATTTTTTATAGTGGGCGTGGCACCGCTCACTTTAAGGGGGCATTTTTGAAAATTTGACTGGTCGTAACTGTTAAACTGATTACGATAGAACGATGAAATTTTGCACAAAGTATACTAGTATCGAAAATTTCGAAAATCACATAAATTGACATAATTCGGTAACGGAAATGGCTAAAATGATATAGTTTGGTAGGATGAACCCCCTAGTCATTCTATTATGATTTTTTGATTACTTGATGTAATTGGACGAAATCGCTTCCCGTCCACGCCCACTTTAGATATGGAAAATTTCGAAAATCACATAAATTGACATAAGGTAAATAGCTAAGACAGTAAAAACTTTAGGTAAATCCTCCCAGGGCCTATATCATTGTTATCCCGTTCTGAAAATTACCGCTGGGTATTTCATGTTCGAACTTAGACTTCCTTACTTGAAAAAGCAACTGTAAATTATAAGAGAAAAAAGCAAAAGAACACAGTAAAAAGAAAAGTCTAATTTCAATACTATTTTGGTGTTTATATATAACAACGACGAAAAGTATTAAATTAATACCATATTCGGTCTAATTAAGAGAGAGAGTAATTCAGTGGAAGATTCTCTCAGGCAAAAAAAAAAAAATTAACACAGTTTTATTATATTGCCTTCGCCGAGAGTCGGACTCACAATTTATTGAATGCTGAACGGAGATGTCCACTATCAAGCCATCGAGTACTTATGCTTGTCAGCGTCAAATTGCAGCTTTGTTCAAAGATCAAGCGATTTTGAAAAATAAGATTTTTTTCTAGAAAGGTCTATTTAATATATATAAAGTATCTGGAAACTAAAATGGCGTCTTTTCTTTTTTTTCAACAACCGGTAGAAACAATTATTTTCGCTGTATACTTTCATGAGCTGTTAAATCCCTTGGTCTTTGTAGTGTTTTCCCGGTTTGAAAATAAAAAATGAAAATTTACTAGTTAATTTATATTGCACGATAAGAAAAAGTATCTTACTCTATTGGCATTTTTGTATTTACAGCCAAGTAGCCATGCGAGAGTGGGCAGTAGTTAATAAAACAAAATGTGTTTAAAGTGTACCATCATACCTATTACTTAGGCGATGTTTAAAATTTGAAAATCTGAAAATATAAAACAACATTCCTTAAATTTTTTGGAATACTAGTCACTTAACCGAAATGACCGCAACAGCTGTCCCACCCAATTAATATGCTTGCAACAAAACTACACTGCAGTCCTGTTCCCAACACAACACAGCTGGTCGCAAATGAAGCATCATCCCACAATGCAGCCACACTGAGAAAACAATAAAAAAATTTAAAATGGAAAAACAATAACAACTTTGAACAATAACATCTATTTACTGCAGTTGAATGTCCTTTTTACAACACAAACTACTTTCGCAGCAAACTGAAATTGCTTTTTAAAAGTTTCTAATGTGTTGCACAGCTGTGTTACACGTAACAACACAACCAATAAAGGACACCCAACACTTGGTCGATGTTGAAAAGCGAACGAACGAACGAACGAACGAATCAGCTGCTAAAACGTCTGCTTTGTGCTTTACAAATACTATTTTAATTCACAAAAAAAAACTAGAAAAATAACAACAAAAACAGAAATTGAGCAAAATACTATAGATAAACAAAAAAATAAAATAGAAAACATACGTTTATCCATTTGCTGCCCATTTCGTTTTTGAACAAACTTTTATTTTAGCTCCACCACTTGGTTGCATTTCTTTTTAATTTTCTAAGTTTAAATGCATATATGTATGTGTAGCGCTCCTTAAACTGAGAAAACAGAAATTGGAATGGAAATAGAAATGGAAAATCTCTATGTTATTCTAGCATAAAATTTGTTTGTACATTTCACAAAGCATCTACGAAATGAGTTTTTGAGCACAAGGACATCAAGGGCACACTGCCACTGAAATTCAAATGCAAATATATCTAGGTATGTATTTGTTTTGCTCATTCCTCTATATAAAACTCTCGTTAGTGCAAACTAGGAATGCATTTATTTGTGCATTTTTACATATGCTACCTGCACATAATGCATAATAAATGCCATGGTGTATCAATGTATGTTTGTATGAAGATTCCTCAAGTGTACTCTTGGAGCCTAATGTACCGAACGAGACCCAAATATTGGCTTCAATTCCACAGCAGCACTGGTTTACTTTTGTCGACTTCATTTTGAAATGAGCTCCTTAGAATACAAGTAGCATAGGTCCACCTTTTTTCGACCTGCGATATTCAAGGTTTTGTGTTGTTAACAAATCGGTGGTACCTTTGATTTCACAAGTTAGTTCTGCCATTTATTCGGTTTATATGGGAGCTAGAAGTTACCCCGCTAAGGTTTTATATAGAACGCATTTATCCCTACATAGCATCATGCCTAACTAAAAAAAAACGAAAACTGGCATTATGCAACTTGTGCTGTAAACTTATTGTATTGTATTGCTGTAAATTTGTTGAAATAGTAATTAAAAACAAGTAAGGAAATGTAAGTTCGGGTAATCCGAACCAGCGGTAGCTTTCATATGACGTAGTGGGCGTGGTTGGCAAGCGATTTCGTCCAATCATCTTTGGTGTACTCCCAATTATGTACTCCCAATTATACCTTGTACCAATTTCATCCTTCTACCGTAATTAGTTTAAAAGTTACGACCAGTCAAATTTTCAAAAAAAAAAAAAAAAAATGGCGGCGATATACCAACAGGTTTTCATAACCTCTAACGAGATTTTAGCCGAGCTTCTCTTTCCAACTTGTGGAGTGTTGCTTTTGAGGTTTTTCCTACAAGTTGGCGGAACCTTCAGTGGTTTGCCGACTCCAAAAGGCACTTTCAAAGCAAATGAATTTTTGCTGAGAAGCTTCTCATTGCAGAAATACACCTGGAGAGTTTGCTCAAACTACTGCCGAGGGTCTACCCCGCTTAGAAAAATTCTATTTCTAAATAATTTTTGATGTTACTTTTACCGAGCATTTATACGCCACGACTTGGTGTAAAAGGCCTTTTGTTTTTTTAGAAAGAAATTAACCAATCCATGAAAGATTTGACGAAGAATTTAAGCGACACAGCTCTACAATTTTAGAGTCGTTTGAAATTTCATAACGACTACCAGAATTTTGTTTTGCACTGAAATAAAAAGGTTGAAAGTGCACATTGAAAGTAACATATCAAAACCACTTTCAAAGCGACTATGATAATACTGTAAATATTACAGTATTTACTGTAAAATTGGCAGTAAAAACATGTGATTTTTGAAAAAAATCAATTAATGATATGAGTCCACTTTCAAATTTACAGTAATTCATGTCAATATGATAGTATATTCGAAGAATGATAGGGGGTCACTTTCAAAATTGATATTACCCACTGTTGGACGAAAAATGACAGGGTTTACTGCTAATTTGACGGCCGTTTCTTGTAGATTTTTTTTTCTGTGTGTAATAGATTTTTTTGACGGTTGCCTCGTAACGACAAAGAAAATGCCTTTTTTTATAAATCTCGTCAAACGACCCTCATACCGACAATCAGAACAGAGGTGATTATTACTTGATAGGTTCAAAATTTATTTAGATAATGCTATCCATATTCAATATCTCTTCAAAAACAATTTAGATAGGTGGCAATCCTGAAAACTGCCCCAAGGTCAATGGGTACCCAAGACATTGCATTTAGTTTCAATTGTCGAATTGGACTAAGTATTTTGAAATAACGAAGGAATTCTGCTCCTTCACATGAGAAATGTTGCTGGTCGTAAAAATAGTATAAAATCTTTTGACTATAGAGCAGATATATTTTTAAGTACATATTCTTGTTCTGTTTTCTTCTGTTTTTATTTTCAGCATGTAAAGTCAGCAGCCAAGAGTTGGACATCAATACGCAAAAAGATATGCTTATGTCCATACGCATACATAGAAAAGAATCAATAATAATACTAATAAAATATTAAATATTAGTTTTAATGTTGTTTTAGAAAATACAAATACAACTTCAGCGTATTTATAAAGTACACAACAAAAGCAAGAGTTTAAAATATGCAGTTTACATAACAACCCTGCAGTAAAAATGGCTGATTTTATACTGGGACGATACTAAGTATTCAAAGCAGGTAAAATTTTCTGATCACATTTTAACGAGCAAAATTTTTAGTGCCATAAAACGGCAATTTACGTATACGAGTTAGATTTTTTTAAATGAAAAATGTAATATTTCTTGGTGCAACTGGTTTTTGACTAGTTTCCAAAGAAGGGGTATTAATCACCAAATTATATTCTAGCTCCACTCAAAAAAGTGTTTCCTTATTTCAAGGAAAAATTCCCCTTATTTGCCTCCAAAGACATGGTTTTCTTAATTTAAGGATTTTTTTCCTCAATTTAATAAAAATGTCTTTAAATTAAGGAATATTTTATTTAGTTTAAGGAGGCCATGTCTTTGGAGCCAAACTTTTTTCTGAGTGTAAGAAACTAGTTGAATTGCTGACTATATACTGCAAGACAAGTTAGTGAAATGCAACATCATTCTACAAAATGGTTCATATGGCAGCATACAAATGCAGCCCATTATGCCGGAATGTTGTTCACATTGGCAGGACACTTAAACCCAGCACACCGCCACATAAAACACTTTTATAAAGTTAGACACATTTTCAACTTACATACACAAGTTAAGGAGCACCGCCAAAAAATTTATGTATACCTTATACATATAAGACAAATTTCTAAAAATCAAAACATATAGTCCGGTCAATATAGACATTTGAAACAACAATAATTCCCACAGAGCATACAGCTTAGATTTATCTTCAGATGGAAAACCTTAAAAGACCTCATCGATTCCATGTGTACTAAAAAAGTTATTCGGGGTCAAAGTCAAAATTTTAGGTTTTTTGGACTTTTTTCGAAAACGGTAAGTTTTTTTCGAAAAATTACCTAAGACCAAGTTGTAGTCCTGGAAACTCTCTAAAAATATGGTCCCAGCATTTTTTCTCCAAGTTATCATAAATAAATAAAATAAATTTTAGGTTTTTTGGACTTTTTTCGAAAACGGTAAGTTTTTTTCGAAAAATTACCTAAGACCAAGTTGTAGTCCTGGAAAGTCTCTAAAAATATAGTCCCAGCATTTTTTCTCTAAGTTATCACTTCTGAGGGTTTCCTATCGTCACCTGAATTCGGCAGCAGAGGAAGGGGGAGGCCTCGACTGAGATGGAAACAACAGGTGGAGGATGACTTAAACTCCCTTGGGGTTTCCAATTGGCGTCAGTTATCGCTAAAAAGGAATGACTGGCGTGCTTTGATAGGCGACGGTCAAAATCGCTTAGGCGTTTAAGCGCCAATAAATGATGATGATGATCACTTCTGAGATATCGCGAATTTAAAATTATCTCTGGAAATTACATGAAAATATATGTCATGTCCCCGAGAAATGGGTTGTGCGTAGGGTTGGGACCCACCACATAAAAACAAACTTCCAATGAGATCCAATTTGGACGGCCAAAATCGCCTAGGCGGTTAAAGGCTATTTAAGTAAGTATATGTCATGGGCTTTTCAGGATTTTTCTCGAAAACTTTAATATGCATAGAAAAAGTTTCTTTCGCCGTTTATCTGTCACGAAGTTCCCCATCGACAGTGACAATGGTTAGCTTTGTAAAGCCTATAGTTCTCGAGCTAGAGCCACCTTTTCTCCATGCATAGTATCAAAAAATACTAGTCCGGTAAATTTAGTTTATCTTGTATAACAAAAATTTCGACGGGGAATTTTTTTTTTTTTTTTTGTGAGAGCTTAGGTTCACCCCAAGGAAGAATATGACAAAAGTCCCCATCGATGCCATTTTTGCTACAGAAGTTACTCAGTGTCAAAGTCGAGAAAAATAAAAAAAGATCAAATTTGGATTTTTCTCGACTTTTGTCCCCGAATAACTTTTTTGCCCCAAATGGAATCGATGGGGACTTTTGCAGTTTTCTTTCTTTGTGTAAACCTAAGTTTTTTAAAAAAAATGTTCCCTGTCGGAATTTTTGTTATACAAGATGAACTAAATTTACCGGACTAGTATTTTTAAATATTAAGGTGACTCCAGCTCGAGAACTATAGGCTTTACAAAAATAACTATTTTCATTGTCGATGTGGAACTTCGTGACAATTAAACGGTAAAAGAAAATGTTTATACGTATACTAAATTTTTCGAAAAAAATCCTGAAAAGTCCATACGTAGCATATATTTTCATATAATTTCAAGAGGTAATTTTACAGTCGCGATATCTCAGAACTGCTAACTCTTAGAGGAAAATGCTGGGTCTACACCTTGGTCTCAGGTAATTTTTCGAAAAACCTTACCGTTTTCGAGAAAAGCCCAAAAAAACTAAAATTTTGACCTTTGAGCTGTAATCAAAAATTTGGCTCTGTGGGAATTATTGTTTTTTAACCACTATTTTCTGTCTATATTGACCGGACTAATAAAACAACAGGAATACATTTTTACTTGAAAAGTGTGAAAAGTTTTTTCTGATAGTAGCTTTTTGGTGAAGTTTTTTAGTTCACGTCTGCACCAGATTTAGTTACTGCTATCTCACACTATATATAATTCTTATTGGGTATAAAACGTGAGAGTTATTATTATAAAGCTGGTAATAAGATAAATCAATCAGCGCTGAGGTTATGCTTATTTAATTTTTTGCTGGGAGTTTGCGAATGTGACCCTAGACTCCATGTATATATGAATGAGTGCGTGTGTAGATAAAGAACGTACATACGTATATATAACGAATGTATACATACATTGCATATGTTATTCTAGAAAACAAAAATATTGTGAGTGCTCGCCACAGCTATCACAACTCCTTGCACTTGTGCTTTTGAAATCTACTACAAAGTATTTAATGTTATAGAGCTTGCCAATATATCCAGAAAAGTGCACAAGGATATTGGCAAGTGCATTGCATCGAATTACTTGCTAGCTTATGTGTCCTAGCGAGGAAATACCTAGTTTGCTAAAATAAAATAAAATAGAATTCAAATGTGTAGGTATACCTACTCGTAAAATATATTTCTAATACATACATTGCCATGCCAAGCATGTTTGCGGGTTTTTATTTTTTTTTGGTATCGAATAGAAAAGTGAGCTGACTAGAAAGTAGTGAAACAGCAATAACAACAATAAAAGAAAAGTACGAGTAGGTACTCTTTTTTTCAAAAAGCTGAGCTAAGAAGGCTTATCTCTCTGTGAGCCTTTTGGGTTTCTTGAACAATGCATGCTTGACGGCGCAATTTTTGTAGATTTTTATAAAAGCTTAGTATGTGATATGCAACGATTATGAACTGGAATTGTTATGCCACCAACAGAGGGCGCTACCAAAAATTGTGAGGGCGTAGTTATTTCGCAATGCACAGTATGTTCTGTTTAACAAGCTAGCGATCGAACTTAGCGCGAGTCCTCAGCTAATAAAAGTCACAACAATAGCTGTAAAGAGCATACATATTATAGCAGCTCAAAATCTACTTCAAGTTGTAGGTATTTTAAGGTAGCACGTTGCCCTAAAATACTTCCCTTTCATAGCTACAGCTCTGTTTGAACTTGCTTAAAAATTCTGTACGCATACCACTTTTGTCTAGACAGAAAATTCACAAGCTTTCGCCTAATGCAATCAGACAGTAAAATGGATTTCTACGTACGTAGTCAAAGAAGATCTAATTTTTTTCGAACAGCCAACAAAGCTTTCATACATTTTTTTCGAGCCAGGTTAAGGAGAGGGTCTACTTCATAGAAATTTAAGAATATTTCTTAGAATATGAGTTCTTGTTCTTAAACAAAGCTTTGTTAGGAGTCCGAAAAAATTAGCTACATTCACATGAAATTTTTATTTAGATCAGAATACGGACACAGGCACTGCTTTAAAAAGCACTATGTAACAAACTATCTAGGGCCTGCGTATGTTCCTTGGAAGGCTCATGATTTTAAAATGGAAATTACGCTTTCTACCTGGGAGCATTAAAGTCATCGATTAGATTGAACTTAGGATTGTTATCTTTCCACGATAACCCATGGCTCCTCGCAGGATGGTTACTGTATCTGACATACGAATAAACGTCGAAGTGTTGAGAGAGGATGGTCAGATAACCGCATCTACTTATCTTGTCATCACATTACTGTTAGCAATAAAATTTTCTTGAAGTACTTGAGAGCATGATTTAGCTTCTCTAGTACAGATTTGTTTCATAACCATATGATCCAAATTTCCATTGGGACAATTATGCCTCTATTCAGATTTGTATTCTCCCAGATTACATTGTCCATATTTTAAAGATTGCTCCAGGCAGGTCTTTTAACTACGTATGTTTGTATGTGCCTTGCGAACTGTTATTTTCCTCCAGCATTGAGGAAAACTTATACAACAAACAGTTAAGTTGCAAAGATACAAAATGCATAAAAAACTTACCAACATACAAAAAATTAATACATCGCAAATTGTAGCAATTTGCTTTGTAAAGTACAATGTAATATGATAACGAAAGAATGCATCCCCCTTCTTGAACTTATAAAGAAATTTGCCCTTGTCGACTGAAGAAAAAATTGGAAAAATTCATTGACATAGTCGAAGATGTATGGTTTCCTCAGGCCAAATAAAACATGACACACATGCAAGCAGTTAAACGTATGTATTGTATAGAATTTTGTTTCGTAAGCGCACTGGTGACACGTTTCACTTCACTTCACTGATTCTGGTGGCACAATTATTAATGATTGATGACACAGTGAGATGATTTTGCATATTTTACAAGAAAGAAATTTTAACTTTAAAATAAAGATGAAGAAAAATTTCGGAATTTCGTTAGTGTATATTAGTCTCTGATTATGCAACAAAATACTGCACGACTCAATAGCTACACTAAGGTGTTGTTGTTTGTTAAAGGCGGTAAAAATCAATAGAAAGCACAAATCTTTGGCAAATTCTTCTAAAGCGTTTACTACTAACTATGATTCACATCTGAATTCGATTGACGTGGCAATAATAGACTTACTTACTTAAAATAGCCTTTAACCGCCTAGGTGATTTTGGCCGTCCAACATGTTTCGCCAGTGGGTTCTTGGTTGAGCCAACTGGCTTTACTGGAGACACCACGTGATTTTACGCCGTTTTAGCTTCACTCACCACCAAACCCATTTTTTCCGCTTCTAATTTCGAGTAAGCAGAAGATACGGCGGGGTTGTTGTTTCTGTTGTTGCTGTTGTTAACAGCAAAAACACTCCCCGAAGGTTTTGGGTAGTGATGATGAAATTCACAGCCCTTGGCCGGATATGACCCCGGTACGCTGCGGTACTCCCTTGCGGTACTGCCCGACTACCATTGTAGTGATTTGGTATGGCCAGTGGAACCTTCTAGGCCATGTCATCTCTCCATCCGAGAGAAAGGAGAATATGGGTGATGAGAGGTGAGAGGCATCATATCCGTAGATCAACCATCGAGATAGCACTTTATTACCTATGTGTATATTAGTCGCCTCTTACGACCGCTATGCCTACCTCGGGCATATTTTAAACCCCTAACCCGCAGGGCGGTAATAGAGGCCACTCTCTTGTAATATATTGTTCCAGCGCGGTTAAGTTCTGAAGCTTGTATTATTTTCTCCAAAATAAGACTAAAGAAATCCCCCGAACAGCTCGAAGAGGTCCTTCCCGTTTCTGACCGAACTGATGGTGTTGTCAGGGGTCATTATTATTTATCGCAAATTCTACTAAGCACCACCTTTCACCCCACATGCGATTACAATAACCAATATCAAATATTTAGGGCATTTACTAAGCAACAAAACTCATCAAATTCGAATGTCTATCAAAGAGCAAAATGTTCTTCACTTCGATTTACTTTGCAAATTACAATTTCACTCAATATGCATTGCTTTTATTATTTCGCTTTTTATGGTGTCTTTTGTGTACACCCAACATTGCCAGATTTTTGCATCTTATTACTTGCACACTTTTATTTACCTACATGCCACATGTTGCAAATGTTGACAGCATCATCGCAAATATGGCAAAATCTCTCTACCACTCTTGTTTTTAGCACGTTCGGCAAAAGCGTTGACAGTCCCAAATCATGCGTCAACGCCTTGGCTGACACTTTTGTGTTACCTTGCCACACATTGGCTGTCAGTGTTGCTGTCACTCCGTGTAGTGGCGGCTGATACTGCTGCTGTTACTGCTGCCGCTGCAACTATTGCCACTCTGCCATTGTTCAAACTGCTTTGATTTGACAATTTTCTTTGCATTTTTTCTGCTTCCTCTTATTTACATACTACATCCACAGATACTCTTTGTTCTCTTATTTTTTTGAACAATTTTTGATAGCGCCTTCAATATGCTAAATTGCAAAATTACACCTACATACACGCACACACACAACAGTGGCACTCAATTTTTGCAGGTAACAAGCCGACATCAGCATCATCAGCAACAAAAAAAAGCTGTCCCAACAATATGGTTGCCACTATTTGATTTTTATACCCAGATGTAGTTAATTTGGTTCATATGGTGGCCTCTCACGATACGCCGCATCCCGGAGAAGCCCCAATAATAGAGAACCACAATGCGATAAGGGGATGCCTGTAAGCTGCCATGTCTGAATTTGACTTTCCTGCTAAACTTGAGCAATACCAAAAGCGCTGTTATAATTATGAAGGACCTCGCAGTATGTATTTGCTGCCATCAAAAAATGTATAGATAAAAATTTGCAACTTTGAGAGCCTTCGTCTACATATTTGGGAAACAGCATTAACACCGAAACCAATGTCAGTCCAGAAATCCAACGTAGAATCACTTTTGCCAGCAAGTGCTACTTGGGACAGACTAGGCAAATGAGAAGTAAAGTCCTCTCTCGATTAAGAAAGACCTCACCTGATGTATGTCTTGGAATCATGGACAGTGTCAAGTGATATGAGATGGCCCTTGGAGTATTTGAGACAAAAGCTCTGCGGTAGGTTTTTAATGATGAGCTGCGCGAGTTTAAAGCAGATCTGACCATAGTACAACGAATTAAAGCCCACAGGCTTCGCCAGCTCAACCTAGAAGGTTTTCTTATCGACACCAGAGTTCGGCATAAGAGGTAGCCGATGTCCGGACTGAGATGGAAACAACAAGTGGAGGACGATTTGAATTCCCTTTGTATGTACCTATGTATATCAAATTGGCCTTAGTTGTCGCTTTGCGTTTCCAATGAATGAAGATGGTTATGACTGATCTGTACATAAGGAAGAATATTTCAGGGGTAACATTATGGGAACTCTTCTGTGATCATATCTAAATTGTAGCTGCTTTGGGTTTTTAGTGCAAGCTTCAAGGCTTCAATTTTAAAAGTATGTGAAAATATTTAAAAAAAAGTTTCAAAAATTAAAAGAAAATTCACTTTGAAAAAAATACCATACCCTAAGGGTTAAGTTAAAGCGCTAATTTTTTGCAAGGCTTATTTTCTCATCAATACCCAAAGTCCGAAAAAGAAACCAAACCGAAAATGAAACCAAATTTTTTTTATTTGAATCACCCTAATGTATATATACATCTTTTCACTAAGTCTTATTCATTTCTGGTAGTCCGCGCTTTGATGGGCCCCTGCGGGTTAGGGGGTTAGAATATGCCTGAGGTAGGCATACCGGTCGTAAGAGCCGACTAATATGCACATAGGTAATGACGTGCTACTCGATGGTTGATCTACGGATATGATTCCTCGCACCTCTCATTACCCATCTTCTTCTTCCTAACGGATGGAGGGATGACATGACCTAGAAGGTTCCACTGGTCATACCAAATCGCTACCACGACAGTCGGGCAGTACCGCAAGGAGTACCGCAGCGTACCGGGGTCATATCAGGCCAAGGACTGTCAACTTCGGCATCACTCCCCAAAACCTTCGGGGAGTGTTTTGCTGTTAACAACAACAACAACATGGGCCAATATCTATACCTACAACTCAACCTAACTTGCACTTGGGTATATTATGGTCGGCTAAGCTGAACTCAAATTTTGTTGTTGTCTATCATCATGCAAATATTGACTTTGTTGTAATTTTGCTTTGTTTTTTGGTAGTTTTTGTTTGACTTTTTCCATACTCATCACTTCGCATGTCATCCATGTTATTGTTGTTATTATTGTTGCATTTGGAAGTTGTTATTTTTTGCCTGATTGTTATGAAATAAAGTGCTTACATAACTATTACAAACATACATACATACCTACAAGCATGCAATCTACATACTTATTGCCTTTCTTTCATGCTTGGATGTTTGTTGCTTGGCTGGCTTTCCGGCCTCCACCTTTCGAGCTTTCAGTGTGTCTTTTAGCTCTACCGCCTGTCCACCTACTGTCAGTCATTCACCGTTTTTTGCTTGCACTGCACCATTCATCAAAAGCCTTTGCTGCTGCTGCTGCTACTGAAACTAGTGTTGCTGGCGCTGTTTTTGAATACATATTACTATTGTTGTTGTTATTATTATTGTTATTTTTATTATTGGTTGCTGTTGTTCCATTGTATTCAAATTTTTGTCAGTTGTCACTTTGTCACTACTGAGTAGACGTAACTTTGAATAATGACTTCTACCTACATATGCGACATGTCACATTTATACGCACACAAACAACAACTTATGGCCGTATGAGCCCGCACTGATTCCCTAGTCGAACAATTCGTCCGTTTATGGATTCATTAGCCTCACTTTTTTTCAGTAGTTCATTTGGGTTATGTCTGTTATGTTGATTGTTTTATTTGTTTTTATCAGCATTGATGTATTTTCCCTTTTATTATTTTTATTTGACTCCTTAGTTGATTGGATTGAAATGGTTTGGACTTGTTTCTTTCTGATTTCTTGTTTGGGTGAGAGAAGGAAAATGCCAGCAGGAATTATTTTCGTTGAATCATGTTGTGGTATACTTCAAGGTTCAGTCATTTGAGATCCATTGAGAACACTGAACTGTTTCCGACATAATATTTTACCTATCTCGACGAACAAATTTCACGTTCTATAAGTCTCATCACAGCTGTCCAAATGTACGGGCCGAAGTAATGTGGGTTATTCGAGCTTTTCCTACAACCCCTTCAAAAGGTACCATTTCGAAAGAAGTTTAAAGGTTGATGCAACTTTCGTTGGTGCCAAAAATTGTCATCAACAGGCTACTGTATTGTTCAATCAACTGTCGCTTGCCACCGTCAATGCAAGGAAGAAATTGCTAAAAAATTCTATTGAATTGTTTCGGCTGCCTCTTATGACCCTTACCGCACTTACTTAATGCATAACATTCAACACAATGATGAATGTGTTCGATTGTTCTCAACTATTTGATGATGTACAATTTTGCATAATGGACATGAGATTTGCATTTGACCGACAATCGTTGGCATAAATTTTACAAACGGCAGCACATACAAAAATGCATCAAAAATGCAGGCATGTAAAAATTTTAATAGGTAGGTTAGGCCGTATCAAATATCGGTACGAAAATGCATGAATGTGGGGGGCAGTTGTTCTGACCTTGACTATTAATACTCGTTAATAGTTGATTTTTTTATACCTTTCATGAACATGAAATGGTATTATAACTTTGGTCCGATGTTTGTAGGTATGAGAAGAAGAAGAGATGAGTATAGCAAAATGATCAGGATGATGAGCTGAGTAGATTTAACCATGTCCGTCTGTCTGTTTGGAAGCAAAACTAATCCCTCAGTTTTTGAGATATTTGCCTAAAATTTGGTATGCGGCCACCATTTTCTAAAATAGAATTCATTTGTCGGAACCCGTAACTCATGTAATTAAACTTGTAGGAACGTAAAATTTTGAGTATCACTCTTTTTATATGTGCAATATTCATGTTGAAAATTATTAAGATGGCATTAATTTTTCGCATAGCCCAAATACAATCGATTTTCCGATAAACGGATTTTGGTATATAACTCCTGTTATTAGACAGGTAGAAAGGTGAAATGTCGCAAGTATTGCTCTTTTAGAATGTGGAATGTCGTTGTTAAAAATCAATGAGTTAGGACCAATATAACAAATTGCCCACATATAATCGATTATTCCGATAAACGGAGTTTGGGGTATAACTCCTTCAATTACATATATAGCGAGAAATGTAAAATTACTAAAAATTCTAACTTACTACATATGTAAAGTCAGTAAGATCGAACCAATATAATTCAGAATCAACCAACCGTTTCACCGACATCCACCGGTCATCGGTAACCTGGCACCGATTCACCAGCATCAATCAACCGTTTCACCGACATCCACCGGTCATCGGTAACTTGGCACCGATCCACCGGCCTCAACCAGCCGCTTCACCGACATCCACCGATCATCAGGTAACTTGACACCGATCCGCCGATATCCACCAACCGTTGCACCGACATACGCCGAGCGTTCCACCGACATTCACCGTTTTGCCTTCCACCCATCGGTACTCATGCACCGATCCATTGCCCCGCCATCTTATCCACCGTACCCTACTAGACATACCTTTTGGTGTGGGTGTGTGTGCCCGACTAGAACATCATCACTAAATCTCTGTCTTCTTATTAGTAAAGGAAGTGGGACCTCTACTTGATCCTGGATTGGCTGAGCATTAACCCAGCCTATGATCAAACCCACCTCACAATGGGTTAGGTGACAACCCCAATCTTCGCTGGAATACAGCCGAAATACCTCTAACCTGGTACCAATATTGACATATCTTGCTCAATATTAAAAAAAAAAAAAAAAAGCCTAAGTTCGGGTGAACCGAACATTAAATTCGCCATGATATTTTTCAGAACGGGATAGTAATGATATAGACCCTAGGAGGATTTACCTACAACTTCATTCTATTTTAGCTATTTACTTTACCGAATTACGTCAATTTATGTGGTTTTCGAAATTTTTCATATCGATAGTGGACGTGGTCGAGAAGCGATTTCGACCATGGGCCATCAGGTATACTCCTTGTAGTGCTAGTATAATTTGTGCCCAATTTCGAAATTCTGCCGTTTTTAGTTTGCAAGTTATGAATAGTCGAATTTTCAAAAATTTCTCCCTTAAAAGTGGGCGGTGCAACGACGAACTGTAAAAATTTATAAAAAAAAATAAAGCATAGGTACTATCTACATATATTCCAAAATTTTATGCAACTCGCTTAGGCCGTTCCCAATATAGTAGTGAGTACACAAAAGAACGACACATCAACTTTTTGTTATGCGGTCTAGTGTACATACATATACATCACGCCACTGCAAAATTGTAACTGAGGTTGTGTTAGTGAACGAAATTATGCAATTTGTTTTGCTCCGTAGCTCACTAGCAACCACGGAGACAAAAGCGTACGTTGTTGAGTCGTTGCTTTCAAGTGAGCATCTGAGCATTACAAATGACATGCATTGATTGGCCAGTGTGATCATACTGCTCTCACAAGCGCAGCAACAAATTCATTGTTCAAGAGGCCAAGCAAAGAGTGTGAATTTGGTTCTCACATTTTCGGACAATTGTCCTACTATGTGCCTAAGCCTGATATATGTACATACAAAATCTCCCAAATTGCCCAATTTATTGACTTTTAAAATTCGTAAAATTTCTACCTCAAATCGCAAGTAACTCAAATTTTTATTCTTTTACTTTTTGCCTTGCAAATGTGTGTAATTTAGAGTCGAAAATTATACGATACTAATTACACTTTAAGTATGACTTAAGCGGTGGTCATTAGCGTAACGCATCATATATTTTGAAACTTAAGCTTTTGTTGGGCGTTGTTGCTCATATATCTCCAAAAAATGTAAATACGTAGCTTTGAGGTTTGGGTTGCGAATTCATTGCGATTCGTCGAAAACTTTAAACGTTAATGTTTGTATGCATTTATGCATTTTGGAATACTAAAGTGCTTAAGTTTTTTTCAACAAATGACGAATTGCAAATTATAGCCACAGGTTCAAGAAATTAAAGATGCAACGTTTATAATGCAGTATCTACTACGCTGCAGTAAGCAACAGTGGGCAAGCGAATGTATGAAGAGAGCTCGTTTTAAGATTAATTCCTTGATCAAAGTGTGTAAACAACACGTGTGATACTACAGAGGGGTTCCACCGGCATGGGTACTACGATCAGAGACTCACGAGCTGTATTTCAAAAGTCGCATATGTAAGCTAGCCGAATTTTTGGTAACGGATACCGCTGCGTAAAAATTACTTCCAAAGAAAGGAAATGCTGAGTCTCAGATGAAATTTCCCTTTTTCTATTCTCGGCCACAGCAAGCGATCCGCTGCCCGAATCGTAGGCACTAAAGCTAAAGACTCCGATAAAGTATAGACAAATAATAAACTGGAAAAAAATGTTGCTATAGTCGAAAAAGTCAGGATAGCGATTAACCTCGAAACAGCGAAGAAAATGAAGTAATATAGTAAAATGTTCCAGTATTCAAAAGTTCCAGAGAGATGACTGGCTGTCTTTTGATTAAAGCACACCTCTACGCGGTACAAAGCCAGGAGCAGTGTAATATTTTTATACCCAGCGTATGTCCACATAATGGTACTTCGACCCGGCACAAAATAATCGAGTTAGATATAAAGTTTCATATATGAAGGTCTTATGTCTGGTTTTCATTAGGTCAAATTTTGATAACTTTTATCGACTTTATCGTTATAAGCAAACACATCTCGATACGATCGATGAAATTTGACACCATTTGACATAACGAAAACAAGCCCTTAGGTTGAAAATAGGAGTTGATTAAGGCATGTCCGTCCCTCTGTCAGTCCGTGTACACTATAACTTGAGTAAAATTTGAGATATTTGATAGCAACCTACTTTCTGGCCACAGTAGGTTGCTATTAGAAATTAGAAAAACCGACGCCCCCTTTTTCGATATCGAAAATTTCGGAAATCACCTAAATTGACATACCTATATCGGTAGCTGAAGTGGCTAAAATGATATAAGTTCACAGGTGAATCTCCCTGGTAGTTCTATTATGATTTTTTGATACATTTTTTGGGCGTGGCACCGCCTACTTTTAAGGGAGGCATTTTTGACAATTCGACTGGTCGTAACGCACAAAGCATGCTAGCATCGTTGGAAGTATACCTGATGAAATTGGATAAAATTGCCCTCCAACCAAGCCTAGTTTCGATATCGAAAATCACCTAAATTTACATAATTCGGTAACGGAAATGGCTAAAATGTTCTATTATGATATTTCGATAAATTTTTAGAAGTGGGAGTGGCACCGCCCACTTTTATAGGAGTCATTTTTGAAAATTCGACTCGTCTAACGTTTAAAGTGATTACGGTAGAACCATGAAATTCGGCACAAAGTATACTAGCATCACTAAACTAAAAACTATATATTCATAAGAATACATTTTTTGCGCCGGAACCACAGTACGCTCTACTGAAAATTCCCAAGAAAAATACTTTAGTTTGTTTACCTTATTTCCAAAGATATTATACATACATACATATTCAAGACAACCGAGAGCAAAGCTAGCCAATTTCCAGACCACCTCCAACAATTCCAACGTCTTGATATGCGAATGGATGAAATAAGGCAGCACAAGATGTTTGTCCCCACCGATATGAAAATAATAGGTGGAGGACGACTGCTTTGCTACAAGACTTGCAAAACGGTTCACTTGATTAAACGACACAAGGTGATGCTGACCCCAAAACAAATTACCTAACTCGATGGGTTTAAATTTAATATTTAAATCTTTTTTATTTTGGGCAAACACGGTTTATTGTGCGCCTTAAATTAATCTCTGTGAATTACTTGAAAGACTTTCATTACCAAGCTTAGTGAAGCACTAAACGATTTCACACATTGCATCAACTTAGCAGCTGCAGAAGATTTACCAATAACATTTTTTTATTGATTATTTAATTTTTATGTTCTTTTATATTTTTTTTTTATTATAGGCGCTTTTTATGGCAGGCATATACATACATATATCATCTTGTTCTTTTTGCCACAACAGTTGAAATTGCTGTGTCAATATTTTGACTTTGTGAAATTTTTCTCCACTCCATGACTTTCACATTTCACGGTGCATCTGCTAGCGTGAATATTAACGCTCTTAGCTGATTGGTTTTTTCGTCCAAAGGCTTCTTTCGTTAATGCGTTGGACACGTTGCGTTGCCAATTGGCGATGCAAAGTTTCGATTACATGAAATGAAATTTTGCAGAAAATTTCACATTTGTTTTAATTGTCCACTGGAACTCATCACAAGACACTGAATGCTATAGAGGCTTGAGCAACTGCTCCTGATGGTGGATAGGCGGCGAAGGGGAACAAAAACAAAAAGCAGATACCAAGAAAAACTTAAGTTTCTTCATTGCCATGCTATATGCTGTATTATTGTTTGTTTGTGTTTATATTTCATTATTTTACCAAAATTTTTATTCTCATAAATACAAGAGTGGCTGTTGCCGTTGTGGCTGCTGTCCAACGCGCCTCATGTCCAACAAGTGAGAAATTACACGCACATTAATTCCCTTCAATGGATTGGCAAATTCATCGACTCTTTAGGCAGCTGCGTTTGTCTTCATTCATGAGCCGCTCCTCCATAACCTATTTTCGGTAGCCTCGAAATATGCAAGAAGCTTCTTGGATGTTAGTGCCAGTGCTCGAACTTCAGATAGTTGACTGATGTTTGAATGTTAAATTATATATTCATGTTTCATGAAAACCAATATTTTTTTCTAAATACACTGTACAACATGAAAAAAATTCCAGAGTTGTGCTGAATCTGAAACTGAAGTCAGATTTTCTCGGTACACCCTAGGTTTTCTCTCCAGGTCAGAGGTCAAAAGTAGTAAAAATAGTTTATCTTTTTATTTAAAAAAAAAATTCTTAATAACTTAGGTTAGGTTAGGTTCTGGTCGCTGCCGCCACGGCACACTTAGGCCAGTTTTAAAAGGCCCGTTATGATACCACCAACACTAGGAAAGTAAGTCCCGGGACCCGGCCATATGGAAAATCCTGATTTGCTGGGACTCTCCACATAGCAGAATCCCGGGACTGACACTCCTAAACCGACACCGTTACTCCTTCTCGAAAAAGCGCGTTCTCGCGCCGCTTAAAGCCGGGCAGTTGCAGATGATGTGCTTCACCGTTTCCTATTCGTGCCTACCAAAAAGGCAGTGTGAAGGAGAGCTCAAGTTCCAGATCCCTTGAATAAACCCCTCCTCCAACTCTGCCGTCTAGCTACGAGCCGTCAGTATATACAGAAATGCGGGGCAACGATCCATCCTCTCCTATTCCTCTCTTAATAACTTACTATACCGCAATTTTTTTTGAAGTGGGATTAGGGACCCATTCAGGAGTTTAATTTCTTAGAACGTATTCAACAAGCCACATCTATTCCCTACCATCTTTTCAAATAAAAATTATCAATCGAGATGTGAAATCTCCTACATTTCGTCTTATGAGAGGAGACTAAGATTCAAAAACAAATCATTTTCATGACAGGTGCTTTCCATCATGGAAGATGCCTGATTTACGTGTGGCTGTGAAGCCAAATTGGATTATCCTGTTCTTGGGCAACGACAATAATGGCGACCTGGTAACCGCCGTACAGAGGGAACACCTCTCATCATTGCCAAATTTCAAGGTATACGTCGAAACCGATAACTCAATTCCCGTCGATGGAAAAATTGACTAACTTTCGTGCGATATCTTCAGTCTGATGCTGGAGAAGATAATTTATGTGCAACAAATTTCCACCTTTGTGTGCCTTCGCTTATTTTGAAACCAGCGTTAACACCGAAAACAATGCCAGTCTACAAATCCAACGGATTATTAATTTTGACATCTAGTGGTCCTTCGGACTAAGTAGGCAATTGAGAAGTAAATTCCTCTTCGATGAACAAAAATAGCGCTCTACACGTCTCTCATCATGGACAGTGTCAAGAGAAGATGAGGTGCGCCTTGGAATATATGAGAGTGAAATTTGTGGTCCTTACCGCGATGTCAACGGGGACTAACGAATACGATTTTGTACGAGCTTAAAGCAGATCTGATCATAGTGCAGCGAATTAAAAGACCATTGGTCATATTTCCTCGCCTTCTCATAGAATCTACTACAAAAATAACTTTCCAAATTCGAACACTGTCTGGCTTAAGTTTTGTCTTTGTAAGGTTGGGCACAAGGAGTTCGCGCGCTCTATTTTTGTATTCCATCCCCTTCCCCACATCACCCCCCTTTGTCACGCTTACTTCATCATACGCACATATTTTCTTATTTTACACGCCATTCAAAACATCAACGTACATCCTCACTCAGGAGCCAGGTTTTTAGAACTTTCCGCCACAGTTTTGTTCAGCTCGTTCGGCCTGAACTTCCGTCACTGTGTTTATTTGTTCACTGTTCAGCGAGTTGATCTTCATACTTCCTTTTGCTGTTGATTGCGTTGCGTTTATGTCTGTTTATATTCGTTCCCTCGCGAAGAAAGATGTTCGTCATTAATTAAATACAAAAAGAAATTTTGACATAATTTGATATGGGCCGGAAAGTTATGCTTATTTATTTGCGCTTCAGCGCTGGCAGTGCTTTATCTTTATTGGCCTTGCGGGCGTACAAAGAATTCGTGACACAGATGGGACAAGAAAATGTTTGTATGTAAATAACTTCAGGAGGCGGTATAGTAGGTTTCCCTCAGCAAAAAAAAAACTCTCGCAATTTATGTTCGTATACTTTTCAAACTGTTTCATTATTTTATTTTGCTCTGCAATAGTCTGTTTTAATTAAGCGTAACCGTCCCAAATAAATATTAAACAGAGCAAGATCTGCTGTAAAATTATTGAATTTGCCTCAGTATCCTTCACATTAAGGTGTAAAGCGAGAGTTGGAGTAAGTGTTCCTACTCGCTTTGCTTTGTACTCTAACTGGAGCAGTCTGGTTGGACTTTTTGTAAAATACTCTTGTGTGGATGTTCCATGGAGGTAGTCCAATCCTAGGATATCGCCATGTAAATTGGAGCACCTTTTTATATGGAATTGGCCTCAAATAATGTTATCTACTGCTATAAACGATGCTTTCCATTGCATGAGATTATCTACCATACTACCTGTATGCTGTGCTCATCCTAATTCGGATGCTTCGAAAAGGCTACCAAAGTAAGTAGAGTATCCGACGAAGAAAATTGCATTGTGAGATATATGTATGTAAAAAAGTGCCCCTTTAGGACTCCGAAATGGTGCGTTTCCCGAGTATCAAAACGCTGCATCAGGTTATCCGCTATAACTCCGGGGGACTCCTTTCTTTTTTATTTGAAAAAAGGACTCCGAAAATCATCCGAAGTTAAACACTCATATGACGATTTTTTACGACTCCTCTTTCACTCCGTATTAGGAGCGCTCTGTCGAGGCAGCAGAGGGAAACTCACTTTTTGCTCTGTATTTTGTGGCATGGATAGTTTCTACTTTGTGCATAGTTCTGCATAGTTTATAGTTTTAATTCCTGTCTAGTCTATTGCATGCGTCCACCGTAAACCACTTTTTCACCTCCGTATTCAGGCCAAAGAAGATTAAACTTAAAGGAAATTGCAGAATTAACAATTTTGCTTTTTACAACCGAACACGAAACTCCGCTCTCGGCGAACGGAAATCAGCTTCTATAATACATTTGTCGTGTAGAAGCCTGAGCGCTGACATCATTTCGATATTCGTGTAAAAAGTTTTTCGAGCAAATTTTAAATTTTTTGGCGAATGCCAATCTCTAAGTGGATATTGATATCTAAAGCGAATTAAAGTTCAGCGACTAGGAAAGAAGGGTTTTATTATCTAAACTAGAGACGTGGAAGAAAATATCCTATAATCGGTCGTTCATACAGCTTTTATTGGTGAGAAGAAAATGGCACCAAATAAATTACCAATATTTCAGAAGCAAACTAATTTTTAGTTAAATTCTTATCGAAACGAAAAATATTTCAGCACCAAAATATTTTTTAAGTCTTTTTAAGAACCTACACAAGCATAACTATATGCCTGCCCTGCTTATAAACGGATACTTAAGTAAAGTATATATCTAGTAGTCTCATCACATTAAGCTCATTGCTCATATCATCCAAGTATACACTGGTCATCAGTTACACGTTTGGTGTTGAATGGTTCACCATTAAGGTGGCTGATTACCACCTACCGCCCACTTAAATTCTTTTCAAATACTGTTGTTTTTTGCATCAGTTGTTTGTTGTTATTTTTTTTTCTGCCACTGTTGGTTGCTCACGTGTTGCACGAAAGTGTCGGCGTTTTTTCTCAAATTCACACATTGTTAGCAGTAATCGTGTGATGCAGCATCGACAATAACAAAATAACACTTAACAATAAATGGAATAAAAGGTGTGAAAGAGGTGTTTTAGAAATCTCAAATCTTCTTCTTTTGCTTTTCCTGCATTGCGGTAAGCGAGTAGCTCGCGTGTTTAAGCAAGCGGTGGCCATCGTCAACGATTTAAAGCATTTTTTCTAATTTCTCTAATAAGAGTCGCGCAGGCGCAAGCATTCAACTTGAAAGCGCGCCAAACTCCTGGCATTTGTTGAGCTGCGCGTGCATTATCGGCATTTGGTGATCAGCAGCTCAGCTGCAACAATATAAGCGAATTGCAACAATTGCCTGCTGCTGCTGCTGACGTTTCAGACATGATTTGGGGCTGGAAAATGTTCTACACGCTTTACGCCAGCCATCCAACGGCAAGTAGGTAACAACAGCGGCGGCGTAGCTCGAGCGATTGCAAAATCCGACATTGTTGTAATGGCATATGTTGACAATGCCACAAAACACTTTGTTGAGCCACAAACAGCCACAAAAAACGAAAACAATAACACTAACGACAAAACATTTTCGTACAATAGAATTACAGAATAAAGGACTGTTTGAATTCTTCGCTTGAGAGTTTTTGCGTTCATGTGGAGCATGTCGTCGTCTATGCCTATGCATTTAAGCAAATATACAGTATTGATGAATAAAATAGCTACACAAAAATGAATTTATGCCGCGTACTGTGGTTCGAAAAAGTTCAAATATGAACGACTCATTACAACTTTGCACTTTCTTATACCCAGCGTAATAGTACTAGTACAAGGGTATTATAATTTTTCCACATAACGGTACTACGTAACAGCACAAAATAATCGAGATAGATATAGAGTTCCATATATGGAAGTTTTTAGGTTGAAAAAAGTGCATTAAAGCATGTCCGTCCATCTGTCCGTCTGCTATAGTTTGGTAGGATGAACCGCCTAGCCATTCTATTATGATTTTTTGATAAATTTTTAAAAGTAGGCGTGGCACCACCCACTTTTCAGGGAGGCATGTTTGAAAAATTTACTGTAGATCGATGATATTGGTACAAGGTATACTAGCATAATAGGGAGTATACCTGATTTAGTTGGACAAAATCGCTTGCCAATCACGCCCCTTCGAAATAGAATACATATGAAAATTGCCGCTGGGTATTTAATGTTCGATTTGCCCGAACTTAGACTACCATACTTGTTTTATTAACTTTTCAAGGTGAGGTCTTAGTTTTAATTTTTTATGAAAATAGAGAACTGCCTTGACGAAAATGCAATAAAAATAGCTCACTCTATCAAATATTAAAAGAAATATAGGAGAACAATAATTATACTTCATTAATGGTATCTTTGCTACTTTCATCTCTTTTGGACTGGTATGAGGACTAATCCATTTTATTCAAGTAATACTAGTCCAGGTTGAACAAGTATGAGACTGCGCCCTCTGCGGTTTATTGAGTTAATGAAAAAAGGCACTTACAATTTTCATAAAAGTGATAAAATGTCACGTTCATACACCTAATGGGTGTACCGATTTAAATTATAGGTCCAAGGGAGGTACATACCCCTATGAGTTCACCGATTACAACCATTTTTAGAACATTTATTAATTATCTCAAATATGAGCCCCTTAAAGCAAAAGTGATATAAATCCACCTTTTCTCGAACTGAGATATTCAAGGTTTTGTGTTGTCAACAAATAATTGATAGCGTGTTATTTAGAACACATTTTCCTCTACATAGTGTCATACCTAACTAAAAAAAACGAAAACTGGACTGATACCACTTGTCCTTTAAACGGCTTATATGTGCAAAATTTCATAAACTTAGCAATTCCTACGGTTCACCGGTTTTGGGTAGGAGTCGGGGCCTCGAATTTACAACAAATTTGTAATGCCAATGCATTGCACAGAACTGTATGTCTGCATAAGTGCTCATCTACCACTGGTGTACACGGTCAAAAGTAATATGATCTTGTTGCATGGCATTGGGCTGAAACATGAAAAAAACGGCCAAAATTCAATAACTCAAGAAAAAATTTATATATCTCAACTAGATTCGGCACGAGACTTTGCTTATCCCTAAACTATGTTGGTGATGAAAATTGGCGAAATCGGGTCCACTTCTTATATGGAAATTTATGAAAATTTTTTTTTTTATAATTTGTTTAATTTAGGTAATGAAATTTTATCCGCCTTTTTTAAGCAGGACTGCAAAAAATATAAAAATGTTTTGTTTTCAATTCCTTATTCAAAAGTTTATAGGGCCTATACACGATGCGTCTGAGTCAAGAGTCAGTTTAGGTGTATCTATTATATATAAATGCGCAAACATAACTGGTTCCTCCCTTTTTTGCAATAACCACAATTCTAAGGTATGTATCGATATGTCTCGCCGAGCAGGGTGGCCGACAACAAACCAAAAATTAAAAAAAAATAATTATAATATGATTTGAAAATCACACCACTACATGTGATATACACGCATTCGCTTTATAGAGCCGCTGTTATGGGTGTATGTATGTAGGTATGACCACTTGCATTGTTGTGTTTGCATTCATTGCAGTAGGGTGAGTTGTTTTGTTGGCAGCAATAAGATAACATGAGCCAGCGCGTCAACTTTATTGAGCCTAGGTACAAACAGTGTTTACAAAAACAAAATCTGTGCGTGGGGATTCAGAGAAGCAAATTAAAAAAAAAAACAGCACAAATAAGCTAGATCATGCACAAGGCCCTTCGTGGCTAGACTTAGTGAAATAAAATAAAATGGAAAATTGATAAAATTAAAAAAAAAAGTAAAATCAGAAATAGAAAAGTGATTTAAAGTAAAAACATAAAATTTGTTGGAAATGAAAGGAAAGGGAATAATATAAAATAAATAGAAATGAAACAAAATGAAATAAATAAAAGTATTAAATTAAGAAAATAATAGGAAAGGAAAGGAATGGATATAAGGAAAATAAAGGTAAGTTAAGGTAACGAACGGAAAATATGACAGAAAAATCAAAGGGAAAGGAAAGGAATTGAAAAGAAAAAAGGAAGGGAAGAAAGGAAATGTAATGTAGGTAAAGCAGTGGAAAAGAGAAGCAAAAGGAGAAAAAAAAGAAAGGAAAGAAGGAAAAAAGAAGGGGAAGAAAAGGTAGCGAGGAAGAAAATAAATGAAAATAAAAAGAAAGAAAAATAAAGGAAAGAAAGGTAATGAAAAGCTAAAAAAAAATAAATTATGGAAATGAATGAAAGAAAAAGAAAAGCAAAGGAGTTGCGGAAAGGAACAAAAGAAAATAAGGAAACGGTAGGAAAGGAAAGGTAAGAAAAGGAAAGGTAAGGAAACGAAATGACAGGAAGGGAAATTTAAGAAAAAAAGTGAAAGAAAATATAGGTAAGAAAAAAATAAAAGAAAAGAAATGAAATGAAAAAAAAAATGAATAAAATGAAAGGAAACTAAAGCAACGGAAACGAAAGGAAAGGAAAAAGAAAATAAGAGGAAAAAGGAATGTAATGGAAATGGAAAGAAGGATCAGGTAAGATTATAAATGAAACGAAAAGAAAGAAAAATAAAAGAAAAAAACAGAAAAGAAAGAAAGAAAGAAGGGAAATAAAATGAAATGAAAGAAGAGAAAAGGAAAGAAAAGGAGAGGAAAGGAAATAAAAGCAAATGAATGCTAAGGAAAGGAAAGGAAAGAAATACGTATGAAGACGGCCTAAGAAGAATAAATAATTATCAACATTGAAACTATATTACTGAATGGTGTAAAGAGGGAGGAAAAGGCAAAATGAATAGGAATGTATAGAAACCAAAAATATACAAAATATGGAAAAGAAAGGAAAATTTAAGAAATAGCAAAAAGGTAGGAAGATAAAATAAGGTTTTGTGGTTGAATTTCAACCACTGGGCGAACTCTAGTTATTGAAAATGTGTATGGAGTAGTTACACCGACATGACGCAAGAAAATCGAAATGAGTTGAAAAGAGTTGTATCCATACACGGAGCATGAATCATATATGAATGAAAAAGTATGTAAAATGCGGTATTTTCAAGTTTAAAACATATTTGTTCACAGATACAGTTTGCATGCTGAATGCGTGATAAGTATGTATGCTTGAGGCGTGCATTCTGTGCACGTGAAAAGTTGTGCAATTCGAAAAAATATACCTTTCTGAATATATTCTTCTTACATAATTGAAAGCTCTTTGTTTTTACTTTATTGTCTTTAAAAATTTATTTATACATACATATATATTGAAACAAAAAGAAATATTTACGGAAATTTGCATTTTCAATGGATTTCCTGGGCAAACCTTGATGACTGGTTCTTGGACCATGACAGTTAGTAACTGAGCGATGATAGCACATCCTGAAACCATCAAAATAAGGACCATACGGTCAATTTAAACTAGGGAAACCCGTTCGAGCCACAGCTTTACTCATCCGCATTGCGTAATGTAATGACAAGATGGTGAGATGGAACAGACTGTGAAAGTACTGTAAAGAGTTTGTCTTATATTGTTATTTTGATGGTTAGAAGTTGTGCAATCCGTCCTCATTTGACTCCTGTATGTATGAATTAATTTGATTTTTAGTTATGTATGTATTAATTTATGTAAAAACCCCATGCTATGGTATTCACGCACAAGCAGAACAAAAGAAGGAATATGGTATGCATGCTTCCCCACAAACAAGACGTGTAAAAAGAAAATGAACGAGCATTTAGACTGGCATGCATACAAAGCTCCAATTCATGCCTGAAATACTGATGCCGTATGCATATATTTCCAACTGGGATCAAATAGAAACGAAAATTGTGGATTTTGATTTTGATGCTGGCGAAACAAAATTTTTTTAAATATTTTTATTTTTTTTTTGATATCGTTACTTTAAAAAAAGTTTAGTTTATTTTGTTGCGCAGCCTTGGTTTTAAGCCGGAATCAGTGCAAACTAAATCAGTGCGATATCGGATACCCACTAAAGGCTTTAACATAAAATTCCGATTTCTTTTACACACATATGTATCTCTATTTCGCTATTTGCTAACTGTAGCGACCATGCAAAAAAATTATGAATATCCAAGAATAATTGTCCTTTATCTAACGAAATACTCAAGCAAAGTGAGTAAAATTTTAATCAGTACTACTTTGATGTTTATAGATTTCAAAAATGTACTTCATTTGTGCCAATGCCTAAACCGACTTTTGGCCCCTTTTTTTTAAATCGAGCCCATTGTGGGTTGCACGTTGCAAGTTGCACTGCATGCCGCTGATAGTAAAAGAAACTGTGCAACATAGGTACAATAAAACCATTTAAACACACACCTGTACATACAAACATACATGTACAACTGTGGCAAGTACTGCTGCATGTTAAGTTCCTCTATACATATGTATTTGTACATATGTAAACAGAGTTAAATGTATTTGCAACAACACCAAAGTGGGCGCCCAAGGCAAAAATTGTTTGACGCAAAGTACAACATTGCAAGTTTGTTTGTTTGTTCTTTTGTTTGTTTGATTGTATGCACATACGTACACACATATGTACATAAGGATAAGTGAGCGCGTGGTGTTGTCGGTGGGACGCGGTGCTGCAAACACGTGTACCACTTTAAAGTCGTGCGAATGCAATCTATTCGAGATCATGTATTAATTGCACGACTTTATTGCTGCGACGGCGCGCCTCAAACGCCCCTACATACCTGAATAAGTTGGTGCATCTCAGTGATCCCGCCCGTTTACATGCAACGGCTTCACTTGTGCTGCTGTCATGCGACATTTGCCAGTCTGTCGATCTGTGTATTGGATTTTTAGTTTTGAAAGAACAACACCGATTTATTCGACTTCATCACATTGGTGGTAATTTCAACTATTACACTTTCCTTCTTTTTTGCTTAAGGCTAGCAAATATGTCAGGTGCATAGTTCAGCTAATGTTTGGCGCATTCATTCAAGTGGGCAAATAACCTTAAATTAGGAATGACCGAATGGGAACGTTGGAAAAATTTAGATAATTTCTTTTTTCGTTAAATGTTTTTCTAACGTGGAATAGTAAAAAAACGTTTATCTCGAATAGTTTATGAACTATATTCACCTTCTTCTACGCTATCCATAACTCTAGGGCATACATCAAGATAGGTACCATGATAAATTTATTTCTTCCTCTCCGGTTCAGGTCTTCTGCGAAAAGGAATCGCACAGATACAAAGGTTCGGTTCAGGTGACTGCCACTGAGGCACACTTAGGTCAGTTTAAGAAGTCTCTTTGAGTTACCACCAACACTAGGAAAGTCAACCCCGGGACCCCCGGAATTCGACCATATGAAGCATGCTGTGTTGTCGGAAATCTGCACATAGCAAAACTTCGAGATTAAGACTCCTATGCCAACACCGATACTCCTTCTCGAACCATTTAGAAGACTTGATGAAGGCCACCAAGTCATTTATGTCCAGATTCGCGACACGGCTTATGCTCTCCAGGAAGGAATTTCCCAAAAAGCGCCTTCTCGCGCCACTTAAAGCAGTGCAGTTGCAGATGAGGTGCTCCACCGTTTCTTCATCCACATCGTATTAGGGACATTCCATAGTGACTCCTGGGACATTTGACTCGTGAGCTTAGTCAACTTTGACTCAGTTTATTATTGGGACATCAAATGTTATGAAATATATTTATCGACATGGATAAATATCCAATAAAATAAATGCATCAAAAGAATTGGCGAAATAACAAGAAATAGGTTTATAACTACTCAGTAAGTGAGTGTGACTCCTGGGACACCGAAAAATCCCTTTGTTGCACCTTTGTGAGCACGAAAACGAATTTTAGCTTTATGTTGAACTTTGAACTACAATTTGTATATGATCGAAAGTACATACCACATAGAAAGATCAGTATTAGCTTTTTGAAACTTCTTACAAAGGTTAAAGAGTGGGCCATTTTCCTGTTTTTCCGTGATACAATTTTTAAGTTTTTTTAGTTTTATCGATGCAGTTCCCTAAAAAATTATGCATTTATTGTAAAGTTCTGTCAGAGTAGTGGGAGTTTATGGCATTTTAAAAATTTGGTACTTTTCCTCTTTTGGGTGGAATGTCCCATTAACAACTCCAGCACCTACACCTAGCCCTGCTGCGAGCATTCCAATAAGACAGTTCCCAGTTAAAACAAACAGTGCAATGTTATTACCTCTATTAATTTGGATATTTCCAACCTTCTTCCGGCGCATCCTGAAGCCGAGCGTGCTCAAAATTCAGTTTTGAAATAATGAGTTTTTCAAAAAAATAAAAACCCGGTATTGTTCCCTATAAAATTCTACACTTCTGGCCCAATTTTCAGCTTTCTATCGTTTTTCAGTTGGGAGTTATCCATACGAAAACATGGCAAATTTTCCAAAAAATAATTTTTTTTTTTTCAAAGTGAGAAACTTGAATGTGTATTTGAAATAGTTGGTGTAAGAGAAGGATATAAAATTTTATTATTCTGCTTTTTCCATTACAATAAGTGATGCTTATGTAATCGATTAGTGTTTTTTTTTTGGAACTAGATGTTCTAAAAAATTAATTTTTAGTAAAAAACTAAACGTGCCTCTTTTCTTAAATTTTTTTTTTTTCAAATGGATTTTTTTAAGTTGCGCAAAAACGTTGCAAATGTAAACATTCAGCAGTAAAATATGATCCTTTGTGACGAATAATCCGAGTTCAGAACCAAAAATAAAGTGCGCATTTAAAAAAAAAGTGAGTTTAGAAATTGCATTCCAATTTTAGTTAAAAAAAAAACAGCTAACGGTGAAACTCCTTATTCCCATATAAACATACATACTTGTGTCAACAGAAAACTTTTAATATCTCGAAACAAGAAAATTGGAGAAAACCATTTTTGTATACATACATATGTACCTGAACCTGCATATTTCTTTTTATTAACTCAGACACACTCTAGTTATATGTAGCTATTTACTACGTTTTATCACTGTTAACTTAGTTCTTAGTAAAGATTTCAGAATAAAGAGAAAAAATTTCACTAACGAGTTAAAACGTAGTTTTTTAATAGTTATGGCGATTCTGATGCAAACAAATTGATTTCAGGTTTAAAAAAGTTATCAATGTGTTGCAGTATGGCCGTGAATGTGGTAAAGTGCTACACATCTACAAATCTTGTAGATGCATAACGCTTCTTATTCAAAGAATTGATTTCAGAATTTAAAGAAAAAACATATGCTATCAATGGGTTAATACCAAGGTCTGAAACCGATTAAAATAACGTTCCGGTTTCGGTTTCGGTTTTTGCAACGTGTTTCGGTTTCGGTTCCGGTTTCGTTCTACAAAATTTATTTCGGTTTCGGTTACGGTTTCGTTCCGGTTTCGGTTTCCAAATAAAAACACCAAAAAAAAAAAAATTTAACTACTAAAATACTCAAGTACCTATGTAGCTGCGAAATAGGTCTGAATTTTCATAACTTTTTTCCTGTGGCCATGATGGGATTTCTCCAATATAATAATACATTTATTAACGCTATGCATGGATGAAATTTCTGTAAAACAAATTCCTAAAGTTAACTATACTTTTTTATTAAAAATGGAAGCCAAATGAAATGTATAAATCGTTAAAAACATTAAAATTAGTGGCGCTTTCTGAGACAAGCCTGAACATTTCTTTTACGGATCTCGTAAATTTGTTTCGATCGCTTCATTCAACTATAGTCAAACTTCCTCTTTCAGAATTTTGAAAAACGTGGCTCGACAATCTTTCATGAAAACTTTCAGGGTACCTGTTTGTAAAAGGAAGTACCTATATGCCCACTCACAGAAGTAAGGTATTGAAAAAATTCAAAACTGTTTGGAACCGGTTCCGGCTTTTGAAACGGTTTCGGTTTCGGTCTTTTCCAGATCAAAATAACGGTTACGGTTTCAGTTTCGGTTTTGAAAAATTAATCGGTTTTAATCGTTTACGGTTACGGTTTCGGTTTCGGTTTCAGTCCTTGGTTAATACATAGCCGCTAATGGGTTAATATAATACACATTGGCTATTTTTGTACAGACATACAAATGTTGATTTAAATAATTTGGTTATAGATCTTGAAAAAAGAATTGGTCACCAAAGGGTTAATGCATGACCGTTAATGGGTTAAGATTCCAAAAATGACTCGTTTTAGTGTAGATACTACAAATATGATATGATAATTTTGATTTAGGAATTAAGTTAAAAAAAAATTTGGGTCACAAATGGCTTAATGCGTGGTCGTTAAAAGGTTAAAATTCTTGGGATTTACTATTTTAGTATCGATATACCGATTCTGATTCAAGAAAATTAAATTCGAAACTAAAATAAAAAACATAGGTCACCAACGGGTTAACCCATGGCGGCCAATGGGTTAAGATGCTACAGATTAACTGCTTTATTGCAGATAAAGCGATTCTGATGTAAAAAAGTTGATTTCAGAATTTTGAGCGTCCCCATATACCTATATAAGTGGCCCCAGTGTGTCTAGATCTATTAGGACCCCATTTTCGCCAGGTTTGTTTGGATATCCGGCATCCTTGCGGTTGTAGGCATCTTTCGTTGGCTTTACGGAGTGTGTGCTCGTTCAGCATTAGTTTGTATGTGGCAAAGAGTATACCTAAGCGCTCTTTATCACGAAGGAACCTGCTTGGTCGTGCCCTGCCTAGCAAGTTCGTCTGCCCTACAAGTTCCCTAAGTTCCGGGACCCATGTGGGGTTCACAACCACAAGGTCAATAGGTTCCCGATATATTTTACCTATCTGGACTTATTTAAGAAAATTTAAGATAGGTGGCAACCCTGTAAACTGCCTGAAGTTGCAACATCCAAATATAAAGTCTGAGAATGAAGCATATAATCTATAAGCAATATTTGATCCAAATTTCTACACCCGTTCCTAAGATATCGGTCGATATACGAAGGGGGCAGCCCTGTCTGAAGTCATCTTTATTAGAATACGGCCAAAAATTCCTTTCATTTGATACCTATGGTGGCATATTTAAAAAAATTGAGATGGGGAAACCCCCGAAACCGGCGGGAGTAGTAATACCCAAGTAGAAAATCTTAGAAGTCTTGAAGTCCCGACTGCGCTGTTCAGTCGGCCATCTTGGATTTGTCCATGTTTGCCCCCAATACAGTATTTTCGAATCACACCAACGCTAAAAGTAGATGAATGTGGCAATTATTGGCCTTGCGTACAAACTGATGACGTCACATCTGTCAAACCCGGCGAAGTCATTATTAAGTCTGATTTTCACTAGGTCAAATTTTTACAAATTCTATCGACTTTATCGAAATAAGCAACCAAATCCCGATGAAATTTGACACCATTTGACCTAGTGAAAACCAGCCTTTAGTATCGCTTAAGACACAATCTTCTATATTGTTCATTCATGCTATCTATATACTAAGTTTGATCCAAATCGCTTCACGAGATACACTTACCCCCATATTCATAGAAAAAATAAAGGGTTTAGTAAGCTGCTATAATTCAAAATTTGTATGAAAAAGTCATTTTAAAAATTTTTATAAACCTATTTTATTTTTTATGAATAACAGCCTAAAAGTTTTATTTTCAGCTGCGTTCAAGTTTTCATATCCGTTGCATCGCCTCCTAAGAAGTAAAAAAGTTGCGATTACAGCCCTCTGTTTGCTTCCTTCTACAAGCATTTAGCAAGCACATAGTTCCCATATGGCTAAACTATGTTCGTTTTAAAACTTTCGACTAATCCTCTCACACTTCGCCATCAAATATTTGCAGCCAGCATTAGTAAAACAAAGTAATTGACCTGCTTTTGTTGGACAAACCTCAAATTTGTGGTAAACTTTTATCGATGGAAATTGCTTATTTGTTTCACAAAAACCATACACAGAACTCTTACTTCGAGGTGGAGGATGAGGGAGCGCCATAATGGCGACAATAGCCAACAATACAGAAACCATCAATGTGACCAAATATAATCACCACTGCTGACATTATCGATTGTATGGTCGATGGCTTGGTGGTAACGGTGTTAAGAGGGCAGCAGAGAGACGTTCTACCACTTCTATTAGAGAGTTAAAGAGCCACAATAGATGGTTAAGAGAACGTGTTAACACAAGAAGTTTGTCAATAGCACACGCCCAAGCAATCCATTATGTAATAGCTTAAGTTGGGAGGGAAGATAAAAAAAATCAAATGGCACATTAACAAAAGTTATGAGAAAATATTACAAATATAAACAGCCATTAAACTTAGTGTATGACTAGTGGGTTTTATTTTCCGAAAAAACTTTCCAAGCCGTAAAGAAAAAATGCCTTATTCCAAGGAAAAATTTTCTTTAAATGGCTCCAATGACATGGCTACCTAAACATAAGTTCGGGTAAGCCGAACATTAAATACCCAGCGATTTCTAGTTCCATCAGGAATATTTTCCATACCACCATGTGACCTGCAAATTTCCCTCATCTTACCTTATCTTACTAACACACTTCGTTCTCTGCGTCGAAGACTAACACAGTTCGCATTACACTCTAAAATCACCTAAATTGGCATAATTCGGTAACGGAAATGGCTAAAATGATATAAGTTGATAGGTGAATCCCCTCGTAATTATATAATCATTTTTTGATAAATTTTTCAAAGTGGGCACCACCTAGCTGCTGTTTGAAACAGATTTTTTGATCAAATGTCAATTGTTTGTTCCAAAAAAACAACATAATCAGATCAGAATTACGGAGTTTTCCCCGGGGAATGAAATATAAAACCTTGGCAAAAAATCCGTAGTTTGTTATCTATCTTTTCACATGCCTTTCTCTCGCTAAGCCTTACCTTCTAAGGTACTTCATCAAATCGAATGTTCGCAAAGCGTCTCATCCTTTTTCTTACTCCTTTTTTATTGCTATATAGATACCAGTTTAAGTGTATCCTTCTTTTTTCCTTTTCCTTGAAGGGTACGTCCCCCTTCACTCAACATTGCCATTATATGTATGACTTGTCTGGATATGAAACTTTTAGTCTGTCGATTCAACATTTTTTGACTCCATCTCCCCATTTTTTTCGTTACTTCTTCTCCACTTTATCCCATCTCCTTTGTTTTCTTGCTGATCTGTCACCGCTTGCCTATCCCTCCAGCCCTATCTCTACCACCTCTAGATCAGTAGTCGACTCAGAGAGAGCGCTCGCTGTGTTAAAGCATAAGTATTTTGCTCCCAGGAAAGTATTTGCCGGCCTATGCTCTAGATCCACTACCTCTACCTCTATCCCGCCAAATCTACATCTGTAATGATTTTTATCTTCCCTCAAGCTTTGATCTGTCTCATTCTTATCTCTATTTCAGCTTCACCCACTTTTAGGACTGTATTTAGATGGAGGACTTGGCTATAAGTTCCCATAAGAAGCCGAAACATATCAAATATCTATGTTTCGAAACAATGTTAAATTTGTTCTAGGACTTCCGATACGAGATATATTGATTTAAACATCTCATTATCAAAACTTTAGTGAAATATTTATTTGTAAAATCATCTATCTCATAAATTCTCACTTCCACTTGACAATAAATGTGCGTATCTGCATTGGATCCAAGGTAATATCAAATTTGCTCTCAGCGTCCCGCTTCTTGGCCGACAGTGGCGTGTGTTTTGCTTGATAATATTCAGGCTTTGTCACCTTCGAACCCTCTGGCTGGAATTTAAAACGACTCATTTCGCTCAAACTCATGCTACCATCCAAAGTAGTTTCGCGTATCTCTTCACCACCCAGTTGATCGAAAAGTGAGCGCAAGTTGAAACTCACAGCAGCAGACTCGCTTTTATCCATAATGTGCTCCAAACGCACTAGTCGTTCATTCTCGCTAAATGGCTCAAGTGTTAACAAGTGGACAGATGGGGGTAAGCTGAAAGCGGATAGCTCGCTTACATTCGCAGTGCTATCCTTTGTCGCACTACTAAAGAATGTCCAGAAAGGCATATGAATTTGTTGTTGTTCAAGACGCTCATAACGCGACGGTGTGCTCTCTACATCACCTAGCACCAAATAAACTTTACCGCGCGCCACCACACCCTGACCAAATGCAGTCTCATTGAGCGCTTCAGCCACACCAAAAGCATCATCACGTAACAAGCGACGATGCAACATCAACTCGAGCTCACCATCCCGCAAACTGCTGCCACCCTGTGCACGATCGTTGAGTAGTGCAATACGTTTCGTGTTATCTTCAATGGCAATGCGCGCCGTGACTGGATAATAATTGCCCGAAACCGACTCTGTCATATTGGGTTTAAAGTATTCGCGCTGATTGCGTTCACGGCGCATCATTTCACGACCATTGGAATCGGTATAAAAGGTTCCATTTGACTGCAGGCTGCTTGTGAAACGTGTTACCACCTCTTTACCTATATTATCGTTGATGGGTATTGGACCTATAAGCCATTGGAACTCGACGCGACTTTCGCCCTCGTAAATGCGTATGACTTGCGAAACCCAATCACTAAAACGCTGATGTACCTCCATCACTTTGGAGCCTGAATAAATGCTGAGGCTGACGGTGTCGCCGATAAGAAACTCAGTGCCATTCGGGCGGAAGATGTATGCACCCGAAGAACGATTCTTGAATTCCTCATTATTGCCAGCTGCGCCCTTATAATAATAGAAATCCTGCCGTATGTTCTCTGTAACGCCGTTCATTTGTACTTTGCTGAGGTGGCCGCTGGATGAGAAAGTTAATTTTACGAGCTGTGAAAGTAGAGACAAATTAGTTTTATGAAGGTCTTCAATATTTATCAAAATTTTTCAATTAATTTCATTTCATGTAGCGAAATCTTAATACCAGACCTACCAAACTAGTGAAGCAATTGTCATCAATTCGGAGCGCCAAATTGACACAGATTATTACGATCTTTGCCTGGCCTCGGTCGCAATGAAAAAACGTAAGTGAGACTGTGTTGATGAGAGCGCACCAACCGCACGAATGCATTTAAATGAATGACGGACTTACCAACTGAGCATAACAAGCGAAGCAAATTTTAGACAATTGTCACTCTAGTTGGCAAGACTTTCTTAAAATATCTCAACTTACCGATGTTTGAACAGTCGTGTCAGCTCTTTGCTCAGCATCAGTGCTTACAGTCCTCAACTTCAGCTCCCTACTTCTGCGTATCTCGTTGAAACGTTTTGGAATTATTTTTAAGCCAAGTTTTTCGATCTCATTAAACGACGCATTTGCGTGGAGTGAGGTACTCTGCTTTTTGATATAGTAACTACACAGCTTTGGTACATAAGCCGAAAAGACGAGCTCGTGTGTAGCGTCACTCGATCTAAAACTCAAGTTCTGTACTTCCTTTGCTATGGGCACCAGTTCAGAAGCAATGATGTGACCTTGAAGTTTATAATACATTAAAAAAGCTACATAAATATCGAAAGATAGACCTCTCACCTTCACTGTCGGTTACCACGTAAGACACATTCTTCACTGGTATGCGCACATATTGGCTCGCTGGCTGAGCTATTGGATTGTAGATGGTCACAACTACGCCATCTATGCTATTCTGCGTAAAATCACAAACGCTAATATTCAATTGCAGACAACTCACAAACTCGCCACTCGTGAAGTTTGTCAATTTCTGTAAGGCAGTTCGAGCGCTCGTTTGCGCCGAATCTATAGCTGCCGACAAGAGACGATCGTAATCTCTAGCGACATGTTGCTTCTCAGTGCCAGTAATAGCATCATGATGCTGCATTACACCCATCGCATGACGTAGTTCATCCAGATTGTTATGAGCAGCGGTATCGGTGAGATTTGCAAGTGTTACAAGCTGCTTGCTGACCTGTAGGAAATGGTTTCCATCGCGTTCGAAACGTTTCTGTGTGGGACGCGAGCTGTAGTATCCAGTCCAGTAGCTGTGCCAATCGCTGGAGTATGGGAAGAAGTCCTGAGTCTTATTGGGCCAGGTAAGCGGTGATTCGTGCAAAGCTTTGAGGTAGCAGGCGGGTGTGGAATAGAACACGTTCACTTTGGAGCCGTTCGATTGACGTGCGTTGACATATCTTGCGAGGGGTATAAGGCCAATATGAATAATAGGGGTATGTGATATAAGAAAACAACTTACTTAATCAATTTATCCATATTTTTGAAATTCATCACAGCATTCTGATAGTTGAAATCATCACCCATTGGCGTGAGTACATGTGTACCGCGATAACGTGCCGCTACATTCTGAATGTAACTGATAAAAGTATCAACGCGCTCTTTCACATTATTATCATAACTATCGCCATCGATGATTGGTGCATCAGAGCAAAGCGCATCGAAACAGAAGCCAGGTGGTGCCGAGTAATGTCCATAAAGCAAGCCCGTGAACAGCTCAGCGCTCTCACCTAAATTTTCGCTAGCTTTCCATATCATTTCTGCGCTCAAATTTTGTAAACGCGCGCTCTTATCGAGCCAATCCATGCGCGCAAAAAATTCTCCATCGTATCCCATTTGAGCAAAAAGTGAGGCCATTTCGCGTGAATGACCAAAAGGATCGATTTGCCAGCCGACATGAGGACGGCCGCAAGTACCGAATGTTTCTTGAAGTTTTCTGAAAATGTTTTAATATTTACATAGTCATCTTTCAAATTACTGTACAGGTACTCGTATGTAGGTACTCACTTTAAACCAATCGTAAATTGATCAATCACCGATTGATAATGCACAGCTGCTTCGTCATTCATCGACCATGCACCACCTGCGAATTCTAAACGTCCAGTTTTAACTAGTGTGCGCACTTGCGATTTCAAATCAGCTGTTTGTTCGTTATACCATTTGAAGAAGAAGGCAGATTCAACGTAAATGAAACTGTTAGAATTCGAGTAAATATATTATTTTCTATTTGTTTCAGATTGTTCTCTTCCAGCATGATAATATTTACCGTCTCTTAGCATCTTTGAGTAGCTCCTGTATCACACTGTCTAGTATATACTGTACACCAGCTTGTTGTATACCATTTCGTGAACCGTAATAATACTGATCGACGGTCTTTAACCAGCCAACATCATCGTGAGAGTGTGGAACTAAATGAACGTTGATCATGTTTGCCTTGCCAGATGGGCAACTCTGCAAAGTAAGGGAAGAAAGTGTTTAGAAAGCGATTGTCTAGGAAAGCTATCACGGCACAAAACTTGTATACTTAAGTATATATATCTGTGGTCATAAGCAATAATAGCCTAAGTCGACTTAAGAAATTAGCCCAGTCGAAATTTTTGCTGGCGAATTTTTGTAACAAAACTGTTTTATATATAACTAAGACAAACGTATTGGATTTAATTGTTTGTAAAGAAAGTAAAAAAGGACCAATGAAAGTCTTGAAAAATGTCTCGATGTTGCTATTCAAAATCACCAGAAAAATTTCAACTGGTCTAATTTCTTAAGTCGACTGAGGCTGTTATTGCTTATGACCACAGATATATGGGTCATTCCATATGGTATTTAGCACTAAAATTTAAAAATGCCCACTATATTTTTGTTTCTGCTGAGAATGGAAAATAAGTCGACCCCTATTTTTTTATTTTACCCATAGTGGTAAATTTTTTGAGTTATGAATATTTGAATTTTAGGCATTTTGAAAATTGAAATTTTTCATTACTTTCTAGTTCGTGAACCAATTAACGGAATTTGATAAAATTTTAGGACTGGCCTAATGAATGTTAGATCTATATACAAAAACATTACATTTTGGCCTACCCTGCGACCAATAGTTCACGTAACGTTATACATAACTTCGTATAACTAAACAACCGTTTAAATGACCACTGAAAATTATTAAAAGACCAATTTATGATTAAATAAAAAAACGAAATTCAATTATACTCTTTTTCCTCAATTACAAATTGTTTCTAAAAATTTTGTAAAAAATTAAAAAAAAAATTAATTTTTAATTTTAGGTTTTTTTTAGATAGATCTAACATTCAGTTCAGCCAGTCCTAAATTTTGATCAAATTCCGTCAATTGGTTCACGAACTAGAAAGTAATGAAAAAATTCAATTTTCAAAATGCCTAAAATTCAAAAATTCATAACTCAAAAAATTTACCACTATGGGTGAAATAAAAAATAGGTGTCGACTTATTTTCCATTCTCAGCAGAAAAAAAATATAGTGCGTAATTTTTAATTTTAGTGCTAAAATTCATATGGAATGACCCATATATATATTAGTATATTTAAACAAGGGAGTGAATGTCTCTAGTAAGTCGGATGCTAAGTTAAGGGTAGGTGCCACGTAGACGGAAGATAATTACTGTTTCCATAGGACCCCTTTAGATAGTAGGGATTAACTTGGTCCAAAGTCTCGAGAACCATGCAGAACCTACACAATTAGTAGTTCTAAGGAGAGTGGTAAACTTCCAATGACAATCACATGTTAAATGCCTACGCAAAATTGCATTGCTTGGGTTTTAATTGTTGATATGGTCAGCTGAAAATCTCTACTATTTCTCGTTCAAATTAAAGTTAATTGGTATGTTCCATAAATTTATTAGACACCCACTCCTTGATTTTGTGAAAAAGTCCCTTTTGAAATTTAACCACGTATTTGCAAAAAGCCATCCTGCGAAACTTATTGAAAAATACGCTGTATTGCATTGTTTATTCAAAACAAATAGGTTCCATAAACGTTGTTTTATTTATTTATTTCGGGTTTTGTTGAGAAAAAGAATTTTAACTTCAATACATTAAGACTAGGGATGTCAATTTTTCGGGTTTTGGCCATCCCGGGATTTTCGTGATATGATTTTAAATAATACACTTCAATAGAAAGTTATAAATTATAAATAACTTATTAGGTATTCTTTTTTTTGGTAGTTGAATTCCTACATGCTCAAAAATTCATTGAACTTTTTTAATTTTATATACCTCAACGCAGCTATAAGTGCAACCATGACTTAGAATCCTGCAGTTCAGAAAAATATTTTTAGCTAATTTCTTATAGAATCTAATACATAAATTGGTAATTAGGTTTCAAAAATCTATGCGAAATTCGAGAAAATTCAGCAAATTCTTAGGTTTCTTATCAGAGTTTTTAGAATATTTTGAAGTATATGTCTAAGCTGAAGCTAAGTGGTGGGCGGAGAGTAGTTTATTATTATATGTATTTAGTTATTGGGTAAGGAGTATGAGCTGTGGCACAGTGGTTGACGTACCCAACTCACATTTCGGCGGACAAGGTTCGAATCCCGCCGCCACCGGTATTTTTTAATTATTATTTTTTTTTTTTTTTTTAATTTTTAATTATAAGCAAGGACTGAAACCGAAACCGAAACCGTAACCGTAACCGATTAAAACCGATTCATTTTTCAAAACCGAAACCGAAACCGTAACCGTTATTTTTTTCTGAAAAAGAACGAAACCGAAACCGTTTCAAAAGCCGGAACCGGTTCCAAACGATTTTGAATTTTTTTGTGGACACATACCTATTTTATTTTAAAAGAGGCTACCCTGAATAATTTTCATGAAAGATGATTAAGCAAGACACTTTTTGACCTCAATATCAAAATTTCGAAAGAACTGAACTATAGGCGAATGAAGCCATCGAAAAAATTTACGACAACCGAAAAAAAAATGTTTAGTTGCCGTCTCAGAAAGCGTCATCATATTAACGTTCCATTTTAACATTTTTCTAATATAAAAAGTAGAGTTAATTTTTTAAACTTATCGGTCAAAAGTCCACCAAATTTTCAAAGATTTTCAAATTAATGACCACTAACTTATAACATACATACTTATATTAAAGAAAATTTTTTTCCATAAATAGCGAAAGTAATATTTATTACCATATATTGGAGAAAATTCTTCATGAAAACCGGAGTAAAGTTATAAAAATTCAGACTTATTTTGCATTTAGGTACATATTTGAGTTTTGTAGTAGCACAATTTTTTTGTGTTGGTGTTTTTATTTGGAAACCGAAACCGGAACGAAACCGTAACCGAAACCGAAATAAATGTTGAAGAGCGAAACCGGAACCGAAACCGAAACACGTTACAAATCCGTAACCGAAACCGGAACTTTATTTTAATCGGTTTCATACCTTGATTATAAGTGGACTGTAAATTCCATTTATTTAATTTTATTGTTGTTACTAAATGAGGGTGAGCGTTAGCACTAACGAGTTTGCAGTTAGCAGCAAAAGCTGAATCAGCACTAGGCTCCGACACAGGCATCTGGATGACTGCTCACTTTACCCACATTTTATTTATTTAGGGACTGGTCCCTTCCAAAATATTTTATATGCATCGTTGTCATTAGGAGCGTAGATCCCCTTCGAATCGTATGCATAGGAGGCTAGCGCATTGCTAAAACCACGATTTGTTGAAGCGGCTATAAACTATGTATTCCGAAAATTCCATAAACTTTCTGCGAATTACATTGGTATGTAATGCAGAAGATATGAAATGAACGAAATAATCATAGCTTATGCCGCGTAAACAGTATGCGATTTTGTTGGCCGTTTGATTCTAGTATAAGGTGTTAATCTTAAGCTTTTAAAAAATGTCTCTGAATTTTGAAATTAATTTTTCTTAACGTTTTCTTACATACACCTTTATAATTTTAATTTGTTTTAAGGAAAAATTACTTAACAACATTCAAGTCAAGGGCCTGAAAATTACGTACAACATTTTCGCTACGGGAATCATTTCCAATGACAGTATCTTCGCTGTTGGATTAACTGTAGAAGTTTGTTGTTTTTAAAATGACAATTCCTTCGCTGTTGAATTAACCCAAAAATCCGTCAGTTTTACCAAATTTTGTTGATTAAAAATTTGCAGTTCTATGACTGTTGAAAAATTTCGTTGAAATAACTAAAATTTGGGCAAATCAACAGAATTTGGTTAATTTCAGGATAACAGTTCGAGACTGTTGATTTTACCACTGAAATTTTTTTCTGTGTATCTACAAAATTTCTAAGTGTGAGTATTAAGCTAATCGCTACGATTAAAAAATTGATTATCACCGAAGCAATAAATTAATTATTGATTTTTACGATTTTATCAATAAAACTATAGTAAAAAACTTTGACGAAATAAAGTACGTAAATGTACATTGATCTGCTTCAAAAATCCATTATGAAATACCTCAGCTGACCCTAAATAAAAAATTACCATTAGCATTGATATTTTTAGGGATTTTACTTTATTTAAAAAAAATTTAAATTTAAATCGAAAAATAAATAGAAAATAATAAATCAAAAAAAAAACAAAACATAATGTAGTGTTCATGCTTAGTTTAAAAGCAGCATTTTCCATTTTCGGTCGTACATTTGAAAGGGGCGTTCATGCTGCCGCATTTTGAAAATGAGCATTTAGCTAATTTTAGAATGCTTTCAGATAAACTCCATTTCTTCTATAAAAGTGAGTTCGTGGGTAGAGAAACCGACTTCCTAAACAAACTTGGGAACTTTTCACCTCGAAAATTGAAACTTTTAACAGGAGAAATTATTACATAAGTACGTTGACTTGCTTAGTGAGAAGATATCCTAATATAAACAGCGGTTCGCCCAAAAGTATGCAGCATTTTTTCACTTTTTCTTCATACAAGGAAACATTTGTTCGTACTGTATCTTCGAAGATGCTAAAGCTAATGCAGAAATAAAGTAGCATTTAGTTGCGTTTAGCTTTCAAAATTGTATGGAAAAAATGGAATGGGCTAAATGCTAAAATGCGAAATGCAGGCTCAGCATGAACAGCACATAAGAATCCAAATATCTCATCAAAGTCTCGAAGTATCAAAATTCATAAAAATTTCGTAACATCAAAAATTAGAATACCCTAGTACTAGTAAAAAATACAGCAGGTATAAACAATTTTCGAGCTAAGCTCCAATAAGAAACATTCAAAAAAAATTTATTATATTGATTGTTTTTTAAAAAAGTTTTGAAGTGAATTTTGTATAAGTATAGGCCCATTCATTTTCGATTTCCATTTCAGTTCATTCACACTTTATTTCCCTATTATCCCATGAGCAAACTCTTTAAGAAAAAACTACTCACGATGGTCACTCTTATATATATCTTTCTCATTAAGGAATACATCTAAAATGCAGCACTTGCAACATCACTACACCAATTACCAGCCTACGATGATCAAACAAAAATAGAAAACCACTCAATTATAGTGTCTTTAACCCACCTTATAGCCACAAGCAGCATGAACCTGTGGAACACGCAAGATCGCAGCAAACACCACACAAATTGTGCCTAAACCACAAAGTAAACGCATTTCGTCGGCCAACTATAGTTACACAAAAAAAATAATTATTTACATAAATTTATTTCTTTCTATGTTCTTGACCGGACACGAAACTGTCAACACCAAGCCACCACTTAGAACTAGCACTATTGATTCGCCGCTAAGAACGACACCTTTTTATACATAACAAAAGGGTCGCAAGAAAATTATAGCAAACTGACTTTATTACTAAAAGTTTTAAACAATAACATACAATTAAATTTTACTGATAAGCGAACTTAGCTGTGAGTGGAATTTGAGTAGAATTTGAGTCATTTTTTTCGTGATATGCTGAGAGAGCGAGACGCTCTATTTCAGAATGGTTTTTTTAATTCATAAAGACTTGATAGAGAATGAGATTTGCGTGTATTTTTTCTCTTGCTTATAAAAAAAATAGATGGCAGGTTTCTTAAAGCTTCTTCTTTCTCGTAGAACAGTTTATACTAAACATTTTGCATGCGTTATAAAGAATAGTATGGTTAAGTGCTCGGCCTACTACACCAAGCAGTGCCAGGTTAACCCTAAGGCAAAATAGGCAACTGCCTATAGGCCCCGCATAGACCCGAGGCCTCGTCCATGAACGAAAACTTTATTTGAAAACTGGTATGCAATTTCCCAACAACAAGGTTAAAGCAATTCACGATTAATATCGCATGATAGTTCGGTGAAAATACACATTTGAAAACAGATTGTTTTCCACAGAGCCAAATTTTGGTAGAGAGCTCAGATTCGCCGTCAGAAAGAAAACTTCAAAACTCCCCATCGATCCCGTAAACGGAAAGTTTATTCAAAAAATTTCCTGAGACCAAGTTGTAGAAATCTATACAAATATGGTCCTGAAATTTTTTCTCTAAGATATCGTGATTGTAAAGTTTGCTGTGGAAAATATATGCCACATACAGAATTTTCAGTATTTTTCCCGAAAACTTTAGTATGCCTAGAAAAATTTCCATTTACCGTTTATTTGCCACGAAGTTTCTCATCGACAATGAAAATAGTTTTTTTTTGTAAATCCCCTAGTTTTCGAGCTAGGTCCTTATTTTCTCCATGAATAATATAAAAAAATACTAGTCTGGTAAATTTAGTTTATCTTGTATAAAGAAAAACTGCCAAAGAGCCAATTTTTTGTCAGGAGCCTAGTTTCACCCCCAGGAAGAAAACTGCATAGGTCCCCATCGATCCCATTTGGCATAAAAACGTTATTGGGGGACAAAAAAATTTGTGTCTCTACAAAAATTTCGCTCTGTGGGAATTTTTGTTATACAAGATAACTATATTTTCCCACACTAGTAGTTTTGGATATTATGGATGGAGAAAAGGTGGCTCGAGAACTATAGGCTTTACAAAATAATTATTTTCATTGTCGATGGTGAACTTCTTGACAAATAAACGGTAAAGCAAAATTTTTCTACGCATACTAAAGTTTTCGAGGAAGATCCTGAGAAGTCCGTACGTGGCATATACATATGTATTTTCATATAATTTTGACCACTTCGATAAGGGGATGCCACTTTACGAAAGTAAGCCTGACATAAATAATCACCAATAAGTCGGCGTAGATTATGTTTGACCGTCGAAAAATCTATAGGTGTATTCACCACAATAAATGCCAAAATGGTACTTTGCTGTCAAATATACCATTTTCATCCATTTGGTTTATTCAAAAAATGCATTGTCTAGGGGCCCCAACAGGATTTTTTCATACGGCCCCGGAAGGTGTTAATCCGGTCCTGACACCTAGTCGTATCATATCAAAAACCAACATCAAAAATTATTTAGAAAAAGACTTTTCTAAATGGTGTCGCCCCTCGGCAGTGGTTTGTCAAACTCTCCGGGTGTATTTTTGCCAAAAGAAGATTCTCAACAAAAAGTGATTTGCTTTGCAATATCCGTAAGAAGTTGGCAAAAAACGGTAGGTCCCGCCAATTTGCAGGAAAAAACAACCGGGTGTAGCCGGTACACACGAAAGAAGTTAACTGCTTAAATTCAGAAATAACGAAATATGAATAAGATGTATTCGTACGGTGACGATCCGTTCTGTTTTTGGCAGAACAGTTCTGTTTTTAAAAAGCTTGTTCTGCGTATTTTTTTTTCTAAGGAAAATAGCAGAAATGTTCTTTTTTTAAGCAAATGTTCTGTTTTTGTTCTGCTTTTTTGTACCGGCAACCCTTTTAACAAATGTAATAACTCTGTAAAGTTATACGCTGTTTCCACCAAAAGCAAACACTGTGTTATCCTAGCGTGTTTAGAAGCAAACAAAACACCATTCGAAAATTTCATGCAAATCTCATAACCCAAGCCCATTTCAATCCTCTTTTCAAAGCGTGTTTGCTTTGGGTTTGCATACACTTGTGAATTTCTCGACGCAGAGACCGAAGTGTGTTAGTCTTCGGCGCAGAAAACTGAAGTGTGTTAGTCTTCGACGCAGAGTCAAATAGTTTATAGGCGAGTAGCGAAATTTTCACGTGAGGAAAATACCAAGCTTTGAGTAAAAAAGAGTTTTGGTTTTTCAGAAAAAAATTATGGTCACCGTATGTATTCGATAATGGTTTAGATTCACAATTTCTAACATCCATGAAGTGGAACAGGGAACCGATCGATTCGAAAATATCTTATACGTCGTGCGCTTTCCTTCAAATTCTGTACGTGGGTAAAATAATGCCTAAACTAAAAGGGGCCAATACGAATGGGATATAGTTGAAGAGGGGCGTGGTAGAAGAAATGAGGGGAATGAAGAGAAACAGGGGGAAGATAGTGTGAAGGCGAAGAAAGATAGGAAGGAGAGTTGTAAAACGGGTTGTAAATTGCGGTTAGATGTCAGCCCTAAGGACAACCCTACGTGAAATTGTCATATCTGGAATACGGCCGAAAATACGGACGTTCCTAAAACGTACCTTATATTTCAGGTGATATATGATTTCCCTAAAATGCTGGGAATTGGTTAGTGCTACAAAAAAAAATTATATATACACGATTAATAGAGGAATAAACAAGGACTTGTGTTGCATTAACAGTATCTTGCTGGAGAAGTTTTTATTGGACAAATATCGATTGTAATTTTGTTCGTTCGTTCCCGTTCGGACGTTCCAGTTTTTTCCAAAGGAAAGCATAAACTTTTTTCACAGCAAAAAAAATCTTGAGCACATATTTTATTGTAATTGATAAATATAAGCATAAATTTACATTACTTGCACATTCTAAACACCACAATAACATACATTAGAGTGATACTAAAAACTAAAAAAGTTTTTTTTTTGGTAATTAGTTAATAATTGACTGCGAGGGTTAAGTTAACGAGTTCAATCTTTGCAAGGTTTTCTTACTAATTGCCAACTTTTGAGGGGATAACATCTAAAAAATTTTTTTTTTTTTGAATCACCCTAATACACATACATAAATTAAAACTTTTGTATGTAGGGCTGAGTCAAGTTGTTTCCTAAACGTATTGACCGATCATATCCAAATTTGGAATACTAACTTGAAGTTTTCCATACAATTATCTTTAGAAAATTTTTTTGTCGTTCGGACGTTCCAGTATTTGTAAATTCGGGAATCCTTCTGACTTGGGGAGAAAAATTTTTGCCACCAGAAAGAGAATCAGAGTCTGTGTTTTGGGGAAAAAAATTTGAAAGACTAACACACTTCGTTCTCTGCGTCGAAGACTAACACAGTTCACATAAAACTGTGTGGGAACGAAGTGTGTTAGTCTTCGACGCAGAAAACTAAAGTGTGTTAGTCTTCCACGCAGAGAACGAAATGTGTTAGTCTTCGACGCAGAGAACGAACCGTGTTAGTAGTCTTTCACGCTAACTGAACCGTATTAGTCATCGTTGGGAGCGACGATATATGATTTGCAATAGTTTTCCAGATGTCTCTATTATAAGCTACATAGGACCGACTTATGGCTAGATATTTGTAAAAGTAATTGTAGGAAATTCCCAGATGTATTTCAAAAGTCATAACTACTCAGCTACAAAAAAAATCATTGATGATAGTAGGAAACACCTAAGTTTTGTCAGAAACGGTGTTCCAATATCTATAAAATTTTGCAAGGTGATATGTGACATACGTGATGGTATCAAAAAGTTTGGCCTAGATTCATTTTCAAATTTTTCTCTTTGGTTGACACATTTTCGGAAACATCCATATATTGGTAGGTAAGTTGTCCTAGGACCTATATCATTATTATCCCGTTCGTAAAACTACCGCTGGGTATTTGATGTTCGGTTCGCCCGAACTTAGACTTTCTTACTTGTTTATTTTAAATTTACTTGGTATATGAATTTTGCACAATGCCATTTTACAATTTGAATCAAATTTTAACAGTCTGAAAAAAAAAATTCACAAAATAACAAGGTACCAATTCTTTTTTCATCAGATACTAAATATAGTATATCATATCTATCGTTGTATTATGTATGAGCTCAGGCGGTCCAACGCAAAACAACTGCCTCATACGGCCATAAATAAATTCGTTTACTCAAATCAACCTTCTCACTAAAAAGAGAATGAATAAAATTACCCTTATTTAAAATATTTTACAAAAAAAGCACTTGAAGCATCATCGCAAATAACGTTCTAAGTTACAAACTCATAATTTGCCAGGAGAGCAAAAAACGCCTAAGTCATAGTTGTTTAATTTATTTATTTCAACTGTCTCCTTAGCTTTTTCTTTTATATCTTTCATATTATTAGGTTTACACCTACCTCTTGATCTTCCAGTGCCTTTTCGAATCACTTTCGACGCTTCTATGCAAAATGATATATGTCACTTTACATTACCCAACTTTTTCTAAATGCATTTTTACAGTTATGGCGTGCAAAATTTTAGAAAATCTGTTATCTGAACAATGCAAGATAGAAATACGAAAGGCAATATACAATAAAACCGGTTTTGAAAAAATTGAAATTAGAACGTTATTCGCGATGATCCTTCAATTGTAACTTACCGCTTTTTGTGTGTTGAGTAAGAATTAAGTAAAACATACTCCATAGTTTTGTTAGTCAAACCGTCTATATGCTCAAGCTGGTTACCAATATTAGCTAAAACACGATATTCAGTAACCTTATCAGTTCTCATAACATGAAAGACACGCTCGTTCAAGGCACCAAGTTCGAAGCCGCCCTCTTCTTTGAATGCTTTAAAAGCCGAAGTTTTCTTTAGTCTGACCATATTCATGAAAAGTTGTAAAGTGCTGCGAACTTTTTTACGTTGCGCCTCAGCATTGAGGAACGAGTAGTTTGGATTAACAGGTAACCAAGTGGAGTTAGCTATGCTAAAGCCGGCATTTTTAGAAGTATCCCATTGCATCGGTGTACGATATGGATAACGGAAGTCACACACGCCATTCGAGCATTCGACCTCGCCATCGGTCATGCCAATTTCTTCGCCCTGAAAAATTTGTCTGAAAATTAGAAATTCAAACAAATCAGAATGTAGCTCCTTACGTAATAGGTCATAGATGTACCAGGTAAGGCATGATATACAATCGTCAACAAATCTACGAGGTTATATCCCTTCATTGTAGCCACACGCTTGTTGTCATGATTGCTAGTACCCCAATTGGCTACTTTGTGCTTTTTCCATATAACATTCATCCATAAATTGGCGAGATCTTCAATAGTTTTAGCGTTTAGCGAGTCATTTACGCGAACAAAATTGAGATTCATTGGCATCTGGATACCTTTGTGAGTACCATTGCTTATATACCCGCTTAGAGTTGTGGTGTCCGCATAAGACTCTGCTATCAACGCCCTAAACATGGAGTATCGGAATTAATTAGCACCCACATGTAAAATCTTTACATTCGTGTTTTCACTCACCTTGTGTCTCCACCATTTATTTGTTGATAATTATCTAAGAATTCACGAAGCGGAAACAGTACTTGCGCATTTTTTTCTGGTTGATTATATAAATATATAGACACCCCAGGCGAATAGTCCGGATATGTGCCATTTTTAAAACGTTTTTCAACAAAAAATGGCACTGCATCAATACGAAAAGCATCTACGCCACGATCTAACCAAAATTTCATCACATCTGTAAAACGCTCGATTACCTTGGGATTGGTTAAATTAAAATCCGGTTGTTTCGGATAAAACATATGCAAATAGTATTGTTGACGTATGCCATTCCATTCCCACGTCGAACCACCAAAACGCGCTTCCTATAATACAAATATTAAATAATTATTCTACACTGAAACAAATCAGTATAGGTATGCACAAAATAGTTAAGTAACTCACCCAATTACTTGGTGGTATACGTTTACCAGTTTCTTCATCGATTCTACCATCTGCCCATACATAGAAATCATCGTAGTATTCTTCGCGACGTATCGATTTCTGAAACCATTCACACTCATCACTAGAATGATTTGGCACGATATCTAAAATAATCTTTATACCTAATTTGTGCGCTTTCTTAAGCATAGCATCGAAATCAGCCATGGTGCCAAATAGTGGATCAATATCAGTAAAATTGGAAATATCATAACCCATGTCCACCATAGGCGATTTAAAGACAGGTGAAAGCCATGCAACCGTAACACCTATTTGTTTTAAATAATCCAGACGTGCAGTAATGCCATTTATATCACCTATACCATCACCATTGCTATCCTGGAACGACCTTGGATATATATGATAGAGCGTGGCTGATTCCCACCAATCTACTTTTACCGCTGCTGGAACGGTATGAAAGCAAAGTAGCACCGCGGTTACTGCAAGTATTAACCTCGACATTTTTAGTGCTACTGAAGAGCGACAAAACTTAGAATGAGTTTATACGTTGGAAAAAAGTTATCTTTTGTCAAAAATATGTCTTAGTCTAGAAATATGAAAATATTTAACCATATATGTATGTATAATAAAAAAAATATCATTTTTATTATATTCATCAACATCTTATATAGAGACTAGATATCGCCGGTTCCAAAGTAAACAGAAGTATTTCAAAATTTAAATTTTTTTGAAACGGCATTCAAAATTTCATTTATACAATTGAGTTCTATGAAAAAATAAAAGGTTGAAATGCTGTTTTCCCAAAAATTTTAAAAAGTAAATACATCTGTTTACTTTGGAACCGGCGATATGTCAATTTCTTTAATTTAAGGGATCCCGTTTTTTGGCATATAATTTCATAGTTTCGGGATCCCAGCATTTGGAAATTAGCTCTTTAGTCCAGGTGAGGAAGACAGAAAATCGACTGGTATTTCACTCTCTGTCTAATGAACGTGAATGGGTAACAAAATAATTATTCGCTTTTTCGAAAAAAAAAAATACACACAAAAAACCACTTTAAATGGCTAATTTGTTTTTGAAGTTAACTTCTTAGGCGGCGATATGAAGTTTTGATTAAGAATAAAATTTGAGAAATTGGCAAATTATGGAACGGAAATAGAAATTGTAGCCGAATTTCAGGCGTAGGCGATTTTCACCCCGATGAGGTGAAATTCTAGGATCTAGCTAACATTGCACAAATTGTAATAGTTAGGACGAGTAGAATTCATGGAAGTTGCTACTTATGGCGGTTTACAGGGTTGCCACCTATCCCAATTTTTTTTTTAATATAGAGCTAGATATGCCAATATGGGTATCAAATGAAAGGTATTTTCATTCGTATTCCAAAGAAGATAATTTCAAGCAGTGTTGCCAATTAGGGTTGCCACCTAACCTCAATATATTTATTTTTTCGTATATCTCCGGAACTGTTGGACCGATTTGCACAAAATTTGGCATATAGACAATTTGATTCATTCTAAGATTATATACATGTGTGTTGCCACTTGATGCTAAACCATCCTCGAATCTAACTAAGTACACACAAACGTTTTTGTTTCATGCGAACTTAGACTTCCTTACTTCTTTTTGGTATATTTTCGTTTCGTTAAAACAACAACAGATTAACAGCGCTAAGCGTTACCAACTGTTTAAGTATTTACTATTGATTGTTTACACTAAAACATGCTACAAAAGAAGAAGAAGCAGAGCGACTTCAACCAAAAGATTTTCTTTTATTGTATATGAGCAACAATGCGCATTTAAGTGTTAAATTTAAAACAAAAGTCTTCAAAGAACTGGTGAATTCTAGTTCTCTTCGCTGCAGGGTAAACTTTGAAAATTCTCATACCTTGAAGATTACACAGGCCAACAAAATTTAGACCCAGAAATGAACAAATACTTTTCTGAAGGCATTCAGTATGCAGAATCTGAATTTTTGATTGAATGATTTGTTTATTTGGTGCTGGTTTTTGAGATATTCATGCCCAAAAGTGAAAAAACACGATTTTTTGCTATTTTCACCACTCAATTTCTTCATCAAATCAAATTTTCATTAAACACTTAATATACTCTTAGAAAGCAGTACAATTTCCCTTGCAAATTCTTTTTTGATTTTTTAAATTAAAATATTTTTAATAACTAGAGTCCGGATAATAGGTGAAAATCAAGCGCCTAAAAGTATACTACGTAATGTCTGCGAGCACATCCAGTGGCAAGTTTAAGAGTGGGGTTAATTCGGGTCTAAGCCCTCCGTGAATGCGATTGGAATTTTTGCTAACTAGGATGCCAGAAAAATAAATTATTAAGGTTCTTGATGGGGTGCACGTGAAAAATTGCAAGGAATGCTGGAATAAATAAATAAAAATAATAATAAGTAATAATGAAAATTTTTAAAACTTGTAGTGACCGAAAACAAATGAAATATGAAATACAGATTTTTAACTTATAGTGGTCTGACTTTCAACATTTGCACTTTTTATTTAAAAAAAAATTGATTTGAACTTTCCTCTTTTTATCTTATGACCAATTTAGTGTTTGGATTTTTCCAATTGGATACTCGGCATAATTCCATATCTGTAAAAATGCAAATTTCTATCGTGGTAAAAACGGTTTGTCTTTTTTGATTTTGAGTTATTGGAAAATTAACTATGCCATAATTTACTTACTTTTCCAGAATTTGCTTTTCATTAGAGCTACTTTTATTTTACTTTCAAAAAGCTTGATGATGTACAAAAATATAAAATACACAATAGAAATAAATTTTGTTTTGTTTTTCTAAACGCAAGACGTATACTTTTTTCCAGTAACAATGTCAAAGAAACGAAATCCCTCTTTGAAAAGAAAAAAAAGAGTGGTTAAACACCTTAATAAATATATTTTAAGAATAAAAGCACTTTCTATTCTAAATTTATTTCAACACACACCACTGTCTTGTGTAACATAATTAAGAACTTTTCTAATAAAATCTTTACCCACGATACCAATATGACACCCCTTTTTAATTTAATTGTAATCCCGCCACTGAAAATAAAAGGTTAAACTGGGGCATATTCGTCAATTTGTTTAAAAGTGTCAATCGAAAAAGTCGATAACCCCAACCGAATTCGTTCAAAAATAGGTCCCATGAAAATGTTTTTTTTTTTTGTATAACTTTCGTTTTAATGAAGATAACGCAGTGAAATTTTACACACCGTTTTTTGTTGTAGGTAGTTGCTTAGAAAGGTTAATGATTAAAATCGTTTCGTAACCACGCCTCTTCTAATACATAGAAAATTACAAAAAAAAAAAACATAAAACCTGTGTTGTTTGAAAGCTATAAGACCAAAATAGGCAATATCGGCTTTTTAACAAAGAAAAAACGAGCAAAAAGCGAAATACTTAATTAGGTGAAACGGTTTATCGTTGTGATCCATCATTAAATTATTTCTAGTGCCCTCTTTTCAACTTTTTGTCATTTTTTGTACCTGTTTGAAGTTTTAAGGAAGAATTGCAAAAACACAGAATTACAAATTAGTATACCATCCCCATATTTGAGATAATAATTGGGGGGTTACTCTATATATCGATGCGGATTGCAATGTTATAACAAGCTGTCAAATCACATACATTTTTTTAAATGCGAATGCTCTCCTAATCTTTTTTACCTTACATTTTTGAAAACTGTCTAGAATGCACTGCCATTTTTTCAAAATTTTGAATTTTTTTATATTTCAAATTTGAGTTTCCTACACTGAACCAAAAACGTACATGTTTTTTACGAACAAAGTTTCATAGAAGTTCACGCTGGTTTTTCTTAAAATATAAGAAAAAATTCATAGAATCTAAGAAAATTTTCTTACAATTTATGAATGAATACATGCTTTCTGTGGATTTGTTTACATATTTTACGAAAAAGTACGTATATTCTAGGAAATGTTCTTAAATTTCTACGAAAAAGTTCTTTGGAGAGGTTTTAACGAACCATTCTTAAAATCTATGTACTTTTTCATTGGATACATGAACGTTTTTGGTTCAGTGTAATATTACTTCAATGTGCCTTAGAGACGAATCTCCCCCAGTTTACCCAATTTTTTTAAACAAATTTAGAAAATGTGGCATATTTTCAGGCGCTCGATTTCACCTATTTTTCCAGACTCTACTAATAACTTTAAAGGAGCTATTATTGTATACTTGTATATTTTTAAAACGTAATTCAGCCTAAATGTATGTTACACATAAAGCTGTTGTTTGCTACCATAAAATATTGCAAAAACTTTATACTACATAAACTCACATTACTATAGATAGATAGAAGGTATCTGAAAAATACAAATTGCATTTTTAAGAGAAATAGTTGCTCTTTCAGACGATATATGCAGTTTTAAACGGAAATAAGTTTTCATGAAGTAATAAAGTAAAGCATGAATATCTCAAGAGCCAGAACCAAATTGAAAAATCTGACTTCAGATTCAGATTCAGCGTGCAAAGAGCTTCAGAATTATATTATTTCATTTCTGGGTCTGAACTTTTTTGAAATTTTATCGGCCTGTGTTATTTAAATTGTTATGCTTGAGTTCATCTTTTCCAATATCTTCGCTTAAATCTTTTTTTGATAAAAGTTAAGAAAACTTTAAGTTTTTTGCTTACCAATATCAAATGCCCTAGTTACCTAAACTTGCAATACAAAAATAAAAAACAACAGTAAAAATGAACTAATACAGTCTTCTGACAAACAATATATATACGAGTAAATCTCTCTCAACCAAGTTTTCAAAAACCAGCCACAGCACCAACTGTTAGTGAGTCAATTTCTATAACCCACACGCATACATACATACGTGTAATACAACCGATCCCAACAGCAGATAAAAGAGAACTTCCCGAAAAAGTTGCAAGTTCCGCGAAAAACTGTGTCAACATGCCAGCGGGCGGCAACATCAAAAAGACAAAAAAAAAATGGAACTAAAGACAAGATGACAAGAGTCAGCAGTTTTGCGGGGAAGGTGTGTGTAGAAAAAGTAGACATGCACTGTTGTATGTCGAAGAGCAGGTGAATTTCGAAGGATGTAGCATAGGGTATGGTGAAAGGAAAGTGGTCGGCGATGGGTGTAACCGCAATTGTAAATGACAGTAACAATAATAACAATACCCCTAAAATGAATGAAATAAGCGTTTGAGGTGACAGCGGAAAAAGTAACAACATAGTTGATGACAGCAGGTTTTTCCGATGTAAAAGTGGAAGGAGGCAAAAACTACCAAAGTATAAAACTACCCAATAAACAATTTTGTTTGAGATGAAATACCTTTTTTTCACATCTCCCACGTTAATTCTCAAAATAATCTCAATAGCGGAATCATAGCAGGGTTGCCACCTATCCATTTTTTTTTTCAAATATAGGGTTACCACTTAGGGTTGCCACCTAACCGCAAGTTACAACCCCTTTTACAACTCTCCTTCCTATCTTCCCCCTCTTTTTTCTCTCCATTCCCCTTTTTCCTACTACCACGCCCCTCTTCCTCTATATTCCATTCGTATTAACTAATGGCGGCGATATACCAACCTCTAACGAGATTTTTAGCCGAGCTTCTCTTTCCAACTTGTGGTGTGTTGCTTTTGAGTTTTTCGTACAGGTTGGCGGAACCTACAGTTGTTTGCCGACTCCGAACGGCACTTGCAAAGCAAATGAATTTTTGCTGAGAAGCTTCTCATGGCAGAAATACACCCGGAGAGTTTGCCAAACTGCTGCCGAGGGGCGACCCCGTTTAGAAAAAATTCTTTTTCTAAATAATTTTTGATGTTACTTTTGCCAGGCATCGAACCGCCACGACTTGGTGTAGAAGGCCGAACACTTAACCGCTACACCACGGCGGCCGCCGTATTCGTATTGGGCCCTGTTATTTTAGACATAATTCTACCCACGTACTTGAAGGAAAACGCACCATGTATAAGATATTTTCGAATTGATCGGTTCCCTAGTCCACTTCCCCGAAGTAAGAATTGTGAATCTAAACCTTTCTCGAATACACATTATTCATATTTCGTTACTTCTAAATATAAGAAGTTAACTTCGGTTATGTGTTCCAGCTACACGCGGTTTTTTTAATAGGTTCGTCACTGGTCCATTTTTTGAAAAAAAGGTATTTATGTTAGATGCAAAATCAAGTGTACAAAGTTTCACGATGTATAATATTCATCATCATCATTTATTGGCGCTTAACCGCCTAAGCGATTTTGGCCGTCGCCTATCAAAGCACGCCAGTCATTCCTTTTTAGCGATAACTGACGCCAATTGGAAACCCCAAGGGAGTTCAAGTCATCCTCCACCTGTTGTTTCCATCTCAGTCGAGGCCTCCCCCTTCCTCTGCTGCCGAATTCGGGTGACGATTGGAAAACCTTCTGGGCTGGAGCTTCTTTGTCCATTCGCATGACGTGACCCAGCCAGCGGAGCCTTTGGGCTTTAATTCGCTGGACTATGGTCAGATCTGCGTAAAGCTCGTACAGCTCATCGTTAAATCTCCTTCGATACTCGCCGTCGGCATCACGGGAAGGACCATAAATCTTCCGGAGAACGCACGATGTATAATATTAGTAGGGATTTATGTCTGAATATAACAAGTCCTGTGTGACATTTGTAACAGTGTTTCAGAACGTAGATGCTTTGGCAAAACCACCTGTCGACCAATTGCAAAACCACCTATCTGAAGCAAACATATTTCACATGAGAACAAAAATCTGAATTTTTATTACTCTTAAACGATGATATTTACCTAAATAACCTAGAATTGAACTAAAGATTTTAAGAGTTAGTTATCTTTTTGTGAGGTATTTTTCCTATAGAATGTTTTGTAAAAAAAACTTGCTGAAATAAATATTGCAAAAACAAAAATTGACTAAAATCTCCACAAGAGGTAGGCAGATTACCGTTTTTTGATGATTTGGGGGTTTTGCATTTGGTCGATAGGTGGTTTTACATAGCAGCGACAAAAAGCATATCAAGTTCTCCGCATATCGGGGAACTAGGGTTGGAGAATAAGGGCCGAAATACAAAAATATGTGTGAAACTTTGACAAATGGGCGTTTCGTTCATGCGAATGGCTCAAAATTTTGCTTCGTTTTACTTTCCACAAACTTTGTATGGAAGACGATTTTTCAAAGATCTATTTAATTCGGCCTAACGCTTAATCTCAAATAGCAAGGATTGCTGAATCTCAACTTCAGAATTAAATATTTATCAAACGTTTGAGTATATATTTTTCTATGCCTATTGGGTAGTGTTGAGAAATACTTTCCTAGTGTGGGATGAGTAAAATCCAGCTATATTCTACACCTTAAACTTAAAAGCGGCAAAGACCTCGCATTGGATGAATGAAAAGACGATGAAGGAAAGTGTTTGTTTAAATTGAGTAAATGCTGGTTGTCTCAATTTCAACAGGAAAATGTTAGGGGGTTTAGTAGAGACACCTTTTTAAATGAATTTCATGAAATATTTTTTTGTTTTTAAATATCGAGTACCTATTGGAATTTTATGACGACATTTTTGTAGTCTGGTAAATATCAAGTCTTGGATCCCAATTTCAGAAACCAGAGTTATTATGCAAATTCTGTTTGTTAACAACCTTCTTCAAGAGAACTAGAAATTATTTGGTTACTATTTTTTACTGGTATTTTTGAATAGTTCGAAAACCGGATTCTAAAGAAAATCGAGTAATCGATCACCCTAGTGTGCAAATACGTTCATAAACTTTCACAGTAGCACTGGGCTTTATTAGGATTTTCGGATATTTTTTGACAGTAAACGAAAGTGGTTTAAATAAAGTGTTGCAACAACACTTCAACAAGGTAAAGTACTCGTTGTCATCAAAAAGAAAAAAGCATTGCGGTTAACTGTGAGAAGAATATTTATTGGTACGAGTTTCTATGCAGTTTCTAGCATAACTCAGACGTGTGACACAGAAAACTTTTCTGCAACCAAGTAAATATTTCTATACCCAGATTTTGAGGTAGATATAGAATTACATACATTAAAACTCTTAGTACAGCTGTAAAGACGACGTAATAATCAAGAAAAAAAGCGACACTAAAGAATTGACTGTATGACATGTTGTTTAGGCCTATATCGATATACCAAAACCCCTTGGTCTTGTGTAAGCCATACACCTATAAAAGATGGCAGAGATTTCTCTGGATCTACTTTGGCGTAGCTTTTCTTTGGCTTTGGTTATTTAAGATATATGAAATCTTCAAAAGAGACCCTGTTACAATTTTACAATAAGCAGGATATATTTAAGACACGCAGCTGGGTATATATGTAATGTACTGTTCCGACCCTTCTTCCTTGTAAGTGTTTTTTTTCTTAATTTTCCTCAAGTATATTTACGCATAGTTTTTAAAGAAAATGGCGTACAATTTTGTAGCACATGCCACAAAACAAAGAGATTAGCAGGATATAAAAATTTGCAATGGAGGCGTACAAAAGAAGAGACAGAGATAAATAAAGTAGATAGTTGTTAAGGAAAAGTTTAAAATTTAGGTCGCCAAGATGCAACAAAGCGGCAAAAATGCACTTAAAAACTTTAGGTAATGGAACGAGGAATACAGATTTTATAGAAGTGAGTGTACATACATACATATAAAGAGGACGATAAAAAGGTCTTATTTCTTTAAAATCCAGTTTGCTGATGGTTACGAAAATTTGTTCAAGAGCAATTACAGTGCTCAGGAGAAATAGTTCCTCCCCTACATTAAAAACAGATCAAGGATGTATTGATGGGTATGTCTTGCATGTGAATAGCCTTAAATGATACGAACTGCCTCACATGCCATACGAAATGTTATGCACCTGAAGTGTTCGCGCAGCACGCAGCTTTCTAACTAGCTTTCTAGCTTTTATATTAGTATAGAACTAGAATTTTCTGGCTGAACCCATTCTAGTCAGGAAATTCATTCGTTTCGTTTTCTTCTTTTTTCTCTTATAATTCACAGATGCTTTTTCATGATAGGGCAGATACAAATAGTCGCTGCTTTCTTCAGAATAAACATGAAAATAAAGGCAAATTATAAAATTAAGAGTAAGTCATGAAAATTCTGGTTGAAATCATACTAGTCCAGGTTCATTGCTTTTTGGACTAGTATGGGGACTAGTTAATTTTATGGAAATCATACTAGTCCAGGTTGAACTAGTATTTGACTGGTATTTTACAACTAGTATAATTCTAGCATATGACTGGTATATATTCTGGTCGAAAACTGACAATTGACATTTCGTAGGACATCAACACGTAAAAATAACCAGCTGCTTATATGGAAAAAAGACATAACACTGACTAGCTGGGCCCGGTGCACCAACTAGTTGTAAAGTAGTTTTCAACTAGTTGCTTTCGCTGGAGGGCGCCTTTTACTCACTCAAACCGAATTTGTATTTAGCACACAGAAGCTGTTATGTTATTTTGTTTAATCGACACTGCACTAAGATGATGTGCTGCTGCTGCTGCCACTGCACATAATTAAAAGCCTCAGGAGAGTAAGATGCCCCACCGATAACAACAACTACATATGTATGTATGGAGTTAGCATCAGCAAAAGGAGAAGCTGCTGAGCTCGGTGCATTGTCGGAAATAAAAAATTATATAGTCAACAAGCTGACGGATGCTTGAAAATCGTATAAGTATTTTAAAAGCAACAACAATCACAACACCGATGTGTAAGGAAAATTTTACATTGTAAGTGCAACCAACACCAGGTGTGAGCTTATGGATGTGTGAAAAAGCGTTTGCCTTCGTTGCCATTACCTGCCACAGGGAAAAAAGCATTTTGGCATTAAGAAGACTGATGCTGTCTTGAGTCACCTATTAACATACGCACTTAAGTATGCACATGTACCTACCTCACATCCTTTCACAGCAGCAACTCCCTCGCTCTCTAACTGGCTTACTTAGTACATAACTGACTAACTGTCGGGCTTTTTTTGTTTAGAAGTACTCAGATCACTGATGGGGTGGTTGGCTGCTGCTGTGTTGGTACTGCGTTGTGCGTGCACCTCACTTTTCCTCAACTCACCGCTTACTTATTTCACGCTGCAACTGCTTTAATGGCACATGACAAGCATACTTTATTGCACACACACCATGTGTCTCACCTATTCAATTGGCGCCACCATGTGCGTATGTTTTGTTTGGATTTCTTATTTCTCCCACCCACTATATACTGGGTTCTCATGCGTGACAGGGCCGTATCCAGAAAATATTTTCGGAGAAGAGGGGCCCACTTTTTTCATAATAACCATTTTGACTGGAAATGGATATGACTTTGTTAAAGTTTAATTTTGTACTAGTGCAGACGCGAATCGAAATTAAATAGGAGGATTATCCTAAAAGTTTATACTATTTTAGCTTGTTATCTTACAGAAGTAGGTCATTTTCGATATTTATCCAGATTCATCAGGTATACTCCAAACTATGCTAGTTACGACCACTAGAATTTTCAAAAACGTCTGCCGGGTCAGCAAGTAACCTATAAAGCAAATTTTACAATCGCGATATCTCACTTCTGGTGTATTTTAGAAAAAGACCTAGGACTTTTTGTAGTGAGCCTAATCTCAGAAAAATTTGGCGCGGAAAGATTTTTTGTTATTTTAATGGTCTTTTTGGACCGGACGATAACTTGAAATCAAAACATGTTCTCCCATGAGTTTGGGGTTTATTCAAAAAGTTGCTCAATTTCATGTTCCAAATTTTCTGTTTTTACACAGACACCCCAGGGGTCCGGAACCCCAGGGCCCCTTCCCTGAGCACGCTCCTGATGAGTGATGCACGTAAGTATGCATTTTGTTGTTGGTTTTACCTTTTACACATTTTATATGATTACGAAATGAATTATGTGAAGTACTGCTCAAGGATGCGAATAAATATTGATAGCTGACACAAAGAAGAAAAGAAGGCGAGAAAAAACATTGCATACACCCAGTTGTAAAGAAATATAACAAAAAAGTTGGGGTCATTCGGAGGACTTGGTGAAGGCAGATCAATTATGAAAAATAGTACAATCAAACAAAAATAGTTTTGTCAGAAGAAGCTCTTTGAAAAAAAGCTAGATCGAAGTCATAATCAACATCAAAAAGGTGATTCTAACATAACTCCATATTTTATAACATTTCTGAAAAATGGTTTACCTTGAAAAGGTGCAGGTATAGCCGGACATCGGCAAATGTTAGATATGAGGACCGTCTTTTAAAAAGACGGCAGCAGTGATGGTTTTGAAATCACTTAGAAAGCGCTTCGCGGCTCTACTGGCATATTTTCCCGACTGCGTTGGGATTTTTTCTGTACTCTTTTGGAACCATTTCGAGCATTTTTTGGAACTTTTTAGAATAAATTTTGGACTTTCACTCTTTTGAATCCATTTTGGAACTATTTCGTAGTAGTTCCTTTACTTTTTTTTAGATAATTTCGGGACTTCTTCGGGCCATTTCTAGACTTTTTTTTCGTATTTGGACTTTTTTGCGATCATTTCCGAACTTTTTCGGAAGCGTTTTCGAAATTTGTTTGAATCGATTCTGGGATTTTTTGAGATTTCGGGACTTTACAGAACATTTTTAGACCTTTTATCTTATCTGTTTTTTTTTTTTTGCGATCATTTCGGACCTTTTTCGGGATTGTTTTAAAAATTATTTTTTATTTTTGGACTTTTTCTGGTAATCCCAAAAAATTTTCAAAGATGGTCGGAAAGGATGCCAAAAGTCATATAAAGAGTCCCGAAATCAGTACCGAAATGTCTTGAGAAAGCATGAAATGGCACTAAAACAAAAACCATTTTATTGCTACCTGCCCCGGTACCTGAACATAGGACCTTTGGCGTTGTTGTTGTAGCAGCAAAAACACTCCTCAAAGGTTGTGGGGAGTGAAGCCGAAATTTACAGTCTTTGGCCGGATAGGAACCCGGTACACTGCGGTACTCCCTTGCGGTACTGCCCGACCGTCGTGGTAGCGATGTGGTATGACCGGTGGAACCTTCTAGGTCATGTCATCCCTTCATCCGTAAGAAAAGAGTAGATGGGTAATGAGAGCTGAGAGGTATCATTTCCGTATGCCTACCTCGGGCATATTATAAATCCCTAACCCGCAGGTTCGATATATGTAGTAGGCCAGCGCACGATTTCTTTACCACGGCAGTCGCTAAACTCAGCTGGGTATAAGAAAGGCTTTACATACATACAAATTTACACCTACTTGCAACAAGCCTAACATAGAATAAGGCATGGCTAGTAGGAGTTATGTAAGCAAGGTACAGTATACAAATATCTAAAGGATTTTATGCGTGGCTGATTTTTAATGAACTCAAAGCGCGATTGAGGGAGTACACGCGTTGCACGTTGGTATGTATAGTCATATATGTATGTTTGTATGTAGAGCGCCTCCGACAGTCTTACAACAGCAGCAGTGCGACAATCAGCACAACAATGACGGAAATGTCAAGCTGTGTATGCAACAAATGCATACAAAAAAGTAAATGAAAATACGCATATGTACGAATAATGCATGTGGTATGCAACAAATGTGCATGTGGCATGCAACAAACAAACAAAATAAAAAATAAACAAGCGTTGTCATTGTGGCAATGTGTAAGTAAGTGCGTCAACGTCGTAGGTAAATGGCGGTGCTTTGATTTCGCATGCAGCACAAATGCATTTACGTTATACACTCACCCACCTTTGAACAAACAATTTGCCGTGCGCACACAAACATACACATGTGTACGCACTGTAAGCGCAAATTGTAAGGGGAGCTTGAGGAAGTGCGTGGGCACTTGAGTTTGCCCTTTGCTTTAATGAAAAGGGGTTTGTGAAGTTACTAATGCGACAATGCGAAAACAATACACACAAGAGCGCCAACAACAACAACACACAATGGTATAACGAGCACTTAAGTTAAAAAGCAACAACAATATGTTTACATAAATAAATATTGGCAGTGACAAAGCACAATGCCAAGGACACAAAACAAAGTCGCGCTCAAACAAATTATGCCAATTAAAAAATTTTGCTTTATTGCCCGACAAAATGCCACAAAAGGGCTACCTTGTCGAATGGGTTGTCGTATGATTGGGAAGTAAAAAAAGAAGAAATATCACAAACAATCATTGATAAACAAGTGCAATCAATGTTTTCATTTGTAGTATATTTCCTCATATATTTTATTTTTCACTTTCAAGTCCCACAGTGGTTCGGCATCATACATTTTGTGGAAAAAAATTGGAGAATTGTTCCTAGGTCATTGAAATTTTGCACACATATTCCAAAAGGGGTTAAAATTGTTGAACCCTTATAGGTACCTCCCTTGGGCCTATAAAAAATTTAAGTACAAATTTTAATTTCAACTCAAAAAAGGTGGTGTCTTGTTTGCGACTTAATATAAAGGTTTTAAAAAGGAAGATTTTTATGAAAATTGTCGCATAAGATACCCTCATTAAAGGTACTGAATGTATCAAAAATTTATGAAATTGGTGAAACCCTGGGAGTATCTGTAAGTGTATGTGAAAAAAAAACATAACGGAAATGTTAAATCAGTTAGCATAGTAGAGCTGCCAAACTATCGATGTTCTTTTGGTCAGACACCGAATTCTTTTGTCCGTAGTCGTCAGTCTCGATAGTGTCAGTGCATTCAAAATTTGTGATGTTTATAATATTAAGTGTCACTGTGATTGGAAGTAGGTGAGGTAATTATTCAGAAATTTACGGTCAAATTGTAATACTTGTACTTTTTTTTACTTATTTAACTACATATCTATGTATGTATATTAGACTGGGCCAAAAATTAAAAATTTCGTTTTTTTCAAAAATTAGACTGTTTTTCCTTTTAAGAAAGGTGAAAAAATTTCTGTCATTTTTTCAGATTTTTTAATTAAAGTCTAGAGGTCTATCATCGCTAGTTTAGATTTTACTGACTTTTCCTCATATTTGTTATAAAAAACACAAGCCATTGTTGTAAAACCCCATTTGCCTTAACATTTTTTTGAAAGAAATCGAACAAAACTTGCATTGACCAAAATTTTGTCAGACTAGCCGTTTTCTACTATTCTAGCCTCATAAATTAGCATCTTTTTTTCGATTTTCCATTTTTTCTTTCAAAAATTGCCTAAAATGCAAGTATCCATGTACAAAAAAGATAGATACAGATTCTTAAATGAAATTGAGGGGGCTACAAAAAAGGTTAAAAACTTATTTTTTTAAAGTTACTCTTTCAAAACTTATTTAGTATTAAATTAAAAAAAAAATAATATTTCCATATTTTATTGATGTTTTTTATACAATCTTTTAACTAAATTTTGTTTATTGATATTCTACATGATTAATTATCATTATATGATCAATATTATAACCAACAATATATATTTTGTCATATACGTTCAAACATATGTTTGCTTATATATGTAAGCTTTCTCTGCGAAGGTGTAGTTTGATCATCTTCCAATGGTGCAACCAAAAAAAAATTTTTTTTATGTGTTCTTAACGCAATACCCATTTAAACTTGCGTGTTTGATAGCAGATTACGAAATGGCTTTCAAAATTTAAAACCAACTACAACTTGAGGACCCTACCGATCTTCAAAGAGTACAAATCGTTACACTAATATAGAAAGGCCCTAACTCATTTTTAATTTTCAATAATCAAAATAAACATTTGAAATAACAACAATTCCCACAAAGTCAAATTTTGGCAGGGAACTTAGGTTCGCCGTAAAAAAAAAAGAAACGAAACCGCTACACCACGGCGGCCGTTTCAAAAGCCGGAACCGGTTCCAAACGGTTTTGAATTTTTTCAATACCTTACTTCTGTGAGTGGGCACATAGGTACTTCCTTTTACAAACAGGTACCCTGAAAGTTTTCATGGAAGATTTTCGAGCCACGTTTTGAAATCAGTATCAAAATTCTGAAAGAGGAAGTTTGACTATAGTTGAATGAAGCGATGGATACAGACTTGTATCAGAAAGCGCCATTAATTTTAATGTTTTTAACGATTTATACATTTCATTTGGCTTCCATTTTAATATTTTTTTATTAAAAAAGTAGATTTAATTTTAGGAATTTGTTTTGCAGAAATTTTATACATGCATAGCGTTAATAAAATGTATTATTATATTGGAGAAATCCCATCATGGCCGCAGGAAAAAAGTTATGAAAATTCAGACCTATTTCGTAGCTACATAGGTACTTACATACATACATAGGTACTTGAGTATTTTAGTAGTAAAATTTTTTTTTCCTGTTTTTATTTGGAAACCGAAACCGGAACGAAACCGTAACCGAAACCGAAATAAATTTTGAAGAACGAAACCGAAACCGAAACCGAAACACGTTGGAAACCTGAAACCGAAACCGGGACGTTATTTTAATAGGTTTCAGACCTTGATAAAAATTAATTTTTACTGTTGCTAAACCACTGTGCCTTCAACTTTTCGTATAACTTTCATGTAAAATTTACATTGTAGATGAAATGCTTTATTTCGGTGGGATCTTGAATGCGATCGAAGGTAAAAGACTAGAGTTGTTTTTCGATTCCTCAATCATTAAAACCTAAATACAAATAATCTTTGATTTGATTGAAGATTCAAATACTCCTTATCTTAGGATTCGTGATCAACCAAATCCAAATCACCCAAGCCCGGGCTCTTCCGAAATTCAATAGTGCTTTTCATTAAAATGAGGGTACCGTGTTTACTCAAAAGTTCTTACTGTAACTTTTACTCTTAATAGATGAAGGGTATGATAACTGCAGCACAGCCGAATAAAGACTGGCCCTTACAAGTTTTTCTCTTATTTTTGACTTACGTTTTTATTCTTTACTACTTTTGTTTTAGCTCAACCTACACAGCCAGAATTTTGGTGTAGGTACCTACGTATCTGCAACGCATTTTAATGCGGCCCGTCAAAATGTTGGACAACTGTCATTAATAAAAATGTAAGAGCGACATGCGAAATGCGAAAAGCTCAATTCGGTGGCAGCTTAAGCAAACAAATAAAGAAAGCAAAAACCAAAAGAGTTTCGAAAGTTGTCATAAAATATTTTAAAAATGTTGCCTGCCGCACATCACACAAATTAATATTAATAAAAGGGCACAAAGCAAAAAAGAAGAGTTGGATATGCCGCTGTGTTGCAGTTTTATTTGTTTGTTTGATTTATTGAACATTTAACTTGTCCAATTAATAAGGCAAGTGTTTGATGGAAGTAAACATTTTAGCTTCAGAAATTATTGCAAGAAAATATAAAGAGTATAAGTAACAAAGGCGGTCGCGATGGTGTAGCGGTAGTGTGCTTGACCTAACAAACATCAAAAACTCTTAAAAAAAAAGGTTTTGAAAACACCCCTCGACAGTGGTTTGGCAAGCTCTCCGAGTGTATTTCTCCCATGCAAGGCTTTTCGGAAAAAAACTCATTTGCTTTGCAGGTGCGGCTAGCAGTGTGCAACAACTGTTGGTTCAATCAATTTCAAAGTTTCATAGCGACAGACCACAAATTGGAAGAGAAGCTGCGCGCAAAAATCTCTTAAGGGGTTTCTTATGATAACATGTAGGTATCCCTATGCCTATCAACCCTATCACTATATTTAAGACTGTCCTTATTTTAAAAACTATTGCAAGATTGGACTTCCAGAACAAGAACAAAGTTCTGTTTTGATACTTGCTTTGGGGATAAGTGTCTTCAAAATATCACATAGTACGCCAAAGTGAAAATATTGAAATGGATCCCATATTCGTGTTCAGCAAACCCCTATATTTATAATGAGTTCATAATTTTTGAAACACAATGAAAGAACGACGAATTAACAAAAAAATCTCTAAAGATCAAGTCTACATAATGTCGCAATGCAGACCGATTTGTCATTCGCACTTTTTTCGCTGCTGAAATTCATACCAAACTGACTGGTTTTAACACATTCTTCTTGTAGTATGATTTTCAAACCATTTTTTGAGTTATGTGTTTTTGGCGCATTTCTCTGCAGCTGTCATACATATGTACATACATATTTTAGTATGACTGCAGTGAATACGAGTGCAACATGTATAAAACAGAAAGTATTTTAAGTTGCACGCGCTCATATTTGGTGATTGCGGCAATGTCCTTCGTATTTTTGAAATTGAGTGGCTGCTGCAACAACATTTTGTTAGTAATGGCAATACAGTGAAACCCGCTTAAGTACTCACCCGCTTAAGTGCCTAACCCGCTTAAGTACCCAACATTTTTGTGCACTCTGCTTTTAGTAAGAAATGGGAGGAAAATCCCCCTCTTAAGTAACTCCCCGCTTTATTTCCAACCTGACTTAAATTACTTAATTTTTCTTGCGTCAATTTCCACTCCTCATATAATTTTCCCCTCTTAAGTACCTATTTGGTACTTTTATATTTTGAAGCCCAATGGTAGCACTATAAAAAAGATATTTGATTTCACTTACATCATTAATTTTTCGAGAATCGATAGTTGTCAAAGGGAATTTAAGGTGAAAATGGATACATATATATGTACTAATGTAAATACATCTCATTTTTCATATCTTCCCTTAAGTACCCGAATGAAGGTACTTAAGCGGGTTCTTTGAAGTGCACAACCCGATTTAGTACCTCAAAGGGGTACTTAAGCGGGTTTTACTGCATAGTCTTTTGGTTAGATCATACATATCGCTAAATGGCGGTTGCATTTTGTCCATTTTTATATGCGTGACACGTCGCAAATGTCATTATTAATAATGAATTTTTGGCTGCTACAGCTTAAAAGGTGTTCGACAACAAAAAAGAGAGGAAATGTGAGCCCATTATTAAATTTTTGAAAAAGCTTCCCGCGAAAAGAAATACAGCAGCTTGTCTATACAGATGATGATCAATGTGTTGAACACCATTTCTAGAGCAATATCATAAAGAGTTTAACATTAGAACAGAATCTAAGGTTAGCCCTCGTCCACATTTCGGTTGTTGTTGTTGTTGTTGTTGTTAACAATGCATTGTCCTACCTAGAGTATATGATCATTCCGAAGATCTTCATCAAGCTCTTCTAACGGGAGTCCAAGGAAACGTGCACTTTCAAAAGGGTTGGTCCAGAGACACAGAGTGGTTAGAAAAGTAGGTTCAATTGAACAGTTAAAGAGTTGTAGAGGGCCATGCGGGGCATACCACATGCAGGGCATGTGCTTAAAATGGTGTTATTTAGTCTGGATAAGTAAGAGTTTAACCTCTTACAGTATCTAGACCGATGCTGTGACATAATGACTCTAGTCTCTCGGTAATTTGCGTTCTTCTTCAGCAATATTGGGTGGAAGACTGTTTAAAATGGGATTAACAGGCCGAGATCTGACTAAGGTATCAACCGACTCAGTGTGGATGTCGGTTAGAGCCCGCTTATGATTCCGCAGATCAAACGGCAAGGTAATATGATGCCGGATCTCGTCATAATGCTTACGGAGATGTCTCCTTATGTTTCTTGTTTCGGGTCTGTGTCCAAAAGATGACGGTTTGCATGTCCTGGCTTGTGGCAATTCAGAAGCAATTGCCTGCTCAGCATTTCTGCGAGCTCTCTTACCTTACGCAGTTTTGCCTCTTGATGGAGGTGAGACTCAGAAGAGAGTAGCAGTTCTAATAGCAGTTTTTTGGCAGACTTGTAACTTCGTCCAGATGGTGTTATGCGCGTTAGGCGACCATATGGGTGCAGCATAGTCAAAGACTGGTCGGCCAATGGCCTTATATGTAGTCAGCAACGTTTCTTTATCTTTGCCCCAAGTACTGCCGGTAAGACCATTGCAGACACATGCCCAGCAAATGAGAAAGTATTATCCAATGTCACCCCCAATAACTTTGGGTGACTGACAGTTGCTAGCTTAGTGCCATCAACGTAGATGTCTAATTCTTTTCTCACTTGGTGCGTCCAATTAGCGGTCCACCTCTTTAACCCATCAGGGCGTTGTCTCTTAAAAAGATCTTGTATGAGCGTCGACATCTCCAGACCCTAGAGCATACCTACAACTTCCGAAGGTCTACCTACACTGACATAACAAGATATGATGTTAAGCCTGCGAGCAATCTCTAAAGAGAGTTTTCTTCATTAATATATTTTGTCCTCAATGTGGTAGAGTTCAATATACAGAAGGAAATTGTAACCTGTTTAGCATACGCAAATGGGTTTGGGGCAATCATAATTTTGGTAGCATACACTTATAAGTTGAAAGTACACGTTTTGGTAGAAAATGTATTGGTACTTTTGTATCCTTTCTGGTAGGTACAACTGGTCTCTCTACGCTTAAATAAAAGTAAGCAATTATATTAATCGCATTTTCGCAGAGTACTTAAGTGTTGACATATCGACGTGCCATACGAAAAATAATACCAGAAACTTTGTGTCTGACGGAAACTAACACTTTTGTTTTGTGTCTGAAGAAAATATACTACCTAGTGTTAGTTTTCGTCAGACACAAATCAAAAGTGTAAGTTTTCGTCAGACACAAGTGTAAGTGTTAGTTTTCTTACAGAATATTAAAAGTGTTTTCGTAAAAAAATGACAAAGTGTAAATTTTCACATGGCACGTCGATATGTACCTTATTTGTAGCTGAAGTCAAGTCACCACTATGACTGCTCATCCCTTCTCTTAAAATATATTTCAAACGAAAGCAACAAGTAAGCATAAGACGTCAGTGCACGACGGCAGGCTAGCAAAGTTCCAAGTAATCAATATCAATGGAAGCACCCAAAGTCTTAATATAAATTTGATTTATTGATTCAGAAGAAAGTGTTCAATTCGAGTAGAGCTTAACCGAGGGTTGTGTTTGTTGCGCAAAATTAGGTGAGACACAAAATTGGGTATCGTTTTACTTTGCTCTGTTGACTTTATTTCAAAATTGGTTATTTTGTTATTTCAAAGGGAATACTTTGTTTGCACATTTTTGCTACGGAATTTGTAACTGATGCAATTTTTGTGATTTTAAACTAGACAAAATGTAAACGAATCACAATTTCTCGATTGAATCAATAATTGTATACTGTACAATGTACAGCAAATAAATATAAATGAATAGGCAAATAAGGTAAACATTTTATTTATAAGCTAACGAAAAAAATTCATTAAAAAATTATTTGTTTTGTTTGCAGAACTGCGGCAATTTAGTTTTGCATATATGATGTGTTCAGATTTAAAATGAATTTTTTAACAATACTAGAAATACATACATACAATACATGGACGTCCAAAAGTCTGTATCGAAATTCCATACATTTACATTACATTTTTGAATTTCGAAACGCTCTACTGAGAAACTAAAAAAAAATACTTTCGTTGTTTTCCTTTATTGCAACAGATATATTGAGCATATAATTTTTAAAGGTGTGGTGTTAGTTGTGATTTTGTACGAAAATACACCATTTCCTTGACTAAAGAAAGAAAAATTCAGTTCAAATTACCAAATATTAAAAGAAATATAAGTTTGTTTGCGACAGCGTGCTTCACCTTATAACTGTATTAATATTTAACTTTGGAATATTTTCTATCGATTGCAAGAAAAAAAATGTTTACCCATATTTATCCCCTTTAATTTAATAATGGAAAGTCACTTTAACATTTCATAAAAGTGACTTGGCGTATACGTAACATTTTTTTGTTAACAAATGTGTAGACATAGAAAAACAAATAGTTTATGCTGCAGTACTATTTCCCTATTTGAATGTTGTAAGAGGTAACTGAAGATGCACGATATAAGGATAACAGAAAGTGCATGTTTATGTTTTCTAGAAAAAGTGATAGGATTTCTTCCTATGCAGATGATGTTAATAGACTGCTCGGGTACTCGAGTCGAGCTACTAAATTCGAGTAACTTTTTTGACAAGTTTAATGAAGATATGTTTTTGAAGTTACCTTCTTAGGCGGCGACATGAAGTTTTCATTGAGAGTAAAATTTTAGAAAATGGATGATGCTGCAACGGAAATTATGCAACGGAAATAGATATTGTAGCCGACTTTCAGGCGTATGTTGCAGACTTTCAGGCGTAGGCGAGTTTCACCACGATTTTTAGCTGTGCAAATCAAATAGGAGGTGAAATTGTAGGATCTAGTTAACATTGCACAAATTGTAATAGTTAGGCCGAGCAGAATTCATGGGTGTTGCTCCTTATAGCGGTTTACAGGGTTGCCACCCATCCCTTTTTTAAATATAGAGCTAGATATGCCAATGTGGGTATCAAATGAAAGGCATTTTCGACCGTATTCCAAATAAGATAATTTCGAGCAGGGTTGCCAAATAACCGCAATTTATTTATTTTTTCGTATATCTCGCGAACTGCTTGACCGCTTTGGATAAAATTTGGCATATAGACAATTTGATTCATTCTAAGATTATATACATGGGTATTGCCACTTAGCGAGGTTTACAGGCTTGCCACCTATCCCAATTTTTTTTTTAAATATAGAACTAGATATGCCAATATGGGTATCAAATTAAAGGTATTTTCGATTATATTCCAAATATGATGACTTGAAGCAGGGTTGTCACTTACGCAATTTATTTATTTTTTCGTATATCTCGGGAACTGTTTGACCGATTTGAATGAAATTTGGCATATTGACAATTTGATTCATTTTTAGATTATATACAGGGTTGTTGCCACTTGGGTCGTTTAACAGGGTGGCTTTCTAATTTTTTTTTAATATTGAGAAAGATATGCCAATATGGGTAACAAATGAGAGGTATTTTCGACCGTATTACAAATATGACAATTTCAAGTAGGGTTGCCACCTAGGGTGTCCACCTGACCGCATTTTATTTATTCTTTGTTATTTCGACCACTATTTCGGTTGTCTATAGACCCATTTGTATAAAATTTTATTACAGTATTATAGTACATTTACACCGCACCAAATTTGGTAAATTTGGCGAAAAATTGCAAATTTGGCGCTTTTCCCATTCTCATCATTCTCATTTTCCATCACTTTTGGCCTCATTCGCCGAACAATACAATCCACAGTTCCTCAAAACAGCAACCCTGCCTGTGTTCCACATTTAGAATTGCCCAGCAGGAACCTTAATGGGTAATTAACGTGTGAAAACTTTTGCATTATGCACAGTTCTAAATAACAATTTCAACTAGTTTTTTTTAAGAAATTGGACCAATTCTACCAAGAAAAGACAGAAGCCTTCTTGACTCTTCATTTATTATTACTCTACTGATGTTTAAACCATCACTGTGGCGCATTTTATTTCGGTGGCTTTGTGTTCTGGTAGACGATTCTTGCAGGGAAGGTGAAGCCAAATGCAAATTTGCCAGTGTAAGCAGGTTCGAAATGACACATTCAAATTCGCCAAATTTGGTGCAGTATAAATTTACTATTAGTATGCTTCATTCTAATTTTTTTCATCTGAATGTTGCCACTTGCGGTTACGGGATTGCCACCTATTTGGTTTTTTGAAAATCTCCTTTGGAAATCGTATACTGCTGGTAGGTAAGATTTGGTAACAACTTCGAGAAATACGAGCAAGCTCGGTCACCCAGATACTAGAAAATTGTAGCAGATTATTTTAGTAGTTGAAGGTGTAATTTTAGCTGATTTTTTAAGTTGTATGCCTAGGTGCTCATAAAACAGGGGCCGGCAGAAATGAAAGTGAGGATCTATTTGTGGAAGAGCGGATCTATATGTTGTTGAGTCATTGCTTGCAAGTGAGTCACTCAACATAGCAAATGACATCCATTGATTGGTCAGTGCGATCATAGTGCTCTCACAAGCGTAGCAACAATTTTATTTTTCCAGAGGCCAAAAATTTGTTTCTCAGTTTTTCGTACAATTGTCCCACTTACTGCCGAGGCTTGTCATAAAACCAAGCAAGCAAAAGTCTCATTCTCATTTCTTGTTGTCATGCTTAAAATACTTATTTTCTTACGCTTCCAATTTTGAAGAAGCAATATTTTGGGCTACTAGGCAAACATAAAAATTAGGCAGCGAACGACATTTTACTCAATTTGAAATGTTTTTATTTAATTTATCATTTAAGTTAATTTAGGCATAATTCTACCCACGTACCGAATTTGAAGGAAAAAGCACCATGTTTTAGATACTTTTGAATGGATCGGTTCCCTAGTCCACTTCTAGGAAGTAAGAAATTGTGAATCTAAACCATTCTCGAATACACCTTATTCATATTTCGTTATTTCTGAATTTAAGTAGTTAACTTCTTCCACGTGTGCTGGCTACACGCTGTTTTTTTGTATACAGTCTCGGGTATCTTTCAAGAATACCCCTAGACCTTCTTTGAGAATTTAAAAACAACTCTTAGTGATAAAGCTGAAGTTGTCGTGAGAATCATGGACAGGTTGAAATTTGGTCATCTCTCGTTACAGAAAGCCACAAGAAAAGATATGGATAGTTTCACCTTCGATACATCTACTTTGATATGATCCGATACGAGGCTGAGCCAGGCTCAGTGAGCCTTATATCAAGTACCTCTTCGCTGAAGAGAAAAACATTTAATAACTTGTATTCAAGCGAAATTTTCAATTATACCCTTCCAACCCCGCATCACTCTTTCGAAAACAGCTGTCGGCATGCAATTGAGTGGTGGTCAGACAAACAAAAATTGGGTTTGTTTACCTGCTCATTTTGCTGTCAGAACCAAAATTGTGCATCAAATTAAAATTTTAAATATTGATTTACTCTTACCCTCAATTGCCACGCCCACCACAACGACAGTTTTGCTGACCGTTGTAGTGAAATCTGCGTTAATTGTGACATTATTTAGTTGTTGTCGGTTGGCCGAGAGTTGGTAAAAATTAAAATCACGCAGCTATATTCACGCATGCAAATTTACTTGCAATACCAATATCCTGCTGGCAAGTGCAATTGGTGCGTCTGCCAAACTTTTGTTGTTGTCGTCACTTAAATGCCATCAATATTGGCAAACAACGCACGGCTTAATCAAATGTAAATTGGAAAATTGCGGTTTTTATTATAATTTAACATGGAAAGTGGGTCTATGTTTGTGTGTTTTATACATTTAATGGTGTATACCGATTAATATTAGTGAATGAAGAGTTGGGTGCGACTAATTAATTTCACACATATGTAGCACTACCCGCTTAAATTAAAGTGACAATACCTATCCTGGCTCAAAAATTAGAAAACTTGAGACCTAGTTAGTCTACTATCGACAAAATCTTAACGATAGGTAATATCATGGAGAAGTCCCGTGACAAGAGAATCTAGACTCACATGAGCTATCGTCAAGCTATCATGACAAATTTGAATGCCCTACCAAGACCTCGCTAAAGAAACGAAAAGACGCCCCTTTTTCTTTGATAACTTACTAACTGCTTTGGAATACTCGAAATGCCATCCATGATTCCGACCCGTACATGACGACAGTCGATATAAGTTCTTTGAGAGGGCTTTTTACTTACTAGTTGACTACTTAGTTCGAAGTTGGTTTTATCGACTGACATTATTTTTGGTGTCAAAACTGGTTCTCAAATACACGAAGTCCCTCACCGTTTCTAATTTGTATTTATCAACAGTGACGTGGCTGCCAAGCGCTCTTTAATGATTAAGAGTGCTTGATATCTGATCTCACAAACTTATGTCAGGCCGGATTTTTAACATGTTTTAATATGTTTAATGCAGAATTTGAACGTACTAATTTTTACTAACAAAAACGAACTCTAGCAACTATGAATTCATTGAAAGCAAACATCTGCATTCATAACTGATGATAACCTTTGAATATATCCTAGTGAAATAACTCGCAGTGAGTAAGATGATATAAAGATGGGGCATGTGACAAAGGTGTATGAATAAACGGCTTTCACTCAAATGCTTTGGTAACACAGTCAAGTATTTCTTTATTTATATCCTATTATTTCTTTTATTTCATTTATTTACTCAATCGTTCGAGCATCGTTCTGCCAGAAGCCATATAAGAGTTTTCATTTACCCTGCGGGTTAGGGGTTTAGAATATGCCCGAGGTAGGCATACCGGTCGTAAGAGGCGACTAATATGCACATAGGTAATTGACGTGCTAACTCGATGGTTGATCTACGGATATGATGCCTCTCACCTCTCATTACCCATCTTCTCCTTCCTCATGGATGGAGGGATGCCATGACCTAGAAGGTTCCACTGGTCATACCAAATCGCTACCACAACAGTCGGGCAGTACCGCAAGGGAGCACCGCAGCGTACCGGGGTCATATCCGGCCAAGGACTGGCAACTTCGGCATCACTCCCCAAAACCTTCGGGGAGTGTTTTGTTGTTAACAACAACAACAACAAGAGTTTTCATATGTGTATGGGTTTGCACGTATAATCTTCCTCGTACTAGGGATACCAGTTTGTTCGAGATTTCGCGTTGTAATTCCGATCAGATACTTCTAGGCTTATGGAAGTCCTGAAAAGAGACTAAACAACAAGTTTGGCCTTGGGGTAGAGGTTACCGTTGTATTCCTTCACCTGCAACTTTTCATTCAGTATATTTTTGCTTAGCCGATTTCATTAACAATCTGCAACAGCAAGCCAACGGTGTGACAAGGAGCACACGCTATTTTTAACCAAAAAACTTAATGAGTGACTTGCACAAAAGCTTTAATATAAATCGCATTTAATGCTTGTCATTCAGTGTGAATGATCTGCGAAATATAGAAGAGTTGGTGGCTGGTTTGTTTATAAATACAAGTAGAAATGTGTGTACATATGTTTGTCTTAGGCCCGGGTTTTCAGTGCAAGTTTAAACGGCCAATTTGTATGGGGTAAACTCTAGTGAACTTTGTCTATGGTTTAAAATTGCACTGAAAAAACTGGGCCTTAATAATTAAAATGTTATGAGTACCTGCTAGGAATCTGACACAGATTACCCAGTAGGTATACAGTTTGATCAAAATGTACTGAGGTGAGTACTTTTCTAAAGAGGAGTGTATATTTCGGGAACCTATTAACCTCAGGATTGCCACCTATCTGATTTTATTAACAATGCAATATATAAATGCGCAATGTTTAAAAGTTTTTCCCCTTTTTTGCAATAAGATATACAAAATTTCATATGTACCGATAGGTCTACAGGAGCTGTGTGCAAAATTAATTTGAAAGTCACACCACTACAAATCCTAAACACATATTCAGTGATTACTATTCACTCTATAGAGCCGCTGTTCTGTGTGTGGATATGACCGCTTGCATTGGTGTTTTTGTAGGAGAACCTGATTTTGAGCGCAAGAGTAGCTTTGTTGGAAACATTAAGGGAGCAAAAACAAACACAAGCAAGTACATGGTCACAAATACACTGTTTACAAGAATAAAAACATATGCGTCTTCATGTTTAAACAGAGAACAGTAGTGACTTTGTGGGGTGTTGTTTTGTATTAAAAGAAACCATTGAAAGGAAAGGAAAGGAAAGGAAAGGAAAGGAAAGGAAAGGCAAGGAAAGGAAAGGAAAGGAAAGGAAAGGAAAGGAAAGGAAAGGAAAGGAAAGGAAAGGAAAGGGAACGAAAGGAAACGAAAGGAAAGGAAAGGAAAGGAAAGGAAAGGAAAGGAAAGGAAAGGAAAGGAAAGGAAAGGAAAGGAAAGGAAAGGAAAGGAAAGGAAAGGAAAGGAAAGGAAAGGAAAGGAAAGGAAAGGAAAGGAAAGGAAAGGAAAGGAAAGGAAAGGAAAGGAAAGGAAAGGAAAGGGAAGGAAAGGAAAGGAAAGGAAAGGAAAGGAAAGGAAAGGAAAGGAAAGGAAAGGAAAGGAAGGGAAAGGAAAGGAAAGGAAAGAAAAGGAAAGCCAAGGAAAGGGAAAAGATAGCAAAGAAAAGCAAAGAAAAGGGAATTAAAGGAAAGGGTAGAAACGAAAATACAGAAAAAATGAATTAAGAGAAGGTAAATTAGAAAATTATTTGAACTAAAAAAATAAAAAATAAAAATTGAGATTGCGTTACTTAGGGGTGAGGGGAGCAAAAAGCAGAAGGAAAAAGAATGTGATTAAAGGAAAAATATAGAAAATGAAAGGAAAATAAGAAAAAGGACTTCAAAAAAGGAAGTAAATTAGACTAAGGTGAATTTCAACCACTGGGCAAACTCTAGTCTAAATAAATTTAAAACATAAAATTATGGTCGATATATTGAGCCCTAACACCCGGTTTGTGATCGATATGTTTTGGGGATTTATTTTGAAGCTTATGCTGTTGCATGTAAAATTATGCTAACTTCAAAAAATCCCGAGTAAAACTCGGTCACCAGGGAACGAGTGCTTACCCATAAAAAAACATATTCTCCAAATTCCAAGTTGTGCTCTTTTTTAAATTGCAATTTCAAATAATTTGAGATTAGGAGCTGAAGAAAAAAATTAATAAGGTTCACGCAGCTGTTTTTCAGTTCAACTTTCCTCCTTTAACCTGAAATCGACTTTTTTTATGCTGGGTGGCAGCACCCATCTATGTATAAAGCGCGCTTTCAACGCCACGCCAACACACCCAAGTTTTGCACGAACTACTCACATGGAAAACGTTTACAAAGAGCTCCGTAGTATTTGGGTATGGGATACTTGTATGAAAAATAATATCATTAAAATTAATTAATGTTTAATTGAAAAGTACTTGCTGTGGTTTTTTTTTTGGCGCCAAGCTGAGATCGTCATAACGGTAAACATCCGAAAGTAAATAACCACAAAAACCAAAAAAAGGTGGCAAAAGATTTTCACACGTCATACAACGTCATTGCCTGTACAGTGTACACCAATTGTACTTACAACCCAGCAAAAAATGGCACACTGCACCAAAAAAGGTACATGTTTAAAAACAAAAAAGTTTCATAGAATGAAAGAAAAACTTCATAGATTCTAAGAAAATTATTTTACTATTATGAATGAATTCATGCTTTCTGAGTATTTGTTTACATATTTTAAGAACAAGTACTTATATTATAGGAAATATTCTTGAATATCTGTGAAAAAGTTCTTTAGTGAGGTTTTAATGAACAATTCTTAAAATCCATGTAATTTATCTTTGGAAACATGAACTTTTTTGGTTCAGTGCAGGGACTTAAAAATGCATCCGGAATGAATCGTAAGGCGGATGTGTCCACTGCCAGCTCTGAGCACTTTACATGGGTTAAACAGTATATACCCAAATGGGTACAAAAGTACCAATCGCTGACAGCTCGATTTAGATATTAACCTCACAATTTTTCACAGGGCGGGGAAAAAAATTGCGTATTACTCTATCTCTAACGCAAAAACTTGGCCCATGCCAACATGCATTGGAATGGGATTTTTGGCAACTACTAATCTAATACCTTACATTGGAGAGCTGTCATGAAGTCCAACAAACTCATAGATATAGAGGGGTGCCTACCAACACACAAACAGCCGTAGATATGTATATATAACAAGCAAGTAGAAACAGAAAGATCATTAGTTTGAATAACAGTATTCTAAGCACTCTAATATCATCCGCAATAATAATAACAGCATCAGTAATAGCAGCAATAATACACAGATACACAATAATAAATACATATTTACAACAAATGAAATACTTGCTAAGGACCGGTAGTACAATTATTTATAGTCTACTGCCCTTGAAGGAGACATAAATTGACAAATAATTGGGGGTCCACTCGATGAATGATTTATATGAGTTGGCAATGGCTATGCCCATGACCAAGCTAATGGCAAATACATAACGATGGCAGCAGGCTTTACCCAAAGTTGCTGCAGCTGTAGATATTGCTTCTGCTACTTCAGCTGATGGAGTTGAAAGATAGCATTGAACTTGGAGTCGGAGATGCTAAGTAAAGCTTGCAAGAAGAGTTGAAAAGGATGGAAGAATTTTACTATGAATAATGTTTGTGCGAATAATCCATTTTAAAATTGTATGTGAAAATATGCGTCTGTGAGTTACTACGAAATGACTTGATTTCCTATTAAAATAAAGTAAGAAATTAAGGAAGGGGAGAAATTGAATGTATGTAGCTATAGGGACGGAATAGGGGCGTACAGTGGCTATCAAAAATAAGTAAACAAACCAGCTCTCTGAGATCAAATCCATATATTTTGTACTTTATTTTTGGAAATTAAAAAGTAACACATGTTTTTATTAACATAATACCTAAGTTATAAAAACGACAACCTAAACTTTAGTTCATAGATAGAAATCAAAACATAGCCATAAGCGAAGCAAAAAAAGCAAAAATTGTATGTGTCATAAATAAGTGAACATTCAAGTTAATGACCACAATGACCGCCATTATTTTGTGACATTCATTCAATTTCATCAGGTATACTAGCATTATAACCTTGTGCCAAATTTCAGTACCCTGCCGTAATCAGTTTAAAGCTCATGGCCAGTCGAACTTTAAAAAATGTCTTAAAGCACTTTAAAAAAATTTTCTAAAAATCATAATAGCATGACTAGGTGGTTCATCCTACCAAATTATATCATTTTAGCCAAATTATGTCATTTTCGAAATTTCGGATATCGAAAGTGGGCGTAGTTCCGGCTTCGGTTTCACTCCTTGGTTGAAAGAAGGCGGTGCCAAGCCATATTTTACTTATGTTAAGGAAGCCATGCATTGAAAGCATTTAAAATAAATTCTAGCGGCAAGGAACGTTTTGTTCTGAGTGTAAAGAGTGATCCGGGATTCATAGCTTTTGTCCAGAGGGGGCTATAATTGATATCAACTCAACAATAGTGGCCATAACTCTATCAATATTTATAAGTGTTGTAAGTAAACTTGTTTGATCGTATCTGTAAGGGATCAAAGGGAATCTGAATCCGAAAGTGATCTCGAAATTGTCCAGTAAACAATCCCGAAATGACCCAGGAAATATTTCCAGAAATATAACCTACAATCGACGGCGGATTTAGGGGTGCGGCACACTTTTGCATTTTCGACCTTTTTTCAGGGTTAAAACTTGATCCGTGTTACTTAGGTAAATGAATGCTCACACCGCCTTTCTAAAGGCTCACCGCTCCTCACGCTACCGTTGTTAACTGTAAATTGGAACTTTCCAAGCGAATGTATATGAATTGTTTTACTACTGATTTAGCACCAACAGCAGCCAATAAAAGCAAAAAAAAAACATTCTAAAGCAATAAGTTTCTGCATGAAATGAGCAGTCAGTTGAAGCGTTAATAGCTACGGAAACTGTGAAAAGTTAAATAAAACATAGACGCCACCAGCACCAACATAAGTACATAGACAACCATCAATATGTTCAACCATTTCTTTTCGTTACCCACCCTCTTCTGTATTTACCCAGTCGCTTGCGCAATTTTGAACAATGACCTTCAGCCACTCAGCTGAGTGCTGCTGTTCGTTTAAATGTCGTTGGTTTGTTAGCAAAGTTGCCACTGGCTATAGTGTTACCTTGCTGCTATCAACATCCAATGTTGCACCATATAGGTATGCAATGAAATCTATTGCTACTTCGCTGTTGCTAGTCTTCTAAACATCAGTGGCGTAGTTGGACTTCGAAAGAGGATATTGGGGTCTGTGAAAGTAAGGTATGCCCATTCCAATAGGTTACCTTAATCGACCATCTGAAGGTTCGACAAGAAGTTTGTAAAGGAGCTTGCCAAATTCATCCCTCAGTGCGCATATTCTAAATTTATATTTTTGTATCCCTTTCGCGAACGTTGCACAGTGGTTCGGCACCATACATTTTTAGGAAAAAACTAAAAGAAGTGGTCATAGGCCACTAAATTTTGTACACCAGTTATTTGTGAGCAATTTAAAAATATTTCAATAATGGTTGAAACCAGAGAATTTCTAGGCGTACATCTTAAATTTCAGCTCAAACAATAAATATATCTTCATGAAAGTGGACGAATAAGTAACCCTTATACAAGTTTATGACTGTGCCAAAAAAAGGATGAAGTCGACCCCCATTGGACCTTTACTGTACAAAACATAAATTAAGTACACGGACATATTTCAGTAAACAAAAAACAGCCATTGCCAGTGTATTAATAACATCTGTATTGGTAGATATCTTATAACTTTTCTTAGAAAATAGAATCATGTACTTTCTGTAATCATTATTTCGTGTTTCTTTAGCTTCCTCTTAAAGCATTTCAATAGGTAGTATTACAGCACAGATTATTTGTTTTTCTATGTCTACATATTCGTTAACAAAATGTTACGTATACGTCATGTCACTTGTATGAAAATTTGAAGTGACTTTTCGCTATTAAATGAAGGGTTGCAAGCATGAGCAAACAATTTGTTTAGCAATCGATAGGGAATATTCCAAACTTTCATTTTATTATAGCTAGAAGATGTAGCACGCTATAACACACACACTTTTTGTCTATCCGAGGTAGCGAAGTTAGCATTTACGAAACATGACTTTTTACTGGTTTTATTTTTTTAAATATTTGGTCGATTGCATTAATTTTTTCTTTATTTAGCAAAGAAAGTGCGATATATTCATACAAAATCACAACCACGACCCCACACACAGAAAAAAGTTTCCTTATTTTGGCTGTAAAGACATGGCTTCCTTAACATAAGTAAAATATTCCTTAATTTAAATACTTTTTTCTCAATGTAAAGACTTTTTTCCTCAATTTAAGGAAGCCATGCCTTTGGAGCCAAATAAGGAAAATTTTTCCTTGAAATAAGGAAACTCTTTTCTGAGTGCACCTACATATATGCAAAATAAATAACCAAAGATAAAAAAAATTCTAATAGTTTTTTTTAATAAAGTTTTTCCTGTACCTTGTAAAATTCAGCTTCTTGCAAACTAGTTGTTATATTTGAAAGTTTCTTTATAAGATGGAATCACTAAAATCTAAAAATTACATATTCATAAAAATAAATTTTTCCGCGGGTGAACCACTGTACATTGTACCATCGCATGGTAGTGACCATCATTTGACAACTAGAGATTCTGCGAAGCTAGCAAAGCTAAATATACAAGTAGGAACACAAATCGTACCCTTTCCCCTATATTTCATTATATCGAGTACATAAATAGAGTGTCATGAACATTCGTACGCACATTTGTATCTACTTGTAATGCGTTGATTGCGATGTATGGAAACTCATAGTAGCTATTGCCTGTGAATTATTGTACCTTCCTGTTTTGTCCCATTCTGCTCAGATGACCGGTTAGCCGGTTGCACTAGATAGTACTTATATATGCTCCTACATCAACGTTTGTATGCAGAAAAGTGTATACGGCTGCAGCAATAATAATAATCATAATAATCAGCGTCAATGGCCTGAGGCCATCAAATGAACTGTCGATGGTCGAGATTTGAATTAATGTGCACTCTGTTATGAATTTATGGTGCGAGTACGTATAGCAATAAAAAAACAACAAAAGAACTAGGAGTTGCTTTTTGCATTTTTTTTTTAATTGAACTAGACTAGAAAAATCTGGTATACATACATACATATATAGGCATATGAAGATTACTTTACTAGTTTTTATATGTTGAAAAATTAGCAGAACACACAATATAAGTTAAATGCGTACATCGCCCTCTTTATTAATCCTCCTTATCGGGTTTCCTACTTTAAAAAACGTATGCAGCTTTTCTAATTTTAAGGGCCTTGGCTATGGCACGATCCACATAAACTCCGCTGCTATCCAAATCGTAATAGTTATCTTGTTGCCTTTTGGGAGGGTTGCCCACTCTCCTGACTGAAGGATGTTATATCGCCCTTATTTCAAGATTACCTTCACTACTGAACCAACTTTGGCAAAATCTAATATTGAATTTTAGTCAAACAGGAAGAAAAACAGGTACGGTAGTGAAGTACGTGTAGAAGAAGTTACAGGGCTGCCAGACTGGCAGTGACTGTGGGGTGTTTTTTACTTGCGATAGAAGACCTTGATGAAGACCTTCGGAATGATCATGCACTCTAGGCAGAGCGAGGCACTGTTAACAACAACAACAACAACATGGGCTGATTTATTAAAAAGCCATAGGGGTATAGTCATAGTCAAGATAAAGAAGGTACTAAAGTAAGCATTGGCGTTTTGGCACAATTACCAACGGTATATACATATGTCAAAAAAAACCGACGCTAACTTTAGTACCTACCTTATCTTGACTACGGCTATGCCCCATAATTTTCAAAAGCCTCCTTGCCATAATCCTGGATCCGTCAGTACGCTGATGAATGTCTTAACTGGGAGTGTAATTTGCTCCCAACAGCGAAAAGCCCACTCAAGCTCTTCGAGACCAAAGAAGGTTGAATCAAAGTCAAATCATTATGGCGCAGTGTTATGAGCTCGGAAAGGTTATTATTATTATAAGGTATTGTTACACCGCGACCAATTTCACGACCTATTGTGTATGACCTTTCAGCTTATTGCTGTATTTGGAGTCTTTTTATAAATTTGAGCACCTCCTCAGGTTTTTTATCCCATATCGCGAATGGATTGAGAGTCACACCACCTAGGCAACAAACTCTCTTTCTTGCCACCATAATGGAATAATGTAAACTGCAAGGTTCCGTATAATACCTAGAGAGGGTTCTTAGATCCTCCCTCCTTAATTTAATGATTGTGATGTTGCCATAAAGAGTTCGGCATATGTCTATTCCCAGTTGCTTATGATTTCCTATACCTGAGCTTTGGTGCGCCCACAGAAGGGTTTTCGACCATAAAACGCTGTTAGAGCACTTTGTTTTGCCTTTCATTATATTTGATTTTTTTAAATTAAATTTATTTTACGACTCATTGATTGCTAGCACATACAGAAAAACTTTCATGTAAAGTCAACACTTTTTTAATGCTTTTTCAGGTTATTATTTTTCAACACTATCGCTTCTATTATTTTAACAGGAAAAACTTCACTTAGTATTAAATTAACATGACTTCCTGTAAAATTAACATGAAGCTCATGTTGAAAAGCTTGACTTCGTAATTAAATTAACATCACTCGGTGTTAAATTAACATGACTTCCTGTTAAATTTACATGAATTACTTTTAAAACAACATGTCTTCCTGTTAAAACAACGGTATCTGTTTGATTATCTCATTAAAGTTTAACCAGATCTCTTCTTGTTAGTTTAACATGTTGAAAAAAATTATTCTGTGTGCAGCGAAGGGTACCCGCCCACACGACGTTATTGTCCTAACGAAAGTGTGTGAAAAGGGAGGTTAGGGAAGATCTTCGAAGTATCTGTGAGAAAGGGCAGCACGAAATCGACTAACCTCACAATGGCAAACAATACTAACATTTAATATGAAACATGCCAATTAATATATGCCTTCAAATCTGAGGCTAATAAAATTAATATTTCCTTCTGTTGGATGCGCTTCTTCCCTCCAACCGGTAGTGCGAACATACATACAATATTATTATGATTTCATTAAAATTCTTAAAGCCATCATTTAACCTTCGCAAAGACCAATTTATAATCCAACTTAGGAATTTATTTAATGTTAAAACGTACCAAAGTTGGCAACCAAGCAGGGTTTGCCACTGTAATTCGATTGGAGCTGCGTACATCAGAGGCAAGCATTCTAAAGTAATTCGTAAATGAAGCCGAATGCTGGGCTGTAGATATCGCTTGCTTGACATCTTATCAGTGCAATTCTATCTGCATACAATACGGCCAGAAAGAGCAGCAAATACTACAAGCGCAGCGGTAGCATGCAACCACCTTGGTTTTGGTGGAAATATACCGCGGTTGGGGTGGTAAAGACGTCGGTGAGTTGTGAATTGTAGTGCACTGGACGAAAGGCATTGGCGCGCTGTACAAGTGCCACGGTTGCTGCGGTGCGGTCATAAGGTAAATTCTCGTAAATCCAATTTGTACCACAACCAAGCTAAACTCTGCCTATGAACGCTCATTATTGTTGTTGTTGTGGTCATTTCGTACATTTTGTGTTGCATTGTTGTTGTGTGTCTATAAAATTACCACGTCGTAATAATTTCGATACAATCAGCCATTGAAGCCGTCAACTATGAGTTAGCACCGTGTGGATTTGTATGCAGCTTAGTTACTGGGATTAAGAGTAGATATGTGGCGGGTGTTGGGAGGTATTTGTGGTGTATTTTTGTATAAATGTTGTAAATGCATTTTGAACGCCCAATGCAATTGCACATTCGAAACATTTGCGACGCGTTTCGTACTAACAAACATTCACAAATACGCTTTTAATCTTTTGGCGCTCACAGTTTAAGCGCTACTCCACCTTGTCGCCTAAGTTGATGGTTCCCTGCATACCGCGTCGCTGCATCTATGGGGTATTTATGCCAGCGATGAGTGCAAATTACTGCAACCGAGGGGCGTTTTTGTGCGCGTCGGCAATAAGCGTTAATGGGCAGCAACAGAAGATCAATAGCGATGCAGCAAGTCTCAGCAGACAGACTTTTTGGTTGTGGGCTAACTCAGAACTACATAGTAATAATCACAACCCAAGCGTCTTTTCAATCTAATTTTATTAACTTAAATTTTACTGTTTTCAATCAAATTTGATTTTACTATATTTTATATTATTTCAATTTAATTTAATAAAATTTTTTTTATTTGATTTTATTTTATTTTATTTATATTTTTTATTTTATTTTTTAATTTTATTTTTTTTTTTTCATTTTATTTTATTTTGTTTTGTTTTATTCTATTTTATTTTATTTTTTTTTTTTTATTTTATTTTTTTTTTATTTAATTTTTTCATTTTATTTTTATTTTTTATTTTATTTTATTTTTTTTTTATTTAATTTAATTTAAGTACCTAGGTGACCGAATTCGGAATTTTTGATTTTTACATATTTTCCCAATATTCTTACTTACCATCATAAATTTTTCAAAGTGAATTTCGTAAAAAAATATAATAGGTGGCTACTTTATAAACCGACTTAAGTGCCAAATCTAAGTAGAACAAGTAAGGAAGTCTAAGTTCGGGTAAGCCGAACATTAAATACCCAGTGTATGGAAACAATAGTAGTACCTATAAGTTATATATTTTCTATATATATTATAATTTGGGAAAAACGAACTCAATAAATTTATTAGTTAGTTTATAAAATTAATATTTATTTATGCTACGGTATAACATATATGTACATTGTTCGTGTGCCCTCAAAATATTACTTATAGTTGAATGCATTTCTTACTTCTAATATACTTACGCCCAATTTGTGACAAAATTTTAAATTGAAAAAAATACCTTCGGGCCAGTTTTTCGAAATTCAAATTATTTTCAAAGTTATAGCTATCACCACTTTTCGAAATTCCTTACTTTTTGATGTAAATAACTTCCGCTCCCTTAAAGTGCCAAAAAATTTTTTTTTTGCTAATAGTTACTAATGCAATGCCCAACAACATCATACAAAAGCGCCATCTCACCACGATGGAGAAGTTAAAAATTGCGAATAATGTTTGCAAACAAAATTTTTTTGCAAAAATTGGAAATGTCCTTTTGTAGAAGATACCATCTTTTATATATATTTAAAACATTAGCAAAATCGGTTTGACCAATCGTGAGAAAATCATCAAAAAGTGAGGAATTTCGAAAACTGTTGATAGATATAACTTTCAAAATAATTCGAATTTTGAAAAATTGTATACGTATTTTTGTTTAATCGTTCTGAGCCATACTACCCACTTTCAATAAAATACATGGCCGTCGAAAAAATTATAGGTGGCTCACTTAACAAAATTAACTCATCTTTTAGGACTCGTTAATTCCTTACAAATTGAACTACCAAATTATACTATAATTATACTATTTTAGTTATTTACCTTACCGAATTATGTCAATTTATATGATTTTCGAAATTTTCCATATTGAAAGTGGATGTGATTGGGAAGCGATTTCGTTTAATTTCAACAGTTATACTTCCTATAACTCTAGTATACCTTGTGCCGAATTTCACGATTTTACCGTAATCAATTTAAAACTTACGACCAGTCTTTTGGGTGATTTTCTAAATTTTCGATATCGAGAGTAGCCGTGGTTGGACGGGGATTTTATCCAATTTCATAACGTATACTCCCAACAGTACTAATATGATTTGTGCCAAATTTCATCGTTCTACCATAATTTGTTTAAAAGTTACGACCAGTCGAATTTTCAAAAATGCCTCCCTTGAAAGTGGGCGGTACAACGCCCACTTTTTAAAATTTAACAGAACATCATAATAGAATGATAAGAGAGATTCACCTATGAAATTATATTAATTTAATCAATTTCAGCTACCGATATATGTCAGTTTATGTGATTTTCGAAATTTTCGATACCGACAAAAGGGACGTGGTTATAATCCGAGTAATCTGTATACCAAATTTCAAATTGCAAATTCCTCAATTTTACTCAAGTTATGTTAATTTGTGATTTACGAAATTTACGATCTCGAAAAAGGGGGCGTGGTTATCATCCGATTTCGCCCACGATTGCCACGCCCCCTATAAAAAACTTATGGAAAAATCATAAGAGAATTACCAGGGGGATTCACCTATAAAATTATATCATTTTAGCCATTTCAGCTGCCGAGATATGTCAATTTGTGAGATTTTCGAAATTTTCGATATCGAAAGTGGGCGTGGTTGAGGCGATTTTATCCAGTTTCATCAGATATACTCCCAACGATACTAGTATGCTTTGTGCCGAATTCCATCGTTCTATCGTAATCAGTTTAAAAGTTACGACCAGTCAAATTTTCAAAAACGCCTCCCTTAAAAGTGGGCGGTGCCACGCCCACTATACAAAATTTATGGAAAAATCATAAGAGAATGACCAAGGGGACTCACCTATAAAATTATATCATTTTAGCCATTTCAGCTGCCGAGATAAGTCAATTTGTGTGATTTTCGAAATTTTCGATATCGAAAAAGGGGGCGTGGTTATCATCCGATTTCGCCCATTTTCAATAGCAACCTACCTTGCCAGAAAGTAACCTGTGTACAAAATTTCATGCAAATATCTCAATTTTTACTCAAGTTATCGTGTACACGGACGGACAGACGGACGGACATGGCTTAATCAACTCCTCTTTTAATCCTAAGAACTTTCATATATGGAACTCTATATCTATATCGATTATTTTGTGCCGTTAAAAACAGCCGTTATGTGAACAAAGTTAATATACCCTTGTACTAGTACTAGTACACTGGGTATAAAAATCTTAGAATGGAGTATACATATATACTATCCAACACATTTTTAAGAAATCATGGTTGGTATGCGACTGAAGGTACCTTTGATTTGATACCCATATAGGTATACCTTGCTCAATATTTCAGAAAAAAATAGATAGGTGGCAATCCTGTACAAACCCCAAGTGGATAGTCTTAGAATCAATCATACTACCTATATGCCAAATTTCATCAAAATCGGTGAAGCTGTTCACGAGATAGTGCCGGATATACAGATATACTTCGGTAAGGTGGCAACCCTACTTGAAAATATTTTAGTTGTGCATGTCGCTGAAAATACATAACTTTCATTTGATACCCATATTGGCATATCTTGCTACAAAATTTAAAAAAAATTGAGAGAGGTGGCAAGCCTGTAAACCGTCCCAGGTGGTAACCCCAAAGTGGATAGTCTTAAAATCAATCCGGCTTTCTATATTCAAAATTGTATCCAAATCGGTCCAGCGGTTCCCGAGATATTCAAATATACAAATTTAGCTCGGTTGAAGTTTTAAGATTTTAATTTTTTTCTTATGTTAATTTATTTAATTTTTTTGGTTTTTGCTATTATTATTTTTTTATTTTTTTTATAATTTTGTTTTGTTTTTTAAATTTGTGTATGTTATTTTATTTAATTTTTTTTTATTTTTATTTTTATTTTATTTCATTCTCTTGTAAATTAGTGGTTTTTCTGACTAGTTCGAGTGCTTAGCTATAGGATGATTTTCCTATAGGTACGTATTACATAACATGCTATGATATTTGTTATCTCACATTGCTTGTTTTTTCTTTTAATGAGCGAAGTTGTTGTTGTAGCGATTATTACTCTTGGGTTGGTGTTAGTAGCCAAGCGGGGATCCATGCACATAGATAAAATTTACTTATGTCATTATAAATAATAAATATTGCATTACCGAATCGAATGGTTAAACTTGTATGTGGCAATCGAGTCAATGAATGTGCACAAAGCTCATGATGATAACTATAGATATCATTAATATTGCCAGTATAGGTACAATCTAGTATTGATAAAAATAAAAAAAAACTGTATAAAATTACAACTTAATTATAGGTTTTTATGTAAGTATTAAAGTATATTTATGAAATATTGCCTGTTTGATAACAAGTATGATTGAAATTACCTGTAAAGGATCATGTTCCGACTAACCTTGGCTCTATCTCTCAACCGTAGGTACCCACCTTGGTAACATTTACAAAACGCATTTTAGAACCAAAGAACGCAACCGCTTATTAATGAAACTTCACTATCGGGCTGCGTCTCTGTTTTCGACCTCATACAAAAAGATCGAAACATTTTGGAATATAGCTCAGAGTTTCGCTGGTACAACTATTCAGATTCAAATTTTATCCTAATGCACACAACATCGAAGATTAACATTCCACCATATCGGCACCGTCTAATACGGCCGCTTTTGGGAGTTAAATTGAGCATAATCTTCATTATAAATTCCCAAAAATTGAGAAGATTTGATAAGCCACAGCAAAATGTTCGCTGGCAACACTCTTCAGATAAATCAACAAAAACTGCAAGAAATAATTACATCGAAACGAATATTTCTTGCAGTATTTCTTGCTGTTCACCGCTATTTGCCGCTAGATGTCGCTAGCAATTGTTTATTTTACAAGAAATACAACCAAACTGACGGGTTGAGCGATAGATGTCGCCGATATTTAAACCGCAAGTACTACAACCAAAGCCATCTAGTGCGCCTATTGTTAATCTTTAATTTTGTATGTGTCAGCGTAAATTTAGATCTGATTAAAGAAGATTTATTGGAGGTAATCTCCGTGTGTGTATCCATAGCATAACATCCAATCCGTAATTGGTTGTGTTTCTTGCTGGTTTTGTTTGTTTACCGGCGCTAGATGTCGCCGAAACTCGTTAATTTCTTTCGTTTGGTTGTGTTTCTTGCTGTTTTTGTTTATTTATCTGAAGAGTGTTGTCAGCGAAAATATTTGTTTAGCTCTTATATTTGTTCAAATCTTCTTCATTTTTGGAAATTTATAAGGAAGATTATGCTTAAGTTAATTCTGAAAAACGCAGTAAATTCCAGATTTGCGCTAATGTATCAGACCTATAAGTCAGCGTTTTTCGGAATAAGATATATCATTGTAGATCCGATCCATGGATACAGAACAAGTTTTCTCAACAAGAACCATGTTCAGATCTTGTTAAATTTTGCATGAGATAATGAGGCAGATCGTATTGTTTTAACAGGAAGACATTTGGTTTTAAAAGAAATTCATGTAAAATAACATGAGCGATAGTGTTGAAAAATAATTACCTGAAAAAGTGTTAAAAAAGTGTTGATGTCACATGAAAATTTTTCTGTGTGATCTCTTATTTTAGAGCACGTATTCGAATTCTGGTTAAACGTTTAACATTTAAATAGTATTACATATGTATTTGCTCTTGTCGCATATGTAATTAATTATAGTGTATATTATCTATTTATATTTAATTGCTCTCTTATTGTCTTCTGCATGATTTTAATCATTTGCTTGCCACTTAAATATCAGTCAGATTAGTGTTTCAATCACTTGTTGATTTGTAATGATAAAATTTTGATAACGGTATCAACATGTCATATACTTAATTACTTACATTGTTTTTGTTTGTAAATCTATGCCGTTATCAATGTAGTTAGTTTCATCAATTAAGAGACAATTTATACGTGGATACAAACAAAAAGCTTTTCACACAATTTTCCTTGAATATTAAATATATAATAGACAAACATGCCTGCAATCGAATTAACAATGACCTTTAATTAGTATAGAAAATATTGATGGTTTGAACCAGTGGCGGATCCAGGACTTTGGGAAGGGATATTTTTGATTCACAGTTTCTCAAAACTCGACTTTTATGGTTGTTTTTATTTTTTCAAAATAATATATACTTACATTTGTTGGTATGGGCAATGTCAAATTCAAGGCTTCACGTAACTTTTATTGCATTTTTTGCGTAATTTAACATATTTTTGTGTAATTTTTACTATATATTTTGTGTAATTTTTACTATATTTTCGTTCAATTTTTCTTTATTTTTTGTGTCAATTTTGCTATATTTTTGTGTAATTTTTAAAATATTTTTTGCTGTATTACTGTGAAAAATATGGATCCAGAAGGGAAGGGTTTGAACCTGAAAACCACCCCGTGGATCCGCCCCTGGTTTGAACACAAATGCTTTGCATAATGAGAGTAAAGACTTGTATTAAAAATAATATGAGTTTGTTTTATAAGTCTTATGAATCGCATTTCAGAAAAATAATGCTTGCATTATAAAACACTATAGTATGTATTCAATGATGGAAATAATTAAGGCAGACTGTAGCAATTTTTACGTTGTCAGAACGCTCGGGACTCAAATTATCAAATGACTACGGGGTCATCCCAAAACTTATGCTTATCAAGTTGGATTGTGTGTGCTTTAGGATCGCCAACATATCGATTTACAGACTAACAGACAGTTTACACTTTTTTCCAAGGTTGGAGTGATGATTGATTATTTGTATTTTCTTAGCTTTTTGCAACTGCTTTTGTAATTACTTTAGCAATGCGCTTTAGGCACATCTTGCTCCAACCGGAGACTACCAGTGTCCTATAATTAATTTATATTATATGCATTATTTCTTATATATGGCTATGTCAAGGTATATGTGCTACTCCGTGGTGTGTCGGATGCGACTTGATTGGCTTTTCGAGTCTAATGAGTATTTGAATTGGTTTATATTTCATTGTTTGATGTGTTGAATGTGCATATGAAAGGAACAAGCGTACTTATTTCGCAGTACACGGTGTGAGCATTCATAAGTTCCACTCTGGACGCATGCGCTCGTACAGCCTAATATATTGCTTACGAGTGGATGTATGTTTTACATAACCACTTCGCCTCCGCGTTTGCACAGCTCGGTGGGTAGCCCGGAATTACACTGGGTTTTATTGTTTTTGATCTTATGATTTTTTTGTCATGTTGGTGTTGTAACAAGAGAAACACTCCCTGAAAGTTTTTTTCTCGAATAAACAGTCCTTGGCCGGATATGAGACCTTGCAGTACTGCCTAACTGTCGTGGTAGTGACTTATGACCAGAGACATCCTCTAGGTCATGTCACCGCTCCGCCCGTAAGGAAGGAGGAGATGTGTAATAAGAGGTGGGAGGTATCATACTCGAAGATCCACCATCGAGTTATACGACCAGTATGGGCATATTCTAAACCCCTGACCCGCAGAGGATATTATGCGTTTCCAGTGTGTGTTTTTTTCCATCCTTAGGGACGGGTTACCATATTCATCATATCCCTCGCATTGTACCCTCGTTTGGAACCTAACCTAACATAACCTTTGTCACCCAGCAATTCAAGCTCTTCACGCTTTTAACCACTCCCCAAGCTTACTGGAACAACATACTTAGTTTTCTCAGTGGGAAAAAAGGCACCCGCAGGAAGCTGGAGCTATCCCTACGTGAATCACGACACTTTGGTTAAACTTGGCACAACATTTGACCATATTTCAGCTGTAGGCCCAAAGACTTATTCACAACTAGTAGACCCGACAGATATTATCCCGCCCAAAAGTTAGAGGTCTTGTCCAAATATTGGTTGATAGCTCCGCCATCGGCCGATAACTTCGGAATCGATCGAGTTTTCGAAATAAAGTATAGCTTAAATTTCAAGTTACACATCTAGTAATGCAACAGTGGAAGTTTGATTCAATTCCATTCAGCAGTTTTTAACTGATACGGCCACCAACTTACAGACAGACAGAAGTTTACAATTTTATTAAATGTAATAGAGATATCGTTAAAGTCTCCAAAAATATTGTGAAATAGGATGATCCTTCCTCGAAACTTAGCTATAAAAGATAATATTTTAAAAGATAATATTTTGGAGCACTGATCTACTGTCACGTTTCTCTTACTCTACTTTGTGCACCCACCATCTGCTTCAACCCACAACCTTCCAACGAATACGTGCAACTTTGTACGGACTTGCTTGAAAGGCGACGCATGAATGATGACGAGTCAAACTGCATGACCAGAGAATATGTTAATGGAATATTAATAAATTGCACAACAAATTGTACAGTCTATGCAGGTTGCGGGTGGTACTTGGTGCGGTGGTCACAGAGCTGATAGGGAGGTAGTAAAATGGTATTGTGCGGTTTCGGATTTTTTATGTTTCTTTTATTACACACAAACGCAATCACTCCATGAAAATGTCTACATAAATGTATTGTACATGTATAAGTTGTACCCCGATTCACTTGAAATACATACGTACATCTCAGCTGTCTCAATAATGATTTTGCAGAAAAATGGAAGCAGCATCCGACCAAAGTAGGACCTATTGCCAGTGTAGGGAAGACAATTAATTCAATAAAAACATGAAAAACGTCGCGGTAAGTTGACTTATGAGTTTGTGATACACCACCAAAGCGGTAGGCCGCTACATACCATTCACATCCGCAATTCCATATGACTACTGAGCTGCAGTGCAATTTTGTATTGTTGTTGGTATGCGTTGTGTAAGGTCATTTTTCTATTTTGTGACAAATTGATCAGCAATCGGCGCAAATACAACAGCCACAAATGCCGCCCATACGTTTAAGAATTGGCAAGTTGCTGGTCGGTCTTTGGTCATTGTCTGACGTCTGACATTTGCACATGCAGCACGCAAGAAAAATGATGATTAGATGGACACGGACAGACAGGCCGACAACAGTAGCGAACATGCAGAGTTCTTGCGTTGTGTAAATGGACAAGCGAAAAGTCATGACAGCACACTTGCAACACCAGCAACAGCTGCAACAAACAAAAAAACGTTCAGCGACCAAGAACAGGTAACAAGGCAGCATCACACAAGTGGCAAATCAACGATGCAAGTATTTCCAAAAGCAATACAGTAAAACTAACAACAACAAGACTATATCAAATGATCGTCTAGCAATTGTTGCTGCCTATGTTGGTGCTGGTGGCGGCAGCGGCTGTGGTGGCATTTGTTGCATGACAGTTGACATGGTTTTTTGCATGGAATTTCTCGCAAATTTGTGGCGGCAATTGTAGTGTTGTGCTGCTAGGTGGCAGCGAGATTTGCTGTTTCTGGAATGGTTTGATGGCGTTGCTGTTGTCGTTGTTTTTAATATTTTTTACTGGTTGTTGCTCTTATATATTTACTCACGCTTATGGTGCTTAGCACTTGGGTGGTATTTGTTTGCTTTGCAGCGCTTTTACTTTTTATTTATTTCCTTAAAGCTTGACTGATATGCCTGAATTGTTTTTTGTGTTGTTGGAAAATATTATTAATATTCAACTGCGTGGCAATTATAAATAGTTTTTGCCCATTTTCAGCTGTGGCATTCAGCTGCATTTCTTGTGACACATTGTTGCTGCAAATAGTAATAAACCTATACGTAAGTATAGATATATACTTAATACATAAAAAAATTAAACAAAATAAAATAAAACAATAGAAAATAAAAAAAAATGAAAAAAAATATTATAATAAAATAAAATTAGATAAATTTATTCCGAATAAATCAAAATAAAATGCAATAAAAAAAAAAGAAAAAAAATTTTTAAAATTTAAACGAGCTCTAGGCCAAATATTTGTATATTCTTTTTTGGTCACCTCTGGTCACATATTGGACGATAACCCCAAAACCCGTTGCGATATCACAAAAATTAATATGTATCTTAAACTTTAAGTTGAGCGTCTAGCAATCCAACTGTTCAATTCCATTCAGTACTTTTAGAGTGTTACGACCATAAACATACAGACAGACATGGTCCACATATTGGGCGATAACTCGAAAACCGGTTGAGATATCGAAAAAAGTATTATCTTAAATTTGTAAGAAGAGCATCGAGCAATCCAACGAAAAAAGTTTCATTTAATTCCATTCATTACTTTCAGAGTGATACGGCCACAAACATACGGACAGACAGGCAGACAGACACGCAAAAATTTTTAAAATGGTTGATTTGGATTCTACTCGCTTAATAATGCTTCCCCCAATCAATTTTTTGTTGATATCTGCCATGTACAGACATCGATATGTTACAATTTTATTATATGTAGAGATTAACCACAATATGTGAATTTTTGATAAACAAATATTTGGCCTAGAGCTTGTTTAAATTTTAAAAAGTTATAACTAAAAGGCCGTGAACAAAAAAAAAAAATAAAATAAAATAAAACAAAATAATAAAAAAAAATTACATAAAATAAAAAAAAAATTAAAAAAGGAAGTCTAAGTTCGGGTAAAGTAAACATTAAATGCCCAGCGGTAGTCTTCATATGATTTTCGAAATATGTATTCCATTTCGGAAGTGGGCGTGGTTGGGAAGCGATTTCGGTCAATTACATCAGGTATAATCCCTATTAATTTCATCGTTCTACCGTAATTAGTTGAAAAGTTAAAACTTGGGCGGTGCCACGCCTACTTTAAAATTATATCATTTTAGCCATTTCCGTTACCGAATAATGTCAATTAGGTGATTTTAGTCATTTTCGAAATCGAAAGTGGGCATGGTTGGATGGCGATTTTATCCAGTTTCATCAGGTATACTCCCAACTATACTAGTATGCTTTGTGCCAAATTCCATCATTCTATCGTAATCAGTATAAAAGTTAAGACCAGTGAAATTTTCAAAAATGCCTCCCTTAAGAGTTGGCAGTGCCACGCCCACTATAAAAAATGTATAGAAAAATCATAAGAGAATGACAAGGGGGATTTACCTATAAAATTATGTAATTTTAGCCATTTCAGCTATCGAGATATGTCAATTTATGTGATTTTCGAAATGTTCGATATCAGAAAAGGGGGCGTGGTTATCATCCGATTTCGCCCATTTTCAACAGCAATCTACCTTGGCCAGAAAGTAACCTGTATACAAAATTTCATGCAAATATCTCAATTTTTACTCAAGTTATCGTGTACACAGACGGACGGACATGCCTTAATCAACTCCTCTTTTCAACCTAAGAACTTTCATATATTGAACTCTATATCTATCTCGATTATTTTGTGCCGTTACGTAGTAGGTACTGTTATGTGGACAAAATTATAATACCCTTGTACTACATAGTACTAGTACGCTGGGTATAATAAAAAAAACTGAAAATTAAATTAATTTAAATATACTTAAATTTTAGCCGAAAGTCCGTCTAAAACCTCAGTACCATTCAAACTAAGTCCAACTTTACTTTAGCTAATATGTATATACGAGCTTAGTATTCATGCCTTATACCTCTATTTGGTATGCTAGAATGTTGTTAATATCTTCATAAATTAAAGTTACACGTGTCTGCCTACTGCTAAAAAGGGCGTGGCCATCATATATGAGGTTCATATTCAAACATACAGCAGTCAACAACAACAACAACATGGAGGGCAGCGCAAAAAGCAATTATGATTAAAATTGGAATTTATTGAACGATTTGCCAAACATCGTGCGATCAGCCCACAAGAAATTGTGCTTAAAAATGTTCTGCCTCACGTGGCACTTCTTTTTTGAGCTGCTTCAGCTCACCACTAATTTGTGGTTACATACAAACGAATTTACCTAAAAATGTGGGCACGTATGTATGTCCTAGTGGTATTTACAATTTGCAGGTTGTTTCTTTGCCAATAAACGCTTCGGTATGAAAATATCCTTCGGCAACGTCTTTGCAATGCGCATAATTTCGATTTGTAATAAAATAATCGACAAAATCATTTTGACGGCGCTGGCGCAAGCGCATTGTGATTGCATGATATTGCGCAACCGCGCCATGAGTTAGTGTCTGTATGTATTCTATGTGTGTTCATTGCACTTGCATATATTTGCACTTATCCAACTGCCAGTACCTCAATTCAAAGTCATTACATTATCATTTAGAGCAGCAGCATTTTCTGTCCCAGAGACAAATAGCAAAAACAGTGAATTATCTAGGAGCGGCGTACGGTGGTTTAGACGAGAAAAAATTCATTTTTAATTTTCAGATTTTATATAGTGATGCAATTTTGTTGAAAGCGCTAGATTCCTATAATTTTGCTCTCCTTCCATTCCCCCATTTCTCACGTCGCCTTGAAACATCGAAAATCATATGAAAACTACCACTGGGCATTTAATGTTCGGTTTACCCGAACTTAGACTTCCTTACTTATTACAAAATATGTAGGCATAGAAAAATAAATAACTTATGCTGTTATTTGGAATACTTCAAGAGAAGTACAGGTTTGTACGGAAAGCATCTCTAATTTGCAAACAAAAAAGCAGAATCTAGGAAAATATATTGATTTTCGAAAAGAGTCAACTTTTAAACCTGATTTCCCAAAATCATTATTTTGGCAAACGGTCGACGATATAACATGGGTGCGAAATGTCAATGAGCTAGGACCACTTCTTCTATAGTTTCCAATAAAGGCACGAACCACTGTGCGCCGCCTTGTGTGCTGCTCCCAGCAAATCATCATGTTGAAAGTGCACAAAGCGAGCTCTCAATGTCCTTATGCGAATCATCAGACAGAGCAAAAGCTAGCACAGCCCGCTTAGTGTTTGCTTGCAGTTTATTTGCGATATAAGTAAGTTTTGTATTATTTGAGAAGTCCTCTGGCAAATTCTTGAAAATTAAGTCACGACTCAGAATTAAAGTTGCAGAATTCAAAAAGCTACAAACATCAAAAAGCTGGTTCAAGTAACTCGTACAAAATGAGTTTAATATTATCAACAATGAGGACGTTTGGAAGGAATAAAGATGCCAGTTTTTAGGCCTAACTTCTCCCACACTTTCAACAAAGATGTTGTACCTATAGGTTTCATCTCCGAAACTTAAAATCTCGCGAGCTCCGTCGATTTCTGGAATGACTTGTTGCCCGTCACCTGCTCCTACACATTTTAAGGTGATTGTTATTATTACTGATGCAGTACCAAATTAGCCAATATGCCGATCTGCGTGAGCGCCTCAGCATTTACTCGCTCTTGTGCCACTTGCTCCATTCGATGTATGCAACTCTTATCGCGACAAGCAATTAAAGGCGTGCCCGCACAAAGGTATGCCGAGCTGCCGCAAGAGCGCGGCTACACCGGCAATGCGTTGGCATTTACGATTCAAGTCCTAAAAAGTTTTTTTTTTTTTTTATGCAAGCAGGTGTTTTTTTTTCTTATTTACTAAATTGCAGTATTTGTTTGGCAATTTAAAAATGCTTTTGATTACTTTTGAGGTAGCAGCGGCAAGTATCGATGGCATTTTAAGCGACATCGTGAACAACATCGAATTGCTTATTTATTTCGGTTTTGATTTCAATCACTTATACATATATACTCAGATGCTGCGCTCGATGGAAACTGCGATTAATCAAACAACTTGTTGTACGTACATGTATTAACACATAAAAGAATATACACGTTCATCAGTGTACTTTCAGACCTTCCAGCACCCTTGAGAATATATGAGAAGTTGCACCACAAGCACCCACTTCTTTAGATTTTAGAACAGCTATAGCTAAAGCTCCTTCTCCGATCCTCTCGGAAGTAAAACAGATTTCTGACAAGACGACCTCCTATGGGGAGTTTTCTTAAAATTAATTCAGAAGAGGATATCTCGAGCAGTGGAGCATATCTCTGGTACCTCAAAAAATCTCTAAGCTAAGCTGAGTATATCCCTTCAATTGAAACAGTAAAACTTGAGAAGAGCTGATGATCGCAATGCCTTGTATGAAGGCAACAGATTCCTAGATGCTGTAATGGACTTCAATAGCGACCACCTATTAAACCCATAGGTGAACCAGTACTGAGAGGAATAGTATCTGATAAAACCCAGGGGTTAAAGGATCTCTTCCGTTTCTGACACATTAAGAGCTGATACCACCCCGACTGAGCTCATCGCTAACTTCGTTGTACGTAACAACGGCCCGGTATCCATGTTAGAAAAATGGAATATCTACTCGCTAGGTCCACTATCTGGACAAGAAATGAGCGTAGTGCGTGGGTTTGGCCATTACACGAAACACGCTCGCGTGTACCCATGTGCTCGTGTTCGAAGATGCTTTTTCGTGTAGTGCTCCTGCGAGTCCGAAAACCAAAAAAACACGCACGGCCTATCTGAACTAGATTTCAGTTATTTTTTAGCTGAGATAGAATGTTTTTGAACCAAATTCGTTGCAAAAAATGCTCAAATATATAGAGTGGGTTGATTTGTAGGAGAGGAAAAAATCCGAGAAATCGCCAGTTTCGAAAATGTTCTACGGATCAATTTTGTAACTTTCATAAAGAAACTGAACAGTTTTTTTTTCGTGCGTGTCGTTTCGTGTTTATATGTTTATGTGTTCCCGTGCGTGCTAGTGCCTGCTTTCGAAAGTCTGTTTCGTGAAGCGTGTCGTGTCGTGCAGCAAAAATCACGCGCTCATCTCTAGTCTGGACCTACGAGATTCGTTGTTATCATATCGAAGAACCGACTAAAAGTCAGGAAAATGGAAACGGAAACATCGAATCTTTTAGAATGGAGTTTTCTCTACTTATCTCAAGAAGGAAAGATATACATAAGTAGTTTGTATCGAACAGTACACACTAGGTACAGTAGTAATACACACTTTTCAGACTCCCAGATCACGAAGCCTTCCTTGATCAAGGCATCGGCGGATAAGAAAATTTGATTGAACTTGAAAGATCTAGCTTATTCTATCAAAAAATACCGAAGCCCAGTTTTAAGAAATCGGCCAAGTATCACGTTTCTATAAACTGTCCCAAGCATGTTGTTTAGGTAGTTCTCATTAGTAGATATATCTATATTATATTCATAAATTTCATACTAGTCCAGGATGAACTAGTATGGAACTGGTATTTTACAACTAGTATGAAACTGGTATTTCCTGCCTGGTAGATGGTCGAAATCTGACAATTGACATCTCGTAGGACATCAACACGTAAAAAATACCAGTTGCTTATATGGAAAAAAGACAGAACAATGACTAATTCGGTCCGGTGCACCAACTAGTCGTAAAGTAGTTTTCAACTAGTTGCTTACGCTGCAGGGTAATAGCTGGTTGATCAAACTTTGGGCCTATAGTCTAGTAAGATGTGGTTTTCGACCATGATAAATATGCCAGTTCAATTTCGGGTGATGTAAGTTCGACTATATCACGGCTGGAAACATGTACATTTTCTTAGCTTCCGCCCGAACTTAGGTTTCCTTACTTATAATTTTTTTTTTACCTTTTCATATTAATTTATTGCCACAACACCTGCAAGTTCAGCTGCAACTGCAATATTTCTCACACCATCACACTACGCTTTGCATCGCACAAAAAAAATATGGTGTTGGGATCTTTATCGCCTTTTATGTTTGTATATTTGTAAATGCATTCGTCTTTTTACCACCCATTTTCCTTATCGGTATTTCTGTGTTATTACAATTTTTATTACTTTTATGAGCAGTCAAATGAAATTGAAGCGCTTAAGCTTCAAAAACAACAACTTTCTAGTCTTCATATTTCAATACAGTCGGTAGTGGCTTTTGAAAGGGGGCTGAGCTGTGTTGTCATTTTATTTTTGTCTGTTTGTTTTTGGTTTTGTTTGAACAGTTGTTGTTCAAATTAAGCCGCGAAATGAGTGTATTAGCGGTTAATACTGACACATCTTCACGGCTGATATGGCAATGGGCTAACCAAACAGAGGCGCGTTGCAGCCACCGATCGCGAGTATCTCATATTTGTTCTGCAAGTTCATGACCAATTTACCGCGGATAAGGTATCAGGCAACTGACATCTTAATAAGTGTAAGACAGTTAAATATTTATTTCAGCTGAATGGTTCGGGGCATGGTAGAAAAATATACAGGTAGTTTCACTTCTTTTTCTTGGCCGCCATTGCTCTCATTTGGCGTAAACCGTGTTTTTGACGTTTCTTTTAAAACGGAGAACGACATTTTGTTTTTGTCAGGAGATATTTCAACTCTGAAAGGTTTTCTGCACACAAATTCTATAAGTTATGGCCCATTTTTGGGATCGAACGCTGTAAAATTATTACAAAAATCTTAACTTCCGCTGTCAGGTTATTGATATCGAAGTCCAAACGCGTTTTTGGTACCTCTGCCGACATTTTTGAACTGTTTCAGCAGTTTCTTGAGATTATTTTTAATTCAAATATATAATTAAAATAATCCCGTGATTTCGGGACGAAAAAATGGCGTGAATTCAGGATCAAGGTGCTAGTATCGGATCCATATCCAGCGAAGGCAACAACCACAAAAACTATGATTTGAATTGAGAAGTAAAGTTGTCCCTCGACGAATAATACTAATACTAAGGTTCTGTAGGTCTATGATCAAATAAGGCTCAACATAGGGCCCGAAATAATGACACTGCAAAATTCATATTTAATTTTTAGATTTTAGTTCTGCAGTCATATAAAGAACAGGGTGCTACCCCTTCGAACCATAATAAAATGAAAGTTTGGAATATTTTGAAACGATTCCTGAAAAAATTATTTGCCCATTTCCCCCCTTTATGTAAACTTGTTTCAATAACAAAAAGTCACCTAAAATTTTCATAAAAGTGAAGAAGCATGAAATAATGATTACAGAAAGTACAGGTTTGTGTTTACTAGAAAAAGTGATAGGAGATGCTATTAATAGACTCCTGGCAATTTCTGAAAAACAAAAAGTTTATAGAATTGGATCCTGTTGAAAAGTATACGCTAACTGTATATAACCGATTTAAAAAAGTTTTGAAATATTTCTTAGCTAGCTTACATATGGCATGGGTGAAAAATTTGAATGGCGTAGGACCACTCCTATTTTTTTCGAAAAATGTGCACTGCGCGCTGTCGAAATATGATTAAACTGTAGCTTTCGGAATTTCAAGGAGAATTAAGGTTCGATTAAGCACCATGTCTCCAAAAACTATTCTATACCCTTGACTAACTTCTGTCACTTTTAGCTCATTAGCAGTCATGGTGGGTTCCATGTTTTCTTAATATATTCAACTTCATGTAACAGACTGTGTTGATGACACTGATAGACATGCTTGCAACATGTTTTCTACTCGAAAGTCAAACATGTTGATTTTTTGTTGCTCTAAACACCATGTATAAACTGCTGTTGTTATTGTTATATTTTAGACTCCCTGCTGTGGCATGATGGTTTTAAATGCTTCAAAAGCACAGTAATTAAGACTTAAAGCCAACAATAAAATTGCTATAACAAAAACATGCGCCGAGCTGACAATGAGTAAATACTAACTAAACTCAGCTAATCAACAGCGACAGCAACATGTCAAGTGATAAAACAACATACAATGGAAACAACAACAACAACAGTGTATGCAAGCAATTGCAAAAACATCCACTACATGACCAATTGTGGCAGCATCTGCAACTTGCCACACACATTCTTCTAGCTAATGACGCGTTTGTGTAATTTTACTTTTATTTATTTTTTCTACAAAAGAAAAAAGATGTAAATGACTCTATATTGAGAGTAATTACACTGTAATGCACACACTTACATACAGACTTTTGTGCTGGTCGCAGCTGCATCTGCAATTCATTGTCATCATTTTAATATTGGCAATAATTTTATAATAGCAGATGCGCATGCGCACCAGTCATCGCACACAAACGCTCACACAGCAACAATACATCGGGGCCACCCATAAAGCTCAATCAAGCTCAACCCTGCTGACAACTCACTCGTCTCGCCAAGCCACAGTATCACGTTTGGAGGCACAGCATATTTTCAAACAACTCTCTTTGTAGTACACTAAACTGAGCAAAGTAGGCTTCTCCGCAAATATGAAACACATACCAGTTGACGCTATACTTAATTTCCGTCATTTATTCCCAGGAATTGCCTGTTTGCAAGAAATTAAAAAAAACAACATCTTCAGTTTTGACAATATAATGCCTGAACCAATCACAAAATACTTCCACAATGTTTAAAAAAAATTTTCTACTAAAATCCGTTTTGTAAATTGTATGGTAATTTTTTGTGATACCGTCAAGAACACATAGGCTGAGATAATGAATAATTTCTAAATTTATCTTGGGTGTTGTTATAAACAGTTCTAGTTTCGTTATTTCATTTGTGTTTTTTCTGAAATAGGGATGAAAAGGGTGCAGCAGTGGCAGTAAATTTACTAACTTTAGAACCTGTATTAAATATCATTTCCGGAAAGAAATTTCTTGAAATCGTCTTATAGTGAGAGCCTTGTACCTCGAAGTCTCGCGAGTTTCTCGATATTCGATTTAACCGCTGCATATTCGTGACCAACCGCTTTTGTGAACTAAGGTCAGCACTTTTGCCTTCTTTTGGATTTTAATTTATCATCTAGTATTCCAGGCGTACAAAATCGAAGGTCCCGGCTTCTAGTTCAGGTATCTTTTCTTTGAAGGTGTTATGATTTTATTTAAAAAATTCTCTCGGCATGGTCTATGCTAAATTAACAATACATATTTGTAAATCGGGGTTTTCCACGAAAATTTTCGAGTTTTTAAAATGACTAAAGTTTAATTATGTCAATTAATTATGGACTAAATTTTTTGGTAGTATAAAAAAAACAAATGGCGGCGATATACAAACAGGTTATCATTACCTCTAACGAGATTTTTGCCGAGCTTCTCTTCCAACTTGTTGTGTGTTGCTTTTGGAGTTTTTTCCTACAAGTTGGCGGGACCTACCATTTTTTGCCGACTCCGAACGGCACTTGCAGAGCAAATGAGTTTTTGCTGAGAAACTTGCCATGGCAGAAATATACCCGGGCGACCCCGTTTCTAAATAATTTTTATACCCAGCGCACTAGTACTTGTACAAGGGTATTATAATTTTGTCCACATAACGGTACTACGTAACGGCACAAAATAATCGAGATAGATATAGAGTTCCATATATGAAAGTTCTTAGGTTGAAAAGCGGAGTTCATTAAGGCATGTCCGTCTGTCCGTGTACACGATATCTTGAGTCAAAATTGAGATATTTGCATTAAATTTTGTATAAAGGTTACTTTCTGGCCAAGGTAGGTTGCTATTGAAAATGGAAGAAATCAGATGACAACCACGCCCCCTTTTTCGATATCGAAAATTTCGAAAACCACATAAATTGATATATCTCGGTAGCTGAAATGGCTAAAATGATATAATTCTATAGGTGAATACCCCTGATCATTATAAAATGATTTTCTTATAAATTTTTTTAAAATGGGCGGGGCACGGTCGAACACTTAACCGCTACAACACGGTAGTAAAAAGATGTCCTGAAATTTTCAGAAGGGTCTTTTTTTTGTGAAATATACAAAAGTTTGAAAATTTTTTTTTTTTTACAACACTTGCTTATTTTTTTAATGCTATTAGTTAGTAAAAAAATTGCATATTTCTTTACTGTTGACTGAAAAAAAGCTATCAGTCAAAAAACAGTCGGCAGTCGGCGAAAGCTTATGGAGTTGTTTGGGAGTACATCAATTATTGTCTTTTAACAGAAAATATCTGGCCATCCCGGATTTTATTTGTGGACCAGGATACGCCACCCCGAGGTGAACTTTACACAAGTTTTGTATTGCACCCTACAGCTTTTATCTCTCAAGCTCTTTCGCGGACACTTGAAGATGGCGTGTTACTTAAAATTTTTATATCTTATTCGAAAATACAGCTATTTTCCGGCTATGAAACAAGGATTCGCGTTTACAACGTCAAGCCTTCTAGGTGGTGCTGTCTTTCCTACACGTTAGTGGCGACGTTAACGCGAAAAACACTAAAAAACGAATTTTTTTATTGGAAAAAAGTTGTCTTAGTAGTATTCTCTTTTTAACGACGGAGGCGTATTAATCAAGTTCTTCAACAAATTTTCTATCGAAATTGAGGCACGATAATGCACTTCCTTCGAATTGAAAACTTTATGCCGCATAAGTGACTCGTAGTGGCGGCGTTTGGTGCATCTTAAGTACAACGTGGCGAGAAAATGAGTTTTCCAAGGTATTTTGTTCTTGTTATTATTGTAGGCGATTTTTCTCATCTGTTTTAGTTTGTTGCAATTTTAAAATAAGTTCATGGCTTTAGCAACAGTAGCACAGCGTTGCCGTTTTGTTGGTAGATTTCAGAAATCGGGGAGCAATATTCTATGTGGTATGTATTCTTCCATAGTTTTGAAAGAAAAAATTAGTGTTGAACAAAGTAATATCGATTATAAACTTGGTGCTAACGAAAAGTCCTCAACATAGCTGCTACTAGAGGAGCAACTGTATAACGGTTTCACTTGATCCGGTATCAATGAATATAATAATGAAAACTTCAAATACCTAATACATTTTTTTCACATTATCTATCATTTCATCGAACGAAAATATCCCGCCATAACAAATATTTAATTATGCTAAACAGATTTGGACTTTAAGTACATACTAACATTTAATTCTGGATTTTGGGTGTTTTGAAATTTCTTTTGAGTATTTTACTGAGCAGACAACGGGAACTCCACCTCATCTAGCATTCTATTAGTATTTACTACACGATTTAGTTTCACTAGACTTGGCAAAAGCGAGGAAATAGTGTTTATATTGTTTTATTTTTTGTTCACTATCTCGTTGGTTTTTCCGTCGGCCAACTACTTTTGCGCGCGTATAAAAGAGCTATAAAATCAGTTTGCAAAATTGAAAATTGAATTCTATTTTATTAAGCTGCGAACTTGTAGAATGTAGATAGAAAAAAGCCAGTTATGCTTTTGGCGCTTTTTGTGCAATACTTTGTATAGAGGACTCTTTCGACTTCTTTTGCAGTTTTACAGTTTGAAAATAAAGCTCAAGATTATTAAATACAATTGAAAATCGCTTTTTAAAACTAAAAATAATTGATTTTGGAACTTATTGCCGTCTAGAAAAGGTTGAAAATTGTGCGAAACGTTAGTATAAGATAATTTCAGAAGTATTATGTATATACTATGTATGTGTGACCAGATTTGCGACTAAACTAACTTACAAAAAATTGCGATTAGTCTTCAAAGAGAGCAATACCTTTCGTCCACAGTAGGATATAGTAAAATGTAATTGGTGTACCATACACAAGGTGTGTTTCCGTTTGGATACAAATTGGATTAGCCTTTTCGTACCGTTCGGGTAAAAATGGGTCAAATTGGTCTCTCCATAGGACATGCTCGATATGAAAACCTTCTCGACTGGAGCTTCTTTGTTCAATCGCATAACATGACCGAGCCAGCTGAGCCTTTAGTTCGCTGCACTACACTCAGAGAAAAAACCACAGGTATATCAACAGTCCTCTACTGTTAATACCAAAAATGGTTGAATTTACGGAAAACTGGTCAAGTAAACAGATTTATGGGGTGATTTGACGATAACATCTGTGGTTTCAAATGTTGACTGTATATCTTGATCCAACAGACCAATACTCTTGATTAAAGAACTCTGAAAAATAACTTTTTTTTTGTTTTCTTTTTTTTTTGATGGTAAAATATCACTTATTTTAGTTATATATATAAAAAAAAAATTATATTGACTTCACCGAGAATCGAACTCAGAATACCTAAAACAACAAAATTTTCGGCTAAAACAACAGCTTAACTCTTAACTTAACAGCATAAACATACAAATCTGACATACGAACACTCCCGTTTGTTAAGAATTAACAGATGAAAGTTCAAGTGGAAAGAAATTTTGTAAATTCAACAGTCATATCTGGCAAATCAACTGTCAACACTTAACAGAAAACTTGTTGAAGCCACGAGTTAGTTACAGTTGATTGGACAGAAATTTGTTATATTAAACAGTAAAACTGTTCAAATTTTAACGAACGAACAGCATCTGTTGTTTCAACAGATATATCGTTTGGATTGTTTTTGCTTGTGAAATCTGTTATTTTAACCTGTAATCTACTTAATTCTACTGTATTTTTTCTCTGAGTGTATGGTCAGATCTGCATAAAGCTCGTTAAACTCACTGTATACTCGCCACTGGCAGCACGGGAAGTGCCCCCATAAATGTTCGGAAGATCATTTCTCTCTAATACTTCAAAGCCTCTCACCTCTCATTACCCATCTTCTCCTTTCTCACGGATGGAGGACTGACATGACCTAGAAGGTTCCACTGGTCATACCAAATCGCTACCATGACAGTCGGGCAGTACCACACAGGAGTACCGCAGCGTACCGGGTTAATATCCGGCCAAGGACTGTCAATTTCGGCATCACTCCCCAAAACCTTCGGGGAGTGTTTTTGTTGTTAACAAGAACAACAATAGCAACAACAACAACAACAACAACAAGTATGGTAGGAGACATATGAAGTGCGATCTTTGTTCTTCGAGAGATTACTTTGCTTCTCAATTGAATACTCTGTCCATAGAAGCACTTGTTGGCAAGAGTAATTTTGCGTCGGAATTCTTGACCTGTAAGGAATATCATCTGTGATAATGAGACTAAGACGGTGGCATCTTTAAATGTTCTTTAAACATCTGTGGAGCTCACGAACAAAAGATTTAAATTGGGAGATATTGAGAGGTTCACAGATCGCGCTTACCTTCCTCTCCTCTGGAGCTTATCATACATTCTTATACAGATGACTGTATGGTCATGATCATTGGTCCCAAAGTTAAACTCTGAGTTAAAAGATCTTACTTTATCTCAATTTTTACCTCCTGCAATTTAACACTGTCGCCGACAGATTCTTCTTAGCAAAAATTCGTCTGATTTGCAGGTGCTATTCTGAAGTTTTCGAGTATAGAAGATCTTTATGCCAGTGCGCTCTTTTGCAAACCAACTCAAAAACTGTCGGTTAAACCCCCCATGTCCCTTTTCTCTTACTAACCATAGGTTTTCCCTCTCTTTATCCTTTTCCCCATCCTTCCCCTCCCGGTCATTTCCTTTCCTTCCCTTTTGTACTAGATTGCGATCAAGTCACAAACCTATTTGCTTCTTTGTCAACTATTATTTTTCGTATTATGATATTTAATAATTTGGTGAGCTTATTACTAAATTTTGTAAAAACTTCAAAAACAACAAACATAATTAACGATGATTGCATGCTATGAAACTGTTTGTCGAAACTCATTAAACGAAAATTCGTATTGTTCCCAATTTCTGCACAACTTCTCTTCTACGCACCTACTCGTTGGATTTCCAGATTATTAACACTGAATTGCTATTGTTGTAGTGGCTTTATTAAGCGTTAATTTACAACAATCGTATGCGGTGCATTTCCACATGCCCATACTTATACCGAATTATTCCATTTGTGCGTATGTAGAATGATGCCGCTAAATAATTAAAATATTTTATTGAAACAATTTTATGTACATTCGTATGTCTGTGGTTGGCATAAATAAATTTCACATTATGCGCGGCAGGCACTCAGTCAGCGAGACAACACGTTGAAAGGAGTATATTATTTACCAGGTGCAAATAGTGAAATGTTCAAGGCTTCCAAGGTAATTTGAAATGGTAACGGTATCTGATAACAAGTGCCTCTTAAAACTGGATAGGAAATTGAGGAGCTTAATAAGGTCAATCGAAGCCGTTGACGTTAATTCCATTTACGATGCGAAATAATGTCAATTGACCAAGTTTCCGTCGATCTGTCACCGTCGTAGTAGTATTTCGTAATAAAAATAGGGCGACCCTTGGAATAAGCATAAACAAAGTTCTCCGGAAGATAAATCGCCCTTCCAGTGATAACAACGGCATGTCTCGAAGAAAATGTATGTAGTTATATAGCAGTGAACTAAATCCAAAAGGCTTCGCTCTCTACAATGCAGAGGAAGTGTTGGCACAACTGAGTTAAAAAATATTTTGAAAACCATTTTGTATTCCCGATTGTTGTTGTTCCACCCTTTGGACATGCACACATGTTTTTATGTTTATGAATTACAGCTGCGAAATGCAAATGCTTCAGTGTTTGGGTGGCTGTGCAACGGCATGTTGCCAATCCAACAATGCCTGTTACACCTACAACTATTTGCAATACCTGCTCGTTGCAATGTGCCACAAATATGCGTCGCTTTACATTCTGCTTTGAGCAATCTGAATTTCCGCAAATTTACATTTACAAATATTTTCATGCTCATACTCATGTTACAAAAGGAATTTTAGTCGATGACAAAAGAATATCTCTGATTTAAAGTGGATCACGAAATGAAGGTCTACTTTTAGGAGCTTGCAGAATAAATTTTTGGATGTTTCATATTTAGAGTTCGGAAAATATGTCCAAATCAACCGCCTAAAATTGTGCTAACATAATTGCCACAGTTTATCCAATTTTTTTTCTAATTAATTTGATAAGATTTTTTCAGGCGCTTGACGTGACCTATTTTTTCGATCTCTATACATATATCTCTCGTACGAATATCTTCCATAGAAAATATACATATTTTTGAAGAACTATTATTGATTGATTTGTGACTTTAAGCATATTTTTGAAAATTTACAAATTTTCAATGCTTATCAATTTTTAATTATATAGCTACATACTTTATTGCGGGCCGAAACTCATTCGAGGTAATTCTAAATAATTTTTCGCCGAACCGCTTCACCTTTTCATACGTTAATGTTCACAAAATATCGCCGGTTCCAAAGTAAACAGAAGTATTTCAAAATTTAAATTGTTTTTGAAACGGCATTCAAATTTACATTTTTAAAATGGAGTTCTATGAAAAAATAAAAGTTTGAAATGCTGTTTTCCCAAAAATTTTTGAAAGTAAATACATCTGTTTACTTTCGAACCGCCGATATATGAGATTGGGAAAACCCGGGAGTGTAATGGGGTGTGGTTGTACAAATGGGCAAGCAGCTCCAGCTGTGCGACCTTACTCAATCCCTACTCTTGCGTCTCCGTTTCTCCGTTCTGGGCAACGTGACTATTTATGCTCGCGACAGAAGGAGAGGGTGTCCCAGTGGGGCCACTCTGACATGCCTCGGATAAAAGGCTTGAGATGCTGGCTGACAGGAATGATGACCGAAAATTCTACGAAAAGATTCGGCGAATGACGGAAGGATTTAAGACCTGGGCAAATTCCTGCAAGGACAATAATGGCGCCCCGATAACCGATCTACAGAGTGTACTTAAGTTATGCAAGGAACATTTCTTCTCTTTGCTAAATTGCGATCAGCTCTTATGCAGGATATGGTCGGCCGACTGCATGCCTCCAGATTGGAACTTGAGTGTGCTCTGCCCAATCAACAAGAAAGGCGATCCATCCCCTCAAAGCTTTAACGGCTTTGCCAAATGACGTTGAGCAATACCAACAGCTCGTTCAGAATCGGGAAGGACCTTTCTGAGCTGGAGAAGATAATTCGGGCCGCAATGGCACAATCTTTTACAAGATCGTACAATTGCTGGCGTATGCCGGTGATATTGATATCATTGGCCTTAATAACCGAGCAGACGGGCTGCCTTCTCTGGACTGGATAAAGAAGCAAAAAAGTGGCTCTTGCGGTGAACGAGGACAAGACGAAGTATCTGCTGTTATCAAAGAAAGAATCGGCGCACCTGCACCTTGGCAGCCACGTCACCGTTGATAGTTACAAATTTTAAACTGTGAGGGACTTCGCCTAATTGGGAACCAGCATTAACACCGAAAATAACATCAGTCCAGAAATCCAACGGAGAATCACTTTTGCCAACAAGTGTTACGTTGGACTTAGTAGACAATTGAGAAGTAAAGTCTTCTCTCGACAAACCAAGTTCACGCTCTCTAAGTCTCTCATCATACCAGTCCTGATGTACGGCTCGGAATCATGGACAGTGTCAAGAGAATATGAGGTGTCCCTTGCAGTAAGTTCTCCGGAAGATTTATGGTACTTCCCGTGATGCCAACGGCGAGTATTGAAGGATATTTTACGATGATCTGTACTAGATTTACGCAGACCTGACTATAGTGCAGGGAATGAAAGCCCAAAGGCTTCGCTGGCTGGGTCATGTTATGCGAATGGACAGGGGGCTCCAGCACAAAATGCTTTCCTATCGACGCCCGAATTCGGCAGCAGAGGAAGGGGGAGACCTCGACTGAGATGGAAACAACAAGTGGGGATGACTTGAACTCCCTTGGTATTTGCAATTGGCGTCACTTGTCGCTAAAAAGGAACGACTGGCGGGCTTTGATACGAAAGGGCCAAAATCGCCTAGGCGGTTAAGTGCCAATAAATAACGCATGCCAAGATAAGATAAGAAGATAAGGGAAACTCCGCAAAAAACTTTGTAAATTTAAGAAAAAATTAGGTAAACTGTGGAAATCGTATTACCATAACTCCATTCGTTAAACATTTTTGCGGAAAACTTGAAAAATCAATGCAATAAATTGAAATTCCTCAACCAAACGGCCGTTGTCGAACCTAAAATAAGAAAAACTAAAGACTACTCAACAATAATACCTTCAATTCAATGCCATACTTCGGTAATAATTAAACGCTTTAATTGGAAAAATACATAGGAGGAAGTTCTCTTTAATCACTTGCAACGCCCGTTTTCACACCACATCTACCTGAACAATAGTTAGAAGTGTGTAACAGCAACAATTCAAACTTTAGCAATGCTGAAGTGAAAGTGCTTGTAGGACAACTTTGGTGATTATAAACTCACAGCAAGATAAATTGAAAAATTGACTATACGTTCAATGAAACACCAAACTAGTAAGAAAAAATTCTAGTGTAGGATTAAAATTGTCTGTGTTCAGCTAGAGGTTTTTTGAATGCAATTAAACTGGGTCACTCAAAAATTACTATATTACCAGAGACCGTGCAACTAGCGCTCGAGCGAAGAAGAATTTAAGTGTATAAGCACGATATTATTGTTTGCTACTGCAATAAGACTTACTGAAGGTTAACGGTCTAACGAAAAAAAAAACGGCTAGTACCTACCATCTAGCACGAGTCCAACGTACATAATATCGAACAAAAAAGGTCAATTCGTACTACTTGAAATGCTAAAATTATAGTTTAAAATTATTTTATATTAAATGAAATTTCTACAGGGAGTTTACTGTTTCGCGGTATTAGAAATTATGTACCCACCAAAAAATAGTGAAATGGTATCAAGACAACTAATCTCTTTATTTAAACCTTCGTCTTTGACTTTCACAAAACCAGGCATTAAAATCGAAAAAATACGGAAGCGCACTCTTGCAGACCTCAAAGAATAATTCATCGACCGCAAAATCCGCTTGAATCATATTTTGGCTTGATAAAAATTAATTTTTGAAGTTAACTTCTCAGCCGGCGATGAGAACTTAATAAGGAATAAAAAAATGCAGCGGAAATGAAAACATTTGGGAATAAATCCTTTTTTATATCCACTAATATTTCGGAAACGGCTCAAACGTTTGGGTCAAATTGGTCATATAGATAGTATGCTTCATTCTAAGACTTTATACGTGGGTGTTGCCATTTTGGGCGGTTTTCAGGGTTGTGACGTATCACATTTTTTTTAAATTTCAGAAAAATATGCCAATATGGGTATCAAATGAAAGGTGGGTTCGGTCGTATACCAGCGAAGATATTTTCAGGCGGGGCTGCCACCTGATCCCATTTCATTTATTTCTTCGTATATCTACCAATATCTCGGGAACAGCTGAAACGATATGGCATTTCAATAGTATACTTTATTCTAAGACGCCCTACTTGGACTTTGCCACTTCGGGCGTTTTACAGGGTTTCCACTTATCTCATTTTTTATCAAGATATGCCAAAATCGGTGTCATATGTAATTTTTTTTCTGTCGCATCCCAATGAAGTTATTTTCAGGCAGGTTTGCCACCTTTTTCACTTATTTCTTCTTATATGAGCTCCTGTCCCGGGAATCTATTTACCTTGGGACATTTTTCAGGGTTGCTACACAGAGAGGCAAGCAGGCCGCGCCCACGTTTTGCCTTGCTCAATTTTTAAATACAACAATCAGAAAACAACTTTCGAACTTCGAAAACCCGTGACTAACTTTTGGAGGTTAACATCGAAAAACGGCGAACGCCATTTTTTACTTATGTCTTAGTCTCTTCAAAAAATTTGGTATAGTCTTAATACCCAGCCGGCTGCTGTACGGTGTTATAATAAAAATATAAGAATTATGTAGCATTTTTTAGTGCTTGGATATTTATCATTTTTCGTTATTAATTTTTCAAGGTAAGAAGTTAACTTCTATGACGTGTGCTATATTGCCGGCGGATTTTTTTTTTCGTTTAAAATACAGCTGCTTGAAAAGGTGGGAAAAAACTAGTTTGAAAAAATCGCTGGCTCGATTTTAATATTAGACCTACAGTTTCTGAAGCAAAATATTATAAATTATAAAATTACAAAATAGCCATAATAGGGATGTGCCCTTGATGCAAACCGACTTAATGTATGTATAAGCGTAGTGATCAGGTAAAGTAAATATTACATAAGATGCACTTTTTTGGCTTTAAAAACGCTAGCTTGGTGTAGGTGGGTTTGTTTGTAAAGCTTCATATGGATACAAGAAAATGAAATAAAAACAAAGCAAATCGATTCAATTTTATATCCGCTAGCTATCCAATGTTAAAATATACTAACAATATTTTTGTGTAAGTGTAAGTTCATAGTATGTAAAAAGGTACATATGTGTACGTATATTTACCATCTATGAAACCGTTCATGCAACAAGATCTTTTTGTCACACATGCACTTACATCCACACAAAGTATTTATACCAACTTACGATTACTAGCAATCAATGGTGTGTACACAGTATGCAATCATTCTATGGGAAACTCAACATTTGTCCTTTCGTGCGATTGCAATCAGTGTGAAACAATGCTTTTGTTCTGCTCCTACCCTGGCCACGCTTCTCAAGACTCACGCTACTAAATACTTATTTAACTACTAACTTGCTTGGGTATCGAAAAAATCAGCTTTTTGTAATACTTTTATGCTACATTTTCCTTCCTGGCTTCCTTCCTTTCCAGCACTTCCTTGTCACAGACATAGTATCTGTATATGTATGTAGGAGAGCTTATGTACCTATGACTTCAAGCTTTCCTGGCTATCGTTACTGCGTTTGTTTTGTTGCAAAAGTGTTAAAAAGGCGTCACTAAATGTGTAGCAACAAAAGAGAGTATTATTTGGGGTTTTGTTTTAAGTCTCGTGTGTTTGTGAATATGTATTTTAGCACACCATTGTGTTTTTAGTATTCAGGCGTTTTCCTGCAAGTATGGGTCAGATAATTTAGTGGTATTGTGCAATTGTCACTACTATATTATTTATATGAGAAGGGATTGTCTGCGGACATTTGTTACTTTGTGTTTGAGTGGTTTTGTTTAAGTATAAACGTGGCTGCGAAAATCACTTTCATAGGACTTGAATGAACTCTGACCTTTAAGACCACTTATTGAAGCATATACCTTTAACTACTTTAATAGGACATTGATCCAATCATAGTACCTTATAAGAAGAGAAACGCTCAATTATACAATTTTCCAGAGGTAATGATTCATAGAAAAGCTTTAACAGAGTAAGCTAGACGTTGAATAGTAATTTTTTTAAGTTAACTTCTTAGGCGGCGATGCCACGTTTTTATGGAGAGTTAAATTTGAATAAGAAATAAAAAAAGTGTAAGGAAATACGCAACGGAAATGAACACTTTTTATGAAATTTGGCGCTTTACTCTAATGAAGTGTTTATGCTCAGTTTTAAAAGCAGCATTTTCCATTTTCGGTCGTACATATCGAAGATGCGTTCCTGCTGCCGTATTTTGAAAATGCGCATTTAGCTAATTTTCGAATGCTTGAGGTGCGTTCCTTCATGGCAACTGGAAGTATGCTTGCCTTTTCAGATAAACTCCATTTCTTTTTAAACAAACTTGGAAACCCTTCACTTCGAAAATTGCAACTATTAACAGGAAAAATTATTGCATAAGTCAACGTACTTGCTTAGTGAGAAGATATGCTAATACACTCAAAAAACAGCTGGTATCAGGGGATGCTAAATAGTACAAATAGTAGTGTCAATATGCAACTTTGGAGTATCAATTTTTCTTTATGAAACGTATTATTCAATTGATATTTTATAAGTTGTAATTTAATATCTTTGAATATAAATTATATGATTTATGCTACTATATTGATACTAAAACAATTTGACATTTTTGAAGTGCCAATCTAATACTTTTCTTCAGCGATTCAATAACTAAAATGAAGATTTGATACTTTTCACTATCTTTTTTATATGATGCATTATTTCATTGATACGAAGAAAATGATCTTCTAGAAATTTCATTTTAACCCAACCGGTATGAAACCGATACCGATACATATTTTTTTTTGAGTGTATAAACAGCGGTTCGCCAAAAGTATGCAACATTGTTTTCACTTCTTCTTCATACAAGTAAATTTTTGTTGGTCCTGTATCTTCGAAGATGCTAATGCCAATGCGGAAATAAAGTAGCATTTAGATGCGTTTAACTTTCAAAATTGTATGTAAATAGTGCTGCTTTTTGGGCTAAATGCTAAAATGCAAAATTAAGGCTCAGCATGAACAGCACATAAGACTTTCTCTGCGGTGTTTCCACTTCGGTCGGTTTACAGGGTTGCAAACTATCTAAAAAAATTTTATATTTAGCTGGGCAGTAATGTCGCCAAGGGTTGCCACCTAGCCCCATTTTTAAATTTTTTCGAATATAGACCAATATCTCGGCAAGGGCTAACGCGATTTGGGTAAAGTTTTTCATTCAAGTACACGGCTAAAAATTTGAACCTAAATTTTAGACTTTTTTGGACTACATATATGACCAAACCAAACATGGATTCAAATTCAATCTAGACCAGTTTTCATGAAAATTGGCTAAAGGAATCGGGTTTCAATTATAAACAAGAAATGTTTTAACAATTTTTTAAAGATAAAATAAATTTTTTGTCCGTTGGCGGGAATTCGAACCAAGACTCCCCGCATCATGCCCGCCTGCTCTACAACTGAGCTACATCGCACACATAAATGTTGTTGGCAAAATTCAATCTTGAATAAGCTTTCAAAAATAAATTTGAATTTTCAAACCCAAAAGTTTAAAATTTAGACCGAAAAGTCTTAAGAATAAAATAAAACTAAAAAAAATGTGGCAGCTGACAGAACTCGAACGAAAACGCTCAGGAGTCACAGCCAACTGCTCTACCGCTGAGCTATGACGCACATGAAGTTTTTGTGGGAAAAATTCAATTACATTAAAACAAACCAAAAATAAAAAATTTAGACAGCTTTTTCATTTAGATTTTAAATCGAAACCAAAAGAAATTGAAAATCTTTGTAAGTATTTGGACGGTTTGAAATATTGTACAAAAAAGTTTGAGAAATTGATTAATCTTTATACCGGTTTGAAATTTAGGTTAATTTTTTTAGCCGTGTAGATAGTATGCTTCATTCTAAAATCTTTTACTTGGTGTGACATTTCGGGCGGTTTACAGGGTTGCCACCAGTGGCGTGCCTACGTGTATCAACAAAGGCAAGCCCCAGTCTTTATAACCTCAACGAAAGCACATACTGCTGCCAGAGAACATTTCAGACAAAGAAGAGTTCAGGATATTTATCGATTTTTGCAGACGGGGAAAAACTTAAACTTTTAGGTTCCACTAATAGGCACGTTATTGTTTGCAGATTTTTTAAGCTTTAGGTACATTGCAGAAGCTAAGAAACCTTAAAAATCTTTTTTATATTTTATAGTGCCTAGCAAATAAAAAAAATTTCAGCACCTACCACTATTGAATTCTTTTTTTCTACTTTAAAATATGCGTCAATAATTTTTGAGTAGAGCGCTTTGCACGTTAAAATTGTAGATACATACATAAACAAATTTCATTTTCGTTTTCAAAGTTTCATATAAAATTTCTTCCAAATTAAAAAAAAAAAAAATTGCTTCAGCACACAGATTCGTTCTGGTTTTGAAAGCCCGGTAAAGGCAGTAAGTAAAAGCGAGATGGCCATCATTGTCTAGGCGGTGTAAGGCTGTTTTAAGTAAGTAAGCAAGAGATGACCATCATGCACTGAAATAATTTTATGTAAATGAGCTATCAGCCGACAGGTGGCAGGAAAAGCTGTAGGTATGGTTCTATGCTATTAACAGCTATTAGGTAGTAGGTGGCAGGCAGGGAAATAAAAACCGGATATCCTTTTAAGAACCCAAATGAACATATTGTAGCTCATAGGGGATTAGCTAGGCAAGCCGGGCTTTTCGGATTATATGGAATGCACGCCACTGGTTGCCACCTATCTCATTTTTTAAATATTAAGAGAGATAGACATCGTTAGGCAGGGTTCCCACCTAGCTCTATTTTATTTATTCTTTCGTATATCGACCAATATCTCGGGATGGACTGAAGGGATTTACATGAAATTTGGCAGACAGATGATATATTTCATTCTTAGACTTCCAATTTGAGCAAGGAAAGGTAGTTACGGCTGTATACCCACGAAGACATTTTCAGACAGGGTTCCCACCTAGCCCCATTTTATTTATTTTTTTGTATATAGACCAATATCTGGAAGGGCTGAAGTGATTAAAATGAAACTTGGCATACTACTATATGTATTTCATTCTTAGACTGTCTTTTCGGGTATTGTCACTTCGGGCGGTTTGCAGGGTTGCCACCTATCCTTTTTGTTTCAAATATTGAGCCAAGATATGCCAATATGGCTATCAAATGAGGGGTACGACGGGCCGTACGAAGACATTTTTAGGCAGGTTTAACACCTAGGGTTGCCACATAGTATTGCAATTTTAAAATTTGCCGTAACTTCTAGATAAATAGAAGAAAAAGGGAAAAGATCAATGAAAAGATTCCGAGATAGGGCGTTTTTGAAAATTTTTTGGAGATTGCGATCTTTTACTTACTCGCCAATAGGAAAATGTAAAGACTACCGAAAAGAAAACGGTCGCCTCTTCTGCCTGCAAAATGTTTGCCCTAACGTACTTTTCGCGAAACACGCGTAGTTGAATTTGCAAATATGTTGTAAACGAAGCGTAAAATTGAAGCAACATAGGGAATAACGTTGTAAGTGACAAAATTAAAATTGTTCAGGAACCATTTTTCTCGAGAACGTTTATCAGCAGAATTATTATTTTTAGGTCGGAACTCGAAACTCGATAGAAATCACTAAAGTTATCGGAATTCAGTGGATAATTTCGATAAATTTGGTGACTTCTATCGAGTTTTGAGTTCCGACGGATTTGCTAATAGGCCTCATAATTTCGCCAAATGTAGTGCTCGAGTAATGTGGAACAGCTATTTAAAGGGAGTCGTATGCAAAAAAATTGTGGTTTAAAAAAATTGTATTTACAACGTTATTCCCGATGATGCTTCAATTGTTGTGCTGCCTTAAGTTTTAACAAGCTGTTATCATTTTATGTTGAATTCATTACCTCAATAAGTCTTTATATCTCCGCTCTTTTAGTGTATTGCTATAGATGTGCATACGAGTAACTGTGCGGGAGCGTCTTTTTTTATTCCGCTATTTGTGGCTTTTAGATGCACTTTTGCGTTTACTACCTATAACAGCAATATTTCTTCCCTTTTTATTTTCTTAAAGAAAAGAAAGCTATGCGATTTTTTGCAACAAACTAACTAAGACACAACAACAATGATGAAAGTTTTTTTGGTGCAACTTGCAATTACAATGTTGCGGGTTCCGCAACACTAACATCAAACGGCTACACTTGACTCAAAAACTTTCAGGTTTAAAATATTCCAACTGACTCCCTAATTATAGATTTACAAAGAATTTTGAGTGTATTAAAGCGTACTTATATATTTTTCACTGCTAAATTATTTATGATTTGTTGTTTTCTGTAGAAATATTCTGTTAATCCATAATTATTGCTTATTCTCATGTTCGCGCGAAAGGCGTGCATTTTTATGCTCTACTGATTTTTATGCAAATATTTCTTTCTTGTTCAGTGTGTTTCTGGTAACCATGTATCTACGAAATATTTGTATTCATATAGTATATGTATATTGTACTGTTTCCATACAAAATTAAGGTCAGTTTTGTCTACTGGGACAATTTTCCGCTATCCCTTGTAAATTTTCGGTCAATGCCGTTAAATAATATTATATTAAATGCATTTTTCTCCACTCAGGGAATCAGGAAAGACCTTTCGTACCGAAACTTGAAGAACAGTAAGGCAGAATGACGTCACAAAATATCAAAACAAGTAAGTCTAAGTTCGAGTAAACCGAACCCTAAATACCCAGCGGTAGTTTTCATATGATTTTCGAAATATTCCTTTTCGGAAGTGGACATGATTGGGAAGCAATTTCGTCCAATTAGATCAGGTATACTCACAATTATGCTAGTATACCTTGTACCAATTTCATCATTCTACGGTAATTAGTTTAAAAGTTACGACCAATAAAATTTTCAAAAATGCCTTCCTTAAAAGTGGGAGGTGCCACGCCCACTATAACAAATTTATGGAAAAATCATAAGAGAATGACCAGGCGTATTCACCTATAAAATTATATCATTTTAACCATTTCAGCTACCGAGATATGTTAATTTATGTGATTTTTCGAAATTTTCGATATCGAAAAAGGGGGCGTGGTTATCATACGATTTCGCCCGTTTTCAATATCAACCTACCTTGACCAGAAAGTAACCTGTATACAAAATTTCATGCAAATATCTCAATTTTTACTCAAGTTATCGTGTACACGGGCAGACGGGCATGCCTTAATGAACTCCGCTTTTTCACCTAAGAACTTTCACATACGGAACTCTACATCTATCTCGATTATTTTGTGCCGTTACCTTGTACCGTTAAGTGGACAAAATTATAATACCCTTGTACTAGTACAAGTACGCTGGGTATAAAAAAGTCAGAAATGGGGCCCAAAAAACGTACCAAGAATCTGTGGTCAGGACTGGATTAACTATAGACATATGGAAAGCTCAGTATATCCCTACTATGGATGGTGAACTAAGGTTGAACTTTGTTAAACATAGACGTCTTAAGTTCGTTAGTCCTCCACCTACCCATCTCGTGCTAAGCAAAAATTTCAAACAAATGCTTCCGTACAACGTGGATCGGTCAGAAACATATCATCAGATGGACGTGAGGTGAATCAGCGACTTAGGACATAAAAACTGAACATAGGGACAGGTGACAAGCAAGTCTATTTCTACGCGAAGCTTACTAATACTACGTTACCCTTATAGTCTCTGGACACACTTTCTTCGAATGCTCGAAATGAATATAATAAAATAAAATAAAATAAAATAAAATAAAATAAAATAAAATAAAATAAAATAAAATAAAATAAAATAAAATAAAATAAAATAAAATAAAATAAAATAAAATAAAATAAAATAAAATAAAAAAAATAAAAAAAATAAAATAAAATAAAATAAAATAAAATAAAATAAATTAAAATAAAATAAAATAAAAGAAAAAAAAATAAAAAAAAAATAAAATTAAAAAAAATAAATAAAATAAAAAAATAAAATAAAATAAAATAAAATAAAATAAAATAAAATAAAATAAAATAAAATAAAATAAAATAAAATATAATAAAATATAATAAAATAAAATATAATAAAATAAAATAAATAAAAAAAAATTTTAAAATTTTGTGGACTTTGACCAGTCGAATAATTTTTATCAAATTATTCTTTTGAGTTGTTGGCGAAAATAAGTTAAAAAATGCTATATACAATACAAACTACTATGATTGCAATTTCGATCTTGTTGAAGGATCTTGTCAAACCGCTTTGTATTGTTGCTTAGAAATTTTCATCGCCTTTACTGGTCATTTCATTTTTTACTGTGTGCAGTTAGGAGGCAACCCTGCCCGATAGTGTCTTTGTTGGCTGAAAATATATTTTATTTGATACCCATATTTGCATATTCTGGCCAATATTTAAACAAAAAATTGGGATTGGTGGCAACCCTGGGAACCGCTCGAAGTGTCAACACCCAAATAGAAACTTGATTCAAACTGCTTCAGCCGATTCCGAGGTATTGGTCGATAACGAATATATTAAATGGGGTAAGGTGTCAACCCTAGATGGCAACCCTGCCTGAAATATGTTCTTCCCGAGATGTAGACACTTCAAGTTTTCATTTTCGTTGTGTATTTCCGTCTCCTTTTTTGTTTCCTATTCAAATTACACTCTCCATAAAACCATTGCTTCGCCGAAGAAGAAGTTAGTTAAAAAAAATTTTAAGCAGCACACCCGAAATTGGAGAGAAAAAATCTAGAAGTTCTAAAGATAAGCTATTGGAATATCGCGCCATAAGTTTTTTTTGTACCTATTACATAAACCGATGAGGATTGTTGTGCTGTTCTAAAATTACGACTACTCTCTGACCCTGGAAAATATTCTTATATATCCGGAGCACTTTCGACTGGACGCCATTTAAAAAAGTCAAAAACCATATGTATTTCTCTACCAACAACTACATACAGGCTCATATCCATGTATGTTTTGAAATGTGTGGCGTCGCTAAATAAATTCAGCCTCGTTGAGCGCAAATTGCAGAAAATCCGCTTTTCGACACTTTGCTGGCAGACAATGAGCAGGAAATGCCCGACTTACTTGCACAGATACGAATACATACATACATATGTATATATATCGACGTGTTTAGAAGAAGAAGTTTTCGGAAATGCAAGAGAAAAACTAGCACAAAAAGTAAATAAATTGAAACACTGAAAGAATGACGAAGTTCTAAGTAATAAATTGTATAGAGTAAAATGGTGCGAAATCCGCCCAGCATGTTAGCTGCTCTATTGAATAATAAGTACACACATACATATAAAATAGTCATACTATTTGTACTATTGTAAGTGGCGTGCATGTAACGGTTTTTGCTATGAGCTCATGCAACATTTACTTTCAATGCATAACAAAAACCAAAGAGCAAAAACTGGAAATAACAAAAAAATTCTAAACTTAAACTAAAAATACATTAAAAGCGAACTTACATTTCGATAGAATACAACAAAAATTAAAAAAAAAGTTATATAAAGTAAATACTACAACAAAATAAAATAAGTTAACTTTCGCAGTGTGAAAATCAGCTTTTGGCGCCTGCAAGCGATGAGGTACAAGCGCATACGTGCATTATGCAACACTCACTCTGAAATGCATGAAAATAGCAAAGAAGTGAATTTCACTCGAAAAAGGCATTGCAGTCAATGCAGGCGCATATGGCCTGACACACACCTACATTCATACAAAATAAATAAATTGATGAAAAAAGCAACTTAGTGTAATATATTTTTCGAATGTTGCGCGCATCAATAGCATGCCGACAGCCGGGGCGTATGTGGAATATTTGAATTGAATGCAATCGCTTACACCCGCACTTATGTATGTACATATGTCTGTGGATGACTACAACTGCGAATGTGCACTATTTGCACTCATTCATTTTCCATTGTCAAATCTGCATTGGAAATGTAGAAAAATTTTATATCCACAAAACATTTCTGCTATAACCAGTAGCGCTGACATTGCTACCCATATTTTTATACCCAGCGTACTAGTACTAAATAGTACAAGGGTATTATAATTTTTTCCACATAACGGAACTAGGTAAGGCGCAAAATAATCGAGATAGATATAGAGTTCTATATATGAAATTTCTTGGGTTGAAAATATTAGTTCCTTAAGGCATGCCCGCTTGTCTGTCCGTCTGTCCGCGTACACGATAACTTGAGTAAAAATGGAGATATTTGCATGAAATTTTGTATACAGGTTACTTTCTGGCCAAGATAGGTTGCTATTGAAAATGGGACAAATCGGATGATAACCACGCCCGTTTTTCGATATCGAAAATCACAGAAATTGAAATATCTCGGTAGCTGAAAGGGCTAAAATGATATAATTTTATAGGTGAATCCCCCTGGTCATTCTCTTATGATTTTTTCATAAATTTTGTATAGTAGGCGTGGCACCGCCCACTTTTAAGGGAGTCATTTTTGAAAATTCGACTGGTCGTAACTTTTAAACTGATTAGGGTAGAATGATGCCCACTTTCGATATCGAAAACTTCGAAAATCACCTAAATTCGGTAACAGAAATGGCTAAAATTATATAGTTTGGTAGGATGAGCTCCCTAGTCATTCTATTATGATTTTTTGATAAATTTTTAAAACTAGGCGTGGAACCACCCAGAGAGGCATTTTTGAAAATTCGACTGGTCGTAACTTTTAAACTTATTACGGTAGAACGATAGAATTTGTTATAACCCTGAGGCGAAACCTCAAACTAGTTAGAAAAATACTAGTATACAACTAGAATTTTCTGGCTGAACCCATACTAGTCAGGAAATATAATTCCATACTAGTTAGTATACCACTCGATTTTTCTGGATGAAATTATACCAGTTTAAAAATACAAAATGCATTCGCTTCGTTTTCTCTTATAATTCATAGATGCTTTTTCGTGATAGGGTAAATACAAATAGCCGCTGCTTTCTTAAGAATAAACATGAAAATAAAGTCGAGGGATAAAATAAAGGGTAAGCCAGGAAAATTCTGGTTGAAATCATAATAGTCCAGGGTGAAAGCTTTTTGGACTAGTACGGGACTAGTATATTTTATAATAGTCCTTTTTGGACTAGTATGTGGACTAGTTCATTTTATGGAAATTATACTAGTCCAGGTTGAACTAGTATGGAACTGGTATTTTACAACTAGTATAAAACTGGTATTTCCTGACTAGTAGATAACTGGTATATTCTGGTCGACATCTGACAATTGACATCTCGTAGGACATCAACACGTAAAAAATACCAGTTGCATATATGGAAAAAAGACAGAACACTGACTAGTTGGTCCCGGTGCACCAACTAGTTGTAAAGTAGTTTTCAACTAGTTGCTTTCGCTGCAGGGAAGGTATACTAGTATAAAAGGGAGTATGCCTGATGTAATTGGACGAAATCGCTTCCGAAATTAAATATTTTGAAAATCATATGAAAACTACCGCTGGGTATTTAATGTTGGGATTACCCGAAATTAGACTTCCTTACTTGTTTTAAATATAACTAGCAGATGTCTGAGACTTTCTTTGCCAATAAACGGGTCATAAATACGGTGTTTTGAATATCTCGACTCCAGCTAGCGCCACCTAGGGAAGAAACTGTAGCGTTTGTCAAAAAAACTGTTTAAATTCTTTTCATGGGGAATCGTCCGCCATAAAACTTCAAAAAATATTCGCCTAGACTAGTCTGATATAGTATTTATTTTCATAATATATAATCTCCAGCTTCAGAACTTTATAGTTACATAGTATATTACTGCAGGGTATATAATGGTAGACTCCACAACCCCTTGGTCTCAAAAGTGTGGCCGATTCTGATGTTCAACTCAGTAAATGTTGAAGACAGACGTTTCAAAAAAGTAATAAAGTTGGTGAATCGCCACCAACAAATAATATAGGCGTTTTGTAATAAAATATACGCTGGCAAATTAAATGGCGCTAGCAATGTGGCATGCAACCATTGAGGCATACTTGATACTGCACTGCCAAACTTTATACATAAATAACAATGATAAATACTTATGTACAGACATACTCCATGTTAGAGTACATACATACGTATATACTTATAACATATGCTCGAAGCTAACATGTGGATTGAAGCGAGAAAAGTGAATATTTCATGGAGACAGCTGTTATATTATGTGCAGTGTAACTGCAGCGACACGAACTTGGCAAAGGCTAATTCGTTTTCTTTCACATATGTTTACCAGTATCTACAATGTTATCATGAAAACCGTTAAATATATTTCAACCTGTCACGCATCAAACATTTTTGTTTTCATAAGTTCATAATTCGTCAATTCGAAGTTTTGTACTAGAAACATTTTAATCGTTGAAATGTAACCCATGTGCATCTAAACATACAGTACCTGGCTGACCGAGCTTGCTCGGTGCTATCAATTTAGCGCTTAATTTACTTACTCAAAATGATCCCAAAATTTCCCTACAATAATCCCAAAATAATCCTTAAATGATCCCAAAACGACCCAAAAATTATACGAAATTGAATCCAAAACAACCCAAAAATGATCCCAAAATGATCCCCAAAATGACCCTAAAATGATCCCAAAATTATCCAAAAATGATGCCAAAAAGACCCTTTAATGTAACCAAAATTATTCAAAAATGGCCCCAAAATTGTGCGAAATTAATCCAAAATTTAACCGAAAATGATCTAAAAGTAGCCCAACAATTATCTCAAAGTGACCCCTAAATGATCCCCAAATGCTCCTAAAATAATCCAAATATGATCCCAAAAATATACAATACAAATATAATACGGTAAACTGGTAACCCTGGGCGGCAACCCTGTTTGAAAATATCTTAGTTGGTATGCCGGCGAAAATACCTTTCATTTGATACCCATATTGGCATATCTCGCTCCATAATTTAGAAAAATGTAGATAGGTGGCAACCCTATAAACCCCCCAAGTGGCGACCCTCAAGTGGATTGTCTTAGAATCAATCATACTATCTACATGCCACATTTCATCCAAATCGGTCAAGCTGTTCCCGAGATAGTACCGGATATACAAATATACTTCTGTAAGGTGGCAACCCTACTTGAAAATAATTTAGTTGGTATGTCGCCGAAAAAAACCTTTTATTTACATCTTATTTCGAGATAGGACATTTTTAAGATATTGATTGCATAGGATTTTCTTCTTTGCTATGCATAATTGTGTCCTACTAGCGTGTTTCTATGACCTTTAGTTCAAAAGTTATGGTACCGGAAAAATCAACATAATTAAATTTTGTCGTACAAAATCAATCATCGTCCTTCGCTTGCCAGAAGCATGATGTGCCAAAATTAAAATTTTGGGAAATCGTATTTGAAAGTTTATTGCTCTCTCGAAATTTGAAGTTTAAGTTTTGACATAAATAAATTTTTGCAAGTTATATTCACATTATACTCTTTCCACTGATATGAGTTTTAAGTTAATATATCTTCAGTTCATCTTTAAAAATTTCCAAAGTTAATTTTTTTAAATTTCCGTGTGCCAGAACCTTGAATGTGTAGCATAGTACCTGCATAACATCTTGTTATTGAACCAGCTTAACTGCTGGGATAGATCCTTTGTTTTCTGGCATTGAGAAAATCCAAGTGTAGCGAAATATTCTACTAAGATACTTTATGGGCCTTAAAACTATCTTTTAGCATTCAACAGGAAACTGGAACAGGCCGATGTCTGCCCATAATAGACTTTATGTTAAAATACACAATTACCAAATAGCTACTCCATAAAAAGGTTACTGGCATAGTACAGGTCTACAAGTAAGTTATCCTTATTTCTGTCTCTTTCTAATACACCCAATTTTGACACTGTAGACAGTGTCAAACTAGCTTAACTTACACAGCAACCCGAGGCCCAGGGTTGAAATTTCCAAGAAGAAATGGAGTGAAATCTCCATACAGGGTTGCCGTGTAGGTATATTTTTAAAGCAATTTAGTATGGAAATGTAGAACAAAATGTATGCCTATGAACTAAACAAATTTTGTTATTTGGATAAAATTGATTGTTTTTTTATGAAAAATAATGTCATTTCAATTATATGAACTATAACTATTTGAATATCAATATATTTTGAAGTTTTTATACATTTCAATATTTATTTTGATGATAAATTAAATGATTTCAATATATTTACATATTTTATGAATAAGAATATTTTGAAATACATTGCAGACGTGAAATGCAACCCTGCATATGTACGTACATATGTGTGTGTATACACAACTGTTAGTTCAAACGAAGCAGTTGATGAAGTGAGTCGTTTCAAAAAAAGTTTATTTTAATATTTAATTTTATAATACAATTTCGGCTAATAATTTAATTTATTTACAAAGAACAACATTTTTCCGTCTTTCAGATATTTTTGCGAAGTTAAAGTGGAAAAAAATAGTGTGTGGTAATAAGAATTTTAGCAAATAAGACATGTATACATGTATCTAATAAAGTTGTTCGTTTGTTTTTGGAGCAACGGGAAACTTCAAGCAACCTTTCACAGCGTCAGCAGAACAACTAGAATTCCTTGAGGAAGCTGAACGATTTCTTAATTCTTTGAAAGTACATGATAAAGAGGGTCGTGATATCACGAATAATTTTAGCTTCATTAAAGGTTGGATCCTTAATATTAATAGCTTGCGACGTTTGTGGCGATTCTTGTCGAGTAAGGGCTTCCCACATTTAATGACCCGAAAACTATGTCAAGATCAAATAGAAAACTTTTTTGGACATATTCGAAGAGGAGGGGCGTTTGATTCAAAAATAACTGCGCAACGTTTTACATACCTCTTCAGACAAGCCTGGGGCGTAGGTTATATTAGATGTGTCGATAAAGGCAATTGCGAAATGTTGCCTGATGTGGAAGAATCATTGTCGACTAGCACTCTTCAGGAAGCATGTAGTGATCATTTAGTGAGGGACACCTCTTGGCAAACATTCCAAGGCTTACCTCGACCTACCTTAAGCTCTATTCCGAATGTTGAAATTGATGTATCTGTTGATATAGATCAAAGCAGTTTTCTTCATCGAAGTGCCTTTGTATACTTTTGTGGCTATTTATATTTCAAATATTTTAAAATGCATAACTGTTTAATGCCTTTACCCAGATTTGATGGTGATATGAGTGAAAAAGACTTCTACTTTACAATGGAGAAGCAGTTCACTAATTGTGAACTTGTAAAACCGCCTTCCGAGTTTATTGACTTTATTTCAACTATTGAAAAAATTTATTCCGATAATTTCGATTCCACCTGTCATAAAGTTGGGTTTTCCCAAATACTCTATGATAAAATGGTAGACGTGGTGCCCTACTTTTGTTGGGAAAACTGCAAACCAGACGTCATTAAGGCTGTTTTTATAAGAATCAGAACATACTTTTTGGTAAATCATTTTAATAAGAAAGCGAATCAGCCTAACTTCAAAAATGTTAATTTTTTGTGCATATCACACCATTAGGACTCACTTTTAGGGGGTGTTTCCGGATTCGAATCTAGTCTAATTAAAGTAAATATTTTTAATTTCATTTCAATTTTTGAAAAGGCTTACTTATTTTGTGAAGCAGATTTAGATATTTTTTTAAAGGCCACAATCTTCTTTCCAATACTCTTATTCGTCAGCCGAAATTTTTTTAATAAGGTTTCACTATGGGTGTTTTTGTAAATATTGTAAATAGTTTTATTTGAACTGAATATACTTTTTTTCCCCTAAGTACTTTTGTTTAGATTTTTTATATTTATTTTTAGTTATTGTACCTGAATTTTTAAAATGTGCAATTTTATTTTTATTAATAAGTTTGATTTTTGTTTTTTACGTTTTTATGTAAATACTACGTATATTGGTGAAAATAGGCCTCTAGGGGAACCGAACACCTAAAAAAATCGGTAACGCGCCTACATTGCTGCCTCCTGGGTGGTGTGGAAAAGCAATGACGACTTTCACAAATGGATACAGCTCACTAATCTTAAATTTTTAATATATTAGTATTAAGAATGTGTGAGAATAATGATTTAGTGCACTGTGTCCAATTATAGTAACTTTTTTATGTTTGAGTTATGGGACTCACTTATTTTCTTTAGTTATTTATTTAAATAAACAATGATTTTTTATACAAATATGTCTGTTTATTCATTATTTAATGGAAAATTTGGTGATAAGTCTCAACATTAACAGCGAGGGTGCAATACGTCGTCTTTGTTGTCGCTTTTCCTCGAGTTTAATGCAAGGTAATAATAATAATTATTTAATTGCTATGATTATTCATAACAAAGCTACGCGATCTATCACGCCCGAGCAACGAGGAGGAACACGCATCAGAAACAGTTGACAATTATTCCAAACCCAAAGGATGCGGTGTATGTTTGGTGGAAACGCCATATAAGCAACTTTGTAGCAGCATGTGAACACTCCCTTATATGCACGCCACGCACACACAAAGTACAAAAAGAAAATAAGCACAGGCATCTATGAAAAAACACATTTAAATGGTGGGGCACTTTACTAATATATGCTGTAAGTAAGAAAAATGCTTGTTTATTAAAAATATTCACAGAAATTTATACAATTAGCAAGTTGCGTTTTATGTAAACAAAGAAGAACAAGAGAGTTGTCATGGAAATATCAACCACAGGGTTGCTTTTCTGCGTAGTGCTAAAAGTTTTAGAAAGTTTTAGAAAATATGAAAAAATTTTCGCTAAACAAGTAAAATCTTTGTACAAACATTTCCAGATCAAATTAGTTGCTATAATAAATAATTTTCGGCACATAGTTTCTATTATTTATGAAGTTATTAAACATTTGTCACAAGCTACTACTACTTTTATTTTGGTCCTAACGAATGACACCCTTCGTTGAGTGGCTTCCAATAAGGGGAACCCGATCAGGTGAGCACAGCTGTTAGTCAAACAGCTGATTCATATCTTACTTGTACAGTTGTACAATGGTTACTGGTTTCATCACCGATGTATTTCTGGGAATATATTAAATCTTTAAATGACTCAATTTTCTGATCCTCCTGCATATACCTACTGCCCTTATAAAACTTTCACAATAGGTTCAAGTGCAGAGAGCGAAAACCACCTAATAAAATAGAACAAAAGTAAGAAGATATCTCTATAGTTTTTTCTTTAAGAGGATGGGCTTCATATATTTGTTGAGAAATTCTTATTAATGATATCGTATAATATTGAGATTTTTTTTTTAAATTTCAAATTAAGTAAAAAAAATGTCTAGTCTTATTTATACTACCATGCCATCGTATACTTGCCAACGTCTAATTACACCTTTGTTCTTTTTGCCTCCCCACATGTGCACTTGCCATATTGTGCTTGGTATCGTCGAATTACATATTTGGAGAAGCTATACTTTTAAATAAAATTAAAAAGATTTACCTCCCAAAAATAAGAAGAAATAACTTCGTCTCTGACTTCTGCCCTCTTTTTGTGTCTCGAAGCTGTTCAAAGAGACAATCTTCTTATTTTTAGGAGAATTTTTTGGCTCTGTGTGGTCGGTGGGTATAGCATCCTAGCAAACATTTAGGCTTGAGTTACGTTATATCTAAAGTTGAGAACTAGGGCGCTTCTCCAACCTCAAGCACTTGAGAACGATGGCGTTCTCAAGCAAAAGGGCATTTTTTTATATGAAAAAAAAAACGCTGTTTCTCAATTTGAGAAAGGGATGGTTCTCAACTTGTACTCCAATGGGATTCTCTAATTGGACTCAAGGGTATGAATGCGGCTCTGAAAATAAATACCGAAAAAAATAAACCGTGATTTTTCTAAGTTAGAACGCCATGAATTAGTTGATACAAATTTGTATTTACATAAGTTTTAGTCTAAGCTCTTCAAACTTAATTTCAATATTAGAAGCTGGAGAATATGTTGGATATCAACTTGAGAACTACAAAGTTATCAAAATATCTCTAAGGTTGGAGAATACTTGGAGAATGATGTTGGATATCAACTTGAGAACTACAAAGTTATCAAAATATCTCTAAGGTTGGAGAATACTTGGAGAATGATGTTGGATATCAACTTGAGGACTACACAGTTTTTCAAAGGTTGGAGAAAAAATTGAGCCATGTTTTCTGGGATAGATTATATATAGAAGGTATTCCCTTTACAACTCCTGAGATTAGTGATAGTGATTAGTGGTAATAGACGGTAGTAGGTAGTTGTAGGTTTAGTGAAGGAGATGCGGCGTCGGCCCCAGTGGTGTAAAGGCAGTTTGCTCGGCCTACCAACCGAAGATTCCAGGTTCCCATCACGGTAAAAACAACATCAAAACAGTAAATTACATAGTTTAAAATTGCTCACTGTTTAAATTGATTAAAGCTAGTAGGTATGTATAATATACATTGTATATGCCTATGTATATGTATATGAAAACACTTAAACACAAATCACATATTTATGTGATTTAGAACCAGGTTTTCAGTGCAGGTTTAAACCACAGACAAGGTTGTTTAGAGTTTATCCCATACAAAATGGCCGTTTAAACTAAATTTAAACTCGCACTAAAGTTTAAACTTGCACTGAAAACCCGGGCCTTACTTCAAAATACCTTTCGAATCTTGCAATTAGTTCAACACATGAATTTTCATTATCACACATCTGACCGATGGAAGTAAAAACCACTTAACCACAGGGCCAAATGTGGCTTGCGTTGGGAAGAGTTACTTAACACTTTTCGCATACCAAAGGTCTTAATCTTGAAATATTCAATTTTCGAAATGTCAACAAAACTGACTATAAATGGATTGTGACTGTTGAATAGGATCGAGAGGGGAGCGTTGAAGCGTTAATGCATTTTCTCTCGACTAAGAGGAACGCAAGTGACTCAGAGATAACCACCAAGTGTCAATTTTTGCTCACGCACACACAAAAGAATGCCTTCACCATATATGCACATGTGTATTTATGTATCTCCATGTGAAAATAAATGCAACATGCGGCTGTTGCACGCAAATATGCAATTAAGCCATCTTAAGTTTCCTTAACATTTCAAAGCTTTCAATCTGTCACTTCGATTTCAGCACCACATTTGCAATGTAGCCGTAAGCTGTGGGAGAGTTTCAACGAAAAAGAGTTGCACTATCTATGAATTGAAAATTGTACAAGCCTTTGCTTGGTAGGCAATTGTACCAGACAAATACGTATGTATTCGAATAATGGAAGGCGCAACATTTGGAGGCAGTGTTTTTCAAGAACGTACACATTTATATCAAAACGAAGTCTTTTCATCTTATATTCATGTTTTTTTTTTTTTTTTTTAAATGCTCTATTTCAGATTTTGTTTGTAGGACGCTAAGGATATTGAAAAATCGTCATACTTTGAATTTGGTTCAAGAACGTCCTATCTCTGAAACAGTTTGAAAACGCAGCATATCCGAACGAGAACTCAATACATTTATAGTTGAGAAAAGCTAACTTAGAACTATGAATACATTTTTTAAATAAATAAATATTTCAAACAAAAATTCAGCTACACTGAAGAAAGCACCCTATATAAACTCAATAATAGCAAACACATACTGAACTGCAGCAGCGAACTTGGTTTAATAATTATTTAAAAAAAGTGCGTTGCACAGTGGTTCGGCTCCATACAGATTTAGGAAAATAATAGATTGAGTGGTCACATGACATATATGTATAACCTAGTTAATTAATATTTCTGAAACCCATAAACAAAAAATTTCAGCTCAAAAAAGCAATATAAAGGTATTGATTGTAGCAAAAATAATTGAAATCGTCCATTCCCTTGTACCTACAGAAAAAATCTTTTCACTTATCCTAGAAAACGCAAATCTGTTCTTTCTGTAATCAATAATTAAGCTGAAGGTCTCAACACACCTGCATACATATTGCATAACAAAAAAATGTTACGTATACGCAACTTCTGTAACTTTAATGAACATTTGAAGTTGTTTTTCGTAATAAAATCAAGTTTAAGTAAATGGGGGCAAGTAGGGGCAACATTTTTTTTACATGAATCGATAATTTATATTCCAAATTTTTATTTAATTATAGTTAGAAGGTGTAGCGCCATGTAGCACACAAACTTTTTGTCTATTCAAAGCAGCGAAGGTAGCCTTTATGAAGTATAATTTTTGCTGGCTTATATTTGTTTTAATATTTGGTCGATCCCACATATTTTTTCTTTATTTAGCTAAGGAAGTGCTAGTTCAGCGAATTAAAGCCCAGCGGATTCGCTGGCTAGGACACGTGTAACGAATGAACGAAGACGATCCGGCCTTGAAGGTATTCTTATCGGCACCCGCCGGTGGAAGTAGAGGAAGAGGGAGACCGCCATTACGATGGAGGGACCAAGAGGAGGCAGATCTAAAAACACTCGGTGTCTCCAATTGGCGCCAGTTGACTTAACAAACAACCGACTAGCGCAACATGTTGGACGGCCAAATTCGCCTAGGCGGTTAAAGGCTATTTTAAGTAAGTAAGTAATAACTTATAAGACTGCATCATTAAAATACGAAAATTAGATACATACTCATAAAAATGAACCACTGTGTACTGCACTCATTGGACAATTGTTCGCCCGTTATGGCAACGACCTTTTAAATTCAATGTCGTATGCATACAAGCTGTGATGCAGCTCAAACAAGTACACAACTGTACACACAAACATATGTGTATCTAAGGATTTATTTGTCGAAGCAATAAGTCCGTTTGCTGCGTTTGTGGCATGCCACGTAGTACATGTCACATGCCAATGATGGTATTGCAACTGTTGCACTGCCTTTAGCAAAAGTTCTCTGTATAGACATATTGGTTTGCAGAGGAAGCGTTTTGCGGAGCTGCGATTTTGCCTTCGGGAAAAAGGCCATTTGATTATGTCATCTAGCCCTTTTTTCAAGAAGAGTTTCAACTCATGTTCCTTTTCTTATTCCCATTAACACTATTTTTAATTTAGTTGATTTTAAAAATAGAGGTCCCAGATGAAAGGTCTCAGGGTGTAGAAGGTTCAGCTTTTTTTAAAGGGTTGCCACCTGTTCAAAAAAGGTTTCTTGCTGTGTTTGTTCGATTTTTAGCGTTGATATGAGTAATGAAATGGCTCAGTCTTTATATTTTTAGGTATCATGTGATAGGCCTCGAACCGAAAATTAGTAGTTTATCATAATTTTTATTAAAGGGCTTCCTGTAGGTAAGCAGGAAGAGGGTTAATTTTAATTTTGCAGACTCTAGATGCGTTTAAGGGACATAAACATTAAACAGATTTCCTTAAATACCGAAGATCGATCCTAGTTCCGATAAACCCACTTTCGTAAAATCCGTAGTTTGCACATAAAGATGCATTCATATAAACAAAGTTATATAGATACGTACATATATACCTATAGTTATTCCACAACTGCCGACCGCTCTATCTGCCTGTCTGTCCGACCCACTGACAAGCTCGCATGTAAAGCGTAATCGCATAATTTCTGCTTAATCAGGTGCCTACGCATCGGCGTTAATGCTCGTTTCAGTTGTAATTGTTTTGGTTGTTGTTGTTGTTGTTGTTGTCACAAACACACGCCACCTTCTTATTATACCTTTTGCACAAAAAAACAAAAAAAAAATAAAAAAAAATATTGCCACCTGTACGCATTACATTTACATTTTATGTAAGAATTTACTTTGTTGCTGCTTCCTTTACTTTTTCTACTTGGGATTCTCTTTTAGCTTTTTCTTCCTTTACTTTTGCTTTCATTGCCTTTGTTTCCATTCATTTACTTAAGCACTCAAGTGACATACGATTAACAAAATAACAAAAACAAGAACAATTCTGTCAATCAAGTAACACGCTTGTTGCAGTTAAAAGGCACGCATTCACAAGCAATTGCACCATAGAGTGCTTACGCACATGTGTTCCCACATGCACGCGATTTATCAGTGTGCTGGGGTAGATATGCAATTGCAGATACATATATTTATTTGAACCCAGTCCCCTAGCGGGTTATCAAATTACAAATTTAAAAAAGGTGAGGAGAAGCTTCATTTATTTCGGAACCTGCATTAGCTAAGAAATTCAACACAAAGTCACTCTTTGCCAACAAATACTACGTCGGACTGTTCAGGAAATTCGGAAGTATGTACGTTCCTCTAAGGAAATTGGGATGGTCCTGCGACTATTCCAAAGTTAAGTTTCAACGATGCAGATAAGACAAAAATAACCCCTACGACTTCGCTAGTCCTATCCAAGAAGGAATTTGATTCTACACCACGTAACTAGAGCTCATCTTGAAAATTTGTGAGTTTCAATTCTTATAGGTATTAAACAGTACTTGGAAGTGTGAAATCCATAAAAATATTTCGCACTTGCTTTCTTTAAAATACAGTAATACACGCAAATCGGACCATAAATTATATTTTTTTAAATAAATCCAGCCGCGCGCCATCTATCAGAACATTTTTTTTCACATATAATGCATTATGTTTAAGTGACGATAGCGAAAATTCCAAGACCCCAGCTCAACGGGAAGTTACTTCAATATCGTACGATTTCTTTCCGTTATTACGTTGGTAGAAAAATAAACGATGATGAAAATTTCAAGATCCTAGCTTAACGGGTAGTTAGCCCTTTCGAAACTTCTTTTTTTATTTTTTGGCTTAAAAATTTGCTTTTGCACTTTCCTTACTCCTTAAGCCACCGTAATGAACAATCAAAAAGAATTTTTCAAAAATTTTGTTTCTAAAGTGGTTTTTTGGCACCATACCGCATAGATTTACGTTAGAAACTGGAGATTGAAGAATATGTTGGATATCAACTTGAGAGGAGGTTGGAGAAAAAGTTGAGCCATGTTTGCTGGGATCGAATTTACTTAACTCAAATAATTGCGGGTTAAGGGCTTAGCATATTCCGAGGAAGGTATGCATATCGTAAAAGGCGACTAAAATAAGCAAAAGGTAATGACGTGCGATTTCTCGAAATCCCGGGATTTGAACAAATATAGTTCCGCGACTTCTGGACGAAAAAATGGCTCTGGAGACCTGGTATTCGGGATCGGGATTCCCCGTGCTCGATGCCTTATTACATACATTATAAATCAAGTCAAAAGTTGCAGTCTATTTCAACAAATAATTTTTTTTATCTCCGTTGGGTAAAATCTATGCCGTATGGCATGGTATAAAATGAAATAAATCGTAGAGCCTTACTCAACGGTTCTATGGTCTAAATTTTTTTTATTCCTTTTTAGGCCGTTAATTTTCTATAAAACTGAATTCAAAAAGTGGGAAAATTGATTTTTTATTTATAGCAAAAATTTTTATTATTTATTTTTTAAGATAAAGCTTCACACGAAAATACATAATTAAAGAAAAAAAGCAAGGACTGAAACCGAAACCGAAAGCGTAACCGTAACCGATTAAAACCGATTCATTTTTCGAAACCGAAACCGAAACCGTAACCGTTATTTTGATCTGTAAAAGAACGAAACTGAAATCGTTTCAAAAGCCAGAACCGATTCCATACGGTTTTGAATTTTTGTATGTTTTTTTTTCTTTTTGTGGGAACATATTTTCTTTTATCAAAGGGTACCCTAAATAGAGGAACTTTAACAATAGCTGAATGAAGGCAACGAAAAAAATTTACGATATCCGAGAAAAAAGTGTTTAGTGGCCCGTCTCAGACGATTTTTTCATTTAGTTTCCATTCTAATATTTTTCTATTAGCAAAAGTTGTCAACAATGTACAGCAGCGGCTGGGTACTGGACCAAACCAACTTTTTGGACATATTAAGGCATAAGTAAAAAATGGCTTGCAAAACTTAGTTACGGACTGTCGAAGTTCGTAGTTGGAGCCTTCGAAAATTTGGGTTTCTAATTGTTTTGTTTAAAAACTTTAAAAAATACACTTTCAAGTAAAAAGAAAGTACACTAATCACGTAAGAGAACAAAGAAGGCCACGCCCACATTTATCCCTTTTCAATTTTTTAAACAAAATAATTCGAAAACCAAATCTTTGAAAGGTCCAACTTCGAACTTCGAAAGCCCGTAACTAAGTTTTGGAGGCTAACTTCGAAAAACGGGAAATGCCAGTTTTTTACTTATCTCTCAATCTCTTCAAAAAAGTTGATTTGATACCAAGAAAAAAGAGGTTTAAATTTTGTAGTAGTAAAACTTGTATGCGTCGTGTTTTTATTTGGAAACCGTAATAAATTTTGAAGAACTAAACCGGAAACGAAACCGAATCGTGTTACAAAACCGAAACCGGAACGTTATTTGAATAGGTTTCATACCTTGGAGAAAAGTAAATTCCTTTATTTAATGTCACAAAATAGCCATTGAAATGCGACTATGCCATATGGCATAGAATATCTGAAAGGGTTAGTTAGAAAAACGAATCCAACTCCACCGAAGACAGGCATTAACATTTCTTATATAGCGCGATTCACGCGGGCACAATTTTTTGTAACTTCTGAAAATTAATTAAATAATACAGACTCTATATATCAGCCAAATCGGTCCAAAAAATTCGATTTTAAGTTTTTATTAAGCCGACCCTTTCTCCACCTAGTAAGACATATTTCTTTTAATGGTAGTAATAAATGTTCCAAATTTCAGCCAAATCGTACTATAATGCGATTTATTGCAAATAAAGCGATCCCCGCTCTTAAAGATAAGGAATGACTTCGGCACCTTGATGATGATGATGATGATGGGGTATGACTATTTTATTAGTAGACCAAAATATGCAACCCGAACTAATTTCAAAACTTCGACGGCACCAATCAATGCACCCGCCGACCAATTAAGGCCTCCCACTTCCTCTGACGCCAAAGTCGCGTGTTTATATGTAGGAATAAATTCTGCATCCAAGCCTCTTTATCCACTCTATCAATATGTCAAAATATCTGTCAGACAAATTTTCTCTCGAATAGTCTAATCATCATCTCGTCTTCCCTTGACACGTTCCGTGACTACGAGAAACAAATTTACAAATTGGGAAACGTAGAAGAACTGCAAGAGCGCCGCCCGCAAGAGTCAATATAGCCTGTGTATACTGAAAACTTAATAACCATGATCTTGGGATATCTTGAGACGGATTGATAAAATTCGATGTGACAACTACGAGAACAACACTATTTTAAACCATTCCTCCATCGCAAACTTGCCTTAAAACATCAGCTTTAATATGTATGTAAATAAAGCTTATTAAAGTCCTTTACTATTTGCATTTCGTTATATTCCCCAAAAAATCCACCTTCAAATCGCGCCAGTCATGAATTCAATTTTAAATTTGTATCGTACCTTTTTTTTTGGTGTGCACCATTTTGCTCAGTTTATTCCCTTGCCAATTCAAATGGTCCTTTGTTAGACAAAAGGCGCGAAGCTACCAAGCGTTACAAATGCTAAACGTTTGGGCGGACAAAGCAACAATGGCTGCCGAAATCGATTGTGTCGAAAGAGTTAGAAACAACACCCGAAAATTTGGAAAAAGAGGGGTAGTGCTGATGAGGTAGAACAAGGGAAAAAGTGAACAGCTCAGACATACAACACAGCTTAAACTCATCCCTAACTTGAAGGAAACGTAATTGTATGTAAAACAAAAAACACAACAACTTTAAATGATACAGACCATTTTATACAGTATATTTGCAACCAAATTAGATAGCATTGAGAATGAGTGGGGATTTCAAAGTTGCACTGTACAATTCAAGTCAAAAGTCAACGTGGCGCACAATTTGCTTCCTTCCGCTTTCGAATTGCTGTTATTTGGTGTGTATTGCTTGTATGTATGTATATGTATGTATGTATATCATTGTGGGTGTGTGTGGGCCAGAAAGGACACACTGTTCGAGCTTCGGTATTTAACAAAGCTGCCTTTTTGATTATTTTACGGTATTTGCCACCTATACATACTAACAGACAGATGAAACATAGTGTGTTTCATATTTGAAGGACACTCAGAATTGGTATAGGTTTACGTGGAAAAATTGCTCATAGACCTTTAAAATTTTATTTTATTTAGTTCGCTTACTCTGGTGTTGATTTCACTCACCTTATTACTGTTTTTCCTTACTTTTTTCTTCAAAATTTCAAAGAAAAAGGTATAAAATATATTATCTTATTATATTAGTTTAATTTGTTAAATTTTTATTATTATTTCTTTTTTCATTTATTTCATATTTTTTTTTTTTTTTAATTAAATTTTATATCATTTTTGTTATTATTGTTTTCCGTCATTTTATTTTACTTTATTTTATTTTAATTTAGTTTATTTTATTTTTATTTTTGTTTTCTTTTTAATCGTTTTTTTTATAATTTATTTTTATTTTTATTTTCTTTTTATTTTTTTTTTATTTTTATTTTTATTTTATTTTATTTTTTATCAATTGTTATTGTTGTTTTATTTTTATTTTTATTTTATTTTTATTTAATTTTTCTTTTATTTTTATTTTATTTTTATTTTTATTTTATTTTTATTTTATTTTTATTTTATTTTTTTTTTTATTTTTATTTTATTTTTATTTTAGTTTTATTTTATTTTAATTTTATTTTTATTTTATTTTAATTTAATTTTTATTTTTATTTTTATTTTTATTAAAATGTTTTTATTAGGTCGCTTTCGTCGTTCTCGTGCCCGGATTTTTGCATTCGATTTTCAACCAACTTCCTGTTGTGCTAGGGTCTTGAAATTTTCACCACAGTTCAGGTCGCGATGACAATGCAATATTATGGAAAAAAAATTCCTATAGGTGGCGCGTGGGTCGCTATATTTTCAAAAATCGCATTTATGGTCCGATTTGGCTGAAATTCGGAACATGTATTACTACTATGAAAAGAAATATTTTCCTAAAAAAAATTCCGTTAGGTGGAGCTGAGATCGGGTGAGTCGTTCTATTTACGAAATGCGAAGGTCTGTTTTCGGTGTCGATTAATTTGTTTTTCAACGAACTTCCCGTTGGAGTAGAATCTTGAAATTTTCATCGTCGTTTAGTTTTCTGGCCCCACGCAGTATAACAAAAAAATAATTCCGATAGATGGCGCACGGGTAGAGATATTTGAAAAGTTTCATTTCCAGAGATTTTGCTTTGGATTTTGAACTAACCATTGAGCTGGGGTTTTGAAATTTTCACCATCGTTCAGGTTTCGCTGACAATGCATTATACAAAAAAAATCCAAAATATTGCTTTAATTGCAAAAGTCCCATTTATCGGCCTATCTTCCTTATTGCTATCTGAATATTTCGTACACATGCTATAATGCGCATGCTATAATGCGTTTTCAGCGCCATAAACAGCATCGAAATTTCGAATATTTCATCTGCATACATTTAGGCGCAGTCACTGTTGCACAAAGGAAAGATAATGTGCTTTATAATGCTTAAAAAAGAATAATTTTATTCATGTAACCATAGACACACCGCGTAAAGCGTGTAAACGTAGAAAATTGCCAAATGCGTAAATGAACTGTCAAAATTTTATGGAACGAAGCAAGGCGAATTCATACAGGTGTGCTCGAGCGAATTCAGATCTACACGCACACACACACTCCTTGTGGCTGTAAATGTCAGACAAAGCAACAACATAAGCAATTTGACAGCTACGATTTGATTTTCAGGGAAGAAGAAGAAACGATATGGTGGGAGGATGCCACCTGTAATGAATTCGCCTTGGAACGAAGTTTACACAAATTCGGTAAACTTCCGCGAGGAGTTTAGTGTGTAAACACCTCGAAAAATTACCCAATACGATTACGCTGTTCGACATGCTGTTTTTCAAAGCAGTCAATGCACACTAGACAAAAATAGAAGAATATGCTAAAAAATGGGTCAAAAATTAAATTAATAAGAATTTCAAAATAAAAAGTATTCACATAAATTTATCTATCTCGTTCATCTAACTGAGCTGTTAAATGTATATATTTACGCTTTTGTTAAGTTATATGGTTACATGAGTACCACTAATATGACACAGAATATCCAATTACAATCTTAGAAATTTTCACACACTCACAACTAAAAAGTATAAAATAAAAAGTATAATAAAAAATATTTTTAATTTAAAATGTTTTTAAAATGAACTAAAAACTGGAAAATAATTTCCCCTCTGCCTACATAGATTCTTCACCACGTAAAGCTTATCTGGAACATTTGTGAGTGGGAATTCTTATAGGTATTAAATAGTTTTTGGAGTTTGAAATGTATAAAAACATTTGGCGCTTGCTATATCGTGAAAAGATGTTTTTTTTTTAGAAAAGCTCATATCGGTAATAAGATTGTTAGAAATTAATGCGATCCATCTTAAGCGTGCGCCAATGTTTTTATACATTTCAAACTCCAAAAACTATTTAATACCTATAAGAATTCCCACTCACAAATGTTCCAAATAAGCTTTACGTGGTGAAGAATCTATGTAGGCAGAGGGGAAATTATTTTCCAGTTTTTAGTTCATTTTAAAAACATTTTAAATTAAAAATATTTTTTATTATACTTTTTATTTTAATTTTTTTTCGCTTTTATTTTATTTTATTATATGCATGTATATTGAAATTAAAAGAGAGTTAAGTGAATTATTAAAAAATGTCAATTCTGCTTGTGCTATAGATATGAAACCCACTGTACATACAATCATACCGCATAGACAACACACCGGCATTTTGTATCCTCTCCTTATTTCATAGTTGTTGCTTTTTTTGTTGCTCATGCTGTTGCTTCACCTGTTTCGGTACTCGTTTGTGGTGATGTTGTGCGCGTGGGTGTGCGTTTATTTTGACTTGCAAAAGGATATTTCATGGAAATAGGATTTTGTGGCAATTTCGTTGTTTTTATTCTTTCCAGCTATTTTTGCATTTGTAAAATGCTTTTTTCATCTCTGGCTTATAAATGTCGGTGCGAAATAAGTGCACGTGTATGGGGGAGTGTGTGTGTACGTAGCGCGTGTGAATGAAATTCATGTTGGTTGTCATGGGAATCTTGCCACATGTTCAACTTTTTTTTGCGCTTTTCACAGCTAATTCACGCATTGTTCGCTGTGAAATGATGGGTGCCGCATTATAAAGATGCTAATGGAATTGAAAATTAAAATTTTCCAAAACCTAATTTTGTAATTTTAAACGGGTAATTTTAAATTGACCATACATTAGTTGTAATCTTATGAAATTAAGTTGAAAAACAATAATATGCATTCCATTCCCAAAAAATTGTGACCATCGCTGGAACATATCCAGTGTGTGTGTAAAATTTGGTTACGATCGGTTTATTGGTTTACGAGTGAAGTGTATCTATAGACACATGCATACTTAATTTTAATTTTATATATATGTAGAGAGATATTGAAATAAGTTCTCGGAAGTCAATAATGTGTTTTTTTGAAGTTGGCGTAATTTTACTTACCAACAGTATTTCCAAAAAAGATTTTAAGAACATATCGATCACTAACCACAAAGCGAGCAAAGCAAAGAATCAAGCGAATTAAGACAGTTTTACGGTTGATATATCGACCAACATTTACTGTTTTAACTTTTGAATATAATGCTATTTTGAATTATTATAAAAAGATAGGTGGTAACTAGATGTATATTGGAATATGACGAAAAATCGTTCCCATATACATCTAGTTGCCACCCTGTCGGAAAAACACAAACCCATATTAACATAGGTGGCAACCTTGAAAAGTGCAACTAGGTCAATAGGTTCCCAAAATAGTGGTCCATATACTAAGTGATAAATAAAATAGTTGGAAACTCTGCCTGAAAATATTTTCGTTGCTATACGGTGGAAAATACTTTTCCTTTTATTCCCATGTTGTCATATCTTGCTCAATATTTCAAAAAGACTGAGATAGGTGGCAACCCTGAAAACCGACTGAAGTGGCAATAACCAAGTTGACATCCTTGGAATGAAACATACTACCTATATGACAAATTTAATCCAAACCGCTTCTAAGAATTTAACTTCAAAAACATTTATGTCAAAGAATTTTAAACGTTCCAAGAGTTTTCTGTATAACTAATATTTAAACAAAACTCCTTGGCATTTGTGAACGACGCTATACACGCCCTATCCACTCTCATTTTAACCCAAACATTCATTTCCAAAAACCGAAATATTTTTCCTCTCACAGTCTTCTGTGTTTCATGTCATAAGAACAAAGTTAAAGGTATGGTAAGCCTTTCCATGATCAGGTGTATTTTCAACGGCCTTGGGCCATTTTTGTCTGCTATCAAACCAGCATGTGTTATGGTGCTATTCCTCCTGACAACCTTTTTATTTGATGCTTGTGAAAATGTGGATTTTCTTTTACATGCTTTTTGGCAGACATAAAGTGGTCAGTCTTCAACAACTCCACCAACAACAAACCAAAAAATTGAAAAATATTCTGTTATGGCAGTGGCAACAGTGTGGTAATAACAACGAAAATATTTGTGGCACATACCCACTCACATACATATCAGTAGGTACTCTGTTATGGAAACAATACAAGCGCTCCTACTTAAATTTTCACTTTGTTTTTATGATTTTTTTTTTGTTGTTGCCGTTTTGTGGCCACCCATTTCACAGAGAACCGTAGGCGTTAATATTACTGTTAGTGCTTGTTTTACGCTCAGCTATTTGCTTCAACATCAAACAAAAACTCAACCACGTTTGTACATTCGAATAACTCTACTTGTACTCACCTGTGCAACTTAACATTCCATCATTCCCCGTTCAACCACCGATTACATGCTCTAGCCCCAGGAGTTACCACGTGTGAACAAATTTTTCAAATTCATATGCAATTTTTTCTTTGGTTTGTTTTTGTTTCATTTACCAGCAGTTGTGCATGTTTTCATAACCACAGAGTCTTGGCAAATATTTAAAAATAAATAAATAATGATTGTTGTATATTAAACGCGTACCTATAATTGTTTTATTGTTCTTTAAAACATGGTTTTGAAAAGAATATTTGAACGGTGCTGTGACAGCGCTAGGTTCTATATTTTAGCACGGTACTTTATAAGAATACATTTTACATACTAGTAAAAAAAATTTGTTTCAAATTTTGAATATAGTTAGTATGATTAATTCTAAGACTATCCACTTGGGGTTTGCCACTTGGGGTTGTTTACAGGCTTGCCACATATCTCAATTTTTTAAAATTATGGAGGAAGATATGCCAATATGGGATTGTTTTTGGGCCATTTTGGGATCATTTTGAACTGCTTGACCGATTTCGATGAAATAGGGGTAGTATGCTTGATTTTAAGACAGTCCAATTGGGTGTGGCCACTTAGGGCGTTTTACAGGTTTGAGACCTATCTAATTTTTTCTGAAATATTGAGCAAGGTATGGCAATATGGGTAGCAAGTCAACCATGATTTGTTAAAAATATGTTGGATAGTAGATATACTTCATTCTAAGATTTTCTACTTGGATTTGCCACTTTAGTCGGTTAATAAAGTTGCCACTTATTTGATATTTTTTCGGAAAATCATTTTGAAAAGAGTATGTTGGTAAGTAAGAATATTGGAAAAAATGTAAAAATCGAAAACACCGAGCAAATTAGGTCACCTAGGTACTCAAATACTAACGCCTAAACCCATTTGGATGAATTTGGCATTTAGATAGTATGCCTCATTTTAAAACTTGCCACTTCGGGCGGTTTTCAGAGTTGGCACCTATCCCAATTCTTTTTTAATTTTAAGCTTCATATGCTAATATGAGTTAGGTATTTTCGGCTGTATATCAGAAGATATTTTCAGGCAAGTTTTCCACCTAGTGTTGCCAACTAACCCCAATTCATACATTCCTTCGTACATCGATAAAATTTGGCATAAATGCTTCATTATAGGACTTTCTACTTAGGTTTTGCCACTTGGGTATCTAATTAACGGTATTTTATGCCATATGCCAACAAGATATTTTCCGTCAGAGATGCCACCCGTTGGATTTATTCCTTCATCAATCGACCACTATCTCGGAAACCTATTGACCTTTGGCAGTTGCCCCCTTTCGGATTTTTTTTTAATGTAAAATATGGATAGCATTATCTGTATAAATTTAAAATGTTGGGCGATATATCGATCTCTTACTGCCAAACAGTCACTGTAATTAAGTCACTTGATTCTTCGTTTTGCTCTTTTTATGGTTAGCGATCGATTTGGAAGAATATTTTGTGAAAATTTCAAGTTTATGGCTCAAATTGTTTACAGGGTGGTATTATGACTAGGATCTAAAAAGTACGCTTGTCTTTATTCCTGTGTGCCAGTCATTTCTGAGTTATGAAAACTACTCTCAAGTCTGCATTGTATGCGGATAATAAAAAAGTAATAAAACTAAATAAAGAATTGTAGTAAAAAGTAGATAAATTTTCATGAAAAAGTTTTAACAACAAAAAAATGCATCATCATCACTGACAAGTGCAACAGAAAAAGCTCCGATGCAACAAAAATTCATTTGTAGTACGTGAACAAATATAAATTGAAGGCAACGCAGGTATACAACAAGGCAAACTGATACAGTTACATTATTTGAGGATGATGTCGCTCTTGTTTTTTTTTTTTTTTTTCTCTTTTTTTAGCGAATGGTAAATTACATTTATGAAACAAATTTGCTTGCTGTCACTAAATGTCAAATAAGTCAATCCAAACACTTTGAATAGTTATATTTATAAGTATGTCTTTTCATGAATGATTGGAGAAAGATAGGTAGACAGCTTTCTAACGGGAATAGTAGTCAAAAATTGGATACATCAATTCGGCGAATGGCGAACGGTTTCAAGAGCAGCCAGAACTTCTGTATAATGAAAATGGTAACACGGTGACTTACACTTAGTGACTACCTACCTCCTAAGAAGAGTGCCAGATAATTCTAATTTTTTTTTATTATTAACACTAAAGTAGATATTGGTCGATTTACAAAGGAATAAACAATATGCCGTTAGATGGAAACTCTGCATGAAAATTTCTTGTTTGGTATACGTCCGAAAATATCTCTCCTTTGCGGGAAATGTATTAAAAAAAAATTTGGTAGCTGGAAACCCTGTAAACCGCCCGAAGTGGCAACACCCAACTGGAAAGTCTTTGAATGAAGCATACTATCCATATGCCAAATTTGATCTAAATTGCTTCACCCGTTCTCAAAATATTGGTCGAAGAAGTAAATAAAGTGGTTTTACACGGTTAAAAAAATTTGCTTAAATTTTAAACCCGTCTAAAGTTTAAGGATCTTTTTTAAATATTTTTTTTGGTTTGTTTGAATGTATTTACATTTTGCCCATAAAAACTTTATGTGCGGCATAGCTCAGCAGTCGGCTGTGACTCCTGCGCGTTTTCGTTCGAATCCTGCCAAGTGCCACATTTTTTAAATTTTATTTTATTCTTAAAACTTTTCGGTTTTAAATTAAAACCATTTCGGTCTACAATTTTTGATTTTTTGTTTACATTTATTTTTGAAAGCTAATAGCCTGTTCATGCTGAGCCAGCATTTTGCATTTTAGCATTAAGCTGGATTTATTTTGTCATTTACCATACAAATTCTGACACCAATAGCAACAAAATGCATTACCATTATTGTTCACATGCACTCCCTGTATTCTGCTACGAAATAATCGTTTCGAATTTGAAAAAGTTCCATCACTAGTGGCTTTTTCTTGACATTCTTCCATTCTCTGTCATTCGTAAATAATTGAAAAATTTATTTTGTTGAAAATCTAGCAAATGCGCGCGCGTGTGTTCAAATAAAATTAAAAAAAGTGAAACTACAACTAAAGTGAATAGACCAAATGTATAAAAAAAGTTCGACTTTCTGTAAACATGCTCATAACCTAAACTAATTGCCACCGTGAGCTAATGCATTTAGTAAAGGCGGCAGCATCAACGTATCTTCGAAATGTATGTCCGAAAATGGTAAACGCAGCATTTAAAACTCAGCATGAACACTACATTATTCCAGATTGAATTTTGCCAACAACATTTATGTGTGCGATGTAGGTCAGTGGTAGAGCAGACGAACATGATGCGGGGGGTTTGGTTCGAATACTCGCCAACGGACAAACCATTTATTTTATCTTTAAATAATTGTTAAAACATTTCTGGTTTATAATTGAAACCCGATTCATTTAGGCAATTTTCTTGAAAACTGGTCTAGATTGAATTTGAAACAAAATTTGGTCATATATGTAGTCCAAAAAAGTTTGAAATTTAGGTTCAAATTTTTAACCATGTAGCTGCGACCCTAGGTGGCAACTCTACCTGAGAATGTATTCGTTCGTATACGGCCAGAAATACGTTTCACTTGAAAAGAATTTTATTTAGGTAGCGACCATGTAAACCACCGAAGTTACAACACCCAAGTAAAAAGTCTTAGAATGAAACAAATTATAAATATAATACGAAACATATTTTCCATCGGACATTCAACAGATTCTAAAACGCCTATAAAATATCTTTTATTTGGATATTATTTATTTACATATATACAAAGTTAGTGGGCCTCCTGAAAGCGTTTGTTTTAAAATTGTGTAAATAATTATAAATTGGATTCGTTTTTATAGTGCAAATCGTACTCACTCGTAAAAGAGTTGGTACAACTCATCCTAATGTATGTACACATTTATAATTTATGCCAACGCCAACCTAAACGCTTTTAACAATGATGTATAGGTTGATGTCACTTTTGACATGCTGGAGGTAGAAGAACGCAACAGAAACAAAAGTGTACTATAAATACAATGAAAAAAGGGTTAAAATCATGGCTTCAAAGGGGCTTACAGAATAAAGGAACTGATTGTTGACTACTTAAGCGTATGCACTTGATATGTGTAATGTGATATGGGTGACAATTTCTCCGGTTGTAATTTGTTTTCATGCGTTTAATAAACCATTTATGCGGCTAATAAGACAGTAAGCAACCATGTCATTGAATAAATTTTAAATTAGTCATTCAATATTTGACGCATATTGTTGTTCAATGTGGAGTATATGTATGTTGTATGCTAAGTGAGTATTTCGCTTCCCTATTTAAGTTTATTTGCTGGACCCTTAGGTTAAAATATTAATAAGCTATGAAGCGTTTTTGTTTCGAGTTGTATTATTTAATCCATTCGACAACATTGAATATATTGAGTACATGGCTGACAAATTTATCCTAAAGTAAGTAAATGTAAATATGTACGCTTGTTCGTTATACCAAAAACCCGTATGAAAATTGTTCAATTGTCACACCTTTATTAAACGACAGTGTGTTGTGTTAGTGTTTTGTCATAACCAAAGTCCGTTGCATAATATCAACGTCAGGTACCTTCCCTTCTGTCTAGGGAACAATTTAGTATGACGAAGCTGGACTTTCTACATTATCTGATACTAAAATAATAGCACTAGCACTGTAGGAAACACAAAAGAATAGTTTGCACTCGACCGATGCAGGGCTACCTTCCTCTTTGTAAACATACATATATATTTTTTCGCTCTTCTACATTTCAATATTGTATTTTTATTCTATATTTTAATGAGAAAATTAATTTATTTATCAAATGACGCGGAATCCAGTCGATGGTACCTCGTATCCCAGCCATTAACCACATTTCCCTTGTGTTATTCGTAAAACAAGATACTTCAAAGAAAAAATTATATTAAAAAAAACGTGTGGAAAATACTACACCAAAAAGTCAAAGAAAATATGCAAAAATAGGCTTTTTAACGTTTCCAGGGACAAACAAGAGTTCGAAGAGTTCCGATATGTTGTTTAGAATAAACCGGCGCTAAAATACGCCTCTTGTAAGACACGACTAAAACCATGACCCGTAATTTCAGGGGATCAAACAGATCACTACCGCAGCTCTCGGGTTAGTTACAGAAGGTAGGACTGCTGATATTCCCAACACATTCATACCGTCGGAAGCGATTTTTTGGTTAAAATATCAGCAGTTTCGAGTAGATAAATTCTGGGATATATGAAACGAACAGGTTGGTTACAGGTGGAAAGACAAATTGTCAATAACAGTACCTATATATGTTAGATATTGTGACCTTTCGCCGGTCCTTCGTAGGCACCTTAAACATTTTGGAAAAGTTTTTCTCTTCTGTGCGTTGTAACTTTAGCCACAAGTATAAGTGGGTACATGGTATGATAACAATCTACAATTGCGCTTCATTTAGTATCAAAAGATGCATGTATTCGGGCGTATCAGATTCAATTTTATCGCTATTAACTGAAGATTGGATCAAGTTACTCGCTCACACATGGTGAATGAATGGAAAATTAAAAAAAAAATTAAAATTTTATAATTTAGCGATAACTTTCACAGCTAAAGTTGGGACTTAATGTTAAGCATAGTTCATGTCAAAGTAGGAATTTTGGCGGTTGCCTATCAAAGCACGCCTTTTTAGCGTTAACTGACGCCAATTGGAAACCCCAATAGAGTTCACGCCATCCTTCACCTGTGGTTTCAATCTCAGTCGAGGCCTCCCCGAAAGGAAAACCTTCTGGGCTGGAGCTTTTTTGTACATTCGCATAACATGTCCCAGGCAGCGGAGTCTTTGGGCTTTAATTTTCTGCACTATAGTCAGTCTGCGTAAAGCTCGTACAGCTCATCGTTAAATTTCCTTCCTTACTCGCCGTAGGTATCACTGGAAGGACCATAAATCTTCCGGAGAACTTTTCTCTCAAGGGCCATCTGATCTTCTCTTGACATTGTCTATGAATATGAGCCATACATCAGGACAGGTATGATGAGAGACTTATAGAGCGTGATCTTTTATTTTCGAGAGATGAGTTTACTTCTCAATTGCCTACTCAGTCCAAAATAGCACTTGTTGGCAACAGTGACTGGCGACACTATATATACCTCTATCAAAAAGACGTCTGCCCCGCTTCGATGACAGGTCTAGGGCATGCCCGTTGTAAGAAACGTCTTAAATCCGCAAAAGGGTAACGAAGTGCAACTTTGTGGTTGATCTTCGGATATGATATGTACCTCTAATATTCAATCGCCTTCTACCTTACGGAAGGAGAGGGTCATATGACCTTTAAACTTCCACTGGTCTTATAAAATCGTTCTCGCGATTGTACCGGGTTCATATCTGGTAGAAGACTGCCAGTATCTATTGCTTTCCACAAAACCTTCGAGGAATTTTTGTGTCGCTACATTAATAAACTAGTTCACCCAACTACTTAACCGTTGTGTGTTCACAGAAAAAAACTTACACTAGTGTACACCCGTGGTACCCGGGTACCTCGGTACATATCGACTTGAATTAAACAACATATTTAGTGTATAAGCGGTGCGTTATGAACAACGCCCAATGAAGCACTCCAGGCCATTCTTGGCATTGTGCCACTCGATCTGGAAGGGCACCGGGTAGCAGCAGCATCGGCTCTCCGTCTAAGGGAAACGTCCGCCTGGGGCGCAAGCACTACTGGACACGCCAGTATTTTGGGATTCTATAGCTTTCTTCCGCTGAGCACAGATCGTTGTGCGACCACAACAGTCGGAGATAGCGGTTTTAAAATCAACATTCCCAGCAGGGAAGAATAGGAGAGCACGGATCGGAGTCCCGCCACTCATGGCGGCACTTCTATTTATACTGATAGCTCGAAGTTAGACGGCAGAGTTGGAGGAGGGGTTTATTCAAAGGATCTGAACCTTGAGCTCTCCTCCAGACTAGCTAATCACTGTAGTGTATTCCAGGCTGAAGTTTCAGCAATCATGGACGCCGCGGCTTGGATAGGCCAACACACTATCAGACAGGACATTTTTATATACAGAGACAGCCAGGCGGCCATCAAATCCCTTGGCTCTTACTCGTTCAACTCTGAACTGGCGCTCAGCTGTCGTCGATCTCTACAAGAGATGGCCCAACAGAATCGCGTGAACCTCACATGGGTCCCGGGGCATAGGGACATTGAGGGAAATTGTAGGGCAGACGAACTTGCGAGGCAGGGCACGACCAAGCAGGTTCTTCGGGATAAAGAGCGCTTAGGTATGCCGTTTGCCACATGCAAGCTTATGCTGAAGGAGTACACACTCCACCAAGCCAACGAAAGATGGCTGCAATCTCCAGGATGCCGGATATCCAAAGAAACCTGGCCGAAATGGGATCATAAAAGACCAAGACAAATTTATGCCCTAAGGAGAAGAGAAATCTCCATATTAATAGGCGTATTAACTGGGCACTGCCTCATTGGTAGGCACGCAGAAATACTAGGTGTGCCCTACCGGCGATGCTGTAGGAGTTGTAAGCATGATGAGGAGGAGAACACGGTGGAGCACCTCATTTGCAACTGCCCGGCTTAAAGTGGCGCGAGAATGCGCTTTTTGGGAGTTCCTTTCCTGGTTAGCCTACGCCAGGTCACGGAGCTGGACATAAAGGACCTGATGGCCTCCATCAAGTCATCTAAATGGTTCGAGGAGGAGTAACGGTGTCGGTATAGGAACGTCAGTCCCGGGATTCTGCTATGTGGAGAATTCCGATAATATCGGGATTTTCCATATGGCAGGGTCCCGGAACTCACTTTTCTAGTGTTGGTGGTATCACAACGGGCCTTTTAATACTGGCCTAGGTGTGCCTCTGCGGCAGCCACTTGAACCTAACCTTACCTAACCCGGGTAAAAACTGGGAACCCGATTTAATCGTTAGTATTCGATTATTGACAGCTAGTCGCCTAGCTGAAATCGAATATCTGCTATTCGATTTTCAAACAGCACAAAAGTTGGACTATTCGACTAGTCGAGTAATCGATTAGAATCAAGAGCCCTACTATTTCCCCAAAGAAAAAACGCCGTAAGACTAGAAAGCAATGTTCTGAATGCAACCGCCCGATTTTCAATGCCCATACTGTAACCGTTTGAAATTGTAACAATTGTGCCAAATAAAATCAAAATGTATTTAAAACTTAATAAATAAATAAACACATAATATATACTAAATATTCTTAATTAAAATAAGCATTCTTTAATTACTTTTCACATAAACAACCCACATTTTACTTTAAGTTGTCATAATATATATAGAGGTACCCGGGTACCACCGGTGTACACTTAGCGGTGAAAAATCAAAAGTGTAGAAAAAAGCTAGGAAGGAAAAAAAAATTATTTCTTTTTCTTGTTGTTTTCTATCCAAAAAACCCAGCTTAAGGCATATTATGAATATAAAGTTTGTCTTCCAGTGTTTTATATCTGAAAAACGTAAAATAAACCCATTTGGTTACCCGGGTACCACGGGTGTACACATAAAGGTTAAGATGACGTATACCATATCATTATGGATAAATGTTTATACCTTTGCCAGATTTGTCAACGATTGTTAGTGAAGACGGTGCAATTTGCTATTGAACGGTATTAAAATAATATAGCATAGCAGTAGCTATAGGTCTTGTTGTTTTTATTGTTACCCATCCTAAAGATGGTAGATGGCAGACCTAAAGTCGAACTCCTTTATCTCTTTATATTTTTATTCAAGAAATTTTATTTCTATACAGAAAGTTATAGCATATAAGTTAAATGTATGTTAGTGATTCAATTGTTATATTTGTATTATAAAATAAATTTAAATCTACGTTTTTTACAATTCCAATAGTCTTTTGTTCCGTAAATAATGACACCTATCGATATATATTGTCAGCTATTGTATTAAATCCCACTTTACTAGGACTTGTTATATCCCTATAGTGCGATAGCGTTAGTTAACATCGCTTTCAATTGCTCAACCTCTTCCATATTGAGCTGTCCCTGATGTATACATACATATGTATATACACATATAAATAGGAAATGTGTATTTAGAGCTTTTGTGCTGTAACTTCTAACATTTTTATATCGTTTTTTTTTTTTTTTGTGCCTTTTAGCTGCATGCATCAATAGAAAAAGCGTGGAATGGGCTGACATGTCCGTGTGTCTGTCGCGCTGTCTGTTTTGTATGAATTTACAACTCACATGGGTTTACAAGCGGGATTTTCATGTTCCACCAGCGCCACAGAGATGTGACACTTTATCTATTTATTTTTTCTCTGTATTAGATTTTGTTTTTTGGGAGGTGCTCACACAGCAATATGTGTAGGTTTGTTGGTATAAAAGAGATTTACAATGTGAATGGCATTTTTATATTAATTTGAATTTTTGTTAGAACTACATAAATAAATAAATCTTATTTTAGAAAGTGCAATTTATTTAATTGAAAAGTGTTTAGAGCAGGCCTGGGCACCTCGTGGAACAATTGTCCGAAAATCTGAGAACCAAATTCACACATAATTACGATCTTTGCTTGGTCTCTCGAACATGAAATTTTTGCTGTGCTATTATCGCTCTGATCAATCAATGGATGTCGTTGGTTATGCTCAGTGACTCACTTGCAAGCAACGACTCACCAGCTCACGGTATTGCTTCAGTATTTACTTGGTGGTGAGCGAAGGAGAAAAAAGAGATGTCTTATTAATTTGATTGGTACGATGACCGCTCTTGCACTAATACCCCTTACATTCAATTTTGCCGAGCCCTCTACTACGTTTCTGCAACTCAATTCGATCGATCATCTCGACTGAAATAGTCGATTTGACGTAATATTGACGTCACACTCATTTTTTTTTTGTTTCTGTATTAAAATTTTATTTTGTCGATTTATTTTCTCACTTGTTTTTGAGGTAGTGACAAATTTTTATTTTTTTTTTTTAAATTTTGAATCGAGTCGAGTGTGACGATATTAAAATGGAGAAATTTGTGTATTTTTTATAGAAACGGGGTACTGGTTTAGAGGATAGTTTATATTTCGCTAAGAGTATTTAATGTTGGTGTTTTGTACTAATTGTATAATTTTCAATATATACTTTCCCCCTTATTCATAAAAAATATAAAAGGTTTATTAAGCTCTTATTATTCAAAATTTGTATGAAAATGTCATTTTAAAAAGCTTTATTAACCAATTTTATTTTTTATGAATATGGGCGTAAAGGTTTAAATCTTTCTTCGAAAGATTTATGGACACCTAAAAGTTGGCGACCGCAAGTACCGAAGGAGAAATCGTCCCTCGCTTGCAAGAGGCATGAATTTGCCAATTTTTCTGATCTTAGTTAATAGGCTCACTTAATTAACATTTCGTTTCTCTCCGATTCCTGGATTTCCATGAATGTGTAGTTCAATATCTGAAAATTGTGCCAGAAAAACGATTTTGCTACACATTCATGGTTCTAGCGCAACGAAAATGTTTAAAAATTAAATTTCTTTATTTTTAAAAGTGCAACACATTCATGTTTCTGACAAAACTAGAATTCTAAAAATTTAGAAATTCTGCTTTTAAACAATTTTCGTTGCGCCAGAAACCTGCATCTGCACAACATTCATGTTTCTGGTACAACGAAAATTTAAAAAAATTACTTTGAAAATTTTTGAAAAATGAATGTGCCGAATCTCGAGGAATTGAAGGAATATTAACGTACAAACTATATCAGTGGAAATAGTATAATGAGAATATAACTTGAAAAAAAAAAAAAAAATATTTATGTCAAAAACTAAATTTAAAATTTTGCGAGAGCAATAAACTTTCAAATACGGTTTCCCAAAAATTTAATTTTGGCACATTAATGCTGCTGGCAAGTGAGCGACGCTATAATGATGAGCTGTATGAGCTTTGTGCAGACGTCGACATAGTTCAGCGAATTAAAACACAGATTTTGAAAAACTCTAAAATCCCAAATGACTACTGATTATTGTCATCAAGCACACTATACTTGATCTAAGATTGCTCAATGGTTCCATTTTTAATTCAAGTTCTTTCATAGTTAAAAAAACATGGTTTATATTAAAGTTGGACATTGTAAAATTAAGTATGATCGTATTTAATTTTACAATGCGTTTTTCGTTGAATGTAGATGGTGGTAAGTTCATATGAGATACCTTGCACCAATCCATCTACAGATGTAGCTTCGTGACAGTGGCAGGCATGCATCGATCTGTCTCAAACTTTAGCTGTCTTATAGAGTCTATACACAGTGCGTCTGACTCGCGAGTCATCTGTGTACGTGTTGTTTGATTTTCTTGAGTCATGCTGGAGTCATGTCGGTGTAACTACTACATACACATTTTCACTAATACACCTAAACTGACTCTTGACTCAGGCGCATCGTGTATAGGCCCTATTAAAATTTACAAAAAAGGGATAATTTGGCAGGGATCCAGTTGGCTAAATTTTTAAATGTAATTTCCCTCATCACTACGGTAACCCTAAGAGTACAGCTGGATATTAAGAGGAGCCTAAATTTACGGTCAATTTAATTAAGCTAAACGAGTTACAAGAATTTCGCTTGTTCTGTCGGCACTTCAAGTCAAGATTTTCTTTTCATAAAGTCAAAGTTTTTATATACATAAATTGCTAAACATTTTATGAGTATTTAGCAGCATGACCTGCCATACTAACAAAGTAATGGTTGGTCGCGGCGAAGGGCAATACAAAAACTAATTAAACACACAAATTGAAAAGAATCAGCCAAGAAAAAGGAAAAGAAATATAACTATATGATTAGGACCGGGTGAAACGCAGTATTATATACCCAGTGGAACATTTTTGTATAATGTAATGAAAAGTGTCACTCAGGGTGAAGTATTTCGGATTGAGGTAAAGCAAAGGAAGCTTACCCGGAAACGTAATATGGGTGGTCAATGCTAAGAAAGCATGCTATGGATGGTCGAAGGATAAGAGCATTTTGTAATTTCTGTGCTCTTTCATAAATCATGCGAAATTGTTGTGAAACTGGGTTATGTGATCAATGTATGTATATCCAAAAATTGGAAAAGTGTGGGTACAACAGGGCTAAACTGTTCTTTTAAATTGAGTAGGCATTTTTGAAAAATTCTTCAACCGAAGCTTTCGCTCCAACTTTTCAAATTTCCTAAGAAAATGTTTCTCCCCTTTTAGGAACTCTTTGCACTGAAGTCAGCATGAGTGATCAAGCAGCTCTGGCTCTGCACATTGAACTCCTAAGAATCTCCCTGCGGGTTATGGGTTTAGAATATGCCTGAGGTAGAATTACCGGTCGTAAGAGGCAACTAATATGCACATATGTAACAACGTGATAATTCGATGGTTGATCTACGGATATGATGCCTCTCGCCTCTCATTACCCATCTCCTCCTTCCTTACGGATGGAGGGATGACATGACCTAGAAGGTTCCAATGGTCATACCAAATCACTCCCGAGAAAGTCGGTCAGTATCGCAAGGGAGTACCGAAGCGTACCGGGTTCATATCCGGCCAAGGACTGTCAATTTCGACATCACTCCCCAAAACCGTCGGGGAGTACTTTTGCTTTAACAACAACAACAACTCCTAAGAAACTACTTGATATTATGCGGACAAAGCTAAAAGCCCTCTCTATACCCACAGCATTGGGTATAATTATTTTCCTTATCTATAATATGCTCTTATACCACCAACTTAAAGAGTCTGGTCGCTTGGGCGAGCACAAATAGCAGCGAAAAGGAAAGTGCTGCTGGTCTTCGTTATTGCTCACTGAAGCGGTCAGTTGCGGGTTTACTCTAAGTGCAACAGAACCTATGAAATGTTATGAGTTTTATTTGACCAATCGCGGTTAGTTTGCCACAAAGTGTAAATAGCAACAACTTACAGCAGACGCACATCATAATTAGCCGCAAGCTTATTAAATTTTAATTAATTATTTTTTTTTATTCTGTTAAGCGGCAATCTCACTCAACTGTACTTAGCCTCTAACATTTTAAGATTGCGTAGATCCCTGAAGTGGAAATAAGTGCAATTATGAATGAGATAGTAATAGTGGTGTTTTGTATTAGTGTTACTTGAGTTAAAAAAGAGAAAAATTAGCTGTTAAAGAGCTGAAACTATAGGCATAAGCCCAGATGAAACCCTATCCAAAACTCGTTGTCTTCAAAAGAATAAGCTCCGAAAGTCTTACGCTCTTCACTAATCTACCGGTTCCCTCGAAGTCTACACGTATACTGTTTTACGGACTAGCCTTGTGATGTCTTTTTATGATCTGCAGCTTAGTGGACTCAATTCTGACACTTCCGCAAGATCACTGAAAATGGTTGACCGAAAGTATAGAGCCGGCTTGAACTTTCTGCCGAATGGACATTTTCCTCCACAATCGTGCTAATACATCAGTAAACAGTGAGGTGGGGACACGAACCAACAATGATATATCCGACTTACTCTGAAATGCATTAGTTAGTCTCTTACCATAAGAACTCCTGGTTAGTCTGAATACTTTGCAATAGAAAAGATCTCATCATAACATATTTGGTCAAAAAATAAAAAAAGGGCCGTATAAGTGCTTTCCGGGAATAATATAGTCGGTCCTACCTATCCTGAATAACTCACATGCTTTGTAACTGTCCACGTACCTAGGTACGTGCTGAACCACCTCGTCGGGACGTCTACGGTATTCACTGAATCGGCTCTGCGTTTTTCGTGTCCAAGGTATTTAATAATTTGGTCTGGCTGTCTGAGGCTCGGTATTTCAGTCGTTAGTTAAGTTTGTAGCTGCATTCAAAAGAAGCACCAGACCGCCTCAAAAGTAACCACGGTCTTACCGTGGTATTGGAGCCCTGCCAAGGTGGATGAGACTTTATCATTTACCCTATCCTTGACCCTAAGCTAGCCTATTGGGGCCCTGCCACGGTGGACGAGACTTTTCCGCTTACCCTATCCTTGACCCTAAGCTAGCTTTTCCCGGCGAGGGGTCGTACAAACCAGATGCGAAAGCAGTTAAGCTGGCAACTGCGGGCACTAAGTAAACTCCCATTGAGCACCGGTACGGAAACCGATCTCTTGAAGTATGTTCAAAGGGTCTCACGACCTGATCACAGGGATTCGAATGAGAAAGAAGCCGCAACAGAGGCAATTACGGGGCGTTGCTTTGCGCATTAGGATTAGAGAAGAGCTGCAAGAGTCCTAAGGTTATATAAGGGAGTATCGAGGGACAAAAGCTCTGCTAGGTCGAGGTCTGGTATGGTGGGGCGTAGAAAGCAAATGGTCTTGATCTTGCTTAAGAATTCTATCGAGCTCTGTAAACAGGGCAAAGGACGAGTGCGTTACTGCATGGGTGAGGTCGTGATCCACTTATAAATGATTTCGTTATTGCATTTTATTACTGAAGTTGGCCGATTACTTGCTTTGGTGATGCATACCATGTATTTCATTATTGAAAGTAAGTTTTCGTTACTCATGCGCCATATTCAACCTAGAAAGCCTACATTTTTAAGATTTTTCAATATCATCCCTTGGTGGCGCAACATTTATTCCCAGCTGCTACTCAGCTACTTGCACTCTTGGTACTCATACTTATGCAACATTGTTAAACTTAATTTAGTTTTATAACCGTTGGTAAACTTGTTAAGCAGAATAGGCTGCTGCTTCTTTTTACGACTTTTTATCGACCGAAGGGAGGATGTGCCCCAAAATGTAAAGATGTAAACAATCGAGTTACTATAAACGTTTCAAAAGCTTTTCGTCTAAACCTAAACTTACCGCACCGCAGGATGGCACAAGGTGGATGAAACCAATATTGAAAGATATAAAAAAGTTGTTAAAATATGTTGTTGTTTTCAGGAAGTAAATCAACCATAATGTGGTTATAAACGTTGGGTAGGGAAAGTAAAGTGTATTCACTACAGCTGATAAAAGGCGTGGATTCTTCTAATATTGATCTAGTGAGTGTATTTTACTTTTATGAACACATTTGATGGGTAAATATTGTGGGTGATAAAATTTACTAAAGAAAAAATTTCGATCTAAAAATGAGCAAACTAGCTCGGAAAAACAAAAATAATATTTTTTTTAAGTTAGGTGTGCCCTACCGGCGGAGGAAACGGTGAAGTACCTCATTTTCAACAGCCTGGCTTTAAGCGGCGCGATAACGCGCTTTTTTTCTGGATATAAAGGAGTTATTGACCTTCATCAGGTCATCTAAATGGTTCGAAGAGGAGTAACGGTGTCGGTTTAGCAGTGTCAGTCCTGGGATTCTGCTATGTGGAGAATCCCAACTACTCAGGGGATTTTCCATATGGCTGAGTCCCGGGACTGACTTTCCTAGTGTTGGTGGTATCACAACGGGCCTTTCAAACCGGGCCTAAGTTTGCCTCTGCGGCAACCACTTAAACCTAAACAACCTAAGTTGGGTTGCCACCTAACAGCATTTCCTTTGTTCCTTCACTTATAGCTCACAAGCTGGAAAACTTATTGACCGATTTGGATGAAATTGGGTATATGGATAGGTTTTTTACTACGGTGTTGCTACTTGCGGCGTTTTACATGGTTGCCACCTATCTCAAGCTTTTTTTTTGAATACTAAGCAAGACATTTCAAGATGGGTATCAAATAAAAATTACGCTCAGCCTCTTACCAACTATAATATTTTCAAGTTCCCACATAGGGTTACCACCTAACAGCATTTTAATTATTAATTCATATCCCGACCACAATATCGGGAACATATTGGCCGATTTAGAATAAATTTGTTATATGGATGGGATGCTTCGTACTAATATTTTCTAACTTAGTATTGCCACTTGGTTCGGTTTTCACCTATCTCCATTTTTTTTTTAATTATAAGCAAGATATTCCAATGTGGGTATCAAATAAAAGGTACTTTCGGACGAATACCAACTATGACATTTTCTATTTGGGTTGCCACCTGGGGTTGTCACCTAAAAGCATTTTCTTTATTCCTTCATATATCGCCCACTATCTGGGGAACTTATTGACCGATTTGGATGCAATTTGTTTTATGGATTATGTGAAAAATTCGAAAAAACAACGAGCAATCTCGGTCACCCAGGTACTAAGAATAATCATTTATATATTTATGCTTAAATACGAAATCGTTTATCTGTCTTCAGTTTCAACAAATCCAGTAATTCTAATCGATTCCCGCCAATATTTAACTAGTAACAATATATTTTCAATCAATCACTTCACATTCATCATACGTTTATATGTATATCCTTATGAGATATTTAAGTACCAAGAATTCCGGTTTCCTGTACGAAGCCATAAAATTAATTGAAAGAAGCTACTTCATTTCCATTTGAAGTAAACTTATTAGAAAGTCAATAAAAAAGTTCGTTACATTTTTCACTCCCCCATCTATTCAACACATGTGAACTCTTCTGTTAGCTTCCAAGTAATTATAGCCATTCAACAATTGCAGCTGTGGCCAGTTAGTTTGCTTAGGCACAATCAGTTGCAATTGATTATTTTCCTGCCAATTCAAATAACTAATCGTATAATGAAAGTTGCATAGAAAACGGAATAAAAGAAAGTAAAAGTGGTCAAACAGTTCTGCGAGAAGCAACGGGCAAATAAAAAGGCGACAGTGAGAAGGAAAATTAATTAGGTCAATTGATATGAGGAATTGGAAACTAACACAAGCCACATATGAGTGAAGTGATGTGGTCGGTCTAAGTGTATTGGGAAACGGATTGATAATTGTGTTGGAGAAATAATGGATGTTTAATTAAAGGATCTAGTATTTTTTCACAACAGATGGTATGCTATTTAAATTTCTTGAAAGAGACATGAAAGTTGTGCATATCAAGGATATAAAAAAAATACATACTAAGGTGTATTTAAAAACTTATGTCTTGTGTTGGAAAAATAAAGGATGTTAAATCAAAATTTTAGAGTGGTGTCCTATGTAGAAGTCTCAAAACCGAATAAACATGAGAATGATGGCATTCTCAACAAAAAGGGCTGTTTCTCAGGTTGAGAAAGGGATAGTTCTAAACCTGTACTTAAATGGGATTCTCTAATTGGAGTCAAAGGTATGAATGCGATACTGACAATAAATACTGAAAATAAAAAAATAGATGATTTTTATGATTTAAAAAACCATGAATTGTTGACACAAATTTTTATTTACATACATAAATTTTAGTCTAAGCTCTTCAAATTTAATTCGAATATCAAAGGCTGAAAACTATAAAGAATCTCAAAGCTGGAGAATACTAGGAGAATGTTGTTGGATATCAACTTGAGAACTACATACATATGTACATAGTTATCAAAATATCCCAAAGGTTAGAGAAAAATTGGAAAATTGGTTTGGATATCAGCTTGAGAACTATACAGTTAATCAAAGGTTTAAGAAAAAGTTGTACTTACAATGTTAGCTGGGTATGCTCAGTCGCTCACTTCCAGCAAATTCTTAACAAAATTTGTTGTCTTCGGCAATTGCTAGTGAGAGTAAAAAGATATAAAATTATTTGATTGGTGCTCTTTCACTAATACACCCTCACTACTGCGCCTTGCTTCAAAGCTAGTTTATCTTCACGGCAAGTAAAGTAAACCCCTGTAACTTTAAATAACTATTTACACTGTAACTGTATTTTAAAACAAAAAAATAAAAAAATCCAACTCACAGTTTTGTCCAACTTAGTTTTCTCAACTTCGCAACAGTAAAATAATCGCAGGCATTATAATTGCATTGACCCTTGCTGCATTGAATCCATATATTTGCCAAAAACTTTTCGGAAAGTTTTGAAGAGTAGAAGAGAAAAAAGCAGCAAAACATCTAACAAGTAAGAACGCCAACTTTGAATGTGTACAAGATTGATATGGCATACTGATATGTGACTGCCAGCAACCAAGCGCTAATGATATCAGAGTGTAGACGAATAAATATGCATATTAATATAATAAAATATAGATGGATGTGTGCAACAACAATTATATGTGCTTCTATACAGTCATATACACGGAATCAGTTAAACTTTGCTGAGACAAAAGAAGAAGCCCTTCCTTGTTAGTATATGTATAAATATGAATGTGTGTGATGATGGTGAATTTTGGCTTGACATTGGCGGCATCATAAAATAAATGATAAGAGCAGTTTTCCGCTCCATTGCAGCGAAAAATAATAAAAGGAAGGCACGGAAGCACATTTATATAAGTCAATACATATACATATGCTTAAATATTAGACAGTTTCAAAAAGTCAATAGACCCTTTTAATTCAAAAGCTGCTTTGAAACAAAATCATACATGTTTTTAATAAAAACGTTTCATGGAAGTTCAAGCTGATATTTCTTAGAATAAAGGAAAAAATTCATAGATTCTAAGAAAGTTGTTTTACAGTTTATGAATGAATTCATGATTTCTGAGGATTTGTTTACATATTTTAAGAACAAGTACTTGTATTCTAGGAAATATTCTTAAATTTCTATGAAAAAGTTCTTTAGAGAGGTTCTAATCAACAATTCTTCAAATCCATGTACTTTTAATATAATGACCAGGGGGATTCACCTTTAAATTATATCATTTTAGCCATTTCCGTTATCGAATTTTGTCACTTTAGGTGATTTTTGCAATTTTCCATATCGAAAGTGGGCATGGTTGGAGGGCGATTTAATCCAATTTCATCATATGTAAATTTATGTGATTTTTAAATTTTCGATATCGAAAAAGGGGGCGTGGTTATCATCCGATTTCGCCCATTTTCAATGGCAACCTACCTCGGCCAGAAAGTATTTCATGCAAATATCTCAATTTTTACTGAAGTTATCATGTACGCGGACAGGGGGACGGACATACCTTAATGAACTTTTTTTCAACCTAAAAACTTTCAAACTATATATCTACATATCTCGACTATTTTAGTACTGTTATGTGGACAAAATTTAATACCCTTGTACTGGTACTAGTACGCTGGGTGTAAAAATCGGCGAAGTTCGTCTCTGAGTCGGCTCTCCGACTATTATAACTACTCTACGATTTTCAATTTGCGACAGCTTCTTTAGCAAAATTCTATACCATAAATTTCGTGGACAGGCTAGTATATCCATATAAGCATGAGCTGCACATGAGTACAAGGGCGTAGTAGAACGCATAAGCATATTGAAAAGGCAGTTGTACGTATGCGTATGAAGAACTTGTGAATAAAATCGTCCAGTACAAAGACATAACCGTACAACCGAAGTAAAAAGTTAGTTATAACAACAATAAAAATAATAACGATAGTAAAACAAGAAAGTTGAATAAAATAGAAATCCCTCGTTATTTTCATAGTGCCACAAGAGAACGTGCACAAAAAAAAGTTTCAAATTGAAATAGTCGCAATTATTTTTTTCTTCTCAGTCTCAAGCACAATGAGTGTATAACTAAAATGCATGCAAGGGCACTGGGGAGTATAGCCTGAACGACGTTGCTCCAAGCGGATATGCTGAAAGTCAAAGTTAAGCAAAAGCATTTCCGTTCGCAACAGACAAAAGTCAAGTTCAAATCTTTCAGAACAAAAAAAGGCCACAAAGCATTGCTCATTGCTAAGTATAAGGCAGCAATTGAGTGGGACTTTTAAAGGGATGAAAATGTTAAAGTAACAAATGCTTATTTATAAAGAAGGACGCATATTTTCCTAAACAATTTTTTCATGAAATATTTTTTGTTGTCTGTAAAAGACAAGTAAACAGGAGTATTCAATCGACTATTACGTCCTCATTATAGTGAGATAGTAAGTCTGAGGCCATTGGAAAATGTTTGACTTTAGGGAGATATTTTCCAGCATATGTCCATAAAGAGGTTTTGGATGTAGGCGTTTGAAACAGAAGAAAGATTTTCCAAACCGAAGCGTACCGAAAAAAAATTTGTCCAGTTAAGGACGAAGCTGATCTGAACATTTTCAATTCACGAACTCATAATTATCTAACTTTTTTTTTAATTGTGTTCTTTTAATATTTTTATGAAAAAGTGATTGGGATAAATCAAACTAATTCTTGTGTATACACAATTCATGTTTTTATACTAAAAATCAGGTAAATACATATCGTCACTTGTTTGCTAGAGGCATAAATGTGTAAATTTTCCAGATTTGAGTTAATAGGCTCACGTTATTAACCTCACGTTTCTCTACGATTCACGAAAATCCTGGGTTCCCTAAGTACAAGGAACCACCGGGAATTTGCAATGGCATTTTCATGAATGTGTAGTTCAATCTTCTGAAAATTGTGCTAGAAAAACGGATGTGCTACACATTCATGTTTCTGGCACATCCAAAATGTGTAAAAATTAAATTTCCAATTTTTTTTTTTTTTTCAAATTTCCGTTGTGCCCGAAACATTGTTGCATTGTGTTGCACTCGACAATACGTATACGTAATAATTTTGCTACACATTCTTGTTTCTGGCACAACAAAAATTTAAAAAATTTACAAATTCAATTTTTAAACATTTTCGTTGCTCCAAAAACGTGGATGTGCTACAGATTCATGCTTCTGGGGCAACGAAAATTTTTAAAAATTTATTTGGAAACTTTTAAAAGACGAATGGGCCGTAACTCAAAGAATTTAAGGAATATTAACGTACAAACTATATCAGGGGAAAGATTATAATGAGAATTTAACTTGCAAAAACATATTTATGTCAAAAACTAAAATGTCAAAATTTGCGAGAGAAATAAACTTTTAAATGAAATTTTCCAAAATTTTAATTTTAGCACATTCATGCTTCTGGCAAGCGAGCGACGATATTATATACTAATTGGCAAACGATTTTTTTTTTGCCGTAGCCGAACCGAATTCGAACCGAAATTAAGTTTACGGACCCGGTCGAAGATGAAGCTTAGCCGTTCTCTACAAATGTATGCTTTTCAGATTCATAGAGCCCGTATGTATTCCTTTTTTCCATCATTGGACACAAAAAAGAAAAACACAACAACAATAGAACAGAAGAATAAATTTCAGCAGTTCATTTGGAATATTTCCTTGCCACAACTTGGTTCTTTCTTAGCTTTCCTTGCTGTACTTTTAAGTGTAACTACAATTTGTTTTATGGTGATAACGAAAAACATTTTTCATGATTTATTTAACCGCAAGATTTCCACATTGTGGCCAAATGTCTCACAGCGCCAAAGACTGAATTTAATTGCTTCTTCTCTGCAGGGTGGGCTAGTTAAAAAAATATTTTTAAAAATTATTAGAAACGATCATTACCTAGGGGGCCTATGTTTAAATTGCAACCCAAAAGGAAAGATATCTTTAGAAAACTTGGCGACTGAGTTATTCTAATAAAAGGTAAAATTATCGGCCACTGCCTAGGAGTATCTTTCTTGAACCTACTGCTTATTCTCCCTTGAGCTAGAACTCCATGACAATGCAATGTGAGCGAAGAAAATCCGCTAGGTGGCTTTCGAGTCGCTATATGCGTTGAATTTATTAAAAAACTAAAATGTTTCTCATATTTAAGTAACTTCCCGTTAAGCTAGATTATTGAAATAATGAGATGAGCAATTTAAGACCATACAATTCGTTGTAAAGAAAATTCCGCTATATGGCGCACTAAACGAGATAATTTAAAAATCTTGAAAAGAAGGGAGTAATAATGCTATGGATTCTTGAGTAACTTCCCGGCAAGCAATAGAACCTGTACGTGGCGCACAGATGGAACTGTTTAAAAAATCGTTTGAAATTTGGAATCTTGCCATCGAATTAAATTACCTTCCTGACAACCTAGTGACTTGAAACTTTTGAAACTTGCGGAAGATACCTGAAACACAGGAGGGAATCTTTGCCACTGGTTTTTGAGTAACTTCCCTTTAAGTTTGAGAATGGAAACTTGAATTTTTTTCAGAACTCGTTGCACTCTACCTTTATATGTATATATTTTAAAATATTTTGTATCATAATAGCTGCCCAACAGACGTTGTCCTACCAAAAATTTATTTCCATGCATGTTTCTCTAAACCGATCCCTGTTTCTACCTTAATCCCTATCTCTATCTCTACCCCCATCCCTATCCCTAGCATCAGGTTCTGAAAGGCAATATGAAAAAACTGATGGGTGATGTAATGCCTGTCTAGCAGGGTATAATTGAAAAAAAAAATGCCTTGTGTTCTATTGTGGCCGGATCATGATATTTTAAAATTTGAATGAAAATTCGGGCCAGTGCACTGCAGTAGATCGGCTGTTTAGCTGTCAGAAATTTTCGAGTTGGAATTTTTATATACATAGTATAGATATAGATAGTATAGATATAGATATAGAAAAAGAAGAACATAGATGACACGCCCCATTTTTCGTTATCCCCAGTTTTTTTGGAGATGATAGGGACTGATCTCATATAACTCCTCACCAAATTTCAGTGGTCTTATCTAAGTACTTCCCGAAATTTAGACTATGAAGTATTTCATTCGTATGGAAGGTGTCACGCTCACTTTTTCGTTATCTCCAGTTTATTTGGGGGTGGTAGGGATCGATCACATGAAACCCCTCAATACTTGCAGAGATATGGACTGTGAAGTATTTCCTTTGTATGGGAGGTCCCACGCCCCCTTTTTCCCAACCACAGTTTTTTGGAGGTGATAGGGATTAATCTCTTTAACCTCCTCACTAAATTTCAGTGGTCTAACCCAAATACTTCCAGAGATATGGACTATGCATTATTTAATTTGTATGGGAGGTGCCAGGCCCCCTATATACATGTGTATATCAAAAAAATGTTTAGCCTGTGCCCATCCATGGAATCAAATTTGGCTACGATCGGCTTATTCGTTTAGCAGGCAACTTTGTCCGTAGGTACATACATATATGATTTGAATTTTATATAAATAGATTCACATCACGATGCAATAAGCAGACATTTTCTCTTTCAAACTTAAGTAGGATCTGTATGTGGGTTTCAGGTAGCCGTTATTGCACCTCCTAGAAATTGTCCGGTTTTGCAAATTTCCTTCATCTGACAGATCTTTTTCCAAAAAGCGCTTTTTTCTTTTTCAGCTCATGATGGTATTTATACAGCGGGATGCTCGCAAAAGCAAAAGGATCTGTAGACATAGTCCGTTCCAGCAATATTGTGCTGAGGTGTGTAGTTATTTAGAAATATGCTTTTATACGTTTCAGTTAAATTAATTACTTATTACAAATGTTATCTTTAAATTTCAACAACAGGCAACATTTTGCCTCCCCACTAGTCTGCCACTGCGTATGAGTAACATTTTATTCCACCACAGTGCGTAGTGAGAAATGGCGACCGCAGAAAAAACACGTCTGCTATAAATGCAATTAAAATATAATTTACACTGATGAACACAAAATGCATGCATTGATGTATGCATATACAAATATACCTACATATTTTAATCATACATGCCCAACACCAAAAGTTTACACTTGCCTTGTTTGCTGCTGAAAAGCACAAAAAGTCACATTTTAAAACGCTGATAAATGCCAGCAAACTGGCCGCAGGCATTTGTTTTTTGTTTTATATGCTCTTATGTCATATCAAAATAAAATAAAATAAAAAATTGCTTTTATTTATTACCATAATTTAATAAAAATGCGTAAAATTTCACAACGTCAAAGTATAAGCCGTTACCTTTATTCGCTTATGAATATATGGATGTACATTGTTGCAGCGTCAGCATTTAAGCTCTTGACTTAACCTCGTCTGAAATGAAAAAAATGAAAATGCCGCACAAGCAGTTCTTTAGTCCTTGCCGTGGCTTTTTTAAGCCATGGATAACAATCTGTTCTCGCTGTTACTGTCACCCATTAAATGTGCTGTCAAACTGTCAGTCTGGGTATGCGCACCTGTTCTTTCAACGCTCTACTCTCTCTCACTATCTATTGTTTTAACAATTTATTTTTTATTTACTGCACAAGCCTTTCAGTTTTTCGCTATTAAACCCATTCAATAATGCCTATGTTTCAGCTATACTTTTTTTATTTCATCGTATAAAGTCTCAATATGGTAAGGTCGTACTAGTATGCAATATGTGATGCATTGTTGCTGGAACAGGATTCTGTTATACTTCATTTTTGAATGGAAAATACATACTCACTCTTAAGAGTTGCTCACTTTATTGTAATTAACCTGATGGTATTGTGCGGTCACTGTTATCTCGTTGACATTTCTCTGTGTGCTAAAGGTTATACGCTATGTATGTATAATATGTATTGTATATGCAAATCTCATTTTTTATCAAACGGATCCTTACGTTGTTTTGCATAAACACCGACGACATGTATATTCACATATTTGTATAAATCGATTTGTAAAATGTTGGTGTATCGGCGATTTTACCTCATGTAAATCCCCAAAAGTGTTGTTTTACATTGGTAAGTTATAGCAAAGTTTTAAACAAATTTAAAACGTGAATTAAAAAAAAAAAAATATTTCAATATTTGAAGCTTGATTACTCGGGAACAATACCCCTGATAGAATCTTTTACTTGAAACTTGTTTGGGGTAATATTTTTGTAGTTAAAAGGAGCTACAACAACAGGGTCACACTCGGCCGACGTTTTGGGGCATATCTCGAAAAAGGGTTGCCATAAGACCATTTGATACCCAAGTCGCGCAAACAAATCCATTCTCATATCATCCAACTTTACATAGAAAATGACATAATAATTTACTAAGCCGCTCTTTCCAAGCTCACCAAAACGGTCCATATATCAGGTCAGGCACAAAAAACATGGTTAAAATTACTCAACAAAAATATAGTAAAAATGTCTCAAAAAATATGGTAAAAGTTACGCAAAAAATACAGGAAAAGCTACACAAAGAAATAGCAAAACTGTCAACTCATATTTTTGCATTTACACGGTTTACATATGTAAGTGATACCTTGAATCTGACATTACTAATATATATTGTATGGTATATATTTTTTTGAAAAAAGGCATAAAAGGCCAGGTTTAAAGAAACTGTGAATGAAAAATGTCCCCGAAGTTAAAAGAAAATTTTAGAACCCCCCTTCCCGAAATGCTGGATCCGCCACTGATATGTATGTATAAATATGTTTATCAGAATCGAAATTCTCTATTATTGTCATTCTTCAAGCCGTATTCTCTTTGTCATGGAACAAACCTTTAACATAAATTTAAAATTGCAGATCAAGCAGATAGCGGATCCATTATTAAATACTTTTTTTAACATATATGTTGCCAAAGGACTGTTCACATTTCTGATTTGCTTATTAGAAGTATACTTCACTTTAAATCCGTATCTATGAATTTCAAAAAGTGAAAACTACAAAAAGTTAATCAATTTTGTTCTTGACATTTATATTTTCAACAGAGAAGCACTTGCACTTTCAATCGCTTTAAGATGTCATACCTACTCTACTATCACTATTTTACACTAATGTAACACTTTCTCAGCATTTATACGACAACCTTACAGAAAAACACTTTTTGCTTGAACCACTAGGTACGCTTTTGCAAAAATAAAAGTTTAGTAACCCAAAAAATTATATCAAAAAAAAATATTTTTCCAGCACTCAAAAACTTGCTAATGTAAAAATGTTTCCCAACACAAAAATGATAAATGACCAAACGAACATAAATCATATTCGCGCTTCCACATACATAACACTGAACACCAAATGGCGCACTTATACTCGTATTCATAGACATACAGCAATGAACAGATATTTAGCTTCCGCTATCTACATAGTCCCGGTTGTAATTCAAAAACATTTAGAAAAAGGTAAAGTGCCTTTAGTGGCAAGCAAAGAAGTCAGAAAAACAAAAAATTCCTTCGGGAGTTCAAAAAAAAAAAAAAAATTGTTGGAAAATATGCGAGCATAAAGGTAAATGCGAATAAATTTCGCAATATTTCCACTGACATTTTTTAATGCTCTTGACAATGACATTTTTATGCGACGCACTGCAATATGAAGCAACAAAAACATTTACCTAGCATGGCTCAAGTCGAACGTGGTGCACAGAGTACACTCTGAAAAAAAAGAATGCTTGCCGCAGAGTAAAAATACCTTATTCCAAAGAAAAATTTCTTTTCCAAGGATATATTTTTTATTAGTGGCTTCAATTACGCGGCTTTCCTAACATAACCCTGCAGGTAAAGTATCTAGCGTAAAAGTAAATCAACTACCCTGCAGTCAACTTAACTAGTTTTATACTAATCAAATACCAGTCAGCTAGGCGGCTTCAACTAGTTCGAGTTCTGTAATTTTTCCATATTAGCAACTGGTATTTTTAACACGGCGATGTCCTACGAGATGGCAATTGTCCTTCTCTGCATCAGCACCATACCAATTGGCTGACTAGTCAGCCTCTGCATCAGGAATATACCAGTTGATATACTTGTTATTATACACATCAGTATCATACCATTTAAGATACTAGTTCGTATATACGTCAGGATCGTACCAGTTGAAAGAATAGTTCATATATGCATCAGAATCATACCAGTTGGCAGACTAGTTCATATATGCATCAGAATCATACCAGTTGACAGACTAGTTCATTAATGCATCAGAATCATACCAATTAACACACTGAGAGAAATGCCTTGAATGTTGTGACAATATCACTATTGATAGCGACGAGTTTGATTCAACATTCATTCAGAATGAGCAATTTATCAAATATTATTTGCTTCCAATAAAAAGTCAAATTACATGTCAACCATTTCGATATGATGTACTGTTTTTTATATTTATGGATAGAATACTAATATATTTGAACGGTATGTTAATATCTATGGTCGTAATATGAATTTCTATTGTTGCTTTATCCATATCTATATTTTCTGCATAATAATAATGGTAGAGACAGCGGGTTAATATATATGGACGAAATGTAAATTTTTCTGGATCGCATTATCATAATAGTTCAACAATTTTCACTATGGATTTGCTAACAATATTACAACTTGTTGTAAGGTTTTTTTGGATTCAAAATTTTTTGAATTTCTTATGATGGGAAATTTTTCTAAAAATTTTATAATATGCCTTAGCCGAATGGTAGAACACTGGGCTAAGGTAACAGAGGAGCAGAGTTCGAGTCCCACTGAAACCAGATGTCAAGTTGTATGCAATTTTGTTTTTTAAACCAAGTATTTAGAATTTATCAATAGTTTATATGGATACCACTTCAATAGTGATTTATCAAAAATGTATTGATGGAACATCCATATTCATTGATGGGACAGGATTATCAATTTTTATTTAATATGGTATCAATAATTATGGATGTTTCATCCATAGATTTCCCTCCGTGCAGACTTGTTAAAAAAATCATCGGAATCATACCAGTTGTCATACTAGTTCATATATGCGTCAGAATCATACCAGTTGATATAGTAGTTCATTTATGCATCAGAATCATACCAGTTGACATATCAGTTCATTTATGCATCATAATCATATCAGTTGACATACTAGTTCAAATTTGCATCAGAAATATACCATTTGACATACTAGTTCATATATGCATCAGAATCTTACCAGTTGACATACTAGTTCATATATACATCAGAATCATACCGGTTGACATACTGCTCAGTCTATGCGGCAGGACATACTAATCATTATGCCCATTCAGATCGTACCACTTGTCATACTAGTCCACGAATTTGACATTCATTCCAGTTGGTATACTAGTCGGTCTATGCACCAGTATTATAGTCAGCCTCTACATCAGCAATATACCAGTTTATTCTTTAGAAAGCAGCGACTATTTGTATTTACCCAAACACGAAAAAGCATCTGTGAATTACAAGGTAAAAAAGAAGCAGTTACAAGAGAAAAAGAAAAGCAATTGTCCTCTTCGGCATCAGCACCATACCAATTGGTATACTAGTCAGCCTCTGCATCAGCATTATACCAGTTGATATACTAGTTCATACACAGCCAAAAATGAGCTAAAGGCCCTGAGTTCGATTCTCGGTAAAGTTAACACAAGTTTTTTTTTCTATATTTTTTAAATTATGTTGTTTATTGTATTTTTAATTTAATTATTGAATTCTACTTGCAATGGCTCCTTTCAAATTCCGCGTTCGTCAAGTTTGATTATATAGGTGAAGGCCCAATTGCATTCAACTTTGTAGGATCCACTTTCATACAAAGTTTTTTAAACGTAAAGCGAAGCGAAATTTTTGCAAATGCTCAAAAACGAGGCGCGCATTTGTCAAAGTTTTATGTAATTGGGGCTTTGGGGTTGTATTTTTAGGTAAGGTAAATTAAGGTTAAGTTAGTCGTCCACTGCGGAGTTCCGGACCCACATATGATATATAGATAAAATTAAGTCTTATTTTTACATCAAAAAGAGTCAAAGTAAGACTGTTTTCATGCTGGGCCATACACTCGAGTCAAAGGAGCATTGGTAGAGTTAATTTATATTGTTGTTGTCAATATACTCAAGTTTATGCCGCAACGTAAAAAAAATGGCGGTTATATACCAACAGGTTGTCATAACCTCTAACGAGACTTTTGCCGAACTTCTCTTCCAACTTATAGTGTGCTGCTTTGATTTTTTCCCTATGTGTTGGCGGGACCTAGTTTTTTTTTAAATTTAAAAATCTGTGACTGTTCAAACAGTTGAATGCAGTTAGGTTAGGTTAGGTTAGTGGCTGCCGCAGAGGCACACTTAGGCCAGTTTTGAAAAGCCCGTTGTGATACCACCAGCACTAGGAAAGTCAGTCCCGGGACCCGGCCATTTGGAAAATCCCAGCGGTCTGGTTTAGACTATCCAGGAAGGGAACTCCCAAAAAGCACGTTCCCGCGCCGCTTAAGGCCGGGCAGTTGCAGATGAGGTGCTTCACCGTTTCCTCTTCCTCATCATCTTTGCAGCTCCTACAGCATCGTCGATAGGGCACCCCTTCTGCGTGCCTACCAATAAGGCAGTGCCCAGTTAGAACACCTATTAATATTGAGATTTCTCTCCTTCTTAGGGCGTGAATGCCTCTAGATCTTTTATGATCCCATTTCGGCCAGGTTTGTTTGGATGTCCGGCAACTTGGGGATTGTTGCCACCTTTCGTTGGCTTGGAGTACACACTCCGTCAAGCCAACGAAAAGTAGCAACAATCCCCAGGGTGCCGGACATCCAAACAAACCTGGCCAAAATGGGATCATAAAAGATCTGAATGCAGTTACAGAATTTCCATTTGATTTTCAGAAAAATACAATTGACATTCAGAAAATTACAATTGATATTCAGAAAACTTTCTGAATATAAACTGAAAAAGGTGTAGTATGATTTCAACCCGAGTTTCATACATACTTGCATACAAGTACGAACCAGGATTTTTCTGACTAGTATTATTTCGCCCAGCAAATTATAGTTGTATACTAGTATGTTTTCTGATTAGATTGGCATTGATTGGTTTAAAGGTAATCAGCAAAGAACTAGTATAAAAACATCCATAAAATGTATAGTAAACGAGCTAGGTGTCTGCTGAGTAGTTTGGAATTGATTAGTTTGAAGGTAGTCAGAAATTAACTAGTATGAATACACCACAAAGTGATTAGTCAATGAACTATATTGTTTGCTGAGTAGTTTGGCCTTGACTGGTTTGAAGGTAACCAGCAATGAACTAGTATAAATACACCACAAAATGTATAGTAAACGAGCTAGGTGTCTGCTGAGTAGTTTGGAATTGATTAGTTTGAAGGTAGTCAGAAATTAACTAGTATGAGTACACCACAAAATGTTAAGTCGAAGAACTACATTGTTTGCCGAGTAGTTTGGCATTGACTGGCTTAAAGGTAATCAGAAATGAACTAGTATGAATACACCACAAAATGTATAGTCATTGAACTATATTGTTTGCTGAGTAGTTTGGCCTTGACTGGTTTGAAGCTAATCAGCAATGAACTAGTATAAATACACCACAAAATGTATAGTCAATGAACTATATTGTTTGCTGAGTAGTTGGACATTGACTGGTTTAAAGGTGATCAGAAATGAACTAGTATGGATACACCACAAAATGTATAGTCAGTGAACTATATTGTTTGCTGAGTAGATCGACATTGACTGGTTTAAAGGTGATCAGAAGTGAACTAGAATGAATACACCACAAAATGTATAGTCAGTGAACTATATTGTTTGCTGAGTAGATCGACATTGACTGGTTTAAAGGTGATCAGAAGTGAACTAGTAGGAATACACCACAAAATGTATAGTCAATGAACTATATTGTTTGCTGAGTAGTTTGGCATTGACTGGTTTTAAAACTAATCAACAATGAACTGGTATGCATAAGCCACAAAATGGTTAGTCAATGAACTAGTATGTTTGCTGAGTAGTTCGGAATTTGACTGCAGGGTAGGGCTGTATATTTACTGTAAATTTTCATATACTCGGACTGACTATTTTTGTTCGACGATGCCCGGAATCCGGTCAGTTATGGTTACCTCTGCATGAGATGTCGACCAACTACTAACTAACTACTTTTCAACCAAAAAATAGCCAAAAGATATATTCATTTTTTTTTTATAATTTTTATTTATTTAGTTTAAATTTTATTTTATCTTTTCCATTCCTTTTTTAATTCCCCCATTTTACTCTATGTGTATCAAATGTATTCTTTAGAAACCAGCTACTATTTGTATCTACCCAATACCGAAAAAGCACCTGGAAATTACAAGCTAAAAGACTGAAGCGAACGAAAAATTAAACATATTTTCAGACTCCTCTACAAGACCTCTGCATGACTTGTGGCGTAGTTAGACGTTAGTTATTCCTCAGTGTGCTTAAAATGCACTATTTCCTACAATTGCCACAAAATAGATTTGTTTACTGACCAAAAAAAAGTTCAGAGCAGGTTAGAGCAGAGCAGAGCAGGGCAGCTGTCAAAATAGAAATAGAGCAACTTAGAGCAACTCAGAGCAGAAATGCCATGAAACACTTGAATCTCGATAGCTTCTTTTTATTTGTTTTTTTTTATTTAAATATTCAAAATTAATGCAAATTCACGTTTACAAACACATTGACTTTCTTGCAAGCTAATTTTTTTGAAGTTTTCAAAAATTTACTTTTTCCTGACTGACAATTGCTTCTCTGCTCTAACTTACTCCATAAAAAAAGCTAGAGCAGAAATTTGTGATCTGGATTACTCCACAGTATACAGTAGTTTCACTCAACGACTTTTGTCGCCATCTTAACCATTTGACTTTTACTGGCATTATGTAAACAGAATAAAAATCATGCTACCAAACAATAATTTTGAAAATACTTCAAAAGTGAAAATTAGTTCTGTAAAATTTCTAAAAAAATTTTATACGGAAAAAAATATGAGCTGTTTATTTAAAAACTGCCGCAGCTCGGTCCATAAGAGCAAAGATTGTGGTGTAAATTTTTTCAAGTTTCCTAAATTGCCGTTCATTAGGGAAAAGTGGTTGGAAGCCTGCGGCCTAAAAGAAGAAAATCTTCCCAAAGTGCCATTTGTGTGCTCAATGCATTTTAGGCCAGCAGACATCCACCTAACCGAACATAAAACCACTTTATGCAAAAGTGCAGTGCCACAACAACCAAAGCAGTGAGTTTTTGCAGTTATTGTAATTTAGAATTTATTTGCGTTAAATATTAGTATTGATATACATACATATATGTATATTTTGCTTCAGAACCCATATTGGCGGCAGTTGTGGAATTGAAGATAAGTCCGTCGAGTCTTTTGAAAGGTATGCATTATTTGGTTTAGAAACTGAGCTTAAACTCTTATCCTAAATTTATGCAAAATTTTCTCCACAATGTTAATTCTTCTTTGGATGAAAAAATATTAAAACGTTTTTTATTGGGCCGAACCTTTTTTCGCATTAGGTATTTAAATTGTAAGCTTAAGGAAAGCAAAACGGATTATAAAAATAAAAAGATGAAAAAAACAACAACCTAACATGTAATGTACATTATAAAACTGTTAAAAACCCTCACTTCTTTAGTAAAATAACATTAAATAAAATGCGAATGTACCTGAAAAGAATATGTATGTTTAAAAGTTTCTAGAAGAGGAACCAGGTAAACATGTAAGCATGCTCGTATAAATAAATATTTTTAACAATGGCTCATTCATTATAATGGCTAATTCAAAACAGATGAAATTCTTATCCCGAAACTCCCCAATTTATATTTGCTTCCAAAAAATGTGGCAGCGCCGCTTTTAATGTTTACAAATTTTGGAATAAAAAAAATTGCCTATATCCGTCAAAAAATTGTTAGTGAATGTACTGTATACTGTGGATTACTCTAGTTTTGTTTTGAGCGTACTCATGAAACAAAAGATAGAGCAACCTAGAGCAAGAAAATTGTTCGTTAAACACAATTTTGTGAAATATCTCAATCTGGCGTAAGCTAGAGCAGCCCAATAAACAAACCTAATAGTTATTTAGATGTTTTTTTGCAATTGACATTTTTTTTACTGCAGGGAAGTATAATATCTTACCCAGTTTAAAAAAAAAAACACTCTTTCCAAAAATGAAGTATTTATTTCCTGGTTCTTAGGAATAGTAAAAATAAGTTATATTTGATTTCTTAAATTGCCCTTACAGAGAATAGAATTCACACTATTGGAATGCTAAATTCAGGTGGCTACCATGATGCCAATGCCTTATGGTTGCCAGCGGCTAATTCAAGCTTTCTTCTAAATATAATGGTGAAATATTACTTATATAGTGGCAATTGAGTTCTCTAAGTTTATGACAACATAAATCGAACATTAAGCACCCAGCGATTTCCAGAAGTTTCAATGCACGGTGCCACGCCCACTTTTAAAATTTAACCGAAAATCACAATAGACTGACCAGGAGGAATTGCCTACCAAATTAAATCATTTAGCTGTTTCCGTTACCGAATTATGTCAATTTAGGTTATTTTCAAAATTTTAGATATCGAAAGTAGGAGTTGTTGGAGGGCGATTTTATTCAATTTCATCAGGTAAACTCCCAATGGTACTAGAATGCTTTGTGCCAAATTTCCTCGTAATACTGTAATCAGTCGAATTTTCAAAAGGGCGGTGCTACGCCCGTCCAAAAAAATTTATCTAAAAATCATAATAGAACGGCCAAAGGAATTGACTTATAAAATAATATCATTTTAGCCTTTTCAGCTACGGATATATATCAATTTATGTGATTTACAAAATTTTCAATATCGAAAAAGGGGCCGTGGTTATCATCCGATTTCACGCATTTTCAACAGCAACCTACCTTAGCCAGAAAGTAACCTGCATACAAAATTGCATGCAAAGATATCAATTTTTACTCATGTTATCGTGTACACGGACAGACGGACGGACATGCCTTAATCGACTCCTTTTTTCAACCTAAGAACCTAACCTATAAAGATTTTCAATTTCTTTTGGTTTCGATTTAAAATCTAAATGAAAAAGCAGTCTAATTTTTTTATATTTGGTTGGTTCGAATGTAATTGAATTTTGCCCACAAACACTTCATGTGCGTCATAGCTCAGCGGTAGAGCAGTCGGCTGTGACTCCTGAGCGTTTTCGTTCGAACCCTGCCAGCTGCCACATTTTTTTAGTTTTATTTTATTCTTAAAACTTTTCGGTTTAAAATTAAAACTTTTTGGATTAAAAATTAAAATTTTTCGGTTTAAAATTAAAACTATTTGTTTTGAAAATTAATACTTAAACGGGCAAAAAATTTATTTTATCTTAAAAAAATTGTTAAAACATTTCTTGTTTATAATTGAAACCCGATTCATTTAGCCAATTTTCATGAAAACTGGTCTAGATTGAATTTGAATCCAAATTTGGTTTGGTCGTATATGTAGTCCAAAAGTTTAAAATTTAGGTTCCAATTTTTAACCGTGAATATATATAAAATTTTCTGGCTGAACCCATACTAGTCAGGAAATATCCATTCCATACTAGTGTACAAGTAGATTTTTCTGGATGAAACCATACCATTAAAAAAATACAAAATTCATTCGTTTCGTTTACTTCTTATAATTAACAGCTGCTTTTTCGTGATAGGGTTAATATCGCTGCTTTCTTAAGAATAAACATAAATAAAGGCGAATGATAAAATAAAGGGTAAATCATGACAATTCTGGTTGAAATAATACTAGTCTAGGTCCATTGATTTTTGGACTAGTATGATACTAGTATATTTCATACTAGGGAATAGTATAATGAGAATATAACTTGCAAAAACATATTTATTTATGTCAAAAAATAAAATGTGAAATTTTGCGAGAGCAATAAACTTTGAAATACGATTTCTCAAAATTTTAATTTTGACACATTCACGCTTCTGGCAAGCGAGCGACGATAAGGAACTCTCACATATATCTATCTCGATTATTTTGTGCCATTACGTAGTACCGTTATGTGGACAAAATTATAATACCCTTGTACTAGTACGTTGGGTATAAAAAGGGGAGTGGTTTGCTGTTCCAAGGAAACGTTTTTTTTCTGTGTCAATGCTTAACTCATAAGGGCCTTAAAAATATCTTTAAATTTTTATATCATCGAGGAGAGCATTTCTATCGATAATCACCTACGTACTCCGTGGCTGTTGAAAACTGGTGAAAATGGAACGACTGGACCTTCAGGTAGACTTGGAGTTATAAAAATTTAAAAAGAAAATTTAGGTTATGTTGATAAAACCCGATCGAATGACCGGAAAAACGCGCTAGCCTTTGCCAAAAAAGTTGTTCTTAGCATTTTCTTTTTTCTGTCAGAACAAATTTCACTCCTGTCCCAGTACATTATTTCATCGATTACAATAGCTATTTCTTATAAAAGAACCTATTTTAATTGGCAGGCAACATGCAAGATTAAGGGTGGGTGTGCACAACTTTTTTAATTGACTTTTTATGTAAGTTTTTTTTATCTAAACCTCCACACAATTTTTTATTGCTATAAATCTTTACTACTGTCGTTGAGACATTTAACTGCAAACGCGAAAAAGCAATTTGCGTGCTATCAGCACCAAATAATCTTCGAACCAAATTTGGGTTTGCAATAATCTATTGATAAAATACAGGAGTTGAAAATAAGGGATATGCACCCACACACATTCATAGATCCATACGCACACTATGAATTTACATTTGTGTATGCATGTGTATGTCAGCAATAAAAGCAAGTTCGCGCGTTGCCTGCTGCAGAATGTTGACGTCGACTTTTGTTGCGACAGTTTCTGCATATTAACGCAGCATGTTGCATGCCGCAATCAAATTCGCTATTATTAGAAATGTGCGCACATCCCCCAACCACCATCATCCGATGAAAATATTGTGTGACATGCTGCAGCAATTGTTGTCACACTCGCAGCTACACAAATATGTGAAAGGGTGTGCCATATATAAAGTTTTATAAAAAGGGGTTTGTTATTATACGCGGAACTGCGGAACGAACTTCTTAAAATATTACCTAAATAGGTGCGGTAAAAGATGGTACATCAAAGTTGCTTAAAAACTTAACTTAATTTTTATTTTATTCGTGACTTGACGAATTAACCATGCCCGTCTGTTTGTCTGTCTGTTTGAACGCAAGCTTGTCCCTAATTTTTTAGGGTATCAGGCTGAAATTTGATACCCGTTACTATTTGGTAACATATTAATTACACCGTACAACGGCCAAAAATTCCCAGAGGGTTTCTCATCGATGAATCCGAATCTGAACTTTTTTTTTTTATTTTTGCTTAATAACTCACTATACCCCAATTTGTTCACTATGGAACATCTCCTTTCCGCCAAATGTAAAAAGCAAAATTAATTTATGGTGACCTCAGAAAAATTGTTAGTTTTCTCTAGAGGGTAGTTTGTTCAGAGATCGGTAGCAGTAAAAAAAAAGAATTTTTTTTAGGACAAATACCGATCTGTTTGCAAACAATCTTCTGGAGAGAAACCCTACGATGACTCGAAAAGTCTGACTTCAGATTCGGATTCAGCACACCCAAAAGCTTCAGAAAATGTTGAGCAACCCGGTGGGATTCTCAGGAACTTTAATTTTCCAAACTTTTTTTCTCGATCCGGTCAATCGTACATTATGATTTGCTCAGAGTTAAGATGATACTAGGTGTGTTTCTTTGAAAATCCAGCAAAGAGCTGTCAGAAAATGAGTGTTTTGTGAAAATCGCGCAAAATGTCAAATTTGATTGAGTTTTTAACGAACAGCACTCAGTTAAAACTTGCAAACAAAATAGCTGTTACATTTCTGATTGGCTAATAATTTGATTTTGCATTTTTTTGTTTGTTGTTTTGCCATGTCGCGATCAGCTGTTTACACTTGCAAGTTTTTGTTGGACAAAATATTCCCAGCAATAACTTGCAGCGAGTTGCAGCCCTCTCTCTCTTAATTAAATGTCAAAAGGCTGAATTCGCCGTGATTTGTGGCAAAGAAACGTCTTGATAGGAATAATTATTCATAGTCACTAGTCCTAATTAGCAGCAAACGAACGGAGATACGATGTATTATGAAAATTTGATTGAGCTCGATATAGACTTACCAACTTGCAATCTTGTGGGGTCTCGTTCTCTATTTGGAAATGCAATGAATAGTTTGATTTTAATAAATAAGATAAATCAAACTGCATGAAACACCCTTTTTATACCCATACCCAAACAAAGATAACACGTTGAATACACAAGCGGAAGACATTACCAAATTACACTCATTCAAACGCTACAAGCACATCACAGTTATATCGGTCGTTTGACCCTCCCACATGCGTATTTTATGGCTTATAGCATAGTTATTGATCGGCGCCAACAGAACGCCCGTCGCGGCATTTTGACTTTTATCAATACCAATCGGCGTTGTGATTGTTATGGCTTGCACGTTTGGCTACGTCTGTGACTATGTACCACTAAGTTTGGGTGTGTGTGTGTATGGTAAACACATGCGACTGCAATCAGCGATGTTACATCTCACACCCTCTTTGGCAGCATCGATGCGATGCTTCAACCTTTCACATCCTTTCTAATGGTAACAGCTTGAAGACAACATTGACAAATGGGGGTTTGTGAACTTCTTCCTTATTCATCCCCTTATAGTTATCATCTTCATCATACTACCGTACGCATACCTACTTTGCTTGATTTTGCTTTTTGCTTTTGCTTTAGTGTTTGTTGTATGTATGTACATTTTTATACCCAGCGCACTAGTACTAGTACTAGTACAAGGGTATATTAACTTTGTTCACCTAACGGTTGTATGTAACGGCACAAAATAATCGAGATAGATATAGAGTTCCATATATGAAAGTTCTTAGGATTAAAAGAGGAGTTGATTAAGGCATGTCCGTCCGTCTGTCCGTCTGTCCGTCTGTCCGTCCGTGTACACGATAACTTGAGTAAAAATTGAGATATTTGCATGAAATTTTGTACACAGGTTACTTTCTGGTCAAGGTAGGTTGCTATTGAAAATGGGCGAAATCGGATGATAACCACGCCCCCTTTTTCGATATCGAAAATTTCGAAAATCACAAAAATTGATTTATCTCGGCAGCTGAAATGGCTAAAATGATATAATTTTATAGGCGAACCCCCCTGGTCATTCTCTTATGATTTTTCCATAAATTTTTTGTAGTGGGCGTGGCACCGCCCACTTTTAAGGGAGGCATTTTTGAAAATTTGAATGGTCGTAACTCCAAAACTGATTACGATAGAATGATTGAATTCGGCACAAAGCATACTAGTGTCGTTGGGAGTATACCTGATGAAACTGGATAAAATCGCCTTTCAACCACGCCCACTTTCGATATCGAAAATTTCGAAAATCACACAAATTGACATATCTCGGCAGCTGAAATGGCTAAAATGATATAATTTTATAGGCGAACCCCCCTGGTCATTCTCTTATGATTTTTCCATAAATTTTTTATAGTGGGCGTGGCACCGCCCACTTTTAAGGGAGGCATTTTTGAAAATTTGAATGGTCGTAACTCCTAAACTGATTACGATAGAACGATGGAATTTGGCACAAAGCATACTAGCATCGATGGGAGTATACCAGATGAAATTGGATAAAATCGCCCTCCAACCACGCCCACTTTCGATATCGAAAATTTCTAAAATCACCTAAATTGAAATAATTCGATAACGGAAATCGGTAAAATGATATAATTTTATAGGTGAACCCTTCTGACCATTACATAATGATTTTTTGATAAATTTTCTAAAGTGGGCGTGGTTCCGCCCACCTTTAAGGGAGGCATTTTTGAAAATTCAACTAGTCGTAACTTTTAAACTGATTAGGGTAGAAGGATGAAATTTGGCACAAAGCATACTAGTATCGTTAGGGGTATACCTGATGAAATTGGAAAAATCGCTCTCCAACCACGCCCACTTTCGATTTCGAAAATCACATAAATTGACATAATTCGGTGACGGAAATGGCTAAAATGATATATTTTGGTAGGATGAACCCCCTAGTCTCTCCATTACGATTTTTATTCCCAGCGCACCAGTGCTAGTACGAGCATATATTAATTTTGTTCACATAACGGTAGTACGTAACGGCACAAAATAATCGAGATAGATATAGAGTTCCATATATGAAAGTTCTTAGTTTGAAAAGACGATTTCATTCAGGCATGTCCGTCCGTCTGTCTGTCTGTGTATACGATAACTTGAGTAAAAATTTAGAGAAAATGGGCGAAATCGGATGATAACCACGCCTCTTTTTTCGATATCGACAATTTCGAAAATCAAACGAAGAGACATATCTCGGTAGCTGAAATGAATAAAATGATATAATTTCATAGGTGAATCTCTCTTATCATTCTACTAGTAATACCCGGCGTGCGTTGCTACGCCAAAGAAAATCACCTGAATAAGATTTTACCATTTTTACCATTTCTCGGAAGATACATTATCTCATATTTTATTAAGGTGAAACGCCAGCTACACGCTAAATATCAAGCTCATCGAGTCATAAATATGATTGTTTAGAATATATCGGGCCCTGATAAACTTCCTGGAAGAAAACTTTTCCCACACTTTAACCTAAACTTAACGCTACCTACATATCAATTTTAAACTTAATCCAGCCATCTATACGATACTTTAGAATAAGTCAGTCCTGGGTCCACTTCCCGGAAGAAAATTTATCCTATATATTAATCTAAGCATATAGCTACCTACATACCAAGTTTCAAGCAATTCGAGTCATAAATACGATTGTTTACAGATCGGTGGTCCACTTCCCGGTAGAAAAATCATCCTATACTTTAATCTAAGCATAACGCTATCTACATACCAAATATCAAGTAAATCCAGCCATTTATACGATATTTTCGAATAGGGCGGTCCCGGGTCCACTTCCCATAAAAAAAAATTTACAGAAACACTCTCCAGGCTCCTACTAATCTATCCGCAAAATTTCAAGAAAATCGGCTGAGTAGTTTTGGAGCCCATAAGCCACATACATACATACATCCAATTTGCAAAAACCCCTTCAAGGATTGAGTTATGTAAGTTAAAGAAAATCTATTCTGGTCGCAAAGTTTTAGAAATCCTTTTATTCAAATACAAGGATCTCCATGTTTTGATGCTATATAGAAATTCTTTATTTCCCTTGAGAGAACTGGGCTCGGAGCTTCGAGAAATTTTAAATTCGGTGTTAATTATAGGAGATTTCAATTTATGTTTAAAGACTTCCCATAGCCTTATAGAGAATCTTCTAAGGGAAAAAGGTTTTAGTTCACTGCTTGGATCAGAATGTTCCACCACACCCGTAGGTACACAAATCGATTGGGCATTTTCCAATATGGGCCCAGCCAACGTTACGGGGATCACTTATGAGACCCTTCATAGCTATCATGACAGTATTTGTATTTCTATGTTCAACTAAGTGCGTAAGAATAATAATAGCATAGTAATATCATATATTTTTTTAATTTCGTATACTTAGGTATGTGTCGGCCAATTTATTAACAAAGATTTAAAATTACGACACACCTCAACGGTAAGGAATTAAGCGTTAGAGCGAAATTAAGGTTTATTTTAGATTGCGAATCTGTTCATTTGTTTTTTGTTTTTGTTAAACCATCAGAAACTACTCCAGTTTCGTGATAATTCAATATTTAGCAAGGCTAGACCGAGTCGTAAATTTAAAACTTTGTCAACAAAGTAGGCCTAAGTATATTAGAAGTAAGAAATGAATTCACTAGAAATAAGATTTTGAGGGCAGTCGAACAATGTACATATACAGTAGCATAAATAAATATAAATTTTATAAACTAACTAATAAATTTATTGAGTTCGCTTTTCCCAAGCTATAATATACATATATAAAAAATATAAACATTTTAGGTACTACAGATGACAAAATATTGTCACATGGAAACTACGTTTAATGAGATTTGTAAATAAGCAACTAAAAATTAATTGTATTGCATTGAACTGAATACATCTCAAGTAAAACACTTCCTTAATAGCAATTTCCAAGCCGCGCTATAATATATTATCGATACACATGAATAATGTAATGTCAGTTTTCGCGAAATTTATCGCTTATCAAAATATAATTGAAAATTTCCTCAATTGATTCTTTCCTTACGCTGGGTATTTAATGTTCGGTTTACCCGAACTTAGACTTCCTTACTTGTTGTAGTTGTTAAAGCTCATGCAACTGCTGTTGAACTTTGATTTCTTGTCATTCGCCAATTCGAAGTTAGCGCGGTTCTTGCCCTTCGTGTCGTCAGTCAGTTTGCTTTGTATGTATGTATGTTTGTTCCTCTGTTTGCTTAGCATTTTGACTGATTTTCACGGCTGTCAAGGATTTTCACACCCGAGACACATTTTCTACCAACCGGAATAAGCTGGCAATATCTGGCTGCCAATAAACTAAAGAAATAAGAAATGTTTATGTTTGTTTTTGCAAAAAAAAAATCGTGAAGGGTGCACTTGTACTTATTTATGTAACACACGTAACTATGGAGACTTACTGCGAATAGAGAGACTACCAAAAATCTTCTTATGATATATGACGGGTTGTTACAGATACAAATCTTAATAATTTTTTCTTTACCTTGCCTTAATCCTTTTGCAGAAACTTAAGGAAGCTAAGTTTTACTAAGATTATATGTGCATCGGTATAAAAAAGTCAGGTTTTCCAATTGTTGTTGACATTGCTTTGAAGTTAACTTCTTAGGCGGCGATGCAATGTTTTTATGGACAGTGAAGCTTAAATAGCAAAAACGAGTAAGGTAAAGGTATTCTTCGGCTGTGCCGAAGGCTTTACACCCTAGGCCGGCAATTCCTTTCCTGGGAGGAAAACTCCAATGCTTTAGCATAGCAAGCGCTCTCTCCGTGCCGACTACTGCTTTACACCTTTCATGAGTATGAGGTACGTTATTTGAAACATGAACAAACTATATTTGCTCACGCAAAAAGAGGCAGACAATGTTTCATGTTTATACTTGTTTCATTACAGGAGTTATAGCCCAAAATCCGTTTATCGGAACTATCGATGGTATGGTAGCTATATGTAATGTTGGTCCGATCTTGTTGGTTTCGTGGGGTAAACAGGGTTGCCAACTATCTAATTTTTTTTAATATTGAAAAATACTTGCCAATTGGGTAGCAAGTGAGAGGAATTTTCGGCCGAATACCAAGCAAGACATCTTCAGGGACAGCTAACCCCTAGGGTTGCCACCTATTCCCATTTTATTTATTCCTTCATATATAGACCAATATCTTAACCCAATATGGCCACAAGGTGGATATTTCAGAATGTGAAAAAGTCGAAACCATGACCGCCCCAGAATATAATTTTCGCCGCTAAAGCAGCTGTGGGCAGTGAAACATTTAATCCTTTGGTTTATATATGTTTTAGCATGGAATTTTATGTTTTTCAATATGTAAAAAATATGTAAAAAATATTCAAAATTTATGCTGTACGTAAGGAGTAATAAAATGAGTTTTTGTTTCGTGTTTGTGTCAGGTTATATATCTCTGTCACCCTGGAATCCCAATAATCCTTTTTGAGTCAAAATAGTCTTTCCAGGATATTACATACTAATAAAATCAAATATTAATATTATTTGGTTCTACGTGAAAGCCTTAATAAAAGATAGACTTACTTAGGCTTCTTACCCATTTGGTCTCACGCCCTTTATTCTCTAAATACCCAAAAAGCTGTAACATTTCGAAACAAGCGTTCAGACATTCCCTCCCAGTTTTGGATGGCGCGGGCACTTGAAGTGTTCAATACTCTCAATCTCGTTCCTACAGCTGCGGCAGAAATAATTTGTCGGGAAACCCTACGTTGTCATTGGACACCTCACATGTAGGATCCAGTGCCCATCCTCTATTAGCCTTTTTGGTGAAAACCGAGATAAGCTTGTATCTACTCGTACCAAGAGGATTAGAAGTACTTATGTGGTACAGAAATATCTGGTACACTACTATGGCCCTGGAGCCACATAACTGTTGTCGGGCATCTCGAGGCTAGGTCATTTAGCGTTAGCCTGCCATCGAATGCTACCTATTTATGTTGTGTTGTTGCCTTGAAGGGAATTGATAGCTGACTGACTGTCAGAGTGAATTAAAATAGATGTTGGGTTTTTGAAAGAAGCCAGCGTACGACCTAATTTATTGACAAAAGTTTGGCTTGAAATACACTGCAGTGGATAGATAGCCTAATGCATAGCGAGTCAGAGTATGTGCCGCTACCAACCTTGCCATACATTTTGGAACCATCCGTGAAATGATATATGTGGGGTACGGGTTCTAGAGTTTGTACGTTCTTTCATTCGTGCGTCTCAGTGATCCTTATGGAGAATTTGTTTTCTTGAGAAAAGGTCGGAGGGGTGTAGTCCACTTGGCGTTAGTTTCTGCGTATGGTCTCCAGAATATTGGTCTGTCTGAAGCTGGTGTCGTTCCATGGTGAGGCCGCATTGAGTCGTAGCACACTGCATCTTGCCTGGAGTACAGATCTATTGAAAAAGGTTCAGCTTTAGCGGGTGTGGAGGGAAGTGCCCCTGTAACAAGCAAGGCATCAGACATCTTATCTCGAGTGCTGGCCACCATACCGTGATGCCGTAGAAGAGTATCGGTCTCACGACCGCGGTGTACAGCAAATCAACTATTTGTGGCCTTTAGAGGCAAAAATAGTAATAATAGCTTTCCTGTATCTCTCCTCGACATACCTGTTCCAGGTTAGGTTGCTGTCTAGAGTTACAATATTTCCCCTCGGTTGTGAGTTTGAGTCTCACTCCTTTTAAGAGTGGGGGATGAAAAAATGGTATTTCGCATCGCCTGGTCTATAAGGACTAACATTGAGTCCGCTCTCTCTTGATCATTCCTCCTCGAGGTTCAGTGCGATCTGGAGTAGCTCACGTAAAATTTGGAGATGCTTACCGGTTGCCGTAAAAGCTATGTCATCAGCACAGGCGATGGCCCAGGCCCAGTTGCCTTTAAAAAGGAATGACTGCGTGCTTTGATACGCAACAGCCGAAGTCTGCTTTTCGGTTAAGAGCCAAATAAATGATGATGAAGTGAAACCAATGAAATATTTACAAAAACTCAACAAATATGTCAAAAATATGCTAGAAATATTCCACATTTATTTGTGAAAACTAGTATCGCTGGTGATCGAAAAGTCGACCAATAAAATCTTTAGGGGGTCGTGGGGTCGCTAGCCTGGACCCCCTATCCTTAAATTTCGGGGACGCCCCTGAAAATATATACCGCCTATACCTCCGTTTTTTCAATTTCCTTTCCATCACAGGAGGTTCCTAAATTTTTTCATGTGGCGTGCATAAAATATGAAAATATGCAAAATTTAAGCAAATATGCAAAACATACTAGCTAAAAAATAAATCAAAATGCGTTTTTGAGAAAAATTTACCTCTCTTTACATCTCTTCATGGACTTTTCTTCTCGGCATTGTGAGCGTCGAACTCACAACACTGTAGTGACTTGTATGTTAGAAGGTCTAACACCTTAGGCCACTACCCAGCTTGAAGGTAAACCCTTCTCAGTGTCCATTTATGCATATATTTATACTTCCATATAGAACATTTTCTTTAATTTCAATGCTAACTTATATGAAAGATATGCGAATTTTAGGACTTGGTGTGAAACCTATGAAAGAATTTTCTATGCTTTTAATTTTTTTATTCATAACATTTAAACTCTTTGTGGCTTGTAGTCTATTGCTGAAAATACCGACGCTATTGTGAAGCAATTTTCGGGATTTTATGAAAATGTGTTTTTGAGAATCCCGAAAATTGCTTCACAATACCGTCGATTTACATAAATAGACTACAAGTCAAAAGCAACAAAGAGTTTAAAAAATAAATCTATATTTGACATAACCGAGATTTCTATGATTTAAAACAAAAATATGCACTTGAAAAAATTCCGACCTCTGATAATTAGGGATTTAGTTTCATAGCAAATTCATAGCGGGTCAAAAGGTTAAAGAGTTTTTTTCCCCGGAATAGTTGGTGTAAATCTCATTCGAAACGATTTTTGCTTCAAAGTTGATGTGACGTTTATGTATGCAAAAGTAAATGTTAATTGTAAATTGAATTTGCACCCATGAAAGGCGCTTAATTCACAACTTCTACTTTAAATAATATAAATACATGAGTTTGCAGGGCACTTAAATGCGTTGGCTTTGCGACATCTCTGATCTCAGGCAATAAAATGGCATTTACGCTTATCTCGGCGTCAAACTGACCATTAAGTGAGTCAGACGCATTTTCAGACAGATAGCAAAGTGATGCGCAAATATGAGTGCAGGTTCGTGTGTAAGTAAACGAATGCATTAAAAACGTTGTCAACTATGGTGGCGCATAGCCAGCATGCCTGCAGCAACAACGACAACAAGAAAGTGTGGCCAAGAAGAGCTGAAATAAAAATTAGTGCAACATATGGTGAAAATACAGAGATTGTAACAACATTAAAATCAACTGCAACTGCAAAAACAACAACATTAACAAAATATATACGTAGCAACCGTAAATAAAAGTAGACTTGCAACAACATGCTGTAAGCGCCACTAACAACGCCAACGCCAACGCGTCGAACAGAGTGCTTTATGAACGCCTTCGACTAACGATGGACGACCAAACTTTAAGTTACCCAATCAGTGCGACTATCCTCGTTGGTTCTTGTTTTTGTATCAATGTCTGTTTTTTCTTTGATTTTCAATTTATTTCCTGTGCATTTACATATAACCGAGTAGTGATGTATGGAGTGTGATGGATTTTGGCTGACTAACGGCTGTGCAGCAGCTGTGCGGGTCTCAATCCCGACTCTTGCGGTCTTGGGGAAAGTGGGCCTCGACGAAGATGTAAAAAGTGGTGGATGTTGACTGGTTGTTGTTGTAGCGATAAAAACACTCTCCATAGGTTTCGGGGAGTGTTGACGATAGTGACAGTCCGTTTCTGATTATGACCTTACGGTACTTGTCCGACTGTGGCGGGAACGATTTAGTATGACCAGTGGAACCTATTATTTAGTCGCCTTTTGCGACAGGCATACCTACCTTACTTACTAAAAATAAGTAGCCTTCAACCGCCTAGGCGATTTTGGCCGTCTAACATATTTTGCCTCTTTGTTGAGCCAACTGGCGTAATTGGAGACACCGCGTGTTCTTAGATTTGCCTCCACTTGGTGCTGCCCTCGGACTCGTGGCCTCTTTCTTCCTCTACTTCCATCGGTGGATGCCGATAAGAATACCTTCTGGGCCGGAGCGCCATCGTTCATTCGCACCACGTGTCCTAGCCAGCGAAGCCGCTGGGTTTTATTTCCCTGAACAAGAACGAAACTTAGTTCCAAAAATAACTTCGAGGTGATCACAGAAAAATGCCCAAACTGCTCATATTGTTACCATACTTTGTCATAATTATCCGTATATGCAAAAACTATTTCGTCGCAAAAAAATTGATTTTTTTGACTCTCAACTGCCTTCCGGGATTCTTTTGCGGTTAGGGCCACTACTGGGTATAAAATATGTGGGAGCCTAACCATGTTCATGTGCTAGTTAAAGGGTATTTGTATGTTTACTCTGCTTGCCACAATCTTAACGCTTCCATTGTTTTTCCAGCTGTTGCAGTTGGTACGTTCTTTATTTTTCTGTATATTTCGTAGTGGACGTTGCCTGTGCCGTGCCAACTGTTTTGCCTCCCTTTGTCTTTGCATGTGTGGGCCCTGCAGACCACGGGAGCCATGCGTGATAAATGACATCGATCACATATGAGTCTAGCATGCATTTTTTATGCTTTGGACCATGAAAGGCCCAGCCCCAACTGCTCCACTTCTACTTTTACCATTGACCATCCTTTGCCGTCGCCTAGACCATCCTCCTCGTCATAGCGTTGAGTGGTTGTAATGCGTTGTCATTTCGACTATTTATATTTACAGTAACTTTTGTGTATGTTTGGTATCTTTTATGTGTGTGTACATATGTCATGTGGGTCTCTCACGCCTCCTTGCGGGTGTTGTTGGTGACTCTTGCTGCCCTAGCAATTGGGTTTAAAATTGTCGTCTGCATTGTCTGCGCCTGTTAATTTTGTAATCTTTTTACGTGATGCAAGCAGCCTTTGGTCGACAGAGTTTGTTGTTATTGTTGGAAATGGTGCCTCTCCTAAAAGCGCGACATTCAGCTTGATGGCCTCAAATAAATGTCAAATGGCCTGCTGGCCCATCGCCTCTGCACCATTACCTTTATTGTAGGGTGTACTATTCATCGTGCCTTTGCTTTGCTGTCGACTGACTGAGTTCACCAGCAACATCAATGCCATGGCTAATGAAATCTACGCCGCAATGAGGCAGTAAGTGCTGTAATCATTGTTGTTGTTTTACTTTGCTAATATTACACCAACTTTGTGAAGTCCAAGCGCTAATGTGTGGGGTATCGTGTGTAGGATACTCGCTTTTTGTAGCAACCTCACTTTATGTGAGACATCACATTAATTTACAGATTAATTGTCGTTTCGTTGCGTATAGCTTGTTTGATGTTTGCTACTATTTGTTTTGTTGTAAGGGAATGAGTAAATACCACTTCCAAAAGAGAAAATTACCTATATAAATCCATATTTGATTCTTTACACTGTACTATATGCTAAGCTTTGAACCCGATCGATTACGGACCATTTCCGGTAGCGAGAAAACCTTGAATGTTCAACGAGTTCTAGTAGGTAAATATCCCACTTTTTAAAATTACTGGATTTATAGCAGGTATGTATACTGGTAGCACTACCTTAAGGCTTCCGGCAAATTTTTAATTCACTGCTTCATGCTTTCGGGCCCAACATCAGGATAGGTATGATGAGATACTTACAGAGCGTGATCTTTGTTTGTCGGGAGAGGACTTTACTTCTCAATTGCCTACTTAGTCCAAAGAAGTGATGCTCAAACGCACACCACCGGACTGCGTCTTTTATTGACGCTTAACCGCCTACGCGATTTTGGCGTTTCGTATCAAAGCACGCCAGTCATTCCTTTTTAGCGATAACTGACGCTAATTGGAAACCCCAAATGAGTTCAACTCATCCTCCACTTGTTGTTTCCATCTCAGTCGAGGCCTCCCCCTTGCTCCAAATTTACAAAGCTATCTTTGCAAGCGTTCAATGTAAACAAAATTTTGTTTTTTTGCTTCTGATGTAAAATTTTTTTATGTCAGTTAGGGCCTTTGTGAATTAAGGTAACGATATATATTTTGTTTTACTTAAATTAAAAAAAGAAAAAATATATATAGATATATTATTCTCTTTAGTATACTTTGTTCAACTGAAAGTTCATTATGAAAAACTTCATACTGTATTAATATTCGACATACATATATGTACATACAAGTACACATACCCACGCTCCTTCTGTATAAAACCTTCAATTTTCAATTTAATCACTTAAAAGTTGTATAAATTCTGTTGTAAATAGAGGTGACCAAACATACGTTTCCCCATCTATCAACAGAAGCTGCCACCTTACACTGAACCAAAAAAGTTCATGTATCCAATGAAAAAGTACATAGATTTTAAGAATTGTTCGTTAAAACCTCTCCAAAGAACTTTTTCGTAGAAATTTAAGAACATTTCCTAGAATATAAGTACTTTTTCGTAAAATATGTAAACAAATCCACAGAAAGCATGTATTCATTCATAAATTGTAAGAAAATTTTCTTGGATTCTATAAATTTTTTCTTATATTTTAAGAAAAACCAGCGTGAACTTCTATGAAACTTTGTTCGTAAAAAATATGTACGTTTTTGGTTCAGTGTAGGACAAATCATTCAAAGCTGAACACTCGCACAATGTAAAAGCAATGCAGAGCATTTCTGCTTAAAAAAGCCTTTGTTTCTCGAATGTGTTAGTTATAAAGCTTTAGTGAAAAAGTAAAATGCAAACATATCTACATACTCACCTACGTCCATTCAACCTACATCTATGTACATTCGCTATGACTCAATGTAGTGTGAGGCCGAGGTAAAACTTGTGACAAATTAAAAATAAAGCGTCATATTTATTATGCACAAAAACACAAGTAAATTTGTATAGCATGAATTATACATGCGCACATATGTATGTACATAGCTTGATAGACGAATTTTATACTCAACTGTGGTATGCAAACAAAGCAGATAGTATATTGACTAGAAGTTGATAGTAACACAACAATACAGAGAGATAATCACTGGGAATTAAAAATTCCAGTCAATACAACCATTAGGTATACGTAACATTTTCTCACTTTCTTAAAAATTTGAATTGACTTTTTCATCAAATCAAATTTATGTAAAGTGGGGCAAATCGAAATAAAATATTCCAAACATTGATTTTATTACACTACTAGCAGGGACCCCGACGTTGTCCGGGTGGATCTGTATTTTAGGGTGGTACTAATTTCTATTGAAACAATTTTTTCGCTTTTGCCAACCTTATTCTCGGGTCCAATTCCTTTTCACCAACCTCTTTTCCTCGGCTTTCTTACATCATATGTTTGGGTTAAGCCCCTATCTCTGTTGGCAATTCCAGTCGAGTTTTTCCGAAATACTTCCTTCTTTCCATCTCCTTAACCTCAGTACCTCATTTGCTCCTATTTTGATACCCACCCTCATTGATAAAGATAGAGACAAAAAATATAACAGTAGTTCAGATGAACTCTATAACATTCCCTACGTCACTTTCAGTAATTTTAGCCAAGGAATTTTCAATGTGCAGACACAACTTTTCTACAGTTTTATAGATAACTGAATGCATGAATAGATTTAAAAAATTTAGTTCCCAAATTTTTTGGTACGCCACTGTACCTATGCAATTGATTTTTGATTTAGCTGAAATTGAAAAAAATAGTAAACAAACATTTGTGAGAGGCACGCTTTGTTATTTTTTTGACAAACTACGTGAATTTTTTTTCATATAAATCTATTTACACAAAAAAATGTCATAGGTACCTCACTTAAAAGTACTATATCTTTTTTGTTTATCATGCGATTTTGATAAAACAAAGTTTAGGGCTTCTTCTAAGCTTCAAGCTGTCCACCAGAAAAAGTCTCATTAAAATCCGTTTCTTATTTTCCGAGATCCGTTCAAACGGACAAACAGACAATAATTCTAAAAATGGTTGAGATGGACTCTATAACATTCCTCAAGTCATCCCCAGTCATTTTTTCAAAGAAATTTTCAATGTACAGACTTTTCTACAGTTTTATTATAGTATAGATTATTACAAACTTTTTGTCTATCCAAAGTGGGAAAGGTAGCATTTTTGAATTATGTATAATTTTTACTGGCTTATATACCTAAAGTTAGCAAAAATTCTAAGCAATTTAAATAAGTTGAATCTACCTTTTCTGACTTCATACATATGGGCATATCCCAAATAGTGTTACATTTTTGGATACTGGGATGCTACACATCGGTTAATGAAGTAAAGCAGGGAAAAAGCATATGGTTATTTAGTTTTACGTATTGACTATCTTCTCTGAAGACTTGGATGAAAAAAATGTAGACAATAAGTTTTTACAGAACTTTGAAAGTCGAAAAACGTCGATTTTATCGCTTTTTCGAGTGATAATCTTAATTTTCTTTTTGGTATTTGTTCTATAAAATTTTGAGGCATCAATGTATCGCTTTGAAATTTTACCAGGGTGTAGTCTTTGAGAGGGAGGTTCTAAAAATGTAAGCGTGGTTAATGTGCTCCTCCAATATTAAATGTTATCATCAATGAAAGTAGCGATACTCTGTTTTTGGCCATTTTCAATATTTGTGATTTTGTGCTTATAACTTTTTGAGGCAACGGAGTATTAAAATTTTGGTTGTACGAAATGATAGCCTAATATACAGCAAAACTTTTGGTTGTTTTGAATTTGATGTTCTCCCTTTAGTTTTCAAGGTAGAGGCATAAATGTCGAGCTACTTTGGTGCGTAACTTTTTTACGGTAGCATGTTTTTTGTAGGCACAGCTGCAGTTTATTACGTGTTACACTTTTGTAATTTGTTGTCCTACACTACAGTAGTATAAAACCAAATGCCTCATTTTGAAAGATTAACATAACGAAAGTTATTGAAATTTGTACAAGGGGCAAATATGGGTAATTTTCGAGAGATATCAGAAACCGTAAAAAAATTGTAAAACATGTATTTAACTACTTCTAAACTAAATTTTATTTAAGCGTCAGGGGCTCAAAACCCAAATTTAGTACAGTTATCACAACAATACAAACATATAAAAAAAAAATTAATTAAAGAACCCAGGGACCGGGACTTTTATTCCTTTTAAAATAAAAGTCCAGAGAAAAAAGTTATTTCTGGACTTTTACTCTTATCCTCTTTCATATGATACCAAATTTATTTAATTTGGACAAGCGGTTTGGAAGATATTTGAGAGGACTTTTATTCTGTCCTTAAAAAATAAAAGGACAAAGATAACTTTTATTGCTGGCGAGAAAAAATAAAAGTCCGGATTTTTAAGTTATTATCGGACTTTTTTCAAAAAAGCCATGAAAATTAATTGCGGCCAGGATTTTGAACCTGGAAGTCCTGGGATGACAAAAAACTTAATAATTTTCTTCAGGAACAATATCTAAACCCGGACTGTTATGAGATCGAAAAAAAAAAAAAAATTTTATTTTCCATCCCTGAAAGAAACCACTAATTCTCCCAAAATATTGAATGATAACTTTACCGAAGTTTTAGTGGCTTTCATACTTTTTGTTGGTTTTATGATATTTTAAATTCAATGCAATGTCAGTGTCAAGATATATTGTTAATATTTTACTATTTAGAACTTGAAATTTTTTATTAAAATTTAGAAAAATTTGTATTTTTTCGGTCAGAATTCATTCAAATTTCTATTATTGGGATGCCTTTTGCAATATTCTGAATTGGTTTAAGGGACCTTTTAGGAAATTTTACGGCCTTAAAAATTGCCTTTGAGCGTTTGCGCCTATCTCTCACTGGTTGACTAGTAGTCAAAAAACTTTTTTTTGAAAAATTAAACATTTTCGACACTATCTCAAAACCGGGTTTCGGGCATCAAAAAAAGTTTACTGAAAATCGATTTATATAAATATCTACATGCTGCTAAACTTTTAACATAATTGGTAGAGAAGTGCTCAAATTAGCAAAAATATTTAACGATTTTTCGGGTTTTACTTTTATCGATATATCCAAAACCGGTCATCGAATCTCGACAATCATTCTCTGTTTATATATTAGCAGCATACTCTAAAATTTCAAAATGATCGGAGGGAAAGTGTTAATGTTATTGAATAACCAACTTCGCTTTAAAAAATATTTGACGATTTTTCGGGTTTAAATTGTTAACGACATCTCCGAAACCGGGTGGCGGGTATCAAAATTTGTTTGCCTAAATATAACCTTCACATATCTCTACACGTTGATACAATTTCAACAAAATCGGTGCAGTAGTGTTTAAATAAATGCATATTTAACACTGCGACTTGAATTTATATATATAATCTTCGATCTATTGACTATATCTTTTTGAGGCTTTATGTAAGACGAATTACGCTGATAAATTTAAGCTCCTCTTTATCTACCAATATACCAGAAAAAAGGTTATTCTTGTGCTTCGATGTTTCAATTTTTTTTTTGGCAAAAATGTAACACTATTTGGGATTTGCCCATATATATTAGTAATAACCCGGGTAGAAAATCTGCTAAATTTAGCCTAGGCCCTGAGTAGATTTTCCCTTTTAAAATCATGTGCCTTCCAAGGAAAGTTTACGCAGGCCCTTATCTGCTTGTTAATTCTTTTTAATAAAGGCCGTGTGGGGTAATGTAAATCTAGGCCCTGTCCAGTTTTTCCAAGGTAATGCCAGCTAAGAAATAAAATATTTCATAACATTTCAGGCAGCATTGAACCCGGGCACCTTTACATCACATTCGTCCTCTCTGCACATTGGACTATTCCAATCATTGAAATATTTTCGGCAAATGAGCAACTTGAATTAAATTTCTTCACATAATTAAAAAAGTTCATTGCCCCTGAGCCAGCATTGAACCCAGGAACCTTCATACTACAGTCACCATGCCTATTCATTCAGCTGTAACAAGTCACGAAATTTGTTCGGCAAATGAACAACTTTAATTAAATTTTATAATCGTGGAAAAACTATCCTGGCGCTGGATTGGAAAAACTAGGCCGCTCCAATATAGAAAAAATATTCAGGCCCTGGATTGGAAAAACTGAGCAGTTGCAAGGTATACAAAACTAGGCAGCCCCCTTACAGAATATACCATAAATTGCCGTAAATTGAAAAACATACTATTTCCATTCCAGAGCCCTGGCAGGCACAAGGCAGAATTGCCTATTGTAGGAAAATCTAGCCAGCGCCGAGATTAAGAATAGATTTGCCTAGATTATTTTCTACCCGGGAAATTTTTCTTATTTTAACATTTCTTTATAAGACTTAAAAACTAAAACCTAAAAATTATAAATCCATAGAATTTTTTCCGCGGCGGATTGGCGTTGCGGCACAAGCTTCAGATATATTTCAGTCATAAGAAGGTCCATGCCAAAAACTACCTGATTTGTCATGAGTTTTTCGAAATCAGCATAAAAGTGAAGTGTACTAAAATGAAGCCAATATCGGCAATTATTATAAGTTTTTCCAAAAAGCATTTACGTAAGAGTATATTAAGTTGGGCTTCATTCGAACTTAAACATTCCTACATTTTCATGAAAGTCTATTTTCTTTTATACCTTTTTCACAGAAATGATGTGCAATTTGTTTGTTTTTCAACTATGCTTGTAAAGCGAATGTGTGGGATTTTGTAGATTTTTATGTGGCTTTTCTTCATTTATAATTAATGCCTACAAACACCACTCTTCTCCTGCTCTGCTCAGGTGATTGAAATAAGCGTGACATTCAAATAGTGTGGCAAAAGGTGGTCATGGCATGCAAAGTCAAGTAAAAAGCAGTTGTTAGCAGCGACATATGAGCGACCGAAAGGACTTGATTGTGGCAATTTGCCCTTATAACTAACCTGCTAAAAACTGTGAGGTTAATCTCTAAAAAAAAGCTGTCCTCGAATAATACCCTTCGTCCCCAGTATCGTTGGCTTAAAAAACTGAACAACGATGAAAATTTCAACATCCCAGCTCAACCAAAAGCTAGTTGAAAAACGAATGCAACGACACCGAAAATAGAGCGAGTCACGCTCTACCTAGTGGGTCAAAGGTTTTGTAGACTTTTGTAAATAAATTAAGTGATACACACTGTAGATATCAGTCCATAAATACGATTTAAAGTTCCATTACCCAGATCTCAGCGCCACTTACCGGAATTTGTTTCTTCAAGGTAGTTGTTCACACATGTTCCGATTTTCGGCTAAACCGGACCATAATGCGATTTTTTTCAAATAGTGCGTCCCAGGCGATTTTTGCATTACAATGGCGATCAAAACTAAGCTGAAAACTTCAAGATCCTAGGTCAACAGGTTCGTGCGATTCCTTCAACCTGATTCTGGAGAAGATAATCCGAGCAGCAGAGCTAAACTGCATTGATACAATTTTTTACATGAGCGTGCAATTGCTGGCGTATGCCGATGATATTGGTACCATTGGCCTTAACAACCGCGCCGTAAGCGCTGCCCACTCTGGACTGGATAAGTGTTACTTTGGACTAAGTAGGCAGATGAGAAGTAAAGTCCTCTCTCGACAAACAAAGATCACTCTCTATAAGTCTCTCATCATACCAGTTGTTGTTGTTGTAACGAGGCGTAGCCCTGCCCAAATGTCAGACAGGGTCACCCTGCGTGTATTGCTCTTGGCCGGGTCAATATAAAAAAGAAAAAAAACGGCCCGGGTCGTTTCGGCACGATGGGTACAACACAAGTACTGGTACCGTTCTCATAGAACCGGCAATACACGACACTAGCCGTGTAGGCTATGTTGGTCTTTTAGCGTTACCCAGGGTGCACCAACGGGGAGGCGACAAATCTTACACCCCGACCAATCCTGATGTACGGCTCAGTATCAAGAGAAAATGAGATGGCCCTTGTAGTATTTGAGAGAAAAGTTCTCCGGAAGATTTATGGTCCTTCCCGCGATGCCAACGGCTAGTATCGAAGGAAATTTAAGGATGAGCTGTACGAGTTTTACGCAGATCTGACCATAGTTCAGCGAATTAAAGCCCAAAGACTCCGCTGGCTGGGTCTTGTTATGCGAATGGACAAAGAAGCTCCAGCACAGAAGGTTTTCCTATCGACACCCGAACTCGGAAGCAGAGGAACGGGGGCCCCGACTGACATGGAAACAACAGGTGGAGGATGACTTGAACTCCCTTGGGGTTTCCAATTGGCGTCAGTTACCGCTTAAAAGGAATGACTGGCGTGCTTTGATACGAAATGGCCAAAATGGCCTTGGCGGATAAGCGTCAATAAATAACGCAAGCTAAGATTAGGTCAACAGGAAGTGAGTTCAATATTGAATGCAAATATCCGCACCACCAAAGCCACCTAATAAAAAATCAACTGATTAGCATGACACTTGCTTCTAGATTCTGTAAACTAAACTAACTTTCGACCACGCCCATGTTTGTTTTATAAAAGGTTCGGAAGTTCTTAGCAGGTGAGACAGGAAAAATTGTTTGTTTGTGGGCGTTGCTATGACTCAAAAAGAAACATAATTTCGAAAAAGATGCGTTTTTATATATGTATGTATGTACATTTTTGCATTAAGGAAACGTCATAGACGATACGCCATATGTATTTTCCAGCCAAATATGCCATCGCAACGGTGCAGCTGACAATTAACGCTGCATAAAAATGTAACAACTTCATCGAAGTGGCAGGCAAAGCTAATGTCAACTAAAAGAACATATAAATACCACAATATTTTGCTGTCATTATAAATGACACTTGACTTTAATTTATATGCAATTGAAGTTGTAGTTGTTATTCTGGTTTCGGTACATTTCGCATATGTTCGTACTAGCATTTGGCAGAAAAACATTGCAGCTTACAATTTTAATTAGGCATCAACTTATGCATGTAGCTACCTACGGGTAGCTCCACTAAATCTTCTACTTTTTATAAACAAATTTTGTTTTTAACTTTCAGGTACACTTTTATAGCATTCTTTTTCTTAGCAATTTTGTTGTAACATAATTCTTGTAGTAATAGCTCAAAAGGTAAAAGCCAAAAACCGAAAGTCCTTTTTTTCTTGTCTAGCCAAGTGAGTGGCCGATAAATTAAGTAGAAGAAGTTTGGTGGATTTGCCCATATAAATTTATTCACGGTATAAATTCTTTGCTTCCGAATGAGAAATGAAAATAAGGGCCAACTTGTCATTTTCATTCATTAAAATAGGCTGAATGACAAAGTAGACGGTACAGTCGTGCCTACGAGAAAAGCACACTTAAATCTATAACTTCAGCAACGTTCTTCCAAATTTTCAACAAAATGTAGTAAAATATTCATACTACATATTCAAAGGTGAAGTTTTCGTGCTGTATTATGTCGCCGACGCTATTAGCCTAGCGCTATGATGAAATAGCGTAGAAGATCTTTAAAAGTAGGTACATAGAAGGCAATGAGAAACAAGTAAGGACATCTAAGTTAGGGTAAACCGAACATTAAATAGTCAGCAATAGTTTTCGTATGATTTTCAATATATTCCATTTTCGGAAGTGGGCGTGGTTAAAAATTTATCAAGAAATCATAATATAATAACTAGGGGATTCCTCTTACCAAACTATATCATTTTAGAATTGTGTCAATTTAGGTGATTTTCAAAGTTTTCGACATCGAAAGTGGGCGTCGTTGTAAGGCATAAATAAATATAAATATAAATATAAATTTCATCGTACTACCGTATTCAGTTTAAAACTTACGACCAGTCGAATTTTTAAAAATGCCTCCCTTTAATTAAAATCTATGGAAATATCATAAGAGAATGACCAGGGGGATTCACCTATAAAATTATATCATTTTAGCCATTTCAGCTGCTGAGATATGTCAATTTATGTTATTTTCGATATCGAAAAAGGGGGTGTGGTTATTATCCGATTTCTCCCATTTTCAATAGCAACCTACCTTGGCCAGAAAGTAAACTGTATACAAAATTTCATGCAAATAACTCAATTTTTACTCAAGTTATCGTGTACACGGACAAACGGACGGACGAACAGACGGGCGGACTTGCCTTAATGAACTTTTTTTTCCAACCTAAGAACATTCATATATAGAACTCTATATCTGTCTCGATTATTTTGTGCCTCTACATAGTACCTAGGTACCGTTATGTGGCAAAAATTATAATACCCTTGTACTAATACTAGTACGCTGGGTATAAAAATGTCTCAGACATAGCTCGAAATTTACAGATGATAACATACGAGTTTACAAACGGCTCATAACATCACCACACTGTTATGATACTTATCTTAACTAATACGATAATATTACGTTTTCATTACCACCATTTCTATACCAAAATATATAATATTGATAACTATTTTCGACAATTATTAGAATAACTTTATAACTTCAAAGGGGGAAGTTTAATCCCATACTAACAAAAGAGTCAAATATCAATTGTGAGTATCTATTGGAAAAACAAAAACTGTGCTATTTATGTGACCACCACTGTTGGCAGTTTTACAAGACTGCGCAGTAGAAAATATTACAAAAACTGCAAACAAACTTGCAAAACAAACAGCTAAATACCGCGTGAAGTGTTATTCTGTCACCTTGCCAAGATGCAGTATTGCATATTGTTGAGTTTGCTCCTCCTAAAATGTGCCACAATAAATGTTGCATGCAGTAGCCACATTTGTGCTTGTCTATATCAATTCAGTGTTTCCGCTAGCTTCTGCGACATTATTTATTGAAGTCGCGAACATTATTTGATGCAGCTTTTTTATAATTTTTTTTGTGGGCAATATCCCACAATAAATAATGTCTAACTGTTCCTGTTGTTGTTTTTGTAGTTAACAATGCATTGCCCTGCATAGAGTGTATGCTCATTCCGAAGATCTTCATCAAGCTCTTCTAACGGGAGTCCAAGGAAACGTGCAGTTTCAAAAGGGTTGGACCAGAGAGACAGAGGGGTTAGAAGATAAGGTTGAATTGAACAGTTAAAGAGATGTAGAGTATCATTGGATCTCATAATAATGCTTACGGAGATGTCTCCTCATGTTTCTTGGGGCGGTTCTGTGTCCAAAAGATGACGATTTCGATGTCCTGGCTTGTGGCAATTCAGAAGAAATTGCCTGCTCATCATTTCCGCGTACTCTCTTACATTGAGCAGTTTTGCCTCTCGATGAAGGTGAGACTCAGGAGACATGAGGAGATAGTTCTGACAGTAGTATTTTGGCAGACTTGTAACTTCGTCCAGGTGGTGTTATGCACGTTAGGCGACCATATGGGTGCAGCATAGTCAAAGACTGGTCGGCCAATGACCTTATAAGTAGTCAGCAACGTTTCTTTATCTTTTCGCCAAGTACTGCCGGCAAGTGACTTGAGGATCTTGTTGCGACCTCGTACCTTTGAGACCATTGCAAACACATGACCAGAAAATGAGAAAGTATTATCCAATGGTACCCCTAATAACTTTGGGTGGCAGACATTTGGTAGTTTAGTGCCATCAACGTAGATGTCTAATTTGTTTCTCACTTGGTGCGTCCATGTCGTAAAGAGTGTCGCCGTAAATTTAGTTCCTGAACGTCTTTGGATTCAATGCTAAGGCATCTTTCCTGTTTCTAAACAACTCCTCGTTTTCGTATTTGAATGGCTCTGCATCAATCAAACAGTGATCGCTGCTTTATTGTTTCGTAACCGGGATATTGCTATTCGTATCTCGAAAATTAGCCCTATAACATTTCATTTGGACCCGTAAGTAGTTAGCTACTTGAATCGATAAGAAAGTTGCCGTCCGTAATTTGAGTCAATATTCTCGCTAAAATTATAATTTTGCGACATAACATCTATACACGTCTTTAAAAATAAATCATATTTTTACGATATTAGAACATCTTGTTGCATGCCACCTTAGCTAATTAGCCAACCGACAAATAACCAAAAATATAATGGCAGACATTTGCACGCCTAAAATAACTCACAACAGGACAGATTGTAGTGTAAATCACTTGCCAGCCGAAGGATAAATAAAACAACATAAAAACGTGGCATGCAACATGAAAATGCATGCTAATTGAGCGATACACAAATACTGGCTGGCTGCTGTTAAAGCTTCGGCAATCGTATGATGGTGGGTGCAACAAGCATTTGCCCAACGCTGCGGGAGATGTGTCAAACGCGTCTATAAAGAGGCAGCAATATCTACCAGGGATTTACATTCGTACGATAGTGCTGCTCATCTTGCAAGAATCAGGGGAAAAATGTTGTATAAAAATTGTAAGAAAAGAAAAAAACAACATTAACTGCATAAGGCAGACAGCATGCCAGACAGACAGCTGGGCGTTTTACATGTGGCAATTTATTAAGAAATTAATATGCTGCAAATTTTTGTGCGGCTTTTGGCTTAGGGTGAAATATACATACGAGTACATAAAAAGAAGGCGGAAAAGTGGTTTGCAAAAGTTGGTGCGTCTGCTTGTGACGCCAAATGTGCCAATAAATTAGATTTTTACATAAACATAAAGATGTTGCATGTTGTGCCATGTCGCAGACGGACAGCTGTCGTGTGTTTTCATAATTTTTAATGAGACACAAAGCAAAGAAGTCATAAATGGTTAATTAGAGAAAGAAGGAATGTTACATCTACAAATATACATACATATTTACACACATATTCGCGTGCATTCCAATCTAGTTCGTTATTATCGGTCCCATCGACGACTAGCAGCTGATATCGGATTCTTGGGTTAACGTATGCCTAATTTTTTTAGACTTTTGCGAAAAGTACGAAGATACCATGCCTCATAATTGATAGCAAGAACAAGTTTTGCTCTGATGTAGTCCCGAAGGTTATAGTCAGGCCAGAAAAGTAGCTAAATCAAGCTATTGATACACTTGGTTAGAGACACCCGCTTTATTGCAATTACACTAACGCTCATAGCGCCCATTGGCATTATTGCCTTTAAGGCTGAAATACATAGAACGTAAAGGAAAGCAAAATGTTGAACAATTTTTAACATAAGAAGTGGGCATCTGTCAAAGCGTAGACAAAGTTCTAAGACGTCATTCTACAAAAATCGGGGTTCATTTCGAAACTTTGTTGGGATCATTTCGGAACTTTTCAGGAATTTTTCCGACCATTTCACGATATTTTAGAAATCATTTCGAGATTTTCTCCAGTAAGTTATGAGGATCGTATTTCCTGATCTTAGATTAGGTTAGGTTCAAGTGTCTGCCGCAGAGGCACACTTAGGCCAAGTTTGAAAGGCCCGTTGTGATACCACCAACACTAGGAAAGTCAGTCTCGGGACCCGGCCACATGGAAAATCCCTGAGTTGTTGGGATTCTCCACATAGCAGAATCCCGGGACAGACACTCCTAACCCAACACCCTTACTCCTCCTCGAACCACTTAGACGACTTTATGAAGGCCATCAAGTCCTTTATATCCTGATCTTAAAAAATATTAAAATGTTGGAACTTCGAAATTATTACATACATGTGAAGTGAAATGAATTACATAAATATTTGTCCGGGACGTTCAACCGTGTCTAACTTAGCTATATTCTTTGAATGGCTGCATCGTATTTTTTCAGCCAATATCAGGTTTCCCATGCAATCCTGTTCAAAAAGTTTGCCTGGTTAGGTTTCTACACAGAGTTTTTGAATTCAATCGAATCCATCCTAAAGAAGCAGCGTGGAGTGGTCCCTTCTTTGCACTGCCTCTTTTTCCTGTCACGAAAATTGGGTCTTTTCGGTCTTTACTTTTCTGAATTCAAGGGACATTCAGTTACCGACCATCACTGAATCTGGCTCCGCAATCCTAATACAACATAACGAACACATCTTCGCCAAGTTTTACAGAAATGTTTTCGAACGGTATTAGCTACCAATGGCAATATACGTAAAAGTGGTCTAAAGTTTTTACTATCTTAGCGATTTACCTTACCGAATTATGTCAATTTATGTGATTTTCGAAATTTTCCATATCGAAAGTGGGCGTGGTCGGAAAGCGATTTCGTCCAATTACATCAGGTATGCTCCCTATTATGCTAGTATACATTGTACCAATTTCATCGTTCTACCTAAATCAGTTTAAAAGTTATGACTCGTGAAATTTTCAAATATGCCTCCCTGAAAAGAGGGCGCTGCCACGCCTACTTTTAAAAATTTATCAAAAAAGCATAATAGAATGGCTAGGGGGTTCATCCTACCAAACTATATCATTTTAGCCATTTCCGTTACAAAATTATATCAATTTAGGTGCCTTTCGAAGCTTTCGATATCGAAAGTGCGCGTGGTTGGAGAGCGATTTTTTTTTTTCAATTTCATCAGGTATACTCCCAACGATACGAGTATGCTTTGTGCCAAATTTAATCGTTCTACCCTTATCAGTTTAAAAGTTACCACGCCCACTATAAAAAAATTTATGGAAAAATCATAAGAGAATGACAAGAGGGATATGTCAATTTGTGTGATTTTCGAAATTTTCGATATCGAAAAAGAGGGCGTGGTTATCATCCGATTTCACCCATTTTCAGTAGCAACCTACCTTGGCCAAAAAGTAAGAATCTCAATTTTTATTCAAGTTATCGTGTACACAGACGGACGGACGGACTGAAATACGGACGGACATGCCTTAATTAACTCCTCTTTTCAACCTTAGAACTTTCATATATGGAACTCTATATCTATCTCGATTATTTTGTGCCGTTACGTATTACCGTTATGTGAACAAAATTAATATACCCTTGTACTAGTACTAGTACGCTGGGTATAAAAATTAGGGAATGATTCCGATACTTCAGACGAGAAGGATCGAACCTTCGTTCTAGCACACCATAGCACTCCTGTGGAGAATAATCCAACCTAACATCTAGAACCAGCCTACTATGAATCAGAAGTACAGTATCGAATTGGGCTGACCATAGCTGAAACTATCAAAACAATTGAAAATCAAAGACAGACAACATTTTTGTATTCGAAACTCCATCGTAAATCCACCACATCGCAAACCAAACGCCTGTTTTGTGCTTGTTAAGTATTTGCGAAACAATTAACTAAAACTTTGTTTACAACATTCAAATAAAACTTCTAAACTTGAACAACAAATTAAGCATAGAAATTTAATTAATTTAATACAAACTGATTTGAAATTAAGTTGCGTCGAGCTTTTATATAATGCCACAAATACTGGAAAAAGCAAGGTTAGAGGTAGGGGCCGAATGCTTTTAACTAACTACTGTGGATAGGGTGGAAAGCATGCAATTAAATGCATTTATGGGTGAATTGCCCTGTGGATTTCCTGTCTTTACTAAAGTATACCCTGCAAAAAATGGTCTAACTAATCTCTTAAGAGAGTGGCTTGCAGCAAATCCATAATGCTTTATTGGTCGTAACTACATAATTGCGGGATGGTGAAGAGTAAAGCTGTGTCGCATACTTTTAGGAGCTGATCCAGAACTCAGTTCAGGCCATATCCAGAGAGAAGAGTCGGCATTTGCTCTTTTCCGACTAAATAATCTCGCCTTCATCCTAGACTAATCACATTTTAGAAGGGATATGTAAATATGCAGATCAGGGTTGGGCATTTTTGCACTGCCACTAATTTTATAATGGTAATTTCTTCAGTTATAGTTAAAATCAAAAATCACTATCACTAAATTTTTTGGTAAAAAAGGGGGTTGACTTTATAATAATACCCTACCATTGCGAGTTTTCCAACGAAATTTGGCATAAACATTCAGAAAGACTTCCTTTAACGCAATTTAACAAAATTTTACCAAAAACCGGGTCCGTAAATAATAATAAATAAAATTAAAAATCACTATCACCAAATTTTTAGTGAAAGTGGTTTTTGATTTTAACTATCACTGAAAAAATTATCACTAAAAAATTAGTGTTATTGCAAAAATGCCCAACCCTGATGCAGATACATACACATTTGCCGTATTCTTTTGCCACCGAGTTGCAAAACTAAAATAACTACGCTCTATAATCATACTCTATGACCCTGCTTGAAATAATTTAGGTTCTCTATACGCGGATCTGCTTTGACGGGTATTAGAGATACATATGTATTGTTAGACCGTTTTATATTGATCCTTTGAAACTCGACGGCAGATGATTTCACCTTTTATTGAATATATGTATGTAGTTACATATAAACAATTACATATTTGTGCAAATACAAATAGTTGTCCAAATAATGTAAGACAGTGGTTTTCAATGCACAATCTCAACTCAACAGCCACACACGAACATCGGTGGTCTACGGACCAGCACGTTCATCAAGCTTAGGTACACCCACATGCATGGGCGTTTGTTTAAATACAAATGCATGAGCATTTAAGCAAATAACATTTGAAAATTTCAACAGTTGCAAATGAGTAAATTTCAATTGAATTTACTGAATTATTTAAGTAGTTCGCCAATGCCAATGTTGTCACCTCCATCAAATGCAGATATGTACATATGTAAATATGTAACCACCAAAAATCTTTATCTTATTTTACGCTTATTGCATTTCACCCAAGGGATTATGATATGAGCCGTTTAAAGCACATGTGGCACAAGTCCAGTTTTAGTTTTTTTTAGTTATGCATGGCGCTATGTAGGGTTCCAAAAATGGTTGAAATCTCTAAACCTCTAGGGGTAACTCTCTCTCTCTTAATTTTTATTTCAGCTCAAAAATCCAAGATATATATATACATACATATTGATGCTTAAGTTAAACCTATAAGAGTTTTTGACTGTATGACAATTTTTTTTAAATTGGTCCTCTATAGGTACCTCCCTGGCACGAGTTTTTAATTCAGCTAAAAAGCAAGATATTTTAACGTTCCATTAAATTATCCCCATAAAAGCTATTGACTGTACCAAAAATTTTCGAACTTTCATATATGGAACTTTATATCTATCTCGATTATTTTGTGCCGTTACGTAGTACCGTTGTGTGAACAAAATTAATATACCCTTGTACTAGTACTAGTACACTGGGTATAAAAATATACATTTCTCATATACGTTCAAACATATTTTTGCTAAATATATACTTTCTCTGCGAATGTGTACTTTTACTGTCTTCAAACGAGGCAGCCACAAATAAAACAAAAATTCGGCGGATCTCTGAACTGAACAAATAAATTTGCATGTGTTTTGGCGAGCTTAATTCAAATCCGTGATCAGAATTAGCCTAACAGGTCGCAGTCACAATATAATATTGGACTTTCTTTCAAGGTTAGGGCCCAACCTCGGGCTCGTTGTTGAATTCTGATATCGAATTCGGATTCAGCAGCCAGTATTTAGCTGTATTATAGTCTCAGAAAAATTCAGTCTTGGCAGCTTTTGTAACTAGCGACGATAGACCTCTAGTCTTTAATTTAAAAATCTGAAAAAAATTACAGTAATTTTTTTTGTTTCACCTTTCTTAAAAAGAAAATCAATTTAAATTTTGGAAAAAAACGAAATTTTTTTATTCGGCCCAGTTTAATGTACGTGTCTTTTTTTTTTGTTGCAACATTTGCAAACATTTATAACTATGCTTTATAGCAGCTAACGCTTTCAGTATTCAAAAGGGCAAGGCGTCGGATACTATTTACGACTACACTTACATAACTTACATATGTACGTAAGCGTGTTGATTCATGTGTCGGCATTTAGGTAAGTTTACAGCTTGGGCTCTTTAGCAAATATTGGCACGTATGCAAAGTTGATACGATTTCAATGAACAAACAATTGCTACTTCCACCGTCATCGATAACGTCAATCGACCATTCAACCGTTAGTTCAAACTGTCTGGTTGTTGCATTCCATCAGTGGGCAGGCAAATACCTGTAGCTACATACATATGTATGTACATATAATGTATGCATTTGTATACGCCCGACAAATGTAAATAGTTATTACAAAGTCAAGTAGAACGCACTTTAAATGAAGGATAATGCATGATCTGAAAGTGTTTTAAGGATTTAAATTAAAAATCACTTAACACTGAGCAGTTGATTTTGTGTGTTTAAACAAAAAACAAAACATGCAATAAAAAATGTATTCAGGACCATTTTCACATTTTGTTAAGGAAAATTTTTCAAACAAGCCTCAGAAATTTGACTTATTGTTAGTACCAATCGAGCGATCGTCGTGGAAAGAATAAAAATGGAGCCCAGAAGGCGCGAAGAATGAGTAAGAGTCTGAAAAAAGTTGATAAGCAAATTGGTCAAAAAAATTAGAAGACCAAGCAACCCTCCAACTTCATTCCTAAATAGCTAGCAAGATTTGTATGTGCGTAACTAATAAGTTCTCAAAGCGTGCTAAGCCAAACATTAGCTTATACCTACAATGCTTTGTGCGATCGATACAATGTTGAGGCGCTGCAAATCCAGCTTTCCAGCCGCTCTCCCTCTCTCTGTAGCAGCATACATTTTACCTGGCACATAAAGTGCGGCAAATAGTAAATAACCAACTGCAGAGATACATACATTGCATTGCGGCATGCTCGTGAATTAGAGAAACGGGGCAGGCGGTAACAGGACGGAAGCGATATACCAGACGCCCACCTGTGGTTTAAGCGACCAATAATTTGGCATCAAAATGTGTTGGACCAACATTAGCAAACATTTTAGTATTTGGCATTTATACAATTATACGTGCAACATTGACACTTGGCCAAATGCATTTGCAAATGTGACTGCACTATCGGACGTCTTCTCTGGCTTACATACAAACTGACCCGAAACAGATTTTGCCTAACTGCTAGGGGTTGTATTGCAAGCGCTTAAACGCATTACCGAAATTTGTAAACCACATTTGGTTAGGTACTAGGTTCTATGTATCAAAACCTCATCCCCAGCCCTGCACAGTGGTCCCGATTCCCTTTTTTTGGCATAAATTCAACCAATGCAGCTACGCAATTGAAAGTTGACAAATCCTATAGCAATAGCATATGGAAGAAAAATGGCAAATATCTGATGAATCAGACCACGCCTACCGTGACTGCCAGTAGGGTGTCCTTTCCAGGTATGAAAAAAAATTTCCTTTTGAGATACGATATCGCAAAAGATGTAAACATTTGCTTAATTGAATACAGGTTAAGGTAAATTTCAAATAAATAAACGAATTTAAATTTCTAAAAACTAAATTAGACACTAATAGGGTGTGTCGAAATACTTTTTTGAGGGTTTTCTTTACGCAAGACCCCTTAAAACTTGCGTGTTTCATAGCAGATTACGAAATTGTATAATGAGTAACGTCCGCAAAGCAACTTCTTACTGAAAAATCAATAAATTCGTTCAAACAACAAACAACTTACCTTAAGTAACAAGTAAATGTACGTCACTTAGGTAGGTAGGTAGGTAGAAGTGGCTGCCGCAAAGGCACACCTAGGCCAGTAATAAAAGGCCCGTTGTGATACCACCAAACACTAGGAAAGTCAGTCCCGGGGCCCGGCCATATGGAAAATCCCAGTGCTGTTGGGACTCTCCATATAGCCGAAACCCGGGACTGACACTCCTAACCGACACCGCTACCCCTCCTCGAACCATTTTGATAACTTGATGAAGGCCATCAAGTCCTTTATATCTAGCTCCGCGACCTGGCTTAAGCTAACCAGGAAGGGAACTCCCAGAGAGCGCCTTCTCGCTCCGCTTAAGGCCGGGCAGTTGCAGATGAGATGCTCCACCGTTTCCTCTTCCTCATCATCTTTGCAACTCCTGCAGCATCGTCGGTAGGGAACGCCTAGCCTTGCTGCGTGCCTACCAATAAGGCAGTGCCCGGTTAAAACACCTATTAATATGGAGATTTCCTTCCTTTTTAGGGCGTATATGTGTCTAGATCTTTTAAGATCGCATTTTGGCCAGGTTTGCTTGGATATCCGGCACCCTGGGGCTTGTAGCCATCTTTCGTTGGCTTCGCGGAGTGTATGCTCCTTCAGCATTAGCTTGCACGTGGCATACGGCATACCTATGCGCTCTTTATCTTGAAGAATCTGCTTGGTCGTGCCCTGCCTGGCAAGTTCGTCTGCCCTACAGTTTCCCTCAATGTCCCTGTGTCCCGGGACCCATGTGAGGTTCACGCGGTTCTGTTGGGCCATCTCTTGAAGAGATCGACGACAGCTGAGCGTCAGTTCAGAGTTGAACGAGTAAGAGCCAAGGGATTTGATGGCCGCTTGGCTGTCGCTGAAAATACAGATATCCTGTCCGATGGTGCGTTTACCTATCCAAGTCACGGCGTCCATGATTGCAGAAACTTCAGCCTGGAAGACGCTGCAGTGATCAGGTAGTCTAAAGGAGAGTTCTAGGTCCAAATCCCTTGAGTAAACCCCTCCTCCGACTCTGCCGTCTAACTTCGAGCCGTCGGTGTATATAAAAGTGCCGCCATTAGTAGCGGGACACCGATCTATGTTCTCCCAGTCTTCCCTGCTGGGAATGTTTATTCTAAAACAACAATCTCCGACTGTTGTGGTCGCACACCGATCTGTGCTCAGAGGGAGAAAGCTGTAAGATCTTAGAATACAGGAGTGTCCAATAGTGCTTGCGCCCCAGACGGACGTTTCCCTTAGACGCAGAGCCGATGCCGCTGCTGCCCGGTACCCTTCCAGATCGAGTGGCAAAAAGCCAAGAATGGCCTGGAGAGCTTCATTGGGCGTTGTTCTTAACGCCCCGCTTATACAGATCATGCTCGATCTGTGGACTTTTCCTAACAGATTTAGGTTTGTTGCCTTTCCTAGCGCAGGCCACCATACCACGACTCCATACAGCAAAATTGGCTGGATTATCGCAGTGTAGATCCATCTGCAAATTTTGGGGCTGAGCCCCCATTTTTTGCCAATGGCTCTTTTACACGTGTAAAGTGCAATGCACGCTTTCCTCTGGCGCTGGATGACATTCTCCTTCCAGTTAAGCTTTCTATCTAGAACTGTGCCTAGGAATTTGGCTTTATCAGCTAAGTTCAGGCGCACGCCATCTAGTTCTGGTAGGTTCAGCGGTGGTATCTTGTACCGCCTGGTATAAAGGACAAGCTCCACCTTTCCCGGGTTGATGCTAAGTCCGCAGCGAGAGGACCATGAAGAAACTTCTCGCAGTGCTACTTGCATCAAGTCACACAGGGTTTGTGGGAATTTGCCCCTATATGCAATAGCTAAATCGTCTGCATATGCCACTATCTTCCCGCCCCCCCACCTTGTGTCTCGTAGCAGCGAGTTTACGGTGAGGTTCCATAGGAGCGGGGAGAGAACACCACCCTGAGGCGTTCCTCTTGTGACATAGCGTGAAAGATCAACTGTTCCCAGTGAAGAAACTATTTTCCTTCCCTTTAGTAGTTGATCAATTAGTCCAATAAGAGACCTATTTATGCCCAGGTTTGTTAAAGCAGTGTTAATAGCCTCCGGCCTTATATTGTTGAAAGCCCCTTCGATGTCCAGAAAGGCCACGAGACAGTACTCCTTTTCGTGCAATGATTTTTCAACAATAGAGACTAGGCTGTGGAGCGCAGTTTCCGTTGATTTACCTTTGGTGTATGCATGTTGATAGCTAGAAATAAGGTTGCTATCAATAGTAGAGGAGAGATAATCGCTAATTATCCTCTCGAAGGTTTTAAGTGCAAAAGACGAGAGACTGATCGGTCTGTAGTCTTTAGGCTCATAGTGTGAGGCCTTCCCAGCCTTTGGAATAAAGACTACCGTGGCGCTTCTCCAGGAGCACGGAATGTAATTAAGAGCCAGGCAGGCTGAATAGAGAACTACCAGCCATTTAGCTGATATTTCCAGCGTGTTTATAAGTTGTGCGGGGAAAATCCCGTCTGGCCCGGCTGCCTTGAACGGCTCAAAGCTTTTGATTGCCCACCTTACCCTTTCCTCCGTAATGGGTATGTTTACCGCCAGGTTTGTTGCAGATGCTACAGGTGCATCATACAAGTTCCCCGGAAAGTGTGTGTTCAGGAGCAGCTCCAGGGTTTCCCCTTCCGTGCTGGTCCAAGATCCGTCAGGCTTCCGTAAATAGCTAATGGCTGTTTGAGTTTTTGATAGCACTCGTCTAAGTCTCGCTGTATCATCGACTTTTTCGACCCCGGTGCAGAAATTTCTCCACGAAGTTCTCTTCGCTTGCCTTAGAGCCTTTTTATAGGCCCTCAGTTTAGCTTTATATTCGAGCCATTCAGGCTCCGTACCGATGCTCTTGGCCTTGTTAAATTGCTTCCTGCATGATATACGGAACGAATCCAGGTCGTAAGACCACCAGTGGGGTCTATGTTTGCCGCGTGGTTTTGGTACTGGACAAGCCTGCTCTAGGGCATTTGAGAGCGCCGTTGTAAAGGTCGTTACCAGATCATCCAGTTCTCCCACTGATGAGGGGGCTTGTGGAGGTAATACTGGTAGGTCCCTAGCTAATATTTGGTTATGTAGCTGCCAGTTAGTGTTGCGTGGATTTCGTTTCATGACTGGCTGCTCAACAATAAAGTCTAACACAATTTCTATGTACCGATGGTCAGAAAATGAATGCTCATCAAGAACACGCCATTTTCTGACCCACTCATAAGCACCTTCGCTACAAACAGTGAGGTCTATAACCTCCCTACGAGCTTTAGTTATAAAAGTAGGCTCGTTACCCACGTTACAAACCACCAAGTTAGTTGTTAGTAGGTAGTCAAACAGAGACTCGCCCCTAGCGTTAATATCGGAGCTTCCCCACTGGACGTGATGAGCATTAGCGTCAGCTCCAATAATAAGATGGCCCGTACAGAAATTATCCACCAGATCTTTCACCTCCTTTTGTGGAGGAGGTTCTTCGGCGTCATAGGGCATATAGACCGACGCCATCGTTAGGCTGGTGCTGCCGACTGTTAAGCTGGCAGCTGTAACGTCACCATTTGAGTAGTTGGGTAATAGAAAGGTGTTTAGCTCAGACTTTACCAAAATACATGTTCTGACCTTGCCCTCATCATTGGCTTGGATGAGCTTGTACCCCTTAGTCCCCAATCCACAGATCCTAGAGCTATTGACCCAGGGCTCTTGGATAAGGACCACGTCTACGTCGCCTTTAGAAAGACGACTGCTTAAAACAGCCGAGGCTGCTTTAGATTTGTGCAGATTTATCTGAAGCACCACCAACATGAGAGAGCTCAGACATCCCTGCCGCCAGCGTGTCGTCGAGGTCTGGCCTGTTCCGGGGGCTGTCTCTCAACGAGGAGTTGTTCAGAGCACCTGCACGATTTGGCGTGGCGGGAACCCTGCTGTCTGAAGCAGCATCAACGTTAGTGTGCTCAGGTTTAGCCACGATCGTGACGTCGAGGCCTTCTTCGTCAAGCAGGCTTTCTTCTATCGCCGAGTTGTTCGCAGCACCATCGCAATTTGACGTGGCGGATAACATACTTTCCGCGTCGGACTCCTCTGCTTTCCCCTCCGATGCCTCGATCTCCGAGTCCTCCGGAGCGTCCGGAATAGCAGCGCGCTGTGCATCGCCACGGTATACGTGGATCACGATCTGACCCAAGCCGTAATGCACTCGTCCGTTGCACCGTTTAAGGGGCTCGAGCGCCTCCTTATTCAGAGTGATAACCACCTGTCTATTGGGCCCAACCACATCATCGACCAGATTGACGCCCCAATCCTGCGTCGGGAGAGACGGATTCCAGACCTGCAGCATCTCAAGAATATTCTCGGGTTCTGCAGGGACGGCAGGAATCCATGCCCTTGCCCTTGGCCGAGCAGGAATGTCCTTCCAGTCGACGACATCTAGTCTTGCCCCTGGATAGACTTCACCCAGTCTTGCAACTGCTGCCTTATACAGTGCGACAGTTCTTGCATCCTCGCACGCGAATATTTTGATCTGACCTTGGTGCCAGCCCGCGTCAGTACCTCGCGGCGGACTACCCGGAGACTCACGCATTAAGTGGAGGAGGGCCCTGCCCATTTCATTCCGGACATACAGCCACTGGTCTTTGGGGATGGACCAACGGTCGTTACCTCGGTCAATGAAACCTATAAGGATTCTGTCCTTGGTTACTTCAGCAAAGCTGAGTTTTCCCACTACGGGGTTGACCTGATGCCGCTTCGGATGGGGGTCTACCTCTCCGTCCGATCTCTGGCGTTTGAAGGGATTACCGTTCACCCTCTTAGGCACATAGGGCCTCTGGAAATTTGGTATCAGAGCTTTCGCTTCCTCCACCATCTTCCTTTCTTCCGGCGACAGCTTCTCCTGCGATGCTCCCTCATATCTTTTAAGGATCCTTGCGGCCTTTCTTTTATCCCAGTACGCAAAGCGTCGGGGAGATGCCTCTTTGGGGGGATTCAGACTCGTAGTTGCCATCGCGGTCTCTCCCTTTACGGCGTCGTCCTTCTCTTTCGAAACTCTGAAGCCAGGTCGTGAGACCATTGCCCCAGATGTGAAGAGATTGGGTTTCGTACCAGCGCTTGATGGAAGCTTAGCTTCCGCCGTTTTCTGCTTGACTGCGTAGGCAGCCGCACTGTTGCTTGCTCCCATCAAGTCACTCTTACTTGATAGCAGTTTGGGGGATGACTGACCCGTAGTTTCCATCGTTGTCGGCCTCCCAGTTAACTTTGAGGCGGAGTTTGTCCTCCGGCGTTGTGTTTTCGCTTGCTCCAGCATAGTTCTTCTCTGCTGCGGAGTAAACGAAGTCGTTAATTGCTTTGTATTTTGTGTGTTCTTCATCTTGTTCGTACGACCCCTCGCCGGACAAGGCCAGCTTAGGGTCAAGGGTAGTGTAAGGGGAAGTGTGTCGTCCGCCGCGGCAGAGCCCCATACCGCGGTAAGACCATAGTTACTCCCTGAGGCGGCCCGGTATCAGTGAGGCTCCGTTCGACTACAGCCACGATTTGCCTCCCGGCTGCAAACGTCCAATGGGCACGGTATCGCATAACACCCTGGATTGGGAGGGAAAAGTTTTGCACATTTATATAGCGAGCCGCTTGCTTCAAGACAGACGCCCGCTTACAGCCGCACCTCTTGGTGTACAGACGCTGCGAAAAAGACCCCGGTGAGCCCTTAAACCAAGTATGTCAGAGTGGCCCCCCCGGGGCTCCCTCTCTTTCTGCCGCGAGCCTAGGTAGCTCAACGTTGCCCAGAGTGCACGAACGAGGACGCAAGAGTCGGGATTGAGCGCGGTCACTCAGCAACCACACCCCATTACACTCCTGTACGTCACTTACCATGACATGAAAACATCTCAAAAGCGTTGTATTATTTAAGTCCTGATAAAAAATTATTTTATAATTCAGAGCGCAATATTGTTTTTCTCGGGTATATAAAGCAATTTTTACTTTTATTTAGAAGTTTCGTGTTGTTTTAGTTAAACCATTTTCAAACAAAAAGGCTAAAGCTTCATTAGGAGTTATGGGAATGGGCTCTTGATACTCAAGCTTCTTTCTAACCTCACTAAATTTGTTAGGTGTAGTCAATGTCTCCTTTAAAACAAGTGCCACATCGTTACGTTTGGACTTTCTACCTCCCATAGCAGCTGAGTGGGTAAGCAGATCGGTATTATGATCTTGTTCTGCCAAAAGGAAGTAGGACGCCCCTACCTTACTAGGCTTCACACAATCTTTTCTCCAATTTTAATCACCATATGCCGATAATACCACTTTTGATGTTTTCTTTTGAATCCTTCAATGTCGCCCTTGAATTTTTTAAAAAATCTCTTAATATAAGTGTGAAAGTTTGTAATTTGTTTGTTAATTTCTAGAATTTTTCGGTTTGTGAGACTTGCTTTTATTTTTTCAAACACCCACGTTCGGAATTGCTGAGATAGAAGTTCACTGGAAAAAGATCGAATTTTTTAAAAACGGCTACTTTTGTGAATCGTTGTGTAGTTATATAACTTTTTGTCTACGAAACACAAAAGTTATAAAAATTTTTTAACATAAAATACCTTTCGCAAAGCACTTCAAAGCTACCCTAATACACGTAGAAACATGGGAAAACTTGTTAAGAGTAAATTCTACTTACTTTTTCCTGTGTTATCCATAAAATTGTGCACTTGTTTTTAATCAAGCTTAAGTTTTCCACTCTTGAATAGTTCACAGCAAAAAAAATACGCAAAACTTAATATTATTGTGGAGAAACACCTGACTTTGATGGCTTGTCAGAAACTAATGGTTGCCAGATGTAAAGAATAAAACTGGTTTTAAGGTGCAGTAATATATGTACTATTGGAAAATGCATGCCTTTTTTGAACACTCAAAAATTTAAAAATTGAGTTTATGCCACAAATTTTGGATTTGGGACCAATGTGCCCTGTAAGAATTTGCCAATGTTGACAGCATTCAATGGCTTGAGGCATATCCTCCTCCTCGACAAATAAGGAAACTCTTCCAGAAGAACTGCGAGGATATCCAGTATCATTATCAGCTTTATCCTGATTGGCATCGTGGGGATTCTTAAAGCATCCCTTCAGCGAACAAGGTCTTTGGTTGAATTCTAGAAAAATACTAGTTAGTATGGTTTTAAAATGCACTATAAGCAGAAAAATCTGACAGGCATGATATAGGTAATTTCAAGATAACTGTGATTCGCGGAATTCGATAGTGTTGATCGTTTCGCAAAGTTAGTTAAATAGTAATATTTTTTCTTTTAAAAACCCAACGAAAAATAAATTTGTTTACACAGTAAAAGTAAAAGTCTAACTTTAATAAAGGTATTAAATTAATACCATATTGGGTCTAATTAAGAAAGAGAGGAATTCAGTCGAAGATTCTCTCAGGCAAAAAAAAAAATGTTCACAGTTTTAATATATTGCCTTCACCGAGAGTCGAACTCACAATTTATTGAATGCTGAACGGAGATGTCTACTATCAAGCAATACTTATGCTTGCCAGCGTCAAATTGCAGCTTTTTTCTAAATTATAGCGACGAACCGCGTGCTCTGAAGAGCAAACCACCGGACTTAATTTAATGCTAAAAAGTAATTAATTTAATACTTTTCCGGCTTTGTTTTTAAACAAATAGTACCTAAAACATTATAATGAGAGAGAGCGCTATAGAGAGAGCGCTTTAGTATTATTTTGGCTATAGCTAACTTTTTCAAGGGCCGTTTTCTCATCTTGTTGCAAAAGGATGGAGTAATTAACACAGGGTTCCCACCAGGAGGGTTTTTATACTTTTCTATAATTTTACTTTAACCCCTTGTCACAAAAATTTCCGACTAAGCTTTGCTCAAATTTATTTACTGAGACCTGAGACCAAGTTGTAGACCTAAAGATTCTCTACAATTTTGGTATTTTTATTAAAAACTAGCTGACCCGGCAGAAGTTGTCCTGCCACAAATTTATTTCTCTGCATGTTTCTCTAACGCCTATATCTATTTTAATCCATATCCCTATCTCCTTCGTATAAGAGGAACCACGCCCCCTTTGTCGTTATCCCCAATTTTTATGAAGGTGATAGGGCTCGATCTCTTACAACCCTTCACCAAATTTCAATGGTCTAACATAAATAACTCCAGAGGTGGGAGGTGCTACGCCCCAATTTTTGTGAAGGTGATAGGGCTCGATCTCTTACAACCCTTCACCAAATTTCAATGGTCTAACCCGAATACTTCCAGAGATACGGACAATGAAAAATTCCATTTGTTTGGGTGGAACCACGCCCACTTTTTCGTTATCCCCAGTTTTTTGGAGGTGGTAGGGCTCTATCTCATACAGCCTTTTACCAAATTTCAGTGGTCTAACATAAATAATGGCCTTTATAAAGTCATCTCAGTGGTTCGAGGAGGAGTAACGGTGTCGGTTTAGGAGTTTCAGTCCCGGAAAATGTGGAAAATCCCAACAACTCACGGATTTTCCATATGGCTGGGTCCAGGGACTGACTTTCCTTGTGTTGGTGGTATCACAACGGACCTTTCAAAACTGACCTAAGTGTGCCTCTGCGGCAGCCACCTGAACCTACCTAACATAAATAATTCTAGATATACGGACGACGAAAAATTCCATTTGTATGGGAGGTGCCACGCCCCAATTTTTATGAAGGTGATAGGGCTCGATCTCTTACAACCCTTCACCAAATTTCAATGGTCTAACCCGAATACTTCCAGAGATACGGACAATGAAAAATTCCATTTGTATGGGAGGTGCCACACCCCTATATATCTAATCTTGGCTTGCGTCATAATGACGCTTAACCGCCTAAGCGATTTTATCCGTTTCGTATCAAAGCACGCCAGTCATTCCTTTTTAGCGATAACTCACGCCAATTGGAAACCCCAAGGGAGTTCAAGTCATCCTACACCTGTTATTTCCATCTCAGTCGAGATCTCCCCCTCCTCTGCTGCCGAATTCGGGTGTCGATAGGAAAACTTTCTGTGCTGGTGCTTCTTTGTCCATTCGCATAACATGATCCAGCCAGCGGAGCCTTTGGGCTTTAATCCGCTGAACTATGGTCCGGTCTGCGTAAAGCTCGTACAGCTCATCGTTAAATTTCCTTCCGTTGGCATCACGGGAAGGACCATAAATCTTCCGGAGAACGTTTCTCATAAATACTCCAAGTGCCATCTCATCTTCTCTTGACACTGTCCATTATTCCGAGCCGTATATCAGGACTGGTATGATGAGAGACTTATAGAGCCTGATCAATATTTGTCGAGGGAGGACTTTACTTCTCAATTGCCTACTTAGTCCAAAGTAACACTTGTTGGCAAGAGTGATTCTCCGTTGGATTTCTAGACTGATATTATTTTCGGTGTTAATGCTGGTTCCTCACCGTTTCAAATTTGTAGCTATTTTTTTGTCTCATCCTCGTTGACCGAAAGACGCACTTTTTTCGCTTCCTTATCCAGTCCAGAGAAGGCAGCGTTTACGGCGCGGTTGTTAAGGCCTACGCCAGCAATTGCACGCTCTTGTAAAGGATTTACCGACCCTTGCGCAATAGTACTTGTGCTCGCGGCAGAAGGAGAGGGAGCCCCGGTGGGGCCACTCTGAAATATTCGGTTTAAGGGTTCATCGAGGTCTTGATTCACAGCGTCTGTTGACCATATGGTGCGGCTGCAAGCGGGTGTCTGTCTTGTAGCAAGCGACTCGCTTTATAAATGTGTGAATATTTTGATTCAAAACTCCGGAGACGGCTTGGGCGCTGGATTTGGGACCCGCAACGTAAAAAATTTACTCCAATGAAAAGCTTTTCAATGTAAAGTTCAATATTTTTGACGGATTCTAACCCCAAAAACGCACGCCCCTCCATATCGGTGGACCACCTGCCGACTTATTGCACATTATTTTTTAGTGAATGGGTAAAGTTTATTTAATGCTAGATATCGGTTAACAACCAAATGAAACTGTTTGGCTTCATCCGAGTTAAGATACCGTAATTGTTCTTCTTTTATTGTAATTAAAACAAAGAAACTTCACATATTAACATAACTGTGTGGGATTAGTGAAAGCATAAAATTTTATGCAGCAACTAACGGTAGCAAAGAAAATTATTGCCGGCTGCCATGTAACGCAACCATAAAAGAAATGCATTTATGCAACTGCAATAATTGGCAACAAACAAAACCGACTATAAAGGAAAGCCAGAAAGAAATGCATCCAAGAAATAACAAACTAAATGCTGGCCTAATGCGAGAGTGCACTTGCACTCATACAAAGCCATATGTAGATATATTTATGGGTGCCGACTGAGGGTAGATATGTCGCCTTGTTTCGCTTGTTTGTTTGCACAATAAACCCCACGCAAACGCGCAGCTTATTATTATTTTTGTTTTATTCAGTTTTTTTTTTTTTTTTGTTTGGCTGCCTCACCCGGCCTTTTGTGGTATGCTGCGTGGTAAGCACGAAATGCGCTTGAATTGAAACTAACTAATTGGAAGCGCACAATAAACGAGTGGAACGTGGAAATGTCTTAATTAGCGTTTGTCGCAAAATGTAACCAAATACATACGTACAATCGCCACAACTCAATACCTTAAGTGGCAAAGCCGGTAACCAACAGTAATACAATTGTTATCACTCTTCTGTATGCAGTAACATACAAACTAACATGCAACATGTGTAACTCTGCAACAACCCACTCATGCACTAACCTTCAAAGTTAAGCGGAATGCCATCTACGTATGTGGTGCTCATTGTGCCATTGTTGTTGTTGTTGTTGTTGTCAGTTGACATTTGTCGCACCGAAAACGGAAGCACCTCAAAGACAGCGCAACAAACCAAACGACAACGAATTTGCCACACACAAAACACGCATGCTGCATGTTGCATGTCGCCAAGCAATAGCGGTTTGTGCCTATTTTTCTATGCCATGGCCAAGGCAACGGAGCTTCTAAGTGTATGAAGACATCAAATGTGGCAGCCGCATTGCATTTAAGGCTCGTAACGCCTATAAACTTCATTATGCAAAACGAAAGTTAGCTAGCAAACAATTGTAAAATGGACTTTGTGCTGCAGATGGGCAATGGCGTATTTAATCCCGGATACTTTTTCACGTCAAGGAATGTCGTGATAAACTCATTGGAGTACCGAAATTTTTACTGCGAAAGGTCAAACATTTTAACTTACTAAAGTATAAACCCCTTGGCAGAACCGAAGACAGCGCTCTCCTTACTTGTGTGAAGCAATCGTTAGAGTAACAAGTAAGGAAGTCTAAGTTCGGGTAAACCGAACATTAAATACCCAGCGGCAGTTTTGATATGTTTTTCGAAACTTTCCATTTCGGAAGTGGGCGTGGTTGGGAAGCGATTTCGTTCAATTACATCAGGTATTCTTCCTATTATGCTAGTATACCTCGTAACAATTTCATCGTTCTACCGTAATCAGTTTAAAAGTTATGACCCGTAAAATTTTCAAATATGCCTCCCTGCAAAGTGGCGCCTACCTTCAAAAATTTATAAAAAAACATAATAGAATGACTAGGGGCCTCATCCTACCAAACTATATCATGTTAGCCGTTTCCGTTACCGAATTATGTCAATTTACGTGATTTTCGAAGTTTTCGATATCGAAAGTGGGCGTGGTTGGAGGGCGATTATCCAATTACATCAGGTATACTCCAAACGATAATAGTATGGTTTGTGCCAAATTTCATAGTTCTATCGTAATCAGTTTAAAAGTTACGAGCAGTCGAATTTTCAAAAATGCCTTCTTAAAAATGGGCGGTGCCACGCCTACTTTAAACAATTTATGGAAAACTCATAAGAGAATGTATCACCTATAAAATTATATCATTTGAGCCATTTCCGTTAACGAATTAGGACAATTTATGTATTTTTTTTTAGAAATTTTCGATATCGAAAAAGGGAGCGTGGTTATCATCCGATTTCGCTCATTTTCAATAGCAACTTACCTGGCCAGAAAGTAACCTGTATCAAAATTTCATGCAAATATCTCATTTTTTACTCAAGTTATCGTGTACACGGACAGACGGACGGACATGCCTTAATGAACTTTTTTTTAACCTAAGAACTTTCATATATGGAACTCTATATCTATCTCGATTATTTTGTGCCGTTATGTAGTACCGTTATGTGTACAAAATTATAATACCCTCGTACTAGTACTAGTACGCTGGGTATAAAATTATACATATTCGTTACATTCATAAATTTTGCAAAACAGTAAAAGTGTCAATAAGAAAAACAGAATAAACATCGTTGTTGTAGTGCCAAATACTTGCATAGGTTCCTGGTTACGAGCAAAACAAAAGAAAATATAGACAACAAACTTCCGCAAATCCGGGCGTCTGAAAGTCCAAAAATTGCAGTTAATATTAAAATAGTAAACACAGCTGCCACCTTGTAGCTCCAAGTTTTAGGTATGTAGAAAGAACAATATTTTCAGTTTCACATTAAAGCACTGTTCTTGACAATGTGCAAAATGTGCTAGTGTATATCGTAGCAAAAAGAAAACCGTGACATAAAAGCATGTGCAATGACTTATGCAATGCCGGAAAAGTACAAGATTTGGTAAAAGAAAGCGACCTTCCAGTAAGCTTGAAGTGGCAAAAATGCGACAATGTTGCTGTGAGAGAGCTTGAGAGCTTGGAGCAACACAAAAGTGGCAATCGTATGTACTTAACACGAATTGATTTTAAACTCTTCTACATACAATAGATAAAAGCAATATCGTCGCAGTAGCCAACATAGTTTTTTTTGTGGTGGTTCGAGATTATAGCAATTCGATAACGGTGTGACTCAACCCCTTGCTTTACTAGCCATATTTCTGCTATTTTGTTGTTCATGAAAAATGCAGAGTATATTTAATAACCCAACAAAGTAATGGTCACCAATGTCGGTACGGGCCAGTTCTTAAACAGACAAATAAAGAGCTTGGTCGATTTTTTTTCATGGATCTCCATAGGATTTGGCCTTTGGTACCTCCTTTGGACCTATAAAAAAAAAAACGTTTATACAAATTTCAACTTCAGCTCATAAAAGTAAGATACCTTCATGAAACTTGGCGTATAAGTTTGTTTGTACAAAAAATATTTTAAATAATCTTTTCCCAAGGAGACCCCCTGGGGACCTAAGCAAAAAAAAATACTACATATTTAAATTTGAACTAACAGAATAACATATCTTCACGAGCCTTGTCAAATAAATTACTCTTCCGAAATGTCTCCACAATACAAAAGCTGGGCGTGATTGGAAAAAACAACCGCGACCACTTCTCATACACCTTTTCTTGAACACAAATTAAGTATAGAGTACCTGGGTGACCGAGCTTGCTCGGTGCTATTGATTTAGCTCTAATTTTACTTAACCAAAATGATCCGAAAATTACCCTAAAATAATCCCAAAATAATCCTAAAATATTCTCAAAATGATCCGAAATTGAAATTATCCCAAAATGATTCCAAAACAAGTAAGGAAAGCTGTCTTCGGCTGTGCCGAAGGCTAAATACCTTTCATGAATAGCGTCACGATTTTCACTGTTTGATCCCCAGTACAGCCTGTGTGAATTTAACTTTAGCTCATACCGAAATTATCGGAGCTATCGATTATATGGGGACGATGTGTTATATTGGTCCAATCTCATTGATTTTTGACATCGACATTCCACATTCTAAAATAGCAACATTTACGAAATTTCACGTTCCTACCGATATAATTACAGGAGTTATCTACCAAAATCCGTTTATCGGAGCAATCGATTGTATGGGGGCTATGTGAAATATTTATCCAATCTCGATGATTTTCAACATCGATATTTCACATATAAAAATAGCAATAAGTACAAAATTTCACGTTCCTACGTGTTTAATTACAGGAGTTATAGCCCAAAATCCGTTTATCGGAATAATCGATTGTATGGGAGCTATGTGAAATATTTATCCCATCTCTATGAGTTTCAACATCGATATTTCACATATAAAAATAGCAATACTTACAAAATTTCACGTTCCTACGTGTTTAATTACAGGAGTTATAGCCCAAAATCCGTTTATCGGAATAATCGGTTGTATGGGAGCTATATGTTATATTGGTCCGATCTTGCTGGTTCCGACAAATGATTCCTATATTGGAAAATGGTGGCCGCATACCAAATTTCAGCCAAATATCTCAAAAACTGAGGGACTAGTTTGCGTTCAAACAGACAGACAGACAGACGGACAGACGGACAGACGGACAGACGGACATGGCTAAATCAACTCATCTCGTCATCCTGATCATTTCGGTATACTTATTGATGGGTCTATCTCTTCTTCTTCTCATATTTACAAACATCGGACCAAAGTTATAATACCATTTCATGTTCATGAAAGGTATAATTACCACAGAAAACCCTTAAATTGAGCCAAAATGATCCGAAAATGCACCCAAAATTATCCAAAAATGATTCCCAAATAATCCCAAAATAGTCCCAACACGGCCGCAAGAAGACCCTAAAATGTTCCCAAAATTATTAAAATTAAACCCAAAATTATCCAAAAATTAACCCAAAATGACTCCAAAATTATACGAAAATGACCCCAAAATTGTGCCAAATTAATTCAAAATCCAAAGTGAATCGTAAATTATCCCAAACTGTTCCTAAAATAGTCCAAATATGATCCAAAAAATATACAATACAAATACAATACTGTAAACTGGTAACCCTGGGCGGCAACACTACTTGAAAATATTTTGGTATGTCGGCGAAAATACCTTTCATTTGATACCCATATTGGCATATCTCACTCCATAAATTAAAAAAAATTAGATAGGTGGCAACCCTGTACACCCCCCAAGTGGCAACCCCCAAGTGGATAGTCTAAGAATCAATCATACTACCTATATGCCAAATTTCATCCAAATCGTCCTAGGACTGGGCCACCTACTCCAACCTTCGCTTTGTTTCTGCTACTCCATAGAATACTCCAATGTTGTTACTTTTTGGAGTATCTACTGTCAGAGCACCTTGCAAACTACTTCAATGTTATTACTCCTTGCAGTATATACTGTCAGAGCGATAGTGTTGTGATTTTCGTCGATAAGGCACGAGCAATGATCGGCTTTCAAAAAGCTGAAGGTGGTCCGATGAGGTATACAAAGGATTACTATTGGTGTACACCAATATCAAAAAATTGGAGTACATAATCCAACGATTTTTGCAGGGAAGAAGCAGTAATTGCCAAAATTTAATTTTGCTGATGTATATGTTTAAATCGAATTAAAAAAATAATTAAATGTAGGCGGAAAAAATATAACGAACATTTTTACTCAGTTAGCAAATAGAAATCATATCACATTTCCTAAAAAACGCAAACCTGTACTTTCTGAAACCTGTACTGATATGTTGACGTACATATGTCACTTTTATGAAAATTTGAAGTGACCTTATGTGAAAAATTGAATTTAAGTAAAGAAGGGTAAATATGGACAAAAAATTCTTTCAGAAATCGATAGAACATATTCTAAACTTTCATTTGATTATAGTCAGAAAATGTAGCATGATGTAGCACAAATTTAGCATTTATGGAAAATAAGTTTTTCTGGCATATATTTGTTTTAATATTCGATCAATTGCACTAATTTTACGGCTGAACCACCGTGGAATGCACAGCTATTTTTCCTACGAATTCTAGCTTATTTCAGGAGTTCAACCGAAAGAGATGAAGTTTTGAATGAAGTCAAAAATTTAATTTCTTTATTTTATCGGAAATGCAACAAAAAGTTGTGGCAATTTTATTTCACTTCAATCTCACCGCGTATAATTCAGTTCGATGCTGATTTGGCGACCTTACCAACAAGAAGAAATGCGACACACTTACACAAAACTATATGCGAATGCTATATATGTATAATTTAACAGCATTGGATGTTTAAACAACAAAACCAACAAAGCCATAGCGCAAAATGCCACTCGCCACAAGTGTGACTTTCCATGTTCGCTGCTACACAAGTTTTTCTCTGTCGCATCGATCCACACTTTTTTGCTTAAACTTCGTTGCAATGATCAGCGATTGAAAGCGCGAAAATAAAACTAAGTCGGGTTTATAATAGCTGTACAGAAACTTTACAACATTTTACAACATTTAAGGTGAAGTATAACAACACCGTTTAGGCGACTATTGGCCCTACATTAGATGATTGTTAAAGAAATTTAATTGGCCAAGCGTATGTAAGTGGTTCAAACAAAAAAGGTGCAACAAAGCGACAATAACGTTAAGTACCTATATACGTGTTTGACTGTATGTGCATATGTATGTGCTTGCAAAATTCCTTAGCATATCTTTATATTGCGACTATACGAATTCACATTGCTGCTACGTTTGCGCTTTGTCCATCTGATTAGGTAAGTTTCTGCCGTTGCCTTGCTTAGGATGGTACTGCAATAAAATGAAAAGTGTTGCACAATTAGTTGCGATAGCCGCTGCTGTATATAATTTACAGCACATTGTTTCAAGTATGGATCCGAACTTCTATCGTAAAACTACATCTTTATTATGTTTCAAATTGTGTGTGTGTGTGTGTGTGGTTTGTAGTGCTTGCTAAATATTTCGAGTTTAAAGTGATTTTTGCGCCTAGCACAGTCTCTAACGTTAGAGAAATGTTCGGTCTTTACGTTAAATAATTAGGCTAATTCTCTAACTATTCTCTATTCCAAGGCAATAGTAGAGAACTCGATGCGAGATAGGTTAGAGAACTAGCCAAAAGGCGAGCATTTTGCACCATTTGCAAATTCAAATTAGAATCCCATTAGAGAATGACATTAGAATTCGACTCGAAAACTATAGTTTTGTCGGTGAACGCTGTGATTCTCGAGTGTTTCTCGAGTCGTCCTCTAACGTTAGTGATTGGAGAATGAGTCTAGTACCCGAATGTACCTCCAATCGAAATCTTGCTTCGTGGTTTGTTGCGATTTCAAAATTGTGGTGTGCTGCTTTGATTTTTTTCCTACAGTATCCTGCGGACTCCGAACGACACCTGCATAAGTAGTTGGAGACTTTTTGCTGCTAGGACAGAAATACACTCGGAGACTTTTCTAAGCCACTGCTGAGGGGCGTCCTCATTTAGAAGAACTTCTTTCAAAGGAAGATGAGAACCAGAAATATTGGTGAAGTAGGCCGAGCATATTACCGCCACACTACGTATACCGCCATAGGAAATATCCCTATCATATTCCTCATTCCACAAATTTCTATTAACACATTTAGCTGATTCTGGCATTTTTTTTTCAGCTAAATGAAATTCTTTTGACCACAACAAAAACATAACTGTTTTTGCTGTTTTTTTGCACTGTTGATTAGATTTACTATATACGGTGCGTATCGTGCGTACATTAGACTGGACCAAGCATTGGTTTTTTTTTTGTTTATATTATATCACTAGCTGGTGCCCGCGACTTCGTATGCGTATAAGGTAAGAAAATAGTACATTTCCCTTAATAGCGTTTGGTATTAAGAAGGTTCACATTTTATGAGATATATCCGGGGTAGCTTAGGTATTGCAATTAATCAAATGGTTTATGAAAACATTCATAAACACCTTTTGTTTGATACCCATAATGTACTAACACATTTTTGTGGAAATATTCGTCGATAACTCAGAAACCGGTCGAGCTATCGAAATTTCAAACCATTTCAGATATTTCAATGAATCACATCGCATATTATATTACTCATTGACACCTTTCGTTTGACACCCATATTGTACTAAGTCACCCCTGGTCCACATATTGGGCGATAACCCCAAAACCCGTTGATATATCGCAAAAAATAATATCTTAAACTTTAAGTTCAGCGTCAAGCAATCTAACGATTTTATTCCATTCAGTACCTTTAGTACATACATACAGTACGGTTGAGATATCGGAAAAGTAATATCTTAAATTTTAAGTTGAGCGTCGAGCAATCCAACGAAAAAAGCTTCATTCAATTCTATTCATTACTTTTAGAGTGATAGGGCCACAAACATACGGACAGACAGACAGACAGGCACACACAAATTTTTAAAATGGTTGATTTGAATTCTACTTGCTTAATAATGCTTCCCCCAAACCAATTTTTTGGTGATATCTGCCATGTACAGACATCGGCCTGTTACAATTTTATTATATGTACAGATGTACAGATTATTTCATAATGAACGGAAAAAAACACTGTCATAGTTTTGGATTTGAAATAGGGGTTGTTTGAAAGAAGGTTCAGCCTAGGACTTTTTCAAACAAATTTTGAAACCTGAGCGTTTTTGAAAACTACTTTGGAATATGGAGATGTTCCGCTCAGCTGTCAATGTAGTTTTTAATAGAAAAATTATTTAGGCGGGTCCTTCGCGAGTTATCATGTTTTTACCTTTGAAATCTTGTAACGAATGCAAAACCAATGTAGAGTATAGAGAATTCCAAATTCCATGGTCTTAAAAATGCGTTAAACGTATTTTTATGAAGTTAAGGACTTTGCAAAAATTCACCTATTAATAAAACTTAAACAATATTTTTATATGCCCCAGTCTAGTCTATGTATATTTACACTTTATTTAAATGTGTGTTGTGCAACGTTGTTATTTCATGAAAGCAATAAAAATATTACATTACAAGTTGAATATTCTAAAACGCTAAATATGCATGCATTCTATACAGAAAATAAATACATATTTAGTTCGAAAAAAAAAGCTAAACAAATTTTAAAGTGTTTTCATTTCTAAAAAACGGCATGTGCTAAAGCTTGATTGACCGCAGTTGTGTAAATTAAAAATTATTTCGGACTGAAAAAGTTTATCGATTATTTATTTGTGGAATAAAGGATCCGTTCACACATAATTTATTTTTCTTACAGCAATAATTTATCTCGAATTTTTCGATTAAATTTGAGCGATTAAACGCATTGCTTATAATGTTTTTCAACCAATTTTAGACAATCATCGAATAGGGAAACTAAAGAAAAATGACACGGCTGGTATCTAATGTTTATTTCAATAGTTGGACAGGGTTCACTGCCTGGCTGTAATTGTGGAAGTATATCTCAAAAACTCTTGACTGGAATTAACTGAATTTTCCACTGTTGCATTACTAAATGTCTAACTTAAAATTTAACATGTGCCTTATTTCGACCGATTACAAAGTTATCGCTAAATTTTAGAGTCAATCAGCAATATACCTTTGAGCACTAATTTTCGGGGATTGTGAAAATCCTATACTGTGCACAACAAAATCTTCTCGCCTATTATACCAACAGGTTATCATAACCTCTAACGAGCTTTTTTTTCCAACTTGTGGTGTGTTGCTTTTTGAGATTTCCTACAAGTTGGCGGGACCTACAGTTTCTTGCCGACTCCGAACGGCACTTGCAAAGCAAATGAATTTTTTGCTGAGAAGCTTCTCATGGCAGAAATACACCCGGAGAGTTTGCCAAACTACAGCCAAGGGGCGACCCCGTTTTAGAAAAACTCTTTTTCTAAATAATTTTTGATGTTACTTTTGCCGGACATCGAACCGCCACGACTTGGTGTAGAAGGCCGAACACTTAACCGCTACACCACGGCAGTCGCCTATTATATATATAGATGAAATTAGGCAGCAACCCTAGTTGGTTTATCCGCCTGAAAATATTTGTGTGGAAATACATCTTAAAGTTAATTTGGCTTTATACCAAGGAATGAACAGATTAAAATAACGTTTCGGTTTCGGTTCCGGTTTCATTCTTCAACATTTATTTCGGTTTCGGTTACGGTTTCGTTCCGTTTTCGGTTTAAAAATGAAAACACGACCACAATAAACTTTACTACTAAAAAACTCAAGTATGTAGCTTCAATTTAAATTTTCACACCTTTTTTCCTGCGGCCATGATGCAATTTCTCCAATATAATAATAAATTTTTTTAACGCTATGTTTGGATGTAATTTTGGCAAAACAAATACTTAAAATTAACTTTTTTATGAGAAAATTATTAAAATGGAAACTGAATGAAATAAGTAAATCGTCAAAATCATTTATATGAGTGGTTTAAAATCTATGACCCGTGAAATTTTCAAATATGCCTCCCTGAAAAGTGGGCGGTGCCACGCCTACTTTTAAAAATTTATCAAGAAATCATAATAAAATGACTAGGGGGTTCATCCTACCAAACTATATCATTTTTCGAAGTTTTTGATATCGAAAGTGGGCGTGGTTGGAAGGCTATTTTATTCAAATTCATCAGGTATACTTCCAACGATACTAGTATTCTTTGTGCCAAATATCATCGTTCTACCGTAATCAGGTTAAAAGTTACGACTAATCGTATTTTCAAAATTACCTTCCTTAAAAGTGGACGGTGCCACACCCACTTTAAAAAATTTATGAAAAAATCATAAGAGAATAGCCAGTGGGATTCACCTATAAAATTATATTACTTTAGCCATTTCAGCTACCGAGATATGTCATTTTGTGTGATTTTCGATATCGAAAAAGGGGGCATGGTTATCATCTGATTTCCCCCATTTTCAATAGCAACCTACCTTGGACAGAAAGTAAATATCTCATTCATGCAAATAAATAAATTTTTACTCAAGTTATCGTGTACATGGACAGACGAACAGACAGACGGGCATGCCTTAATGAACGTTTTATACCTTTCATGAACATGAAATGGAATTATAAATTTGGTCCGATGTTTGTAAGTATGAGAAGAAGAAGAGATAGACCCACTAATAAGTATACCGCTATGATCAGGACGATGAGCTGATTCCATTTAGCCATGTCCGTCTGTCCGTCCATCCGTCCGTCTATCCGTCTGTTTGTATGTAAACTAGTCCATTAATTTTAGAGATATCCCGATGAAATTTGGTATGGATGCATTATTTTATATGAGAATAATCATTTGTCGGAACCAGCAAGATCGGACCAAAACTACTCATAGCTCCCATAGAATCGATTGTTCCGATAAACGGATTTCGGACTATTACTTCTGTAATAAAATAGGTAGGAACGTGAAATTTTATAGCTGCGGCTATTTTTGCATGAGCAGCATCGATGTTGAAAATCATTAAGATTCGATTAATATTTCTCATAGCCCCCATACAATCGATAGTTCCTATAAACAGATTTTCAGCTATAACTCCTGTAATTAAACATGTAGGAACGTCAAATTTTGTAACAATCGCTCTTCTTGCATGAACAATAATGATGTTGAAAATCATTGTGACTCGATTAATATTTCACATAGCTCCCATTCAATCGATAGTTTCGACAAACGGATTTTGGGCTATAACTCCTGTTATTAAAAAGGTAGAAACGTAACTATTGCTCGTTTTTCATGTGCAATGTCGACAGTAGGGTTGACCTAATTTTCCACATAGCCCCTATACAATTGATTGCATCCTTATATATCAGCGTAAGAGTGTCACTCCTTTATAGTGTGTTCAGGTTTCAAATAACGTGACTCATACTCATGAAAGGTATAAAGCCTTCGGCACAGACTTTTCCTTACTTGTTTTTTCCACTTAAGAATTTTCATATATGGAACTCTATATCTATCTCGATTATTATATCGACGGTTACGGTTTCGGTTTCGGTTTTGAAAAATGAATCGGTTTTAATCGGTTACGATTACGATTTCGGTTTTGGTTTCGTCCTTGCTTTATAACTCTACTGGAGTTGAGTTATAACTCAATTTTAAAATTTCAAATATATGGCTTTGACTTTGTATGTTGTTGTTGAATAAAAAGCCTTAGTGCTGGTTCTACGATACTAAGTACAGTTTCGGGTTTCTTGTAATACACAAACTAATTGAAACTTAAATTATGGCAAAGCTCTACATCAAGGAAATAGGAAACATTTTGACTTACTGATTTATTTTCGGCATTGAAAAATTCTAAAACATATTTTACATGTGTTGCATGCAAACTGTGACAAATATACATACATATATTACGGTAAAGTTGTTGCTAGTAGTGCCATTGACTGTAGTTGACATATTCGCAGCAGGTTAAACGAAAACGGTATTATAGATCTGAAAATGCTCAAAAAAAAATTGTTTCTCATTGGGTGACCAGTTCTGAGATATCCCGATTATTTTCAGGTTATTTTTCAACGATTTTTTTAGAGTCCTTATATTGACTTTACCGAGAATCGAACTCAGGTATCTTGAACGCTCAACCCAGGTGTCTACCATGATGTCATCGCATACTTATGCTTTCCATCGTCTGCTTTATTCTAAATGACACCACACATTCTAAGTTGCTTTATTGTCTTCACCGAGAATCAAGCTTTGACTGTTTTGACAGCTGAGCGCAGGTGGCTACCATGATGCCTTCGTGTACTTATGATTTGTTCTATGACAGTAATGACACTATACTCGCTGTTGGATTAACTGAAAATTCCGTCAGCTTTACCAAATTTTGTTGATTAAAATTTTACAACTGTTCAATCAACAGTTGAGCGCAGTTACTTCAACAAAAAATTGCGTTCCAATAACCGAAATTTGGTCAATTCAACAGATGGTCAGGATAACAGTACAGAGAAATCAGTGCAATCGACCAAATATTAAAATAAATATAAGCTAACAAAAATTACGCTTCAAAAATGCTACCTTTGCTACTTTGGATATTCAGAAAGTATGTGTGCTACAGTTTGCTTCACCTGCTAGCTGCAATAAAATAAAGTTTGAAATATTTCCTAACGTCTTCGAACAAAAAGTGTTTGCCCATACGTGCCCCCGTTACGTAAACTTGATTTTTCACGAAAAATATCTTCCAATGAAAAGCACGAAAAGCACGAATATTTACAGAAAATACAGGTTGGATGGGATTTTTTTTTCAAAACAGATGTTATAGAGCGCTGGCGAATTTGGATCAACAAAAAGTCAATGGAAGTTCATTCTATTCCCAAGGATATGCTACAAAACTGGTTAAACATTTTCGTTACATTGTTTCGACAGATATTTATTCAATTATCAGTGCGCTTTCAAAAAAAAAAGTACTTTGATTCAGTGCGTCATAGAAAAATATTGTTTGAATCGATCTCATAATAATTATCTACCTAAGTACTATTCCATAGTTTTCGTTTTTTTAGCGGAACTCTCTTTATCGCAAATAGGTGAAGACCGCAACAAGTGATTGTTTTATACTCGGAACACAATATTTCTTACTACATATATCAAGACACTCATGATAACGGTGTTGTCTGGCAGTTATAAAGCTTTGTACTATTCCATAGTTTATCTCTAACTACATCGGGACACGCGTGATTACGGTATTGTCTGTTATGACTGATCATGCTAGTCTACCATGTACAAAAAATCCCCATGTTTATAAACAACAAAAAAATGCAAATATAAACAACCCACTCTAAAGCTAGTATGCTGAAGTGACTCATCGGATTTGCGATCTTTTTTGCAGTTCTAGGGACTCAAGCTTCCCTGCAGTGAAACGTCAAACTAGTGAGAAAAATAGTAGTATACTACAAGAATTTTCTGGAACTGAACTGAGATTAGTCGGGAAATGTCAGGCCCCCAACGTGCGTAACATAAGAAAAAAAATTAATAAAAACTTTCCAATTTTTATTTTATTTCACACATGTGGCACCGCCCACTTTTAAGGGAGGCATTTTTGAAAATTCGACTGCTCGTGACTTTTAAACTGATAACGGATGAATTAGGAAATTCGGCACAACCCAGTAGGAAGGGGGAGCATCGTTTTGTTAATCCCGGAGGACTCCCTTGCGAGTATCGGATTACTCCCTATACTTCTGTGTATAAGCATACAATTTCTACACTCCCTTTTAACATTGTATGTCCTAGGCAGGCTAGTACACCTCCAACAAAAACAATAAGGGATGCTTTTTTATTGATCACAGCGGATCATTGGGAGAGTTTCGGGGAGTATCTTTCAACCTCCCATTTTGCTCCTAAGGGAGGAATGTAGAAGTTTAGGGAAAAGTTCACTCAGGCCTTCCAAGATCCCACAAAAGCTTTTAAATAGGACATAGCACGTATTGGTTAAAGAGCATACATACATATCGTCGCTCGCATGACCAACTAACGGAACTGACATTTACAAAATTTTATAGGAGAGCAGTTTTAATATTTTTGACCCTTTATTCCATTGTCCCTGTCGAAAGGTATGCATGATATTTTCAGTCTGATTTTCTAATTATGTACTCTGACGTCTTTATAAAGTATAGCAGTAGGTATTAAATCGCAGATACGTTAGTTAGTGAACAATTTTTTTGGTCCATCTGCAGATACGTTGAAAATGTTATAGCGTTTTCTGAGATAACGGTACTATATACAATCACATAATCTACACACAAGATGCGACATGCCTAAAGAAGTCCCATAGTGGTCCTAACTCAATTTCGGAAAAAATGTCAGTTCCGTTAGTTGGTCATGCGAGCGACGATATGTGAGGGCATGCAATTGTGGAGAGTTTTTTTTCTACTGCTCCTCGATCATTCATTCATCGCTTGAGAAGGTCTCCCCTTCTGCTCCACTGAGAGTAATATGGGAGCAAACAATGGAAAAAATCTCCCCTATTGATCTTAAATCATGCTAAAGGGAGCCATCTTTTATTCCTCCTACGGGGAGATCTCGCTTTAAGTTCTACTGGGAAGGTATACTAGCATTACAAGGAGCCCTGCAGCGAAACCTCAAACTAATTAGTATTTTTCTAATTCTGGTATACAACAAAATTTTTCTTGATGAAATGATACCAGTTAAAAAATACCAAATTCATTTCTTTCGCGTGTTTCTTTTTTCTCTTATAATTCACAGATGCTTTTTCGTGATCTCTACATATAATAAAATTGTAACAGGTCGATGTCTGTACATGGCAGATATCACCAAAAAATTTATTGGGTGATTTTAAGTCCCTAAATGTTGATGCTTTGTTTTGTGATTTATCTAATATTTGTTGGGACGATTGCTGGTTTTATGATACGGTTGATAAAAAGCTTGAATTTTTAAATAAAAACCTCTTAGCACTTTTTGATGTCCATGTTCCTGTTCGTTATGTTCGTCCAGTGAGTCGATCATGTCCGTGGTACACTAAAAAGGTCTGTTTGACAATTAAAAAGCGTAATAAGATGTATGCGAAGTGGAGAAGGACGTTGAGTGACAGTTGTTGGACCCAATATAAGGTTGCGCGAAATGAAGCGACGCTGGTCATTAGAAAAGCGAAGAGTTGGTATTGTCGGAACAAACTCAATGCAAGGCAGCCATCTAGAGATTTGTGGCGCAACCTTAAACAATTAAATGTTCATGGAAAGAATGCTACAGAGTGTGAACTGGACCCGGATGTGCTGAACACCTATTTTGCTAGTGCAAGTAGTGGCCTTAATCTTCCACCGAGTTATGGGGGTGTTCCAGCTGTAAATGGTCTTGTAGGTAGGTTCGAGTTTACGGCCGTGAGTGAAAATGATGTTCTGAAGGCCCTGACGGGAATAAAATCAAATGCAATAGGGGAAGATGGAGTTTCCCTCAGGTTTGTAAAAATTGCTTTACCATGGATCCTCGGAACTATCACTCATGTGATCAATCACTGCTTCGCAAGTTCATGTTTCCCTTCTGAGTGGAAAAAGGCCATTATACGTCAAATAGCGAAAAAATCAAATGCTACTAGCCCATGTGATTACCGCCCAGTGAGTATACTACCAGCTCTTTCAAAAGTATGTGAGTCACTGATGGCCTCTCAGATTTCGTTTTATCTACAGGAAAGAAGACTATTATCACCACTTCAGTCTGGATTTAGAGCCCATCACAGCTGTTCCACTGCAATGGCTAAGATATTAGATGATATAAGGGTCCCATATGATAGTGGTGACTTGACTCTTCTTTGCCTGCTAGACTTTTCGAAGGCCTTCGATCTGGTGAACCACAATCTCTTGTGTAAAAAACTTAGAAATCTGTTTGGCTTTTCAGATAGCTCAGTTATGCTTATGTCTAGTTACCTTGAGGGACGATCTCAAAAGGTAAGAGTTAAGGATCTTTCATCTCTTGAATGTTATACTTCATCCGGCGTTCCACAAGGGTCTGTTCTTGGACCGTTATTGTTTAGTATATTTGTAAATGATGTTTTTACTGTGTGTCAATATGTGAACGTACATGCATATGCTGATGATATTCAGCTATACTTGTCCGGTCGTATTGGTCTTGTCGAAGATCTGTGTTGTAGAATTAATAGTGATTTGTCAGCGATATCGATGTGGGCTAATGATAACTGTTTGTGTCTAAATGCTCTAAAGTCGTTTGTCCTACCTATTAGCAACAGCGTTATTAATCTGACCGACATTCCCGAACTTGTCGTCGGCAACACTGCTTTGTCAATTACCGAGAAAATAAAAAATCTTGGCTTTGTTATTAATTCCAAGTTGAACTGTCGGGATCATATAAACAAAGTTGTAGCAAATGTATATGCAGTGTTACGCCGTCTTAGGACTTCTGCGTCTTTTACACCACAAGATACCAGACTCAAATTAGCCAAGCAACTCATTTTACCACTTATAACATACTCTGCGATTGTCTATAGTAATATCGACTCGATATCGTCCCATAAAATTAATGTCGTGTTCAACAATGTTACTCGTTATGTGTATGGAATAAAAAAGTTTGATCACATTTCCTTGTGGAGAGATAAAATTTTAGGGTGTAGTATTGAAAAGTATCTTGACGCAAGAAGTTGTATTTTTTTATTTAAGCTGATTCAGACGCAATCTCCGAGATATTTGTACGAAAAGCTCCAACCCAGCAGGTCCAATAGGCATCATAACTTAATTATTCCTAGATACACGTATTTGACATCATCTAGATTGTTTTTCATTAACGCAGTGAGACTTTGGAACTCGATTCCAAATATGATTAAAACAAAATTAAACGCAAGAAATTACGAAACAGAAATATATAAATTTTTTGGTACTATATAAGATTACATATTTTATCAAGATTTTCATTTAGATATTTATTTTTCCTTCTTCTCTATACACTACTGTCCTTCTTTCGATCGACTACTCCTAATTTCCGTTTTCTCCCTTTCTTTATTCAAAATATTTGATGTTATTAGTTATAGTTTTAAAATAATCTACCTAAGTTGAGATATTGTGTAAACATATATTACTTTTGATGCGCTGTGAAAAGACATATATAGTCTTATAAGTATAACTCATTGTTTTTAACAAATAATAATAATAATAATAATAATAATATTATAGCACTCATTGATACCTTTCGTTTGACACCCATATTGTACTAAGACATTTTTGGTCACCCCTGGTCCACATATTGGGCGATAATCCCAAAACCCGTTGAGATATCGCAAAATATAATATCTCAAACTTTAAGTTAAGCGTCTAGCAATCCAGCGATTCAATTCCATTCAGTACTTTTAGAGTGCTACGACCACAAACATGCAGACTGACATGGTCCACATATTGGGCGATAACTCCAAAACCGGTTGACATATCGCATAAACTAATATCTTAAATTTTAAGTTGAGCGTCGAGCAATCCAACGAAAAAAGTTTCATTCAATTCCATTCATTACTTTCAGAGTGATACGGCCACAAACATACGGACAGACAGACAGACAGACACACAAAAATTTTTAAAATGGTTGATTTGGATTCTACTCGCTTAATAATGCTTCCCCCAATAAATTTTGGAAAAACCAACATCAATGACAGAACGATTAAGAGCTATATCTAAAGAACAAAATATGAGATCATGGTCAGAAATAAAAAATAGTTGGTCAAATTTAACATTTATATGGTCAGATGTTATAAAGATATTTAAAAGGCTAGGATTGCAATTTTCCGCATACCTAGTAGGTACAGACTTGTTAACGATAACAAGGCCTGCTGTCGATACATGGTCAAGTAGTTTTCTGGTATACGAGTCGTCAACAAGTAAATTAACATTAAAATCTCCACAAACTACATAATGTTCATAGTCAAGTAAAAACACTGACAACTCTTCAAAAAAAACATCTAACAAGCAGGACTTACTCGGATTATACACACACGTTAATAACACTTTACTAACACCATCGGAAATTTCGCATATTAGGAACTCAGTTTCGGAGTTTTTGGACTCTGACAATATTTATACCTTTCATGAACATGAAATGGTATTATAACTTTGGTCCGATGTTTGTAAATATGAGAAGAAGAAGAGATAGACCCATCAATAAGTATACCGAAATGATCAGGATGACGAGATGAGTTGATTTAGCCATGTCCGTCTGTCCGTCTGTCCGTCTGTCTGTTTGAACGCAAACTAGTCCCTCAATTTTTGAGATATCTGGCTGAAATTTTGTATGTGGCCACCATTTTGTAATATAGGAATCATTTGTCGGAACTGACAAGATCGGACCAGTATAACATATAGCCCCCATACAACCGATTGTTCAGATATAAGGTTTTTTGGCCAAAACTTCCGCAATTAAAAAGTTAGGAACGTAAAATTTTGCAACTCGAGTAATTTCCATTTATGTAGTGTATATAGTGAAAATCAACGAGATCGGGCAAATGTAACATATAGCCCCCATACAACCGATTGTTCAGATATAAGAATTTTTGGCCAAAACTTCTGCAATTAAGAAGTTAGGAACGTAAAATTTTGCAACTCGAGTACTTTCTATTTATGTAGTGTATATAGTGAAAATCAACAAGATCGGGCAAATGTAACATATAGCCCCCATACAACCGATTGTTCAGATATAAGGTTTTTTGGCCAAAACTTCTGCAATTAAAAAGTTAGGACCGTAAAATTTTGCAACTCGAGTACTTTCTATTTATGTAGTGTATATAGTGAAAATCAACAAGATCGGGCAAATGTAACATATAGCCCCCATACAACCGATTGTTCAGATATAAGGTTTTTTGACCAAAACTTCTGCAATTAAAAAGTTAGGAACGTAAAATTTTGCAACTCGAGTACTTTCTATTTATGTAGTGTATATAGTGAAAATCAACAAGATCAGGCAAATGTAACATATAGCCCCCATACAACCGATTGTTCAGATATAAAGTTTTTTGGCCAAAACTTCTGCAATTAAAAAGTTAGGAACGTAAAATTTTGCAACTCGAGTACTTTCTATTTATGTAGTGTATATAGTGAAAATCAACAAGATCGGGCAAATGTAACATATAGCCCCCATACAACCGATTGTTCAGATATAAGGTTTTTTGGCCAAAACTTCTGCAATTAAAAAGTTAGGAACGTAAAATTTTGCAACTCGAGTACTTTCTATTTATGTAGTGTATATAGTGAAAATCAGCCAGATCGCGCAAATGTAACATATAGCCCCCATACAACCGATTGTTCAGATATAAGGTTTTTTGGCCAAAACTTCTGCAATTAAAAAGTTAGGAACGTAAAATTTTGCAACTCGAGTACTTTCTATTTATGTAGTGTATATAGTGAAAATCAACAAGATCGGGCAAATGTAACATATAGCCCCCATACAACCGATTGTTCAGATATAAGGTTTTTTGGCCAAAACTTCTGCAATTAAAAAGTTAGGAACGTAAAATTTTGCATTTCGAGTACTTTCTATTTATGTAGTGTATATAGTGAAAATCAACAAGATCGGCCAAATTTAACATATAGCCCCCATACAACCGATTGTTCACATATAAGGTTTTTTGGCCAAAACTTCTGCAATTAAAAGTTAGGAACGTAAAATTTTGCAACTCGAGTACTTTCAATTTATGTAGTGTGTAGAGGAAAATCAAGAAGATCGGGTAAATATAACATATAGCCCCATACAACCGGTTGTTCCGATATAAGGTTTTTTGGCCAATACTTCCGCATTTAAAAAGTTAGGAACGTAAAATATTTCACCTTTAGTACTTTCTACATATGTAATGTGTATAGTGTAAGTCAGTACAATTGAACACGTATAATATATAGCCTCCATACAATCGATTGTTCCGATAACTCGGATCCTATTATTTTGTAAGTTTTTTTAAATTATAACAAAGATGTGTAATGTGTATAGTAAATATAGTTAAATTGAAACAGGCTGTACTGGGGATCGAACAGTGAAAATCGTGACGCTTATGAAAGGTATATAGCCTTCGGCACAGCCGAAGACAGCTTTCCTTACTTGTTTTATTTTAAGATTGGTCCTGCAGTATATCGCCACTCCTCCACCCCTTTTAAGACTTCGATCAAACCTAAGCAAGTTATAGTTGGGAATATTATATGACAGATTGGGAACGTCAGCACTGAACCAAGTCTCCGTAAAACATACAACATCAACAGTAGAATCAGCAAAAATGTTTCGGGCATAATCTAGTTTTTCAGCATTGAGACTACGTGCATTAAAATGCACTACATTGAAACCTTTGTTTTGTTTGCACAAGATATCAACCATCACCTTATGATTTTCATTAACGCTAGTTTGATTAGAACCCATCATATTGGTCATAATAGCACATTACAAAACAGAACAAGTTGGCATATGTACTAAAACCCAAGAAAAAAGCAAAGGTTAAGACGAGAGTAGAAGAAGACAAGAAAATAGAATATAAACAGAAAATAGAAGTGTGACTTAACTTAATATAACAAACATGATTTAAAAAACATAACATAAACTCATAAATAAAAACAGACAGTCATAAAGTTGTTAGGCGCTCTATCTCATCTTCAGTTGAAACTCTTACTGCATCCACTTCTTCGCGAGCACGAACATACACCCTTCCCCTTAGTGAGAATACTGACACCAGCCTATTTCTCTTTTTTAGCTGCAATGCAAATTTGAGTAGCTCACGATTGCGCTTTGAAAGGGACTCGTGCATATAGATACGTTTATCTGAGTCATGGCCAATGTCTCTAAGAGAAACACCTCTTTTCTTCGATTTATTAAATTTAGCAACAGCTCTAAGCAAAAGAGACCTGTCACTTGGCGACGCAAGTTTAACAACAATAGGTGCATTGGGTTTGTTGTTTTTGCGAACCCTGAAAGCACCGCGAATAGGCAAAACTTGCAACTGCACTGCACTGCATATGTTGCTAAATACTTCGCTCACATTTTCATCTCTATTTTCTGGTATGCCGTTTATGATGACATCAGCAGCCACCCGGTCATTCTCACACTCACTCAGGCTTGCTCTTAGTTCAAGAACTTCGCTACACAAGTCTTTTATTAGTGCATTATCATTTTCAACTTTTTCCAATCTGCCTTCAAACGTACGAATACTCTGCTTCACATTCTCCACTTCTCCCGCCAACTCTTTAAACTTCTTCATTAAACGTTTCTCGGCTTCTTTTATCACCACCCTCACCGCATTTTCAATTTTCTCTTCCATTTGTCTCCACACATCATCAGAGAAATCCACTGATATTGTTGTTGCCTGACTTGGCGAAGCAAAGGCTGATCTAGTAGTTGGCATTTTAGAAAAAAGCACAGTCCAGGCAGGAAAACAGGTTTACAACCCGATGCGAGGTGATTCATTGAAATATCTGAAATGGTTTGGGAGATATCTTGGAGGTACCGACGATTATTTCCACAAAAATGTGCAAGTACATTATGGGTATCAAACAAAAGGTGTTTGTGAATGCTGTCATAAAACATTTGATTAATTTCAATACCTAACCTTCCCCGGAGATATCTCATAAAATGTGAAAAAAAAAACATAAATTATACGCATACGAAGACGCGGGCACCAGCTAGTAGTGAATACAAATAGATACTGCTTTCACAAGAATACACATGAAAATAACGGCACATGATAAAATAAAGGGTAAGTCATGAATATTCTGGTTGAAATCGGATTAGTCCATGTTTATGCTTTTGGACTAGTACGGCGACTAGTCCATTTTATTTAAATCATACTAGTCCAGGTTGAACTAGTATGGGACTGGTATTTTACAACTAGTATAATTCTAGTATATCATGACTTTACTATCTGGTCGAATCTGATAATTGACACTTCGTAGCACATTAACACGTAAAAAATACCAGTTGCTTATATGGAAAAAAGAGTAAACACTGACTAGATGGGCCCGGTGCACCAACTAGTTGTAAAGTAGTTTTCAACTAGTTGCTTTCGCTGCAGGTAAGTTTTAAAAATTATAAGAAAAATTACATTGGAAAAAAAATTTATATTGGTTTAGGAGATCCATCAGCAGACATCCTTAGTAGGAAAATAACAAACCGTAATGTTCAGGTTTTACAAGCTAAAAGTCAGGCCTGGAGTCCATGAGAACTTCGTATTTTTATCTCTTGAGAAACATGTCCATTTTTAGACAATTTTTTAAAACTTACAAATTTCGAGATAATAATTTGTCTACAAGGAGTGAGTTTTTTTTGGCCGATGGGTTAGTTTCTGCTAGGGTATGTATCCTTAATTTCTGAAAAAAAATTTAGTGGCTACTTAAAACAGTGAAGACTCCATAGCCAGCTAAATTTGATAAAAATTACGTATTTTCAGTACCAGGTTTTTAATACCAGGTACTCGCTATATGATTTACTTTTTACTTTAAAACAAACTACTCTCTTTTGCCTTTAAAATGCCATATCGAATGTAAGGATATCTCTAATAGAAACATTTTTACAGCACTAGGAGGGTAAGCCTAAAAATGACGTTTTTTAACTTTGAAATTCGAAAGGTCTGAAACGAGTGGTTATCTATTATATATAAATGCGCAATGCTTAAAAGTTTTCTCCCTTTTTTGCAATAACCACAATTCTAAGTTATAGAAAATTTGATATCTATTGATAGATCTCGCCGAGTAGGGTGTGCGACAACAAACCAAAAATTAAAAAAAAAAAATTAATTATAATATGATTTGAAAGTCACACCACTACAAGTGCTAAACGCGCATTCACTTTATAGAGCCGCTGTTATGTGTGTATGTAGGTACACTTGCATTGTTGTGCTTGCATTCATTGCAGTTGGGGAGAGTCGGAGTATGAGTTGTTTTGTTGGCAGCTTTATTGAGCGCGGGTAGAAACAGTGTTTACAAAAACAAAATCTGTGCGTGGGTATTCAGAGAAGCAAATGCTTGCTCACACATGACATTTAGAAAAAGAAATAGCACAAAGCCCTTCCTGCCTAGACTTAGTGAAATAAAATAAAAAGGAAAATTGATAAAACTAAAAAAAGTAAAATGAGAAATAGAAAAGTGATTGAAAGTAAAAAAAGGAAATTTGTTGGAAATGAATGGAAAGGAAAGAATATAAAATAAATAAAAATAAAACAAAATGAAATAAATAAAAGTATAAAATAAAGGAAAGAATGGGAAAGGAAAGGAATGGATAAAAGGAAAATAAAGGTAAGGAACGGAAAATATGAGAGAAAAATCAAAGGCAAATAAAGGTAGGGAAAGGAAAGGAAAGGAAGGGAAGAAAGGAAATGTAATGTAGGTAAAGGAGTGGAAAAGAGAGGCAAATAGAGTAAGACAAAGAAAGGAAAGAAGATAAAAAGAAAGGAAAGAAAAGGTGACGAGGAGGAAGGTACGGAAAATAAATGAAAATAAAAAGAATGAAAAATAAAGTAATGAAAAGCTAAACAAATAAGTAAAAGAAATGAATGGAAAAGAAAGAAAACTAAAGGAGTTACGGAAAGGAAAAAAAAGAAAGTAAGGAAACGGTAGGAAGGAAAGGTAGGAAAAGGAAATGTAAGGGAAGGAAAGGTAAGGAAAAAAGTGAAAAGCAATAAAGGTAAGAAAAAAAATAAAAGAAAATAAATGAAATGAAAAAAAAATGAATAAAATGAGAAGAAACTAAGGGAAACGAAACTAAACCAAAGGAAACGAAAGGAAATTAAATAAAAAGAAAATAAAAGAAAAAAAGGAATGTAATGGAAATTAAGGCCAGGTAAGAGAATAAAAGAAACGAAAAGAAATGAAAATAAAAGAAAAGAACAGAAAAGCGAGAAAGAAAGAAGGGAAATAAAATGAAATGAAAGAAGAGAAAAGGAAAGAAAAGTAAAGGAAAAGAGAGGGAATAAAAGAAAGGGAAGAAAAGGGTAGGGAAGGAAAGAAAAGCAAAAGAAATAAAATGAGATGAAAGGAGAGGAAAGGAAAGGAAAGGAAAGAAATACGTATGAAGACTACCTAAGAAGAATAAATAATTATCAACATTGAAACTATATTACTTAATGGTGTAAAGAGGGAGGAAAATGCAAAATGAACAGGAATGTATAGAAACCAAAAATATAAAAATATGAACAGAATCGCAAATTTAAGAAACAGCAAAAAGGTAGGAAAATAAAATAAGCTTTTGTGGTTGAATTTCAACCACTGGGCGAACTCTAGTAAAAATTAAATGTGTGCAAATTTGTTCCTGTAGGACCCTAAAGAAGTCTCCCTTAAAGTTTGAGCGAAATCAGAGACTAGTCAGCAACGACTTTTGCTAATTTTAGACGTTTTCATATGGATTGACTCATAGAAGAATTTTAGTAAAAATTTTATAAATTTTTTTCAAATTTAAAATTTTTTTTTTAATCTTATTTTAAAGCCTGATCTTTTTCCTTTAAAATTATGTATACTTTTTTTGTAATCGACCTCGGTAATTTCTTTAATGAATTGTTATTTTGAACAAACAAAGCACATTAAATTCACCATAAAATGCAATTAAATTACAGAATTTTTTTTTTAATTTCCGATTTGATATGGTATCCGATTTCTTTGATAAAATTTACAGCTGAAATGCACTCATTAAAATAAATAAAAACTAATTGCATTTTTTGGTGTGCTTTTTTTTTTGATTAAGATAACAATTCTATGAAGATTTGATAAAACAACTTATATCGAGATGGGACATGTTTTAGATATTGATTGCATACGATTTCTTCTTTGCTATGCATCATTTGGTCCTACTAGTGTGTGTCTATGACCTTTAGCTCAAAAGTTCTGGTACCGGAAAAATCAACATAATTCAATTTCTTGGTACAAAATCAATCATATGATGAATTTCATATCAAACCCAATATGCATTGAACCCGACCCCCTCACAATTTGAAGAAATTTTGCATAGAGGTACATCTTACCTACCCAAACACAACCTCATTTTTAGAAATTGCATTTTCGAAAAATTGAGGGCGTCGCAAGGTATCGAAATATTCGAAGATATTCGAAAAATGACGATAATAGGTACTTTTAAAGTGTGATTACTACGGAATGGCTTTACTGATTTCAAAGATCTTCATACAATTACAAAGGTATTGAAAAAAATACACGGTAAAAATTTTTTAGTACACTGAAAAAATATGCTCTCCAAAATAAAATTTGAAACTGAAAAAACACTTCAAAGATAGAACGATTTTGAAAAAAAAAAGAATTTTTTTAGAAAGGTCTATTTAATATATATAACATATCTGAAAACTAAAATGTCGTTTTTTTTTCTGCATCTCTTGGTTACTTTCCTATATTTTGATATCACTCGTAAACTAATCAACCGATTTAAAAAATTTGTATACCGTTAGAAAGGTATTATAATCACCTAAACATACACTGTAAAAATTGTATATTACACTGAAAAAAAAATATTGTGATATCACGCGTAAACTAATCAACCGATTTCAAAAATGTTTGCTTAGCTTACGCGTGATATCAAAAATATCAAAATTTTTTCTCAGTTCCCTGAATCTAACCATTTATCAAAAAATCATTATAGAATATCCCACCAAACTATATCATTTTAGCCATTTCCGTTAACGAATGATGTCAATTTATGTGATTTTCGAAACTTTCGATATCGAAAGTGGGTGTGGTTGGAGAGCGATTTTTTCCAGTTTCATCAGGTATACTCCCAACGATAATAGTATGCTTTGTGCCAAATTCCATTGTTCTATCGTAATCAGTTTAAAAGTTACAACCAGTCAAATTTTCAAAAATGCCTCCCTTAAAAGTGGGCGGTGCCACACCCAATATAAAAAAAGTATGGAAAAATCATAAGAGAATGACCAGAGGAATTCAACTAAAAAATTATATCATTTTAGCCATTTCAGCTGCCAAGATATGTCAAATTGTGTGATTTTCGAAATTTTCGACTTCGAAAGTGGGCGAGTTGGAGCGCGATTTTATCCAATTTCATCAGGTATATTCCCAATGATACTAGTATTCTTTGTGCCAAATTCCATCGTTCTGTCGTAATCAGTTTAAAAGTTACGACCAGTCCAATTTTCAAATATGCCACCCTTAAAAGTAGGCGGTGCCACGCCCACTATAAAAAATTTATGAAAAAATCATAAGAGAATCACCTATAAAATTATATCATTTTAGACATTTCAGCTGCCGAGATATGTCAATTTGTGTGATTTTCAAAATTTTCGATATCGAAAATGGGGGCGTGGTTATCATCCGATTTCGCCCATTTTCAATACCTTGTCCAGAAATTAACCTGTATACAAAATTTCATGCAAATATCTAAATTTTTACTCAAGTTATCTTGTACACAGGAGGACGGACGGACGGACATGGCTTATTGAACTCCTCTTTTCAGCCTAAGAACTTTAATATATGGAATTCTATATCTATCTCGATTATTTTGTGCCGTTACATACTACCGTTATGTGAACAAAATTAATATACCCTTGTACTAGTACGCTTTTTAAACTTTTGGAAGGTATGAAATATTCGAAAAAAAAGTTTAAAAATTCGCGTAAACTTTAGACGGGTTTAGGCTCATTTTTTAACCGTGTACTGAGTTCAAAACGTGTCATTTGCAACCTTGCTTTCATGAAAATTATTCACCCTTTCGTAAAATAAAATATATGTACAAAAAGATGACATTCAAAAATTCAAAACCGTTTGGAACGGTTACGGTTTCGTTCTTTTTCGATAAAAATAACGCTTATGGTTTCGCTTTCGGTTTTAAAAAATAAATCGATTTTAATCGGTTACGGTTACGGTGTCGATTTTGAAAAATGAATCAATTTCGGTTTCAGTTCTGGTTTAAACGCATTAATATAGAAGGTATGCGTATCAAATTTCTAACGAACATTTTCTGCAATGCATTTTCGGAAATTTCTCAAGTACATATTTATATCGGTATATAGACAGATCCCTTTCGAAGGGTATGTCTCTTGATGTTTCGTCTAGCAATCACATTTTGGTTAGAATACGAAATTGTTATGTCAATCAGCCAAAAAGGATGTTTTCAAAAATTTTAAATTAAATAAAAACTTTAAAAAATTTAACTAATTCTTATAAGTTCTTCGAAACGTTAAGAGACATATCGTTCGTGTGGGCTATCGTTCGCTATAGAAAATGAGGCAGTAAGTTTTGGTATGGCACGCTGATATACATCTATATAAAATATTTCAAACCTGATAACTAATATGTTTCGACAAGTCATTTATTGTCTAGACTGAAAATGGTAGTTATGGAAAATAACATGAATCTATCTTGTTATCGAACTAAAAAAATACTTGAAATACCTGTATCAACTAGCTATTTTCGAACAAAACACGCAGCAACAAAACAAAAACATTATTCAGTAAACTAAGTGTCTAAATTTCCACCAATAACTTTTAAATAATTTAATCGATAATTAAACAATTACGCACTTAAGCATTTGACATCAAGGTACATTAACGATTCGCAGTCTTCCGAAGAAGTAAAGATAATCATAACACTCACTATTCTTATCTTGATACTATTAGAAGTATAAATATGAAACGAAACATATTCCAAAATCAGTACCAAACATAATGTCTTCACTTATAATACTTGGAGTAACAGCTTTTCTATTAAGCTTTCACAGCGCTAACTCAGCCAAACCATTGGATTGGTGGGAGTCAGCAACATTCTATCAAATATATCCACGTTCATTTATGGATAGTGATGGCGATGGCGTCGGTGACTTGAATGGCGTCACATCACGTTTAGGATACTTGAAGGAAATTGGTGTTACAGCCGCTTGGCTTTCTCCAATCTATGAATCGCCGATGGCGGATATGGGTTATGATATTGTGAATTTCACCAATATTGATCCACTTTTTGGCAGTTTAGAGGACTTTGATAAAATGATTGCCAAGGCGCATAAATTAGGAATAAAAATTCTTTTAGATTTTGTGCCAAATCACTCGAGTGATGAGTGCGTCTGGTTCCAGAAATCAATATATCGTGAAGATGGCTATGATGATTTTTATGTGTGGGATGATGGAAAAATTAATGAGACAACGGGTGAACGTATGCCACCAAGTAATTGGGTGAGTAAAACATCATATATCTACTTGCACCTGCTCATTATCGGATTTTGATGTTTTGAAAATATTATGGCTGGTTTTCATTAGGTAAAAATATGACATCAAACCAATTGTCAAACCAATAAAAAACGGCTGCCATATTGTGTCAATTGCGTTTGTAGTCAGATTTTACAACACGTAGTTATATCAAATGATGCATGTGAAAACGATCGAATTTCTGTTTGCCAGCGGAATTTTCAACGCTTGACACACAAAATAAATTTACCAACATGTTGGCAAATGTGTGTAATATGACCTGCACACAGCTGATTTTACTGTCAAAATTTAAATGCGAATTTTAAAGACATAATGAAAACACATTTTACACCAAATCGACATGGTGGCAGTTGAGTCAGTTTTTGAGGTCAGCCATTTTGACCTAATGAAAACCAGCTATTAGTTTCTATAAAGTTTGACATAATTTTAATTATACGTAGGAATCTATATTTAATGGTTCTGCATGGACTTGGAATGAAGTGCGTCAACAATACTATCTACATCAATTTCTACCGCAACAACCTGATTTCAACTGGCGCAACCCCAAAGTGCATGAATTATTCTTAGGATTATTCGAGTTTTGGTTAAAACGTGGTGTAGACGCATTTCGTATCGATGCAACGCCGTACTTTTATGAGACACGTTTGGAAAATGGCACATTTCCTGACAACCCACCGAATTCTTTTATTCACACCCAAAATTTACCAGAAAGCAACGCTCTATTTTATGAGTGGCGTCAATATTTAGACAAATACCAGCAAATAAATGGAGGTGACACAAGGTGAGCAACTTTAGTATACACATAGATTCGAGTGTACTAATTTTTAAACATCTTGCAATTTTTAGAATTATGATTGGAGAGGGCTATTCGCCCATTAATATTTTGAGCAACTCCATTAGAAACAGCACTAATGAAGGCATGCATATGCCCATGAATTTTAATTTTGTTGATTTGAGCAGCCAAAGTGATGCTAAAATGATCGAAGCACTCGCTGATTATTGGATGTCTGAAATATGGCCAAAACATCACATTGCGAATTGGGTAACCAGCAATCATGACAACCCACGTATAGCAACGCGTATGGGCTATACCAAAGTAGACATGATGACAATGATAGTTCATGGCCTACCTGGTGCATCTGTTACCTATAACGTACGTATTCTCAGTAATACCTAGTGAATGTGTAATTAATTGTTGTGAGTAAATATTTTTAGGGCGAAGAAATTGGTATGACTGATGGCGAGGTCGATTGTACTAATCGCGTATGTGATTTCCGCGATCCTGAGCGTACACCCATGCAATGGGACACTACGAAGAATGCCGGCTTTAGCAAAGGCGACACCACTTGGTTACCAGTTAATCCGAACTATAAATTTATCAATGTTAAAACAGAACGTATTCAAGCGCGCAGTAGTTTACATATATTCAAGAGCATGGTTCAACTAAAACAGACTGCTGGTTTTAAAGCATTCAGGGAACCTGGTGGCTTCCAGTACGGTGCCTTAAGCAATGACATTTTCCATATAGTGAGGTACGTTTTAGAACTAGTAATATTATAATTACAACCAACTAATTTGAACTTCAATCTTAGAACGGATAATGCTACTGAAGAGTATCGTATTTTAGCTAATCTCGGCAATCAGATCCAATATATTGATGGTTTGACTAACAAAACTATGGAGTATGTGCTACTTACGACTTATTCTCCACACAAATATGGGTAAGTTTTTATTTTTCCCGCTGAGTTAATTATATTTTTAATTTTTCTTTCATATTTTTAGTGACGAAGTGGATTTGAGCAAACGCATCTATTTAATGCCTTTTGAATCTGTTGTTTTGCGTTGGACCGCATTAAAACATGCAAAATAATGCTCTCATTTTTAGTGTGCTGTGCAATGACAAATTTAGTACAAAAATTATTTATTTTAATTTAAGATACTTGTAGAAAGTATTTATTAAATAAATCTCTATAATCAAAATTTAAAACAGATATGTAATATTTTTTTAAAGGTAATACATACATATGTACCTTCATAGCTACTTAGCATCTGCAATCCAATTAGTAACATCATCAACATGTGTTGAATATTGTTGAAAAATTAAATAAGAACAAATATGCGTGAGGTAACCAGAAGACTCGATGTGGTCACTAGTCACACTACAGTCTGAACAAAAATCAGGTAAACTTGACTTAAAATTCATTGATCGAAATTTCGATCACAGGCGATACTAGAACAGATAAATTTTTGAAAAACGCAAAAATATTTTATTTTAAAGAGTAAAACCGCTTTCCAGATCTTTTTTAATCGATACAGCTCAACACTAATAAATATCAAAGGAGAGTTTCTTCTGTTTTTGTTCGTCGAGAGAGGACTTTACTTCTCAATTACCTACTCAGCCCAAAGTAGCATTTGTTTGCAAGAGTTATCCTTCGATGGATTTCCAGGCTTACATTGTTGTTGGTATTAATGCTGCTTCCCAGGTAAAGAAAGTACCTTAATATCTCGAAATTATTGCTGCCAACAGTGGCGTGGTTGCCAAGACGCGAATGCGCTGACTCTTTGCTTGATGCCAGCAGGTACTTCATTTTACCTTCTTTCAACACCAAACCCAATTTTTTCGCTTCTTTTTCTAATGATGTCGATGTCGTCGGCATACGCCAAAAATTGTACGCTCTTGTAATATATTGTTTCAGCGCGCTTAAGTTCTGCAGCTTGTATTATTTTCTCCAACATCAAATTAAAGAAATCACACGATAGGGGGTCGCCCTGCCTGAAACCTCGCTTAGTTTCGAACGGCTCGGAGAGGTCCTTCCCAATTCTGACCGAGCTGGTGGTGTTGCTCGGCGTCATTTTGCACAGCCGTATAAGTTTTGCTGGGAAAGCAAAATCAGACATAGCGGCATATAGGCAACTCTTTTTCGTGCTGTCGAAGGCGGCTTTAAAAGCAACAAAGAGATGGTGTGCGTTGATCCTTTTCTCACGGGTTTTTTTTCAAGATTTGGCGTATTGTAAAAATCTGGTCGATGGTAGATTTACCAGGTCTGAATCCACACTGATAAGATCCAATCAGTCGCTTTACGTCAGGCTTCAGTCTCTCGCACCAGATAGGACCTTATATGCGATACTCAAAAGGCTGATTCCACGATAGTTGGCGCAGTTTGCGGGATCACCCTTCTTATGGATTGGGCAGAGAACACTTAGATTCCAATCTTCAGGCATGCATTCATCCGACCATATTCTGCACAAGAGCTGGTGCATGCACCGTACCAGCTCCTCGCCGCCGCATTTGAATAGCTCAGTGGGCAGGCCATCGAGCTAGAGCCACCTTTTATCCATGCATAGTATCAAAAAATACTAGTCCGGTAAATTTAGCATATCTTATATAACAAAAATTCCAACAGGGGAAATTTTATTTAATTATTTATTAATTTCACTTTAATCTAGAAATATGACAATTTCACACAGATTACTAGAAACAACTACTAATGTATATGAACTTATAAACTAAAAAATAACTTATGTATATAAATAATGCACTCATTTTTGGTGTGCTGTGCAATGACAAATTTAGTACAAAAATTATTTATTTTAATTTAAGATACTTTTAGAAAGTATTTATTAAATAAATCTCTATAATCAAAATTTAAAACAGATATGTAATATTTTTTTAAAGGTAATACATACATATGTACCTTCATAGCTACTTAGCATCTGCAATGCAATTAGTAACATCATCAACATGTGTTGAATATTGTTGAAAAATTAAATAAGAACAAATATGCGTGAGGTAACCAGAAGACTCGATGTGGTCACTAGTCACACTACAGTCTGAACAAAAATCAGGTAAACTTGACTTAAAATTCATTGATCGAAATTTCGATCACAGGCGATACTAGAACAGATAAATTTTTGAAAAACGCAAAAATATTTTATTTTAAAGAGTAAAACCGCTTTCCAGATCTTTTTGAATCGATACAGCTCAACACTAATAAATATCAAAGGAGAGTTTCTTCTGTTTTTGTTCGTCGAGAGAGGACTTTACTTCTCAATTACCTACTCAGCCCAAAGTAGCATTTGTTTGCAAGAGTTATCCTTCGATGGATTTCCAGGCTTACATTGTTGTTGGTATTAATGCTGCTTCCCAGGTAAAGAAAGTACCTTAATATCTCGAAATTATTGCTGCCAACAGTGGCGTGGTTGCCAAGACGCGAATGCGCTGACTCTTTGCTTGATGCCAGCAGGTACTTCATTTTACCTTCTTTCAACACCAAACCCAATTTTTTCGCTTCTTTTTCTAATGATGTCGATGTCGTCGGCATACGCCAAAAATTGTACGCTCTTGTAATATATTGTTTCAGCGCGCTTAAGTTCTGCAGCTTGTATTATTTTCTCCAACATCAAATTAAAGAAATCACACGATAGGGGGTCGCCCTGCCTGAAACCTCGCTTAGTTTCGAACGGCTCGGAGAGGTCCTTCCCAATTCTGACCGAGCTGGTGGTGTTGCTCAGCGTCATTTTGCACAGCCGTATAAGTTTTGCTGAGAAAGCAAAATCAGACATAGCGGCATATAGGCAACTCCTTTTCGTGCTGTCGAAGGCGGCTTTAAAAGCAACAAAGAGATGGTGTGCGTTGATCCTTTTCTCACGGGGTTTTTCCAAGATTTGGCGTATTGTAAAAATATGGTCGATGGTAGATTTACCAGGTCTGAATCCACACTGATAAGATCCAATCAGTCGCTTTACGTCAGGCTTCAGTCTCTCGCACCAGATAGGACCTTATATGCGATACTCAAAAGGCTGATTCCACGATAGTTGGCGCAGTTTGCGGGATCACCCTTCTTATGGATTGGGCATAGAACACTTAGATTCCAATCTTGAGGCATGCATTCATCCGACCATATTCTGCACAAGAGCTGGTGCATGCACCTTACCAGCTCCTCGCCGCCGCATTTGAATAGCTCAGTGGGCAGGCCATCGAGCTAGAGCCACCTTTTATCCATGCATAGTATCAAAAAATACTAGTCCGGTAAATTCAGCATATCTTATATAACAAAAATTCCAACAGGGGAAATTTTTTTGGAGAGCTTAGGTTCACCCCAAACAAGAAAGCTGCAAAAGTCCCCATCGATCTCACTTGTGCTAAAGAATTTATTCTGGGTCAAACGTTTTCTCTCTGAAGGTAAGGCAAAAATTTGGTTTTGTGGGAATTATTGTTATTTAACCACTATTTTTATGTCTATATTGACCGGACTGTTTGTTATATTTCTGTTCGTTCAAGTACATAACTATCTCTTAATTTTCTTATTTACTCTACTCATTAACGAACTCATCCGATATTATGTTTTTGTGATACCCTAATAATATTAACGAGATCGCCCTTTCAAATCTGTCCATTTCTCTTTATCCAGATTTTGGTATTAATTCTAGTGCTTTTGTATAATAGCAAGAATGTTTTCTTCCGCCTTCACAGGTTTACTTGCTTTCCTCCACTATTCCTGCAGTTTTAAGCTTTAACATTAAAAAGTTTACTAGTTTGAGATAAAAGTGATCAAATAATCGGGCATAGGCGAAGTCATATGAAAATCACATGTTTGGAAAAATGAAACACCCTAATATTTGTCTATGAATCTTAAACAAACAATAGGTTTGTTTACTGACCAAAAAAAAGTTCAGAGCAGGTTAGAGCAGAGCAGAGCAGGGCAGCTGTCAAAATAGAAATAGAGCAACTTAGAACAACTCAGAGCAGAATGCCATGAAACACTTGAATCTCGATAGTTTCTTTTTATTTGGTTTTTTTGTTTAAATCTTCAAAATTAATGCAAATTCACGTATACGAAAACATTGATTTTCTTGCAAGCTAATTTGTTTTGAAGTTTTCAAAAATTTATTTTTTCCTGACAGACAATTTTTTCTCTGCTCTAACTTACTCCATAAAAAAATGTAGAGCAGAAATTTGTGATCTGGATTACTCTAGTTTTGTTTTGAGCGTACTCATGAAACAAAAGATAGAGCAACCTAGAGCAATAAAAATGTTCGTTAAACACAATTTTGTGAAATATCTCAATCTGGCGTAAGCTAGAGCAGTCCAATAAACAAATCTAATATAGTGTTTTTAGAAAGAATACAAGTAGTTTTATGTTTTGACACGTTTAGACCAAAACACATCTGTACATACATACATAGTTTGCTTATTTTTGTTTTACGCAAAATACACATCTACTTGAGGTATTGTGTCTATTTACAATTGGTATGTGCAGAGGGAAATAATAACAGATACACGAAAAAACAACATTAAACAAATAAGGAAGACTCAAGTTAAAATGAATTTTGGTCTATTAATTAGACTGCAACAATTTCTTTTAGTTCAAATTTCAAAACTTTTTCTCAATTAAAAAAATTTTCTTTGTTTTCATAAACAGCTGTGGGTTTCGGTGTATAATCAAGCATAACACATTACACTGATCTACATGAACAGCTCCATAATATACGTACATATCGCCCACTTAAGCGGGCTACCCACCTGCCAAGAAATGCCTCAAGAAAAAAACGAGCATATATTTCTTGTGCCTGGTCAAGAAATTTTGACGTTTACCAAATTTTCCATTTTTTTGCAAATTACTCTTATAAAAATGTACAAAATATGTTTAGCGAAATATGTACTCATCTTTGCCGTGGATCTGCACGTTTACCTCAAGAAATATATACGAGCATATTTATTTCTTGAGGTAAACCGGCATTGCCAACCATCGAAAATTGTAGTATTTTTTCTTATGAGCTGAGTATTGGCTCAAGAAAATCTGACGTGTGAAAACAGTTCTTGACCATTTCTTGAGCGTTTTTTTATATGGAGTTTGACATTTCTTGGCAGGTGAGTAGCCCGCTTTAATCAAAAAGAGACACAACTCAAAATTGGTTAAAGCAAAGATGGCTTTGGGCGTATTTGAGAAAAAAATTCTTCGAAGGACTTATGCACCCCTAAAGGTTAGCGACCGCGAATTCCGAAGAATATTTAACGATGAGCTTTACGCAGACGTCGACATAGTTCAGCGACTAAAAACCCTGCGGTTTCGCGGGCTAGACTACGTAAAAATTTTGCATTAAATACTTTCGAATACTGATAATTACGAAATTAATAAACTTAACTGCTACCTTTTCACGAGAAAACTAAAAACAACAGGTTATCCTTCTTCTTTCCTACAAGTTGGCGGGACCTACAGTTTTTTGCCGACTCCGAACGGCACATGCAAAGTAAATGAGTTTTTGCTGAGGAGCTTCTCATGGCAGAGATACACCGGGAGAGTTTGCCAAAATACTGCCGAGGGGCGACCCCGTTTAAAATATTATTTTTCTAAATAATTTTTGATGTTGATTTTGCCGGGCATTGATATCACACGACTAGGCCGCACGACAAAACTACTTAACTGAAAATTATGAAACTTTGTCCACTTGATCTTGGAACTATTGGATCTAATATTTCCAGGAGATGGATCAGGGACCGAATTATACAAAAAATCTACACATTGGAAGACATAGCTTATGGGAGTGGGCGAGGGATAGGTAAAGGGAAATAGAGAGGAAAATGGAGGGAGGCCGCTGTTAAAAGCTAGTTATCTTTATAAAAATGCGCAATGTTCAAAAGTTTTCTCCCTTTTTTGCAATAACCACAATTCTAAAATTTGATATGTATCGATAAGTCTGCCCAAGCAGGGTGTGCGACAACAAACCAAAAATTAAAAAAATTAGTTATAATATGAATGAAAGTCACACCACTACAAATGCTAAACACGCATTCCCTTATAGAGCCGCTGTTGTGTGTGTGTTGGTATGGCCACTAGCATTGTTGTGTTTGCGTTCATAGCTGTTGGGAAGAGCCCGAGTATGAGAACAAGAGTTGTTTTGTTGGAAGCAATAATAAACATGAGCCAGCCCGTCAACTTTGTTGAGAGAAGCAAATGTTTGCCTAGACTTGATGTTTAAAAAAATACAAATATTGTACATATGTACATCGTGCACAACTCCTTTCGTGGATAAACTGTGAAATAAAATAAAATGGAAAATTGATAAAATTAAAAATAAAGTAAAATAAAAAATATAAAAATATTGAAAGTAAAGAAAGAAATGTGTAGGAAATGAAAAGAAAAGAAATAATATAAAATAAATAAAAATAAAGAAAATAAAGGAAATGTTCATTTCTGTCCAAATATGCAGACACCGGCATATTTGTTTGCATGAAATTCCAGAACAAGCAAAAGTGCTGAGTAGCGATTGCGTCATATTTAAGCTCACGGCCGTCAATAAAGGGTCGATTACATAAAACTTTATTTCAACTTTACCTCGGACTTTGGCTTTGACAGATAAGTTCAATATACGTGTTTCAACGAAACAAGGCAAATGGGAAACCTCAAAGTTGAAGCAAGGTTGAAATTTGGCAAACTTTCAAATTTTGCTTGCTTTGACAATCAGATGTTGATTATTTTGCTTTAATTTAAGAATTAAAACTTGGTGGAAATAATAATTAATTCATTTTTTCTCTATTAAATTAATAAATTTACCAAAACATTCTGAATGCAAAGAAATAAATAACGAAAACAAATGTATAAAAGATAGGCGTCAAAGTGTTCATTGTAGCATACCTCTGAAGTTGAGCGCAAAGTTTTGAGGCTGCAAATGTCAGGTGAGGTTAACAAAGCTTTATGTAGTTGAGGCTTAAGTGTTCCGTAGCTAGCGTCAGCATTGCAACCGCTGGTGTCAACAGTTGCGACAGCTGGCGACCTAGTACGGTGGTCAGCAATTTCACTTACTGACGACCTAGAACGGTAGACTGCTGACTAGTCAAGTCAAGTCTTGCAGAAGTCAAGAGCACTGCACTATAGGGTGGATCGACAAAAAAAGTTTTTCCAGTCCAAACCTAGGATTAAAGATATTTTGAAGGCGATCCCAAAAACAAATTTTTTTTTTTTTTGCCACGCCCCCCCGATGGGCTATTTACTCTTTTTGACACTACGTCGCCATTTTAAGTCCGATTTTAATAAGCCGTACACCGTTGTTCATGGCTTGGAAGCCGCCACAATTCTTATCTTAATCATTTTTTACTCCGAGTTCAAATTCTAGTAGTGACTGTCGGTATCTCCTTTCACATCATCACATCACATCATGTGATGTGATGTGTTTCAAAAATCGACCCTTTGGAATCATTTTTTTTTTTTAATTTTTGTTTTTTAATGTAGTTTTCGGAAAAAAATAAAAAATTTTTAAAAGCCCAGATAAAAAAAATCCGACCCTTTTTTATTTTTTTTTTTATTTTTTTTTTTAAACTCCAACTAATTCTGCAATAAGCCCCGCTAATAACAACCCTGCAGCGAAAGCAACTAGTTGAAAACTACTTTACAACTAGTTGGTGCACCGGACCCAACTAGTCAGTGTTCTGTCTTTTTTCCATATAAGCAACTGGTATTTTTTACGTGTTGATGTCCTACGAGATGCCAATTGTCAGATTTCGACCAGAATATACCAGTTATCTACTAGTCAGGAAATACCAGTTTCATACTAGTTGTAAAATACTAGTTCCATACTAGTTAAACCTGGACTAGTATAATTTCCATAAAATGAACTAGTCCACATACTAGTCCAAAAAGGACTAGTATAAAATATACTGGTCCCATACCAGTCCAAAAATCATTTAACCTGGACTAGTATGATTTCAACCAGAATTTTCCTGGCTTACCCTTTATTTTATCCCTAGACTTTATTTTCATGTTTATTCTTAAGAAAGCAGCGGCTATTTGTATTTACCCTATCACGAAAAAGCATCTATGAATTATAAGAGAAAACGAAACGAATGAAATTTGTATTTTTCAACTGGTATAATTTCATCCAGAAAAATCTAGTTATATACTAGTATGGAATGTATATTTCCTGACTAGTATGAGTTCTACCAGAAAATTCTAGTTGTATACTAGTATGAAGTGGATATCTCCTGACTAGTATGTGTTCTACCAGAAAATTCTAGTTGTATACTAGTATGAAATGGACATTTCCTGACTAGTATGAGTTCTACCAGAAAATTCTAGTTGTATACTGGTATGAAATGGATATTTCCTGACTAGTATGAGTTATACCAGAAAATTCTAGTTGTATACTAGTATGAAGTGGATATTTCCTGACTAGTATGAGTTCTGCCAGAAAATTATAGTTGTATACTAGTATTTTTTTGACTAGTTTGAGGTTTCGCTGCAGGGAAGATGTGCCGACAATCGTTTCTATTTTTTTTTTTTTGTTACTATGCACACAAATTTTAGATAAAGTTTCTGATTTTTCCAACTTAGCATAAAAAAAATTTTTTTTTAAATCAAAATTTTTTAAAAAATTGTAAAAATCCGACTAAATTTCGAATTTGACCAGCTATTGCTCAGCGATGGTTTGGTCCAACCCTACATATTATACGTCGTTGGAAGCGTATTTTAATTTCCTTTCGAACAAGGTATCGCTTGCGTCCATCGCTTTTGTATCATTGCCGATAAGAATTTTTGAATGAAGTGATATCGAAAAAACACAAAATTACCGATTTCTCGAAAACCTGCCAATACAAAAATTTTTAAAAATTTTTTCACAGCTCGTCAAACCAGTGCCAATTCACCGATATACATGAATATCTTGATATTTTTTCATATTCAATATTTGTAAGCTGCTGTAATCATCAGGAAAAGATTACGAAGATATGTGAAAATTTCGCTGTTATTTCTTATTTTGGTTTTCTCTAGATTAAATATTCATGTTACAAAAAACTCGTATAGTTATAAGATATGTCCCTAGAATATTTGTGAAATGAAAGAAATATTTAAGCGAGCCATAGTGACAAAAATAGCATTTTTAGCTAACTTTGTGGGCTCAAGGCACGACCAATCATTATGCAAACGGTGCAAAATTTGGAAATATAGTTTTTTCTAATTTGGAACAAATCTAAGGGGTTTCCCATGTGAAATACGAAAAATAAAATGTAAATGCACTTATTTATATTCACACGGAGGGAAGTCTATGGATAGAACATTCATATTATTGATATCACAATAACTAAAAATTGATAATCCTGTCATATCAATAAATATGGATATGGCATTAATATTAGATAATTTACTATTGAAATAATTTAAAAAACTGAATTCAAAACAACCTGATGTCTGGTTTCAGTAAGATTCGAACCCTGCTCCTTTGGCACGTTAGCCCAATACTCTACCATTCGGCTACGTCATATTATAAAATTTTTAAAAAAATTTTTGAATCTTAAGAAATTAAAACAATTATCTAAGGAAGTCTAAGTTCGGGTAAACCAAACATTAAATACCCAGCCATTTCTATCAGTTTTTTCAGTAATATTTCCTATTCCACCATGCCAAATTTCATCATTCTACTATAATCAGTTTGAAGGTTATGACCAGTCAAATTTTCAAAAAAAAAAAAAATAATAATAATGGCGGCGATATACCAACAGCTTATAATGACCTCTAACGAGATTTTTGACGAGCTTCTCTTTCCAACTTGTGGTGTGTTGTTTTTGTGTTTTTTCTTAACCTTCATGTGCCCGGGATATAAAACTAACGTACCCGGTCGATTTTGTATGGGGAAAAATGGTATTTTTTTTTTTCAAAGTGAATTATTGAAAATATTTTTACATACTCTTAAAGTTGAAGCTGTGAAGCTTCCAAAATGGTAAGCCATGTGCGAATATCTTAACTATTAAAATAATTATACGTGCGTAATAACGTTTTTATTTTAAAAATATTACATCTTATTGCTATCTGTGGTCCATATTTAGGTTGATATCTCGAAAAGGCGGTGAAATATTCACATAAAAGCCATTGTCTGCTAATACCCTTATAGGCACGTTAAATATGATGCCAATATCAAATAAATATTTTTCTATGATCACACTTAGTTCAAGTTTCATCAGAAACGGGTTTGCATACAAACATCTTCTAGGTCCACAAATGGTCCAAATTTTGGTGGACATCTCGAAAACAGGGTATTAAAATGGACTTACTTATTAAAACATCCATTAAAATGTTTAAATTTACAGCCATATTTTAGGAAAACCTTCTATGACCGCACCTGGTCCATATTTTGATCAATACCTCGAAAACCACACCATGTTAAAGCACTCGTCCACACCAAAAACATCTTCTAGGTCTACACATGATCCACATTTTAGTGTTTATCTCGAAAATAAGGGTTCACATGGGACTGAGAACTATAACTTGTTAAAACTCCAATCAAAATCTTTCAATTTACACCCATTTTGTAGAAACACCGTCCAGGGCCGCACCTGGTCCATATTTTGGTCAATATCTCGAAAACGGGGTCTCGTATGGGACTAATACCTACATGATGTTAAATCACTCTGCAGCACCTTTCATTTGATACCCATATTGTATGAACCCGTTAGAAGGTTACCCTGGTCCACATTTTGCAGGATATCTCCAAAACCTTCCCGGATTATTAAATTTTTTCTTTGCCTATAACCCTTTCGGGATCCAGCAAAAACTACTGGCAAAATTGCATGTTACGACAAGCTGAAGTCAACTATAGAATACTATTTTGCATACCTTTTCTATGGTGACTACAAATGTAGTAAGCCGGCCGCAAGATAATGTTTTTTTCAAGTAGGGTCTAGGTGTCAGGCAAATAATAGTTCTAGTAATATTATACTCTTAATTGACTATGATTTGATAATCAGGAAGCTACTGAAAAACTCAGCATTGTTGTTTCGGGAATTTTTTTTTTATCTCACTTTTCTTCACAAATTACTACAAATGTAGTAAGCCGGGCACATGAAGGTTAAAAGTTGGCGGGACCTACAGTTTTTTGCCAACTCCGAACGGCATATGAGTTCTTGCTGAGAAGCTTCTCATGGCAGAAATACACCCGGAGAGTTTGCCAAACTACTGTCGAGGGGCGACCCCGTTTACAAAAATGTTTTCTTAATATTTTTTGATGTTACTTCTGCCGGGCATTGATAAATTAGTGAACCAAAAATTAAAAATAAAAGTTTTTTTTTCAACTTTCAAATTTCAATTGCAAAATAAAATTAAAATTATTTTTAAACCTTTTTATATTGATCTGAAAATAAAAGTTATTTAAATTTTTTTTTTTTTTTCATATAAAAGAGCAAAGAAAAATCCCTTCAGTATAACATTTTTGAGCAGCACTGCTCTTAGCCAATAAATACATACCCATTATTTGGAGATAGAGCAAATATTTTGCGTACTTTCTGGGTTTACAATATGTCTTACGCGGCTACAATTCAAGTATAAATATGGTTGATACCACAGCTTCGCTCCTCAGTGTCTTGCAAAATGTCGTCAAGTCTGGTTTTTGTAGCAACAGCTTTGCTGTTATTCTTAAACGGAGTACGCGCAGCCGAACCTTTAGATTGGTGGGAGATGGCCAGTTACTATCAAGTCTACCCATGGTCGTTTATGGATAGCGATGGTAACGGTGTGGGCGATTTGAAGGGTATTACATCGCGTTTGAAATATATAAGGGATTTAGGTATGGACGCAGTATGGCTGTCGCCAGTTTTCGAATCTCCTATGGTTGATATGGGATATGATGTGGCTAACTTTACCAATATTGATCCAATTTTTGGTACATTGAAAGATATGGATGATATGATAAAAGAGGCACACAAATTGGGCCTAAAAGTTATTCTAGACTTTGTGCCAAATCATTCAAGTGATAAATGTGAATGGTTTCAGAAGTCAATACGTCGTGAACCTGGATATGAAGATTTTTATGTTTGGCAAGATCCTAAAATTGATCAGGCCACAGGCGAACGTATGCCACCAACTAATTGGGTAAGAACATGAACATGAAGTTTTATTACTTAAAATAGGGTGGTTCAATAAACTTAAGTGTTTTTTAGAGACGTAGGGACTCTACAATTTTGCTACATCTAACAAAAGAATAATCACTTATACAAAATCTTAGTATCTACTATAGAACATGTAAAAAATGTGTTGTTTCCAATACATTTATATTTACCATGTTAATAATGTTCAGAATACCTGCTGGAATTTAATATAGTTATAAGACTTCAAATATTTGTTACTTTTGGATATTTATCGCCTTATTTTATTTTATTTTATTTTTATAGTTGAGGACTGAACAAACAAATTGAAAGGTCAATATTTTATTTTCCAGAAAAAGTTTATTTTGTTGATTTTTTGTTTGTTTTTTCGGTCTATAAACATCTACGGCTCGATATAAGCCTCGCCGAGTTATTTTAACGCAAAAAACCACATGGGATCCCGTATAAAATTACCTGTTTCAAACAAAAGGGCATATTTCCAAATTATGAAGTTAAAAAACTACAACTACACAAGCAAAAAATTAAAAAAAAATTATGACCCCAGTTGGCCGTAGCTGTTTTATTTTAGTAACGCCAAATTAAAACTTTAAATTGTGGCTATTAGAATCTGTCAAAGTTTTTTTCGGTTTCTGAAAAATTTTTGAAAGTGGAAATAAGGCGTTTTGTTTGTTCAGTCCTCAGTTATGACGATGTGAAACTTTTTAAGTCGTATGCGTTGACGGAGGAACGTTCTTTGCTTCAAACCTACTTAGACCACTTAGTTACTTGGTGCAACGTAAACTATATGCCGCTCAATCTGGCAAAATGTAAATTCATGTGTTTCTCTCGTGGAACTCTACAACCAGCTTCTTATTCGATAAATAATTATGTATACTCTTGAACACGTTACTGTTTTTGTTGACTTGGATGTAATGATGATTCAATCCTCATATCGAGGCTACTGCCAATAAGGCCAAAAGTGTTTTAGCCTTCGTGAAAAGGTGGTCAAAAGAATTTAGCGGCCGCCGTGGTGTAGCGGTTAAGTGTTCGGCCTTCTACACCAAGTCGTGGCGGTTCGATGCCCGGCAAAAGTAACATCAAAAAATTATTTAAAAAAAGAATTTTTCTAAACGGGGTCGCCCCTCGGCAGTAGTTTGGCAAACTCTCCGGGTGTATTTCTGCCATGAGAAGCTTCTCAGCAAAAAAATTCATTTGCTTTGCAAGTGCCGTTCGGAGTCGGCAAAAAACTGTAGGTCCCGCCAACTTGTAGGAAAAACTCAAAAGCAACACACCACAAGTTGAAAAGAGAAGCTCGGCAAAAAATCTCGTTAGAGGTTATGATAACCTATTGGTATATCGCCGCCATTAGTTTTTTTTTTTATATTACTAAGACCCTTTTTACAACATTAGTTAGACCAATATTAGAATACGGCTCGATTATATGTAATCCGCGTTATCAAGTTCATATAGATAAGCTAGAATCTATTCAAAAACAATTCTTACTTTTTGCATTGAGAGATCTACGATGGGATCCTTCGTGTAACCTTCCACCTTATACTAATCGCTTGAAACTTATCAATTTCCCTACCCTTGCTAGTCGTAGAGAAATGCTAGGTGTAATATCCATGTGTAAACTCTTAAATGGGTGGATTTCAAGCCCTTCTCTTTTGAACGAAGTTAACTTTAATGTTCCCTCCCGAGCCATAAGTCATTTTAAACCTACTAGAGTTTGCCCAGTGGTTGAAATTCAACCACAAAACCTTATTTTATTTTCCTACCTTTTTGAACTTCAGTTTCCTTTCCTTTCCTTTTTTTGTTATTTCTTAAATTTTCCTTACTTTTCCTAATTTTTTTATATTTTCCGTTTCTATACATTTCTCTTTCTTTTTGTTTTTCCTACCTCTTTACGCCATTCGGTAATGCAATTTCAATGTTTATAATTATTTATTTTAGGTCGCTTTTATTCGTATTTCTTTCCTCTCCTTCTTTTTCTTTGCTTTTCTTTCCTCTCCTTTCCTTTGCTTTTCTTTCCTTTCCTCTCCTTTTCTTTTCTTTGCTCTCCTTTTCTTTACTTTTCTTTCCTTTCCTTTCCTTTCCTTTCCTTTCCTTTCCTTTCCTTTCCTTTCCTTTCCTTTCCTTTCCTTTCCTTTCCTTTCCTTTCCTTTCCTTTCCTTTCCTTTCCTTTCCTTTCCTTTCCTTTCCTTTCCTTTCCTTTCCTTTCCTTTCCTTTCCTTTCCTTTCCTTTCCTTTCCTTTCCTTTCCTTTCCTTTCCTTTCCTTTCCCTTTCCTTTCCTTTCCTTTCCTTTCCTTTCCTTTCCTTTCCTTTCCTTTCCTTTCCTTTCCTTTCCTTTCCTTTCCTTTCCTTTCCTTTCCTTTCCTTTCCTTTCCTTTCCTTTCCTTTCCTTTCCTTTCCTTTCCTTTCCTTTCCTTCCTTTCCTTTCCTTTCCTTTCCTTTCCTTTCCTTCCCTTACCTTCCCTTTCCTTTCCCTTCCTTTTCTGTACTTTCCTTTCCTTCGCTTCCCTTCCTTTCTTTTTGTTTCGTTTCGTTTCCTTTTCACTCTTTTCATTTACGAATATGTTGGATCTTTAGTCCTAACCTATTTTTCTGCTGCAACCAAAAGTTCTACCAAAGTAGTTTATCACATTTTAGAAATGAGTTTGCTCAGTGGCACAAATTTTTAAAGAAAATTGAACTAAAAATTTAAAACTAATTAAAAAACTTCATTATTCAGCCCCATTGTGAATTTCATGTGAACAAAATTCCCATAAAATTTTTATGTGAAACAATAACAAATTTTCCCACTTTGTTTTGCTTTAAAAGCCTTGCTCGCATGAAATTCGTGATCAGGCTGATTGTGAAATAAATATAGTTTAAAAGAACTAAAACTCACGCTTTTAGAGTGCATTGAACTAAAAATTTGATAATAATTTTAAAACCTCTACACAGTAGTATTGTGGAAAAAGCGTGGTCCGCTTTGTTCCATAATCTTCGTTTTTTATTTAAATTATTTTTACCTTTTTGGTGCAATATTCTTCAAAAACGTGTGTTTTCGCTATTTAAACTATATTTATTTTTTACTTTTTAGTTAAATGTGTTATGAAGTAATGGAACGAAACCTCTGGGCCTCCACTTTGGTTTGATACCCATATTATCGCAATACATCGATGTCCAAATGAGACGTGGGGCCTTCACCTTTCGTTTGATGCCCATATTTTAGGGATATTTTACGGTTTTTGGGCCACTGGGGCTTAGACCGAACGAGAGTCACATACCCTGAGAGAAATGCATTGAATATTGTGACAATATCGCTATTGATAGCGAAGAGGTTGATGCAATATTCATTCAGAATGAGCGAGTTATCAAATATTATTTGCTCCCAATAAAAAGTAAAATGACATGTCAACCATTTCGATATGATGTACTATTTTCTATATTTATGGATAGAATATATATTAGCAATCTTTGAACGGCACGTCAATATATATGGTCGTGATATGAATTTCTATTGTCGGTATATCCATATCCATATTTACTGCATAGTAATAATGGTAGAGACAGCGCATTTATATATATTGGCGAAATATAAATTTTTCTGGGACGCATAATCATAATAGTTCAACAATTTTTACTATGGATTTCCTAACAATATTACAACTTGTTGGAGCGTTTTTTTAAAATCAAAATTTTTTGAATTTCTTATGATTGAACATTTTTCCAAAAATTTTATAATATGCCGTAGCCGAATGATAGAATACTGGGCTAACGTGCCAGAGGAGCAGGGGTCGAATCTTACTGAAACCAGATGTCAAATTATATAAAATTTTGTTTTTCTAAACTATTTAGAATTTTTCAATAGCTTATATGGACTAGAGTTCGCCCAGTGGCTGAAATTCAACCACAAAACCTTATTTTATTTTCCTACCTTTTTGCCATTTCTTAAATTTTCCTTTCTTTTCCATATTTTGTATATTTTTGGTTTCTATACATTCCTATTCATTTTGCCTTTTCCTCCCTCTTTACACCATTCAGTAATATAGTTTCAATGTTGATAATTATTTATTCTTCTTAGGTCGTCTACATACGTATTTCTTTCCTTTCATTTCCTTAGCATTCATTTGCTTTTATTTCCTTTCCTTTCCTCTCCTTTCATCTCAATTTATTTCTTCTACTTTTCTTTCCTTCTCTTCCCTTTAATTTCCTTTCCTTATCTTCTCCGTTCTTTTCCTTTTCTTCCCTTTTCTCTTCTTTCCTTTTCTTTCCTTTTCTGTTCTTTCATTTCATTTTATTTCCCTTCTTTCTTTCTTTCTTTTCTGTTCTTCTCTGTTCTTTTCTTTTATTTTTCTTTCTTTTCGTTTCTTTTATTTCCATTACATTCCTTTTTTGCTTTTATTTTCTTTTTCTTTCCTTACCTTTCGTTTCCGTTGCTTTAGTTTCCATTCATTTCATTCATTTTTTTTAATTTCATTTCTTTTCTTTTATTTTTTTCTTACGTTTATTTTCTTTCACTTTTTTCTTAAATTTCCCTTCCTGTCATTTCGTTTCCTTACCTTTCCTTTTCTTACCTTTCCTTTCCTACCGTTTCCTTATTTTCTTTTGTTCCTTTCCGCAACTCATTTGCTTTTCTTTTTCTTTCATTAATTTCCTTAACTTATTTTTTTAGCTTTTCATTACCTTTCTTTCCTTTATTTTTCTTTCTTTTTATTTTCATTTATTTTCCATACCTTCTTCCTCGCTACCTTTTCTTTCCCTTCTTTTTTTTCTTCTTTCCTTTCTTTGTCTTTCTCCTTTTGCTTCTCTTTTCCACTGCTTTACCTACATTACATTTCCTTTCTTCCCTTCCTTTTTCTTTTCCATTCCTTCTGTCATATTTTCCGTTCCTTACCTTAACTTACCTTCCTTTTTTCTTTCTTTTTCCTTTTATCCATCCCTTTCCTTTCCTATTATTTTCTTAATTTAATACTTTTATTTATTTCATTTTGTTTCATTTTTATTTATTTTATATTATTCCCTTTCCTTTCATTTCTAACAAATTTTATTTTTTTACTTTCATTCACTTTTCTATTTCTGATTTTACTTTTTTTTCAATTTTCCATTTTGTTTTATTTCACTAAGTCTAGCCATGAAGAGCCTTGTGCATGATCTAGCTTATTTGTGCTTTTTTTTCAAAAGCATTTGCTTCTCTGAATCCCCACGCACAGATTTTGTTTTTGTAAACACTGTTTGTACCTAAGCTCAATAAAGTTGACGCGCTGGCTCATGTTATCTTATTGCTGCCAACAAAACAACTCACCCTACTGCAATGAATGCAAACACAACAATACAAGTGGTCATACCTACATATACCCATAACAGCGGCTCTATAAAGCGAATGCGTGTATAGCACTTGTAGTGGTGTGATTTTCAAATCATATTATAATTAATTTTTTTTAATTTTTGGTTTGATGTCGCACACCCTGCTCGGCGAGACATATCGATACATACCAAATTTTATATACCTTAGAATTGTGGTTAATGCAAAAAAGGGAGAAAACTGTTATGTTTGCGCATTTATATATAATAGATTCTTCTGATATTTCGGACTCGCTTTTTATTATTAAAAAGACTATCCTATCCTCTCTTAACAATTGATTTCTACGTAGTATCTATTTATGTATTTTTATTTTCGTATTGCACTCAGCTGATGAATTTTCTCTGTAGCTGAGCAGTTTGAGATCTCGACGCTTAACAAACCTCCGCCTTTCAAACACTCGGCAAATTTTATCCGCGCGTTATGCGGATGCGCCCTTCAAGACGGTTGGGCGGGATGATGGGTAAAATCCGTTGGTCATAATAATAATAATAATAATAAAATATATAAAGAACCTTGGCCCTTGGAGTATTTCAGAGAAAAGTTCTTCGGAAGATTTATTGTCCTTCCCGTGATACCAACCGAGAGTATCGAAGGAAATTTAATGATGAGCTGTACGAGCTTTAGGCAGACCTGCCCATAGTTCAGCGAATTAAAGCCCAAAGGCTCCGCTGGCTGTGTCATGTTATGCGAATGGACAAAGAAGCTCCAGCACACTTCCTCTCGACACCCGAACTCAGAAGCAGAGGAAGGGGAAGACCTAGACTGATATGGAAACAACAAGTGGAGGATAACTTGAGCTCCCTTGGTGTTTCCAATCGGCGCTAAAAGTGAATGACTTGCGTGCTTTGATACGAAACGGCTAAAACCGCCTAGCCGGTTAAGCGTCAAAAAATGACGCAAACCAAAACTTGATTAGATATAGAACATAATTCAAAATAAAGTAACGTAAAACCGAATTATATAGGATTAAAAAATTAATCACAATCAAATAAAATAAATTCAAAATAAAATAAATAAAGTTAAGTAAAATAAAATAAAGTAAAATTAAAAAGATTCAGAAAAAATTCAGTAAAAACAAATCAAATAAAATATAAAAAAAAATATAAAAACTAAAGGCGGATTTACACGGGTCGTTTTTCCGGTCGAATTTTCAGTCAACCTTCAAATACACGGTGTGAATCGATCGAACTGCTGTTTACACGGTGGAACGACAAGAAAATCGACCCGTGTAAATCAGCCTTAATGGCGGCGATATACCAACAGGTTACCATAACCTCTAACGAGATTTTGCCGAGCTTCTCTCAAAATTCATCGTACATATATATATGAATTCATCACCCTTCTCTTATCAAATATAATATGGCTTTAATCTTCAACTTGAGTTTTTACCATAAATTCTTGAACCAACCTAATTTGAATTCTAACGAATTTTCGTGTGCAGATATCCCGCTTTAATGGAACTCAATGGGAATGGAACGAACAACGTCAACAGTATTATCTGCATCAATTTTTCAAAGAGCAACCCGATTTCAATTTAACGAATCCATTCGTTCGCCAAACTTTGGTTGATGTTTTGAGATTTTGGTTAGATCGTGGTGTAGATTCATTCCGTGTTGATGCTATACCGTTTTATATTGAGAGACAAACCGCAGATGGTAAATTTGAAGATCAAGATCCTGTCACTCGCAATTTTACATACAGTAATCCAAGAAATAGCGAATTATTATATGAATGGCGTGAATTTTTAGACAGTTATCAGAAAGAACATGGCGGTGATACAAGGTATGGATTAACTAAAAAAAATCACAAAAAATGTTTGTTTAGCATCATTATGATTGACCATTATTTTAAATTTCATTTTACGTTTAGTCCAAATTTTCACTAATACGCGTGTCACCTAATTCAATTTTTTATTTTAGGATGATGTTATCAGAATCCCTTGCGCCCAATGAGGATCAGGGCTTGTATGTAGGCAACGGTACCCATTTGGGTGCTCAAATGCCAATGTATCTGAAATTAGTTAAAGTGAATGATGAAATCGATGCTGATATTTTTTACGATCGAATCGATGGTTGGATGAATGTAATGTGGAAAGGTCACAAAGTGGCTAATTGGGCATTTGCAAATCATGATAATAGTCGTGTAGGTTCACGTTGTGGCTATAACAGAGCTCAATTGGTGATGATTTTACAACATTCCTTACCTGGCGCTACAGTTACTTATTATGTAAGAATGCATCTAAATTTATAGGAATAATGATTACTAAATTATATTTTAAACAATATAGGGTGAAGAGATTGGTATGACTGATGGAGAACTCGATTGTGATACGCGTACATGTGGTAACCGCGATGGACAACGTACACCAATGCAATGGGATACTACAAAGAATTCTGGTTTTAGTACAGGTAATTCCACTTGGCTTCCTGTTCATGGCAATCATAAGTTCATTAATGTGGAAAGCGAACGTAAAACGAATCGCAGCAGTTTGAAAATATTCAAGGAAATGATCAAACTAAAGAAGTCCTCAGCTTTTAGAGCATTTAAAGAACCCGGCGCTTTTGAGTACGGCGCATTAAGCCAGCAAATCTTTCATATTATGAGGTAAGTTCCTGAATATCAACTAATAATACAATTCAAAAACTAAACTATTATATATACTTAACACTAATTACTATTGTAGAACTGATAACGTCACTGAGTATAGAATTTTTGCTAACTTTGGTAATCAAATTGAACATATTGACGGTATAACTAACAAAGTTATGGAGTATGTAGTGCTCAATACTTATTCACCACACAAAAAGGGGTAAGTAGCTTTGGAGTTGGGTGTAATATTAGAGCGTCGTTAATGAACCATTTGTTATTCTGTTTTGCAGTGACCAAGTTGATTTGAGCAAACAAATTTATTTGATGCCGTTTGAAGCTGTTGTTTTGCGTTCGGTTGCATAAGGTGGACCGATGCAGGGCAGGATGTACCATAATTAAATCCAAACCCAAAAAAACTTTATATACATTGCTGCAATATCATGATGAAAATGCTATAAAATATTAAATAATTATAATCTTCTAAATAAACAAAATATATTTATGCCAAAATTCAATTGTACCTAAAGATTGATGGGTGCCAAATTTCTTCTGTCTCATATGTTGATATTACTCTACTTTCCCAAAAAACTTGCTGTCATGACAAACATTGGGTTAAGCTAAACTTCATCACTAGCCTATAGGGGATCTTCAGACTTCACCTCAATTTGTAGCTATAGGCAACAGTCCAGAATGCCTGCAACACCTATGGTGATGGAGTTCAAGCTTACCAGCATCGACAAAACTTCTTTATTTTTTTATAGGAGTGATTTACCTCAAATCCAACAACGAACATAACCCTTTTGTAGAAGTTGTAAGGTCACCGTTTCAAACCATAGTTCTAATCTTGGCTTGCGTCATTTATTGATGCGATTTTGGCCGTTTCGTATCAAAGCACGCCACCCATTCGTTTTTTAGCGATAACTGACGCCTGTGGGAAACCCCAAGAGAGTTCAAGTCATCGTCAACTTGTTGTTTCCATCTAAGTCGAGGCCTCCCCCTTCCTCTGCTGCCGAATTCGGTTGTCGATAAGAAAACCTTCTGTGCTGGAGTTCTTTGTCCATACGCAGAACATGACCCAGCCAGCAGAGCCTTTGGGCTTTAATTCGCTCAACTATGGTCAGGTCTGCGTAATGCTCGTGCAGCTCATAGTTAAATTTCCTTCGATACTCGCCGTTGGCATCACGGGAAGGACCATATATCTTCCGGAGAATTTTTCTCTCAAATACTCCTAGGGCCATCTCATCTCTTCTTGACACTTTCTTACTTATAGAGCGTGATCTTTGTTTGTCGAGAGAGGACTTTACTTCTCAATTGCCTACTTAGTCCAAAGAAACACTTGTTGGCAAGAGTGAATCTCCGTTGGATTTCTGGACTGATTTTATTTTCGGTTTTAATGCTGGTTCCCAAATAGACGAAGTCCCTCACGGTTTCAAATTTGTAGTTATCAACGGTGACTTGGCTGCGAAGGCGCAGGTGTGCCGATACCTTCTTTGATGGCAGCAGATATTTCGTCTTGTCCTCTTTGACCGCAACACCCACTTTTTTCGCTTCCTCATCCAGTCAAGAGAAGCCAGCGCTTACGGCGCAGTTGTTAAGGGTCCATCCCGATTCTGACGGAGCTGTTGGTTTTGCTCAACGTCATTTGGCAAAGCCGTATAAGCTTTGCAGGAAGCCAAATTCAGACATGGCGACATACAGGCAACTCCTTTTCGCGCTGTCCAAAGCGGATTTAAAATCGACAAAGAGATGGTGTGTCTCGATTCTTTTATCATAGGTTTTCTCCAGGATTTGGCGTATCGTGAAGGTCTAAAACCACACTAATAAGGTCCAATCAGTTTGTCTACGATGGGGTTCAGTCTCTCACACAATACGCTAGAAAGAACCTTATATGCGTTATAGAGAAAACTGGATCCGCGGTAGTTGGTGCGGTTAGCAGGATCGCCTTTATTTTGGATTGGGCAGAGCACACTTAAACTCCAATAGTCCGTCTTTTCCAGGCGCTTTGTTGTTTTTGACTTCATCATAGTTAGTTGTTGGGACGACTTTTCCATCGTCAGGAATTGGGGTATCGGGTTCGACGTCTTCCTCGCAATTTAACAGTGAGCAGAAGTGCTCCCTCCATAATTTAAGTACACTCTGTACGTCGGTTACCAGGTCGCCAACCAGTCTACTAAAATCGAAGCAAAGTCCGAGTCCTGGCTACCACTGACCCACAAATAGTTTTACTATCCTATCACTACACCATTCGCAATTCGGTCATTGTAGTGGACTAGGTTGGTGTTGCAACCGGCATGTGGCACATTAACTCAAGAGCAGTAGATAACCGCAAAAGCATGCGGCTGTAGTCGAGTACTACGTTAATTCATTGAATTTCATAAAGCAAAAATGGTTTTATACCCGGACGTTGTAGTAAGTGTAGTACAACGTATTTCTACTCCTACCGTCTGCCATCTTCCAATTGGATTTTGTGCATTTTGTTGCACGCTTATCTCCAACCCAACCAGGCATTCGCTGTAATCGAAATAAATCGTCATCTCGCAAGAAGGCATATACAAAGAAGAAGCATGGGGAGACTGTGGAGATGAAAGGCAACAGTTTGTAACAAAACATTGTCACACAAATGCATTCAGCTGCGCCGCTAAAGCCACACAGACACTAATTGTTGCCGACGACAGCTTTCTAACAAGGGGTGTAAAAGTAGGTCGCCTCCCAGTTGGTGCACCCTGGGTAACGCTAAATGACCTACATAGCCTTCACGGCTAGTTTCTTGTATTGCCGGTTCTACGAGAACGGTACCAGTACTTGTGCTGTACCCATCGTGCCGAAACGACCCGGCCATTTTCTTATATCGACCCGGCCAAGAGCAATACACTCGGGGTGACCCTGTCTGACATTTAGGCAGGGTAACACCTCGCTACAACAACAACAACAACAGCTTTCTAACGTTTGTGAATAGTTATACACTCAGCGTTTCCTCGGCATCACAATTCACGCTACTACCACTATAACACAAATTTGTGCGAAAGTAAACCCAACCATCCTAAAGATATCGCAAGGTAACAACGAAGATTCAACTCTGGCGATCCACCATATCAGGGTGCACTACGATGGTGTCGGGAAAGAAATGGTACCCACAAGTGAGTCGGTAAATTCAACGCTCAATCACCATCTATAGATGAAAAAGAACGCTGTTTATCGCGTTTTACCTATCCAGACTTTACCCAGACATATATACCTAGTAGGGATCACCAATGCTCGGTGCCGACTGACTACAAGTAATTTCTTTATGACCGAGAAAACAGCAAAAATCCTGTAACGTCATATTTACAAACTCGTCTGTATTTGATGGCAAATTGGGATTTCGTCTTGAAAGGGACACAAATTTTCTTCTCGACTGCACCGCAAACATAAATTGCAGCTGCTGCTTGCAGTGCCCGCAAGTCAGATGTAGAGGATGGAAAGTACTACACTACTCTCATTGCGATGCTATCGAATATAGTACATGAATACTTTATTGGCAATCCAACTAAGAGCCCCACAAAAAAAATGCGCACCTTATCTTAAGCTTACCAGATTTTGTCAGTATATGCCGAATTCAGTATATACTGAATGGAAGATCACCCTATTTTTTTAACAACGACCTCTCATTACAATGAGTTTCAAAAACATACTTTGTGAACTAAAATTTAATAAAATTTCAGAAGAGATCTATTTCGAATCAATTTTTGAATTAAAATCTCTTCATATAATAAAATTGTAATAGTGTGAATTGTCTGAACATGGCAGATATCAACAAAAAATTGATTGGGGGAAGCATTATTAAGCGAGTAGAATCCAAATCAACCATTTAAAAAATTTCCGATGGGCCATTTTTAAAAAATTTATTGGGTAGTTCCCGGCGATGTGGGATTATCTTTCACTCAGCTTGCTAGATAATTCGAGTCTGGAAACTTAACGGACAATTACCCTTTTCCACATGTGCTACTTTGGCAATTTCGATGTAAAGTCCTCATGAAGAAAACAAAAAAACAAGCCCCTGCCAGCCGTCGCTAGCCATGATGAAAACAAAATAGGGCTGTGCTATACCAAAAATGACTTCGGGTAAAATTAGGCATCGTTTAATTCGATATAACTCGATAGTTTCCATAATTTCCGACTGTAATTAGCAGCTTAAATATGGATAGAAAAGGAGACCGGCTGAACAATATAATCCACTTTTTTATCCACTTTTTTGGGAAGCGCGATCCACAAAATTATCCGAAGATGGTTAGCAGGGGTGGTGAAACATCAGATGAGATAACCCTTGAAAAGTTCGTCGGAAGGTGTAAACGGAACACCTACAGACAGAGGTTCCATGAACTCAAACAAATCGCTGCCTTGGCAGTTAGATGGTGCTAGTGACGGAGCGTACAGCCTCCATATCCGGAATAACACTGTCCACATCGGTAATAATCGCAGAGTGTTTTGGTGTTAAATACAACAGCAGAAATATTTCTTAATTATTTACTGCTGTCCTTATCCCCTGATAGGCTTCTACAATGGATCTGAATCTAACTTTGTTCGACGCTTCACTTGAGAACTCCGCGTAAGACTTGCTTCGCAATTTAGGCTGGTGGGTTTCAAAGCGTGTGACCGATCCAACGCCGTTTTCGACGTTTTATCACTGTTTCACATTTCCTGACTACTTCGACTCCAACAATATGATCTGTACGAACTTAACGCTAATATAGACTTCATGCATCCATTCACATGTGTACATTAGGGTGATTCAAATAAAAAAAACTTTAGGTATTGACGAGAAAATAGGACTTGCAAAAAATTAGCGCTCTAACTTAATCCTTAGGGGTGGCTATTTTTGTCGCCCTTTTCCATACATTTTGTGTGGGGAAAAATGGTATTTTTTTCAAAGTGAATTTTTGAAAATATTTTTACATACTCTTAAAGTTGAAGCTTTGAAGCTTCCAAAATGGTACTAAATTGTATTGTATGTGGATGCAATAGTACAAAACTCAACCACTTTCAAATGGCTGTAATTATCTTAATAGTTAAGATAATCGCACATGGCTTACTTTTTTGGAAGCTTCAAAGCTTTAACTTTAAGAGTGTGTAAAAATATTTTCAAAAAGTTTCAAAAATTAAAAGAAAATTCACTTTGAAAAAAATGCCATTTTTCCCCACACAAAATGTATGGGAAAGGGCGAAAAAAGTAGCCACCCCTAAGGGTTAAGTTAGAGCGCTAATTTTTTGCAAGGCTTATTTTCTCATCCCGCGGCCGCCGTGGTGTAGCGGTTAAGTGTTCGGCCTTCTACACCAAGTCGTGGCGGTTCGATGCCCCGCAAAAGTAACATCAAAAATTATTTAGAGAAACGATTTTTCTAAACGGGGTCGCCCCTCGGCAGTAGTTTGGCAAACTCTCCGGGTGTATATCTGCCATGAGAAGCTTCTCAGCAAAAAATTCATTTGCTTTGCAATACCTAACTTTTTAGGGGGTAAGACCAAGTCGAATTTTTTTTTGAATCACCCTAATGTACATACTTAGCCCAAGTTCGTGGCTTCGGTTCAGAAAGCGGGTCAGTCCTTGGCCTGCAGCAAAGATACGTGAGGACCTCGCTAAGCTCGGCCAAACGTGCTACTCAAGTAAGTGATTATTATCTTTTCATAAGGCGTATAGCTTATAAAACTTTTTTTGCTGGGTCTATATAAAGCCACCATTGCAGTTAAAGTGCTACACAACAACGATCGGATCTATTCACTTCTCCTCTGAAGTATTGAGCTACTCCTGGCCTTCAAACTTCTTTGCGGTAGCTATTGCGGGAAGTGCATTTCTGCTGCATCCGCACATTCAATGCAATGGAAAATTCATAATCGCAAATTTATGAGTGAACTCATTCGAATTTTATCAAACTAGCAACAGCAAAACGTGCATATCTTCTACTTCCTAGCAGTCGTGTGTATAGTCCTTTAGAGGCACACTTTGATTATCCTTTCATCGGTACTCGGCATGCGCCTTAAGTTTAGCAGAAGATTTTTATATCCATCGATATAAAGAAAACTAAAATTTTGTGTCCATTTCTCTCCACCTCTTTCTCTGCAAGAAAAGTTATTTCATCATTTATGCCCATCTTTTCTTATTGTGCGAATCTATTGTGGGTCTATAGCTGAAAAGAAGATGTAGGAAACGGAAACCTGAGATTTCGATACTGTGAAGCATAAATGTCGGCAAGCTACACGGCTCAAACCAGAAATGTTTTAAGACTCCCCGCATCATACCCGTCTGCTCTACCACTGAGCTACATCGCACACATAAATGTTGTTGGCAAAATTCAATCTTGAATAAGCTTTCAAATATAAATGAAAACAACAAAAAAATTTTAGACCAGTGGTTTTAATTTTAAACCGAAAAGTTTTGATTTTCAGACCAAAAAGTTTTAATTTTCAAACCAAAAAGTTTTAATTTTAAACCGAAAACTTTAAGAATAAAATAATTAAAAAAATGTGGCACTTGGCAGTATTCGAACGAAAACGCTCAGGAGTCACAGCCGACGGCTCTACCGCTGAGCTATGCCGCACATGGGTAAAGTATTTGTGGACAAAATTCAATTACATTAAAAAAAAATTTAGACTCCTTTTTCATGCAGACTTCAAATCGAAACCAAAAGAAATTGAAATTCTTTTTCAACTTTTGGAAGCGTTAAAATATCCAAAAAAAAAAAGTATAAAAAGTTGCTTAAACTTTAGACGGGTTTAAAATTTAGGTTAATTTTTTTAGCCGTGTAGCATTTATGCACATGGTACAGCGAGTAAGAGGGTATGTTTGCGTTTTTATATGTTGTCGCAAAGATTTTGTTAAGCGAATGCTGTCGACCACAGATAATATACTTTGGACATAACTTTAAAGCTAGTATATGCAAAAAGCTATTACACAAACATGGAGTACACATTCATACAAATGCGCATTGTGCAACGTTTAAAAAAAATTTAAAAGAATTAAAAAAAAAAATAATGACAGTTAATGAAATAAATAAAGACAAAATAGAAAAAGGAAAATAAATTAAAATAAAATAAAATAAAATAAAATAAAATAAAATGAAATAAAATAAAATAAAATAAAATAAAATGAAATAAAATAAAATAAAATAAAATAAAATAAAATAAAATAAAATAAAATAAAATAAAATAAAATAAAATAAAATAAAATAAAATAAAATAAAATAAAATAAAATAAAATAAAATAAAATAAAATAAAATAAAATAAAATAAAATAAAATAAAATAAAATAAAATAAAATAAAATAAAATAAAATAAAATAAAATAAAATAAAATAAAAGAAAATAAAATAAAATAAAATAAAATAAAATAAAATAAAATAAAATAAAATAAAATAAAATAAAATAAAATAAAATAAAATAAAATAAAATAAAATAAAATAAAATAAAATAAAATAAAATAAAATAAAATAAAATAAAATAAAATAAAATAAAATAAAATAAAATAAAATAAAATAAAATAAAATTAAATAAAATAAAATAAAATTAAATAAAATAAAATAAAATTAAATTAAATATAACAAAATAAAACAAAATAAAATAAAATAAAATAAAATAAAATAAAATAAAATAAAATAAAATAAAATAAAATAATATAAAATAAAATAAAATAAAATAAAATAAAATAAAATAAAATAAAATAAAATAAAATAATATAAAATAAAATAAAATAATATAAAATAATATAAAATAAAATAAAATAAAAAAATAAAGAATTGTACCCTGAAGACGGATACCGTAATCAACCGAAATATATTGGTAAAAAACGAAACTTTTCTTTTATTTGAATAAAACTCCTTGACCTCAAGCCGGAAAGAAGAAGAATTTAAAATAAAATTAAAATAACAAAATAAAATATTAAAAAAAAAATAAAAAAGTATAATAAAACAAAATAAAATGTTAAAACAAAAAATAAAAGAAATAATTATAAAAAGAATTAAAAAAATATTATTAAAAGGATCAAACTAAAATAAAATAAAGATAAATACTATAATAAAATAGAACAAAAAATAAAGAATTTAAAATAAAATAAAAAAATAAATAAAGTTAAAAATCTTTGAATGTTTCTTATTGGAGCTTAGCTCGAAAATTGTTTATACCTGCTGTACTTTTTTTTAAAACTCTTTGTTATAAAATGACATAGAAAGAAAGGGAACGAACAAACCACCTTCAAATATGTCATGGGGACAAGAAAAAACTCACACTTTCTTACCTGAAAACTATAATCACCTTCAGCCAAAGAAGTGATTGACCTAAATTGATCTTTATCTAATGAATGCGCAATATCATCATTTTCTCATCTCATCTCTTACAACGTTCTTTTCTCATTAGTATTTCATTACACTGTCATCACTGTGCACATCAACTTTGTTAGCGTCCAGTTACGCCAATCATTAAATCACTTCAAATTGGAATTTTCGCCACTTTAATTACATGCAAATTTAAATTAATGACTTTTACGGAAATCAGCTAAACCAACGATGCGTCTTACGCTACGCTCTTATTGACCCAGAGCGACTCACACCCTTATGCAGCAACATCAATAGATTTATGTATACTGATTATATCCTTTATATTTCAGTAAAATGAAAGTGTGCAATTAGAATCGTTAAAGTTTTTTTTCTGCGTTGCTCATTGCTTTGGAATTTAATTAAAATCCAATAAGAAATGCCAATCAGCGCATGCAGATAAAGCGCTCGTTAAGCTAGGGGTAACAAACCTCGCTACGCTTAAAAACTTAAGATGGCTTTGACAAGTAGGAGCGCGGAAATCAAATTTGAAGATTGGATTCTGTTTCTAGTTTTGAATTCAGAAAATCTTGTGGATTATTATGCCTTTGGATACAAGGTTTGGCCTATGAGTCCATTTAAAATTAGGAATAATCATATTATTTACCCTTGAAGGGACGCTGAATCTAATTAAATTTTAACAGTTGCGTGTCAAGTATGAAATGCTAAGTCTTGTGATATTTTTTTACAAAAATATCTCTGATAACTTTCTTATATGCTGGGGTCTGTTGGCTCTGTTTTTTTTTTACACTATTATATTTTTTTATTTTAGATAATTTTATTGAAGTTCTGTTACTTCTGAATTTTGTTTTCTGTTCATTTTATTTTCTTTTTTTTTTTCTTTTTACTTTATTCTTATTTTTTTTTTTCTATTTTTTTTCTTTTTTTTAATTTTTTTTTATTTTAAAATAATACTACATTAACAACTTAATTTAATTTATTTCAATTTCATTTTGTTATATTTAATTTTTTTTATGTAATAAACTCATGGGAGTTTGGGAGAGACTATGTAGTTCAGTTGAAAAAAAAAAAAGAATTGTTCAAGGCTTAGGAAATTTTAACGAATTCCGTCAAAAGTAATTTTGTTTTGTAAAACACCCATATAGCAATAACTGGTTAGCGTTGAACTGTAGCACATCTGCTCCCAGCTGTTGTCGAGTCAAATCATGCTGCTGCTTAACGTTTGGGTAATGTTACACGGTGTGTCGCTTTTAGTATGTAGGTGACATCACAACAAAATCAAAGAACCAGGTAAATACAAGCTAGCCTTCAACTGTTCACCCAAAGTGTATCAGCCATGTCTTTCCGCGGCTGCAATACGTTTCTTTAAAGGCAAAATTGGCAAAATTTTCCAGCTTTATCGTACGTTCTTTACCCTTGTTAATTAAAGCTTTCTTGTCACATCGCGGCTATTTTCTTAAAGGCTACTGCTGAATGGAGTCTATTACTCTTGTATGTAAATTCGGTGTTTCCATCGTGGCCCTAATCTTTATATTTCACTCATACAGACGTTTACGTCTTGAAGAAGCTCCTACTATTTATTTATCTTGCTATGAATTATGTTAAGTTTGAGTATTTTTATAATTGAAATTTATCGTCGTCTTGTGTCAAAATTCTGAAAGAGGGGGTTTGACTATAGTTGAATGAGGCCATCGAAAAAATTTTACGAGATCTGAAAAAGAAATGTTCAGGCTTGTCTCAGAAAGCACCACACATATTAATGGTTTTGACGATTTACTAATTTCATTCAGCTTCCATTCTAATATTTTTCTAATAAAAAAGTAGAGTTAACTTTAAGAATTTGTTTTGCAGAAATTTCATCCACACATAATATTTATTATTATATTGGAGAAATTGCGTCATGGCCTCAGGAAAAAAGTTATGAAAATTTAAATTGAAGCTACATAATCGAGTTTTTTAGTGGGCAAATTTATTGTGTTCGTGTTTTTTATGTGGAAACCGAAACAAGAACGAAACCGTAACCGAAACCGAAATAAATGTTGAAGAATGAAACCGGAACCGAAACCGAAACCGGAACGTTGTAATCGCTTGCATTCCTTGCACACCTCATTCATTAATTTATTATGATTGAAAACTTGTATTATTTGTCCCGCTATGCGATTAGTCTTAAATATAGTGAAGCTAAGACGAGACTTCAATTAATTTCCATTAAGATGCGCTAAATGGAATTTAATTTATTTTGTGGCATTTTTCGTAAACTACAAAGAGATTCAACCCATAAAAAGGGTAGGAAGTAACATCTTTGCTGCAATGCCACGCACATACATACATACATATATATTAAAGTTGGTGTGTGTTTATGCGTACATAGGTATAACTAGCGGTGTAAAAAGTAATGCTTTTCTATATCCTTTCTGTGCATCCTCGAGTATTCGTTTGCTATTTCATCAAACCATCCCACGCTGGTTGCAAAGTTCAAAGCAAAAGTCAAATAAAATTACAAAAATTAAAAGGAAAAAATACAACAAACTTTTCGGTTAACGTGACGTAATTTTTAAAAGTATTTTTATATTTGCATTTGAAGTTGCCACAACAATAACAACTAAAAATAACTTTTCTCATTTTATTTTCAGCTTTTCTAATACATTTTCTATATCTTTTGCTTGGAGGTTGTGTTAAAAACTGTGGGTGAGTTTGTTTCTTTTTTTTCAGACCTTAAATAATAAAAATATTTAACTTTTATATCGTACCAAAGTTTTTCAATTCCTTTCACAATTCACACACAAGTTGACCACAGCTATTGTTGTATTTGAAAGTCAGTAGTCATTCACACTATGAAGCAAGCATACCTTTTTTTACCAAAGGGTCGGACTTTTGTAAGCAATAAAAAAACCAGGCTTCATTAGACGCAATATTATTAAAATGAATTGAAATAAGTAGATTAGTTCACTGTAGGAATTAAAACAAAAAACATAACTGTATGCAAAATTAAAAAAAGTCAATTATGAAAAAAGTAAATTAGGGAGAAGATGATGAGCCCGATACTCCAATCCCTTACAATAGAAATATGGCATCAGCGGTGTCTCAAAATATCGGAACCAGATCTGACAGTGACTTGTGCATCTCAGATCGCACATTTTGCAAATTTTTTGAAACAACACTTACTTACACTGACTTTAAATTAAGTATTCAACGTTTGCTGCAATCTTCTCATTTTACCAAAAACATAATTAAAGCTAGTTTTGATAGCTGTTTGCGCATACACAATAACCTTTTTCTGCTGCACAATAAACATAAACTCCCACTTACACAAGTATACAATAAAAGCAGAAAATGAACTAAAGGTTCATAGGGAATACGACATTTTTATTAGACAAACATTTATGCCACGTTGCAGAGCTGTTTTATAGCAAAATATTTTTAAAGCTCGCATAAGACGTGTCTCAACTTAATTGCTCAATATATACCCAACTAACATTTATTATACAATTTACTATTTTCTTTTAAAACTTACTCATTGATGTCATGTGATCGCTCATTAATGCGATGTAGGTTGTTGATGTAACATTGCTAATAGCTGCGATATCGTTCGTTGATTTCATATTGGCGCGTTGATCTGACATCGCTCGTTGATGCAAAATCGCTAGTTAATGAGACATAGGCTGTTAATGTGACGTCGCTCATGGAATGTGACTTGATGAGGCATAGGTTATTGATGTGATATCGCTAGCTGATGTGATATCGTTTGCTTTTAAGACACCAGCCGTTGATCTGACATAGCAAATGAGCGTCATAGTGGGTTTGATGGGGCAAGGGACGTTGATGTGACGTTGCTTCTCACGTCAACGATCTTTGTAATATCAACGACCTCCGTCACATCAACAAATTATGAAGGATAAACGATTGACGTCACATCAAAAATCGTATGTCTAAATCAGTGACCGATGTCACATCGAGGACCAACGCCACATGAATGACCGATGTAACATCGAGGACCGATGTCACATCGAGGACCAATGTCATATCGAGGACCAATGTCAAATGAATGGCCGATGTCACATCGAGGACCGATTTCACATAAATGACCGATGTCACATAAATGACCGATGTCACATCAATAACTGATATCATGAATGAACGATGTCACATAAAAGACAGATGTCACATCAAAGACAGATGTCACATCAAAGGCGGATGTCACATCAAAGACAGATGTCACATCAAAGACAGATGTCACATGAAAGAAAGATGTCACATCAATAACTGATATCACCTGAATAACCAATGTCACATCAATAACTGATATCACCTGAATAACCAATGTCACATGAATGACCGATGTCACATAAATGACCGTTGTCACATGAATGACCGATGTCACATGAATGACCGATGTCACCTGAATGACTGATGTCACATGAATGACCGATGTCATATGAATGACCGATGTCATATGAATGACCGATGTCACATGAATGACCGATGTCACCTGAATGACTGATGTCACATGAATGACCGATGTCATATGAATGACCGATGTCACATGAATGACCGATGTCACATGAATGACCGATACCACATGAATGACCGATCTCACATGAATGGCCGATGTCACATGAATGTCCGATGTCACATGAATGACCGATGTTACATCAATAACTGATGTCACATCAATGACCGATGTCAAATCAACGATCTCTATCACATAAATGGCCGATTTTAAATCAACGACCGATGTCGCATTAACGAGCGAAGTGTTGTCATATTTCATTTAACGGCCGATGTGGCATCGACGAGCGAAGTGATGTCATATATCATATTTCGCATTAAACGGGCAATATTGCATCCACGAGAGATATCACATCAGCAACCTATGTGGCAGCATTTATTCCCGAAGTTTGTTGGTTGAGTATTTCAAGATAAAAGGTTATGCAGTATTGTTACTGTGTGAGCATGGCCGTAACCTCAGATGAACCTGTTGAAGTACGTTATGCGCCTAGCTGTAAGTATGTTGTTTGTGTATGTATATTCGAAATGAATGAAAATGGCGAAAAAATCATTTCATTGAAGTACCATAAAATATTCCATTTTCTTTTGCTTCAACTTTTTCAGTTTTTTTCTTTTCTTCTGTTGTCATTTTCTTTACTTTCTCATTTGCCCACCACATTTCTCGCCTTTTATCACGAACACCTTCAGACATGAATAATTTATGACACAATTCGTTTATGTACGTTCATTCACTCAGCTATTTGAGCTGCAGGCTGTAATGGCGGAATTTATATACATTCATACATTCCTACACAAATACATATATATTTACGCATGTATGTACGTATAGTGTCAGCCCACGCCTCTGCTTTATAACTTCAACTTTTATAACTACCACTACTTTCCTACGATTTCTTGGCTTGTATCGTCTGAACGTGACACTTGCCCCACTCTGATATGCTAGCCACGTCACGCTGTCTTACATTGGATAATGAACTGGACCAAAGTAAGAAATTCAGCTCACTTCTGCCCCCTCTTGGATTCTTCTTATTCAATTTCTTTTTCACTTCTTTTTTATTCATTCATAATTTTGTTCTGTAAGGAAATTTACTTGCCATTGCTCAATTGTTCCGTCGTACCGCAAAAGAAAGCAAAAGTCTACGCAGACAAGCAGAAAATAATGGCAAAAAATGAAAAAATAAAAGATAAATAAGAGAAAAGTAATAAAAATGCTTAGGCATCGTCAGAAGAGATGTGAATATAAGTTTTTGCAATGGAAATGAAGTAGATTACTAAAGGTGGACACTCTAAGCAAATAACTTGCAAAGCCATGAAAGGACTCAACTCAACTCAACTTGACTTTAAGCTCGAATATGCATATGTGTGTATGTATAAATATATATTTTTTTATGGTTTAAAATTTATGCAGTTTGCACGAAAATACAAAACTATGCCCTGAATCGCGGCGTGTTCACTTTAAATAGCACTCTTAGAACTACAATGTTGGGTCGTGTGGCGACTTACTAACGGCACAGTGTATATGTAGAAAGCGTTGCCACTTACTAAATTTTGATGCAGTCGTATTAAGAAATGTTCAAAGTATGAACAATTCATTACTACTTTGCAAAACGTTAAAATTTTGTTTGCAAAAAATTGGATTCAAATAAAATTGCCCAGAATTTTTCTTAATTTTAGTTTGATATTTTACATATGTATACATTTTTTAGGTACCCCTAGCGTTTCACTAAATTCACTGTGCGTAATGGTAAAAGCACCTTCCGGTACTACTAGACCGACTTCCACGGGCATGACTTATTTGACACCATCAAACCTTCGCATTATTCCACAATTGTAGCCAGGCGGCAACACTGCTGGTAGCTATGCAATTTAACCAATGCACTGAGTCACCTGCTAATAAAGTCATTATACTAATATGTTGTTTATACATGTTTTGCCACCTCTAAAATTGGGTCAAATGCTTTATATTGGCAGCTACGCGCATACACAATGAGGCAATTTGCATAATAAGCATTTATGAAGTCTACTAAATAAGCAACTCGAGTTACATGCAAACATTTTTTAATTTTTGTACTAGCAGAGGCCATGGAATCATCTACGAACGCGAAATCTTAGTTAACTGAACTAAAGGTCGTTCGTCTAGTCCGCCATCTGAGAATCACAGAGGTTTTCCCATCTTTTTTAAGCACTGATTTCATGACTGGAGTTAATAGCAAACCTAGCAAAACACCTCACTCAACAACTCTTTAATTAATATCTAGTAATTATTACAGCTCTTTCGACCAGCAACGAGCTTTTGGCCCTTTTTTCACCGATAACGTTTCGCGGAATTTTTCTCTTTTATACACGGTTATTTCAGCAATTTCCGCAAAGCATTAATTAAGGTCCAACAAAAAACAGCAATATTAATCGAGCCTTATTTGCAACAAGCCATATATGATTTGTCGTTTAATAAATTGTTGCAAGGAGTCGCCTAACGAACAGAACCCAGGATAAAGTACAAGATGTGTTCATATGTAAATATTGCCAGGTGCATGACTACCTACACCGTTTCCAACTGGTTAGATAATGTAACAAATATCCAACTTTTTATAAGGACATCAGGATCCTTTACTACATGGACATTGAAAATATATATTCAAAAACAGGATATTGGAATTAAAAAAGCATTATATTAGACTGCGCAACAAAACGTTTTGAAGCAAAAATATCTGTGTAGTATATACTGAAATATTTTAATGACATATACATAATACCTTCTATAGGTCACACACGGCGTATGAGTAACATTTGGTTATTCAAGTAAGAAAAGTCGAAAGAAATTTTATTCATCATACATAAGTATATGAAAGAGACTGAATCGTTTTCTGTGTGAAAGACAGTTTTTAAAAGATCTAAAAACTTTATCTGAGACAGGAATTCCAAGTATGCTTGATATTATTAGCAACCTTAGACCAGTAAAATTGGACATTTTAAATAACAAAAATTTCGACACCGCCAAATTTTAGTAGAAAGTCGGCCTAACCGCTAGAAAAATAACATCAAAAGTCCTCATGGATCCTATGTGTGCTAAAGAGGTTATTCTAGGTCAAAGGTCAAAATTTTTGAGGTTTTTTGGATTTTCTAGATTGTGCTTACATGAAAAAAGTCATTAACTAGTTGGATTACGTAGCAGTTGTGAGGTAGTTTACGGAAATGTTATTTTTTCTACTGCCTGATTTTGAGAGTGACCTACCTGCTTGAATATTTATTCACAAAAACATACAAGCATTTTTCGTGCTGGTGGTAAATATATTTAAAATAAAGAAAATATGCTCATACATAGCGCTAGAAACATGTGGTTAAATTTTGAACTTTCATTGCATTTTTTTCTTTCATTTATATTTTCTTTATAAAACTTCATAAATTTATTTGGTATGTTCGTTTTTGTTCATGTTTTATAATGAACAACAAAGGTAAAAAAGAAAAGTACGAATAATTTAGATATAAAGCAAAAAAATGTGTACCAAAATATTCATAAATAACAAACTCAACACGCTACTCGGAGTGATGCATAATATGCGCTGGCACGTTATACATACAGTTTTTTGAATACATTTGTACTTATGCTTATCGTATTTTATACTGACACGTTTACCGGCATGACCTGTTGACTTTGTTATTTGCTTTTTTGTATTTCCTTGCGCAGAAAAGTCACTGATAAGTAGCTTTTTAAATTACTTCATAAAGCTGGTGGCTTTACGTAGGTGCAAATATATTTACTTTAGATTGTCCTAAAAATGTATGGCAAAATGAAGGTATTTGATATGCATACCCTATATATCGGTGCATTTTAGCCTAAATAACATGCATGGGAAGTTTTATTGTTCTGGGATAACGGCAACTCGTGTTCATGAAGTCTTCGAAAGTTACATAAAGTTGATTTTTGGCTCATATTTAAAATCTGTGCAACAAATCTCCACCTTTGAAAGGATAACAGGATTCTTTGCAAGGATAGTGAAAAATCTAATTGACTAGAAAGTATTTTAGCATATTGCGTAGCAATATGGTTTCTTGAGTACATGTTGAAACACTGCAATTATAGTGCACTTTTTGTAGCACCTACATGGCGTATGAGCAACATTTACCTGTTCATTTCATACTTGTATATAAAAATAACAGGTAAATTGTAGGAATTTTGTTGGTCGATATCTCCGAAACGGATTGAGATATCGAAAAAAACGAACACTACTTTCAGGCCCGCCTGAACACCTTTCATTTGATACCCATATTGTAAAATCAATCTTCTGTGCATCCTTCAATATTTGTATACACATTTCAGAACTTTTATTACAATACGATTTTTTAAAACACATAGACTTTAGTAAAAGTTGAAGGATAATAATTTTAAAGGACATTACTTCCATGACCTTGAAAAATAGTTAAAAAAGTTATATCTAGACTATATTTCAATTATCCTTTATGTGGTTAATCCACATTTTGTTGTAAATTTTCGGTAGGCGCTACAGTCTTTGATCCTTTAAAGGATATCCTGGTACAGAAAGAAATACAGATTAACTGACGAAGTCCTTAAAGGGTAAGGATACAGCAATATGAGAAAAACGAGTACATAAATCATTAAATTAGCAAAACTCGGTGGAATTTAATACGATTTTACTGATAACTTCAATTGTTGGTCCGAATTGCACAAAACTTTCTCAGGATAGTTTTTGATGCATGAGGGTCTAAATTAGGGGGTATTCGTTCAAATAAAACGATTTTGAAATTTTGGTATAGTCTAATATACGTACATGCATGAATTCATAAAACTAGCGTGCATCTTAAATAGGAGACGTGTACAACACGTCGTATACTTCACCAAATTTTAATACGGCTGAGTGAAAGAGCACACTATCTCCAAACATATGTATTTGAAACCAGTCCTAGCTTCGGATTTTTTCAACAACTACCAATTTAAAAACGCTTCATCTTAGCTAAAAAATTATTGAATTTTCGTTTAGACAGGATGTTTTTGAAAGTAATTTTGAATGGGGCTTCTTGAAACAAATTATGAAATGTGGGTTTTTGAAAAAGGTTTATCTCCTATATCGTCGTGAAATTGAGTTTAAATATACTTTAAAGATAAAATATTTTTAAAAATTTCTTACTTTGACAGAACCTGGTTAAACTGAACCTTTATTTTTACAAATACGATTTTACATATACATTTACATTGACTTATACGATTTTTGTTTGAACAATAACATATTTTTTTAACGTTACTCCATTGCACTGGATTTGCAGATTTTTCGTTTTTTATTCATAAGCCAACTAAAATAGACAAACATTATCAGCAAAAATTTGTTCCAGCTTTTTATATGTACATATGTACATATATCGTTTTTTATTGTGCACCATTGTTCCCCCATTCCTTAAACTAATTGTGCAATTATCAGTAGCCATTGCTATTCGCACAATTTGTGCCTCTAATGGACCATGTTGCTGGCCGCAAACACAACGGGGAAAACTTTTAATAGCTCTAGCAGATAAACACACTTACACAAAAACCCACTGATATACTCTTAACACAAATACGTTTTAATGTACAGCAACATGGTGCATAGTTTTGTATTTGTATTTCTATCCCTCAGCTTCACTTCCGCGTTGGAAATACATAGTCAAAACAACATCGCACGAAAACTAATGTGTTGAACGCCATTTTGGTAAAAGCGGTCAGCAGCCGCTACACTTGCACTAACGCTACGAGTAATGGCGGAAAATGTTAGCCATTACTCGTAATTCACTTTTTTGTACTTTTGGCGCAAAACTTTGTTCATACTAATCCGCATGTTTATGGGTCGCTTTGGAGTAGCTGGGCTTCATTGTTGCTTGCTGTTTTCAGTTGTTTGAATGTGGCTGCCATTTTATTCTCGGAACTTTATAGTTTGTTTTAACATGTGACATGCACACATAGGTATCTACATACATGCTACTGACAAAGTGAAACTGCATTTATGTTATCTTTGTTCAGCTTGTGCCCTCTATGTTGCTTTTATTATGGCACATTCAACATTTCCGTTACCATTATCCTGGGCATCTTCAATACCGATCTTGTCCCGTACCATCTTTTAGGTACATTTTTACATGTGTATGTGATCTCATGTAATTTTAGCATAGTGTTTACAGTCAAATTTGAATGGATACCCAACAAACAATTTTTTTTTATATCATCTAAGACGGCTTTCAAATCAAACCCTCTTCTCTAATCTCAAAAGTCTTCAGAAGTCTCCATCGATTACATTTGTGCTAAAAAAGTTCAACATTTTAGGTTTTTTGAATTTTTCTCAAAAACGGTAAGTTTTTTCGAAAAATTATCTGACATGGAGTTGTAAATCAGAAAATTGTATACCAAAATGGTACATCATTTTTATTTAAGAGTCCCTAGTTCTGATAAGTATATCGCGATTGTAAAATTATCTACACACATTACATGGAAATATATGCCACATATGGACTCTTCAAGATTTCCTCTCGAGCTAGAGCAAGCTTCTCTCCATGCATAATACAAAGAATTACTGCTACGGTAAATTTAGATATCGTCGGCTGAATGGAAGATCGCCCTATTTCAAAAAAGTTTTGAAGAACGCCCTTTTTCAGAATTTGTTTCAAAAACGCCCTATTTCAGATTTTTTTTCAACAGCGCCCCATCTCAGAATTTGATTCAAAAACGCCCTATTTCAATTTTTTTTTCAAAAACGCCCTATTTCAGAATTTGTTTGAAGAACGCCCTATTTCAGAATTTGTTTCAAAAACGCCCTATCTCAGAATTCGTTCAAAGAACGCCCTATTTCAAATGTGCTTTTAGAAAACCTTTAACTCGAATAAAGTTTTTATAATTTAAAAGGCTATGAAGGATTGTAAATATGCATTTTAGAAATTACTTTTTACTTGCATAGAAGTATAATGTACTTCGGTTTTTAGATTTATCGACCTAAATCTGCTACAAAGTGAAGATATGTGAACTTTTTAATTTTTTAGCAACGTTCTCGGATGGAGACAATGAGGCTGTTCAGGATCTTTTTACAAATGGTATAGCAACGTAGCATTCGTAGCAAATTTAGACAATAAACTTCAAAAATATAAGTACTTTGACACTAATTTTTCCTGAACAGCCTTAATAAGTTGGGTTTTGTGTCTAGAAAACTTTAATTTTAATATCATTTATATCAGATTGTCAGATGTCTTGTGGTATGATAAAAAAATAAAATGAACCAAAGTATATTGTCCACGAAGTTCAACAAAATGAAATTTTTGATTTTCGCCCTTTGGCAAACGACGAAAACTGGAAATCAATAAAAATCATGAATTTGAGGGAAATCGCAGTGCTTCCCGCAGAAAATAAAGCCTTTATTAAATACGAGTATGGTGAAGAAGCAATACCTATATTAATTCCCACAAAAAAATCAGTATTAAAACAATATCCTCTCACTCAACTATATAGTCGGCTGGAGTTGGATGCCGATAAAAAGAAGGATTTGCCGGAAATGTGTACAAAACTAGTAATTCCTGAAGCTTATCATGAATTTTATAATTCAATGATTTAATAAATTAATAAACTCATCCAAACACATTTAAAATAGTAAATACTTTTGAGTTATAGCTTTTCTAAATGGGCTTCTGAAATAGGGCGTTTTTGAAAAAAATTCTGAGATAGGGCGTTCTTCAAACGAATTCTGAGATAGGGCGTTTTTGAACCAAATTCTGAAATAGGGCGTTCTTGAAAAAAAATTTGAAATAGGGCGTTCTTCAAACAAATTCTGAAATAGGGCGTTGTTGAAAAAAATTCTGAAATAGGGCGTTTTTCAAAACTTTTTTGAAATAGGGCGATCTTCCATTCAGCCGACGATATGTTGCTTGTATAACAAAAATTTCGACAGAGCTAATTTTTGTGGAAAGCAAAAAGAAGAATTAAAATTGTGCTTTGACCCCGAATAAATTTTTTAGCACACATGGAATCGATAAAGACTTTTGAAGTTTTATTTCTGACAGAGAGTCTGAGCTCTCTACAAAAATCTGGCTTTGTCTATTTTTCGTATTTCAAATGTCTATTTTGACCGCATCTTAAGTTCCACACATGTTGAGTAATAAGGCTTGGGAACAACGCTTAATCTCAAATACTAAGACTGGCCCTGAACTATATGACTAAGAAAGAAAGGTGCCTCAGATCGTAATAACACTGTACAGCAGCCGATTGGTTATGGGATCTAGCCAACTTTTTTGAAGAGATTGAGACATACATAAAAAACGACGTACCCCGTTTTTCGAAGTAAGTTCCGAAATTTAGTTATGGGCCTTCGTTAGACATTTTTAATTTTGGTTTTCCAATTGCTGTATTAAAAAATTAAAAAAGGAAAAATGTGGGCATGGTCTGCTTGACTTCCTTGTATATTATATTATATTATATTATAGTACCGGGGTGACCGAGCTTGCTCGGTGCTATCAATTAAGCGCTTACTTTACTTACACAAAATGATCCCAAAATGAACCTAAAATAATCAAAAAATAATCCTAAAATGATCCCAAAAAGACCCTTAAATGTACCCAAAAATGATCCCAAGATGATCCCAAAATTATCCTGAAATAATCCCAAAATTGATTCCCAAATGGCCCCAAAAACACCCTTAAGTGTACCCAAAATAATATGTAAAATAATCCCAAAACGACCCTCAAATGTTCCAAAAATCACCCAAAAATTATCCGAAAATGATCCAAAAATGATCCAAAAATGACTCCAAAATGATCCGAAAATTGTCCCAAATTAATCCAAAAATTGAACCCAAGATGATCCCAAAATGATCCCAAAGTGACCCGTAAATGATCTCAAAATGATCATAAAATAATCCAAATATAATCCCAAAAATATACAATACGGTAAAATGGTAGCCCTGGGTGGCAACCCTAGTTGAAAATATTTTAGTTGGCATGTCGCTGAAAATACCTATCATTTGATACCCATATTGGCATATTTTGCTACAAAATTTAAAAAAATTTTAGATAGGTGGCAGGTGGCAACCCCAAGTGGACAGTCTTGGAATCAATAATACCATCTATATTCAAAATTGTATCCAAATCCATAATGCGGTTCTCGAGATAGTCCGGATTTACAAATATACAAATATACAAATATATGTATATACATACATAGGTATATACGAGTATATACAAGTTTAGGTCGTTTAAAGTTAGAGGATTTTTGGAATAAGCCGACTTAAGAGTAAAGCTATAGGAGGCTACTATTCTGAGAAACAACGCAGTAAGACCCGTAAATTTGCTTATACAAATAAGCTGTTGTAACAATAAACGAAAGGAGTAAAGCTCAACCAGCCCAATAACTCGTGCAAAAATATAACAAAATAACATAAAAGCCAATGGGAAAAGGCAAATAAAAAAGTTTCTTCAGGACAAACTGACGTTGATTGGAAAATTTATTCAGGCTCATGCCAAGGGACGTACCTACTCCTACTGTCATGCACGAATGAACGTATTTTATATACAATTTGAAAGAAAGTGAAAGACCATCAGAAACCAAATGAAAAATGCAAAAAGCAACATCAACAACAACAACAATAAAAACAATGATCAACAAAACTAGACTAACTGCTTTGGCTAAGTTTGCAAAACATAAAAGAGAAACGTAACTAAAACAAACTTGAAATTTACTTATTTACTCGAACACAAGTTTGGTAAGAAATCAAGTTTTGTTGAAAAATAAAAAAAGGGTCAAAGTAGCACAATACATGGGTACATACAACTATAAATGATAATATGGGTTTCCTGTTTCCCAGGGCAGTTGACCTACGATTGAAACCTCAAAGCTTCGCGTGATCCTCAGCGTATAGAACTATTGATGAAGTTCTTGAAAATCTTCTCATGCTAGAAATATGTACTTTGAAATGTGGCCTCCTTCTCTATCAGAATAGGGAAGGGAGGTATTTCCACAAGGGCACTTAAAGCAACAGCAGGGCACGTTCCCATTGCACCTGTTATACCTACACCGACTAGGCGATGCAGGTTGCTTAATTTAGTTTCCGCTGTTCTTTGTGCAGTCTTAGGCCACCAGAGTAGAGAAACGTAGGTGACTATTGGTTTTACTACTGTACTAAATGACCAGTAAGTCATACAAGGGGTGTAAGAGTAGGTCGGCTACCCGATGGTTCACCCTGGGTAACGCTAAATAACCGTCATGGCCTACACGGCTAGTTTCTCGTATTGCCGGTTCTACGTTCGAAAGTGCCTGATATGTCTATGTTTTTAGACCCTATAGCCTTTTCAATTTTTTCCGTAAGCCTATAAATTGTGGTCTCCGTAGATTTCCCCGGGCTGATATGCGAATTGGTTTTTACACAGAGTGTGTTTCTTTAAGTTTTTTCCCTGATGTGCTGATCCAAAAATTTTTCCATTCTCTTAAAGAGAAAAGAACTGAGCCTTATTGGTAGATACGATGATGACAAGTTCTTCTGAATTTTTCGAAAGCGTGGTCGTGGTGGTGCCCATCTTTCTCGTTAACCAGTCTGAGCTGAGTGATATTCGATGATTATTCTGCACTCAGCTACCCTCTTAAATTTGTTTTCAATTCCACCACCCCCACCGCCTAAATAACTTTTCTTACGCTATATATTTTACACTCGCTCTACTTTAAAAGTTGCGTTGTTTATCCAGCATTTTGTTGCTATTACAATTTATTTGTATAACATGCAAAATAGTTAGTTAACTTGAAATTGCAGTTACTCTCACTTAAATTTACACTCACAAATTTGAAACTTTGCTAGAACATCAATTTGTACCATAACATCATTGAAGAAAAGGTTTCTTTCATCTTTACCCTACATCTTTCTTTCTTTTCCTATGCATACATACATACATGAATAAAATATTCTACTCTTGCTGAATTTTAATTTATTTACGTCCACTTTCTAACCCAACTCTTTGCACGACCACCACCCTTTGGTCAAGCTGTGCAATTTAGCTTGAATGCGTTTATTCGACATCAATTGGCAGCTTAAACTATTGCCGACCTATTTTTGTAATGTAAATACAACTTGAGACTAAGAGTTTTGTTAAAGTACATTGCTTTTGTTGTTTTTCGTTATCTGACTTTCTTTTGTTATATATATATGTATGTATGTATGTATAAGAACAATTTCTAAGAATTCTTTGATTTTCTATTTTACTGCTAATTAAAGTTTTTATTTGATCTATAATAAATGCATTCCGAGTTATGGTAAATTGGATTGCGAAGTTTTTAGAATAATATAAGTTCAGCTATGATTTTTGAAGGAAATTAATACAGTGGCCGGCATGGATAGAAGGCTCAATATGTGAAGGTATTCGTTTTCGTCTCCGAGCAAAGTGATTGACGACGAATGGATTAATCACACTTCTGTGGAGTAGATTACGCTATCTTCTCATCGTGGACCCTTGTCTTTGATGAGCTCATTCGCTTAGAGTAGGCAGTGGAACCAGGGATACTTTGGGGAGGAAGATATCTTACCTCGATTCAGAGGTCTGTTATCATTCTTCATTCATCAAAAAAACACAATTTTTTTATTTGCACAGAAAAAATGAACTGGTCTTATCAACCAAAACATGAATTGATTCAACCATCCATTATTATCCATTATTCAATGCTGTTGATTCAACTACATTGAAACTGTTAACCTTAAGTTAAAGGTTAAGCTGTTGTTTTAACAGAAAATTTTGTTGTTTTAGGGGTTGCTGAGTTTGATTCTCGGTGAAGTCAATATAATTTTTAAAATTTTTTTTATATTACTAAAATAAGCGGAATTTTAACACCAAATAAAATATTTCAGAATTCTTATATTGGCGTCATCGAATATCGCACTAGCGTCTCTTGAACTCTCAACCCAGGCGCCTACTACCATGATGCTATCGCATACTTATTCCAAAAAAAAAAAAATAATAATTATAGTAATGGCGGCGATATACCAACAGGTTGTCATAACCCTACAGCGAAACCTCAAGCTAGTCATAAAAATACTAGTATATAACTGTAACTTTCTGCAGAACTCTTACTAGTCAGGAAATATCCATTCCATACTAGTGTACAAATTGAACTTTTTGGATGAAATCATACCAGTTAAAAAAAAAAAACAAAAAAAAAAACAAAATTCATTCGTTTCGTTTGCTTTTTTTTCTCTTATAATTCACAGATGCTTTTTCGTGATAGGGTAAATACAAATAGTTGCTGATTTCTTAAGAATAAACATGAAAATAACGACAAATGATAAAATAAAGGGTAAGCCATGAAAATTCTGGTTGAAATCATACTAGTCCAGGTTCAATGCTTTTTGGACTAGTATGGGACTAGTATGAGGACTAATTAATTTTATGGAAATAATACTAGTCCAGGTTGAACTAGTATTTTACAACTAGTATAATTGTAGTATATCATGACTAGTAGATGACTGGTATGTTCTGGCCGAAATCTGACAATTGACATTTCGTAGGACATCAACACGTAAAAATTACCAGTTGCTTATATGAAAAAAAGACAACACACTGACTAGTTGGCCCTGGTATACCATTGTAAATTTCGCTGAAATAACCAATATTTGGTCAATTCAACAGAATTTGGCAACTTCAGGATAACCGTATGAAATTGTTGATTTTACGAGTGCCATGTTTTTCTGTGTTGGTTTGTCTAATATGTATATATATGTATCTAAATAAATGTAAGCGACTATAACATTTAAGAACATCAGCGGATATACACATCGATGCATTCACTTCCTTGAACATATTTTATGTATAGATAATGAAGTGGCTGTACAACGCTAAAAATCAACCCCCCTTCTCTAAAATTGAAAGCACTCTCCCAAATTTGAACTTAATACTGAATATTTGTATTTGGCTCTCAACTCTGTCATCCGTTGTTTGAATTCGGGTGAACAGTCACTGTGAAATAACGGAAGTTTGGATGAGTATTCTGCAGTTTGGTAGACAACATGCAAATTTTTTCTGTGTCAGCGCAAATGTTGCACATAAAAATTGGAAAAACAAAATAATAACAACTGAACTGATGAATGGCAAAAGGATGTACGCAATCGAATATGCATATGACGCAAATACTTTTATATGTAAAACAAAAGTTTTTTGGATGAAATGTGAAACGTGTCAAGGATTTAGATTAGAGTAAGTAAGTAAAGTACGCTTGTGGAAACAAAATGGTAACTTTTTCAATGGAGAAAGATTCACATGCAGCATATGCCATGAACGGAGCAAGTCATGGAAATAATTTTAAACAAACCAAATTGTATAGCGATATTTTCGACTGTAGCATTGTCGAATTTAGATATTAGAAAAATAAATTTTTTTTTAAGTTAACTTCTTTGAAATTTGTATTTTCGGCCGCATGGTATTGAAATCTAGGTATTGTGGTAACTTTCTGGTTCGAGGAATGTATTTCTTGTGGTGTAGTGGTATTGTACTTGGCCTACTACACCAAGTATTCGGGTATCGCATCCCGGTAAAAGCAATATCACAAATTAATGGTTTAGTGGTTTGGCAACTCTCCGAGTGTATTTTTACCATAAAAAGCTTCTCACCAAAAACTCATAAGCTTTGCCGGTGCCGTTCGGAGTTTTATCTTGGCTTGGGTCATTTAGTGACGCTTAACCGCCTAGGCGATTTTGGCCGTTTCGTATCAAAGCCCGCCACTCCTTCCTTTTTAGCGACAACTGACGCCAATTGGAAACACCAAGGGAGTTCCAAGTCATTCTCCACTTGTTATTTCCATCTCAGTCGAGGTCTCGCCCTTCGTTTGCTGCCGAATTCGGGCGTTGATAGGAAATCCTTCTGTGCAGCAGCCTCTTTATCCATTCGCATAACATTACCCAGCGGGAACGGCCATAAATCTTCCAGAGAACTTTTTCTCTCAAATACCCCAAGGGCCATCTCATCTTCTCTTAAAACTGTCCATGATTCCGAGCCGTACATCAGGACTGGTATGATGAGAGACTTATAGAGCGTGAACTCAATTGACTACTAAGTCCAAAGTAACACTTGTTGGCAAGAGTGATTCTCCGTTGGATTTCTAGACTGAGATTATTTTTGGTGTTAATGTAGTTTCAAATTTCTAACTATCACCGGTGACGTGGCTGCCAAGGCGCAGATGCGCTGATTCTTTCTTTGATGACAGCAAGTACATACTTCGTCTTGTCCTCGTTCACCGCAAGACCCACTTTTTCGCTTCTTTATCCAGTCCAGAGAAGGCAGCAGTCCAGAGAAGGTCGAAGGCCTTTTTTTAGGGAAAAAATTTAAAGCAGCTTCGTGGAAAAATCCTTTTAGGCCCACTTGCATGATCATCATCATCATTTATTGGCGCTTAACCGCCTAAGCGATTTTGGCCGTCGCCTATCAAAGCACGCTAGTCATTCCTTTTTAGCGATAACTGACGCCAATTGGAAACCCCAAGGGAGTTCAAGTCATCCTCCACCTGTTGTTTCCATCTCAGTCGAGGCCTCCCCCTTCCTCTGCTGCCTGCATGATGCCGAGTTATATTTTTAACTCAGAGTTAATTTGAAAAGTTGTCAAAAATGTATGCCTTTAACCTCTCATTTGACGTCAACTCTGAGTTAAAAAGATAACCTGCCCTCGTGCAAGTGGGCCTTAGAGGTTATAATTGTAACATTTTGGTATACCGTTGGTCATACGTTGTTATTCCTTTTTCAGATGTATTAGCGCACCGAACACCATCATCTAAGGATAACCAAGATGTATATTGGAACGATTTTCCGTCATCCCTTGGTGATTTTGGTTTTGTTTCAAACCGGTTGCGACGATTGGCCATCTTCAGTGTATGTTTTCGTTTTACCATGATATAGCGAACTGCCCGCCGAGCTGCATGGAGATGAAGGGTTGGTAAAAAGCATTTGGCAAATATTATCCAATCTGAGGCTCATCGTCGACAAACTGGTTGGATTTCGTCATTGCATGAAATCTGGTTTCGTATATATAAGAACTAGCAGTAAAGCGAAAATATTGTCGTTCCAGGTTATAAGCTGTAAATCACTCTTCATTTTTCTGCTTTGCATTGAGAACTAAAGTCCTTTGTGGTCGAAGAAGGTTCCGGCTCTCCAAGTCTGCAACATTATGGCGCGCAAATCGAAACTAAATTTTGGCATACAAAAGAGTCATTATGACCTTGCCTCCCTGAGTGTTTCCATATTTCATCATAGGCCCTAAGCGCCAGAAGTGCTTTAGTATCTAATTTGCTTCATCCTAAATCCAGCACTCAATAGCAAACAAGCTGCATAACTAATGTATTTACCTCATTAGTTGTATAATTAAATAGCAACAACTACCTAATATAAACATTCGAACATTTAAACTATATCCTTGCTCAAATGCAAATGCCGTTCATATCATCCAACCGCTTGTTGACTTCAATTTGAATGATTTGTGTTTGAGTTAATGGCGCCGAACTAATTTAACACATGTTCAACCAAAGCCAATAATGGACACACCCGCAAAATGAGCAACAAGCACAAATGCGCCATAGACAACGTCAGAGGTGTAGTTGCGGTACAAAAAGTATGTCTGAAGGTATGTATTGAAGTGCTGATGCACATGGAACCACCCACACATTTACACTAGCTATTAGCGCTTTACAAAACACATCATAAAAACCGCATGACAAATACCGCAAAAGGGACACCTTCATATCAGTTAAAGTGACATGAACGATATCAACGGCGGTTACAGTCACATAACGGTAAGATAAACAATAACAAAATAAACGAGTTTCTGTGTATAAACTTCGGCCACAAAAAAGAATATATCTAAGAGAAAAGGACAATAGAAATATTTTCAAGCGAATATTAGAATAATAACATTTTGTTATCTTTGTAATTATGCACATAAGGGTGGGTGGGTTTCATAGCAGATTGATTTTCTGCATGCTTAAAAAACTGAACTAATCTTCCTGGAAAATCATTTCCTAATGAAGAGGTCATCAGTGATATTTCAATTTATCGAATCATTTTAGATTTACGAATTTTGAATTTGGTAGTCGAAAGTCACTATGGCTTCACTTCACGGCTTGTTGTAACCCAGTTACTAGCAACTTAGTTAATATCGCTGACCTTCCTTAATGTGTACAAATGTTAGTTTGTATACGTATGTATGTGTTTGTACGTGGCAAATATTAAAAATGATGCTCGCAGTGTGAACCTGAATCAACAAAGTTTTAAAACTTATGTAGTACCCAGTAAGTATTTTATATCGAGAAGACATTGAAAATGATTTTTTCGTGCTTTTATAAAATCTTTAGTACCTGGGTGATTTAGCGCTAACTTTACTTACCCAAAATGACCCTAAAAAAATCCCGAAATAGTCCTAAAAAGACCTCAAAGGGACCCCAAAAAGACACTTAAATGTTCCCAAAATGATCCGAAATTGAACCCAAAATTACCCAAAATTGATCCCAAAATGAAACCAAAATGACCCTAAAATGATCCCAAAATGCTCCAAAAGTTATTCCAAAATTACCCTAAAACCCCTAAGTGTTCCCAAAATGAAAAATGAAAATGATCCCAAAATTAACCCAAAATGACCCTAAAATAATATCAAAATAATCCAAAAATAGTTCCAAAACGACTGCAAAAAGACCCTCAAATGTTTCCAAAATGATCCAAAATTGGACCCAAAATGATCCCAAAATTACTCCAAAATTATATGAAAATTACCCCAAAAATGTCCCAAATTAATCCCAAATTGAACCCAAAATGATATCAAACTAGCCCGAAAACTATCCCAAAGTTACCAGTAAATGATCCCAAAATGATCCTAAAATAATCCAAATATTTTAGTTGGTATGTCGGCGAAATTACCTTTACCCATATTGGCATATCTCACTCCATAATTAAAAAAAAATTAGATAGGTGGCAACCCTGTACACCCCCAAGTGGCAAACGCCAAGTAGATAGTTCCGGATATTCAAATATACTTCGGTAAGGTGGCAACCCTACATGAAAATATTTTAGTTGGCATGTCGCTGAAAATACCTTTCATTTGATACCCATGTTGGAATATCTTGCTACAAAATTTATAAAAATTTAGAAAGGTGGTAGCCCTGTAAACCGCCCCAGGTAGCATCCCCCAAATGGATATTCTTAGAATTAATCCAACTATCTATATTCAAAATTATAGCCAAATCGGTCAGCGGTTTCCGAGATAGTCCGGATATACAAATATACAAGTTTAGATCGTTAAAATTTATAAGATTTACTTACTTAAAATAGCCATCTAACCGCCTATGCGTATTGGCCGTCCAATATATTTTTTATTAGACGGTTCTTTGTTGAGCCAACTGGCGCCATTTGGAGACACCACGTAACCGGAGATCTACGATTTCTGATCGTATGCCTTTGAGTGGCGAGTATGCCCTCATTATTTGAAACGATGAGATATAACGATGCCCATAAGTGGGTTTCTCGTATGTGAGAAGCGTTGCGTAGACTTTAAAAGGTTTGCTGGGTAAACAAAGGCAGCTCCGGATATGTTTGCATGTAAATAAAATTAATTAAAAAGTGCTGCTGCCGTCACGTCACTACAATGCAAAAAGAATGCTATAAAAATAGCACAAATGCGGCAAAGTTGATAGTTTTTAGTAGAACTAATATAATGCATGAGGGCGACGTGGCGTATGAGTGACCTTGCGCTAGACGCAGCCGCAATGACAACACTATGCTGGACATTTGCATAAAGTTTAACCGCGTTTCGACCCTTTTTTTGTTTTTATGACGTATGTAGCTGAAACAAAAACACACTTTTTTCTCCCTCCTGTTTGGTGTTCGAGTCTTTAGACCAACACGTTCTTGTGACGCCAGGAAATAAAACTAAGATAGGGTAAATTTTTCTTTAACTTCACAAGCAGAGAGGGATCCTCTGCTGCGTGTCGATTAAATTAGCAAACTACTCCATTTTTATCGAAAACTTTTTAGGTATTCGGCATTTTTCAATTATCTCATCAGCGCGCCACCTGTTGGAATTTTTCATGCTTCTGGCAAGCGAGCGATGATATAATGTCAAGAATGGAGAGCTGTGCTTACAAAGGTATGTAAGTAGATATGACGGCTAATTTCAATATTTTGCTCAATAAAGTAATAGTCTCCCACACAATGTACTTTCCTTGAAATATTCATCAGGTACAATGTTTTCGGACAACTGTCACAATGGTCGTGTACAAAATAGATTGCTGTCATGTTCCTTTTACTGTTACTTTTGCTGCTTACTCGTTGTTTTGCGCTTATTTCTTCACCAAGCATCACAGAGCACCCCAGTTGGAAAATTTAAATATCTTTAATGAATTAAACAAGAAGACGACAAGGAAAGTAAATGTAAGGAAAGAAAAGGAAAGGGAAAAATAGGACAGAAAGAGAAAGGAAAGGTTAGGAGGGAAAGGAAAGGAAAGGAAAGGAAAGGAAAGGAAAGGAAAGGAAAGGAAAGGAAAGGAAAGGAATGGAAAGGAAAGGAAAGGAAAGGAAAGGAAAGGAAGGGAAAGGAAAGGAAAGGAAGGGAAATGAAAGGAAAGGTAAGAAAAGAAAGAAGAGGAAATTAAAGGAAATGAAAGGAAAGGAATGGAAAGGAAAGGAAAGGAAAGAAAGGAAAGAAAGGAAAGAAAAGGAAAGAAAAGGAAATTAAAGGAAAGGAAAGGAAAGGAAAGGAAAGGAAAGGAAAGGAAAGGAAAGGAAAGGAAAGGAAAGGAAAGGAAAGGAAAGGAAAGGAAAGGAAAGGAAAGGAAAGGAAAGGAAAGGAAAGGAAAGGAAAGGAAAGGAAAGGAAAGGAAAGGAAAGGAAAGGAAAGGAAAGGAAAGGAAAGGAAAGGAAAGGAAAGGAAAGGAAAGGAAAGGAAAGGAAAGGAAAGGAAAGGAAAGGAAAGGAAAGGAAAGAAAGGTAAGGAAAGGAAAGGAAAGGGAATTAATCGTTCGCACTTGAGTTCCCAGCTAATCCTAAATGTTATGAACCCTCAAAGCGTATGGTCTAAAGAGCTTCAAATCTGCCAGCTCATATCGGAAGAGGGCTGTAAATATTTTCTTCCAATTAAAAAATTCCCAAAGGGACTAAAAGGAGTTAATTTGCATACCCAACAAAAAATTATATGAAAAACACGATGTCAATTCCGCTTGGTGTTACGGCTCAAAGGATAAGGCTTAACCTTTTTAGAATTCATACATCAAAACCAATTGCAGTAAGCAAAATATAACCTGGCTATAAGTCTCGTAAACATATCTAAAAACATACACAACTTTCAAACGATTAAGTTTTTTTGCTGGGTATTTGCATGTAAACGTCTGCAGGCATAGACACATGTGTGTCTGTCTTTGCTTTGTTTTATTGGTGTATGCCGCTATAAACGCCCATAGAATCATCAAAGCGCCAAATGACAAGGTACAAAGCATATGCTATGTCAAAGCTAAACAACTGACTCTAGCAGTAAGAGGACGAAGCAAGATTACGTAGTAACATTTACATCAGGCCAAGGCAGGTAGTGGGAAAATTGTCCGAAAACCTGAGAACCAAATTCACACAGATTACACTGTGAAACACGAAAAAATACCTGGGACGAGATAGCATTTCTGTGGTAGATCTCAATGAGATAAGAAGAACTGCGTACAAGAAATTTGCCGGACACCCTCAAAATCTTGAGTTAGGGATCGTTTTTCGTACCTTTGCACACTTATCACCCTGTATCTTAGGTGTTTATAACCCGATTTTTATTTTCTTATCCGATTTCGATAGAAGAGATATAGACCTTTCCAACGATTTATATATCGACCGGAAATTAGTGGAAAAAGTGGTAGTATTTGCCCCACAACTTTGGTCAACTTTGGCGCTATCCCTAAGCACTATGTTATAAGAAGCCTCTTTAAACGTTGTGGTATTCAAGGCAAATTGATTTTCTCAAAAAGTTGAAAACTGACGAAGTTATTAAGATTTCCATGAAAACTAAATTTAAAAAAAAGTTATTTTGCCATGTAATTTAAAAATTTGGGGTACTTGGTTTTTATACGTAAATTTTGAAATTATATGGCAAAATAATTTTTTTTTAAATACAGGGTCATAAGTGTGCAAAGGTACGAAAAACCCGTTTTTGACCCCTAACTCAAGAGCAAAAAGAGAAAACATAATTTGATTGGTACGATGACCGCTCTTTCACTAACCCGCACTTCCAATTCAGCGGGGCCCTGATTTACATATATTTACTCTGCATGTTACTTAAGCGGTAGTGTGGGAGCATTCAATTCTTTCGGAAGGCAAGAGTAAAGCATTTGCTTTTATACATTGGCAAGTTACAAGACAAAACCGGAAAAAGTGAAAACTGTCACTCAAGTAGCTGGCAAAAAGAGACAGTAATAATAGCCGTTACAGCACAGCCATCAACCCCAGGCAACATACATGTGAAAGACGTCTCAGTAAAATTTTACTCCCGCAGGGGACTACGGAAGTAATTTGCATACTATTATTTTTATACTGCGCTCTTGCGGAGCCCAAATAAAACTCAATATTTCGTTGAGGTTACAATTACCGATCTCTTTGAAAACTACCCTCTGGCGAGAAAAGCTACGGTGAACCGAAAAGTCTGACGTCAGATTCGGATGCAGCACACTCAAGATCTTCATAAACAGTTAAGAAACCCGGTGGGATTCGCAAAAACTTCAATTTTGTTGTACAGTGTTATGATTTTGATTTTTGACTATCCAGCGGTTCTGGAGTTGGGCATACACCAAACTCTCCGAGTGTATTTCTGAAATAGAAGGCTTCTCAGAAAAAAATTCATCTGCAGGTGTAGTTCGGAGTCGGCTAAAAGTTGTAAGTTGAGCCAATTTGTACGAACTAATTTAAAGCAACGCACCCACGAATTGAAAGAAAAAATCGGAGCAAAACTCTTTAGAGGTTGCTGATGATAACTTGTGGGTAAATAGCGCTATTAGTTTTTTAACGCACAACTGGTTATAAATAGTAAGGCTCTGGCCAACCTGAATCTCTTATCTATATGTGTTGAAATTATTTCCGCGTGTCAAGTGCGCATTCAAAATATTTTAAAATCGCATTAGTTTTGTAGATCATCATCTAGATAATATATTTTACACTCTTCAAATATCACAAAGGCACTTAAAAAATATACGATAGAACAATATCCGGAAATTTACTTTCTTATCGCTCTTAAGAATATCGAAAACATAAATTCTTAAACCAGATACCAAAACAATTCTGCTGTGAGCGCAATTGGGACTTCCACTTTAACAACAACAATGCTTAAAATAACTTAACCAAAATTACTTAAACTATAAAAAAAGAAAAACTTAGATAGACCAACGCAAAACTACACCTTCACTCGGCATTAGGAAAAGTCGTTTGCTCAAATCAACTTTTTCGCTGAAATATAAAGATTTATACCATATTATAAAATTAGGTAAAGAAGGAAGCAATAAATAAAATACTAATCTTACCCATATTTGTGGGGAGAATAAGAATTCAGCAAAACATACACCATCGTTTTATTTGTCAAACCTTCTACATACTCGATTTCGTTGCCAAGATTAGTCAAAATACGATACTCCTCATCGACATTGTTAGTCCTAGACAATAGTAAGTGGAAAAGTTGTTTTCCAGAATTGTGTGAAAAAAGTACACTCGAACCTACCTTACAACCTGGAAAACATTCTCATTCAATGCGCCATAATCAAAGGCGCCCTCTTCTTTGAATGCTTTAAAAGCTGAAGTTTGCTTAAGTTTAACCATGCCCTTGAATATGTGCAAACTACTACGCGCTACTCCACGTTGCGTTTTTACATTCAGAAATGAGTAGTTGGGATTAACAGGTAACCAAGTGGATTTGCCAGCACTGAACCCAGCATGCTTCGATGTGTCCCATTGCATTGGCGAACGTTCTGGATCACGGAAATTGCAGTCAGAGCCAGTACAGTTCATAACTGTATCAGTCATGCCAATCTCTTCGCCCTGAAAAATGTTAGTTCAAGTAATTAAAATATCCGAACAACTTTTATATAGGACTTACGTAATAAGTAACAGATACGCCAGGCATACCATGAATTATCATAGTCATCATATCTCCTCTATTATATCCCATTCGCGAAATTAAACGACTATTGTCATGATTGCTAGCTACGATATTTGTAACTTTATGTTTCGCCCATATAACATCCATCCAATCATGAAGCTCTCTGTCAATAGTTTTAGCTGTAGATGATCTCGTTAAATTTTTAACAAAGTTGAAGTTCATTGGCATTTGATTGCCTATATGTGTTCCATTACTTATATAATCGCTGAGTACATTGATTGGAGCATAAGCCTCTCCGATCATAGCTCTAAGAAGGAAAAACATAGTTTAAGATTCTGAGTACCTATTACACTGATAAAAATAATTGTCCTAAAATTGAGGAAACGTACTAATTGGCTTAAAAAAAAAAATATTTTTCCTATTTTTAAGGAAAAAACGCTGATTTAGGGACAAATCTACTTAGTTTAAAAGAACATTTCTACTTGCCATAAGTAAATCAATGTACTCATTTCAGTATTAAAGACATTTTTACTAGTTTCAATCAATTTACAAGTTTATTAAGTATAAAACTGTCCTTAAGTTCAAAATAAGTAAATATTTTCTTATGCTGAAGACATTTTTTCCAGTGATATCAAGGCAGTCTTTAACTTAATTTAGGACTATATTTACTTATTTTCGCTGTCGCCGCCAAAAACGTTCTGCCCGCGTAATTTTTAAAAAATTTTATTACATATTAAGTATAAAACTATCCTAAAAATTCAAAATAAGTCAATATTTCCTTATGTTGGGAGGCAACGTGAGTAAGAATGGTGAAATTCCATAAACATAACAAAGGTGTAATTAGACGCTGTCAAGCGTAAGTATTCAATAGCTTCATGGTAGACATCTGAGTTTACCATTCGAAAAGTTGTAAGTTCGATTCTCGTTGAAGGCAATATAAGAACTGTGTAAAATAATTTTTTTTTAGTTTAAAATTACTTAACTACCATTTAAGTACAAGCCCTACTTAAAAGTATATTTAAGTATAACAACTTCTTTCTTTTAAGGCAGTGCGGCCTTGGTGCAATATTGTTCCCTTCATTTACTTGAATTTGTATGGAGGTTTCCTTACTTTTAGGAAATCATTTTTATCAGTGTACTTTTGCTTGTTAAACATCTCACCTTGTATCGCCGCCATGTTTTTTCCGGTAATTATCTAAAAATTCACGCCATTCATACAATAACTCAATACTTTCGGGTTGATTTTGTGTATATATAATGCTTCTAGGTGGTTGATCTGGATATGTACCATTTTCGAAACGTTTTTCAATGAAAAATGGTATTGCGTCGATACGAAAAGCGTCTACTTCACGCTCCAGCCAAAATTCCATAATTTCCATTAAACGGGCACGTACTCTAGGATTGGTTAAATTGAAATCGGGTTGCTGCGGATAAAACTGATGCAGATAATACTGTTGACGCTCCTCAACCCAAGTCTACTGCTTTCCACTAAAAATTGCATTCTGCATATATACAAATATTTATATACTTCAATTAAGGGGAATACACACAAATCGGTTATGTTACTTACCCAATTGCTGGGTGGCATGCGTTCACCGGTTCTTTCGTCGATTTTACCATCCTCCCACATATAAAAATCATCATAGCCATCTTCACGTCTTATTGATTTCTGGAACCACTCACACTTATCACTCGAATGATTCGGCACAAAGTCTAATATAACTTTTAATCCTAATTTGTGAGACTTTTTAACCATAGCATCAAAGTCATCAAGTGTGCCAAAAATTGGATCAATATTGGTAAAATTTGCAATATCATAGCCATTATCAACCATTGGTGACTCGTATATGGGCGAAATCCAATAAGCGGTCACCCCTATTTCTTTCAAATATTCCAGTCGAGATGTAATGCCATTCAAATCACCAACTCCATCGCCATTGCTATCCATAAACGACCGCGGATAGACATGATAGAGAGTAGCTGCCTCCCACCATTCAACTGGTTCGGCAGCTTTAGTACCGTTACAGCATATAAGCGTAGCTATTACTAAAAGCACTTTTTTCGAAAACATGTTGGTATTCATTGAAGGGAAAAGTTGTTTTTCAGTGGTATTTATATAAAAGCTAAATCTTAGATAATGTAAGCAAAATAACCATCGCAAGAGATGGTTCACAAGCAGACAACCACTTCCGTTGTAGTGTTTTCTTAACACGGTCAAAAAGAAACTAGGTACAGTGTGTCACAAAAGTATTTTACCTATGAAGATGATTTCCAAAACCTTTGATTATTTATTCTTCTTGCTCATTTATTTACTGAAAACGTTTTCATCTATTAAAGCTTATGCCTAAAATTTATCCTTAAATCCTCAAAAAAATACAAATACAAATACAAACCAAAAGTAAACAAAAAGTAGTAATTATTATCTCACAAAAGTCCCTATTTTCTTCTGACTAGTATTTCTCATTTTTGGCATCTTTTAGATACATACATAGTGGTTTCGCAGAGGCATCGACGATTTGTATATCAACTATATTTAATACCATAAATGACATACGTTTTTTCGGAATCAGTAACAAAATGCTTATGGATACATTCTGTACTTATTTTTTTTTTATGCCTAGAGCAAAACTGCTTTGATGTAAATTCCAGAAGAGAGTTTACACAAGTACGGCCCAGAGACTTACAGTAGGTTTTTTGTCAAGACTTTGGAGAGTTGTCGGGTAAATATTTGGTGTTAATAATACCTACATTATAAAAAAATATTCAGTTTTGAAGAGTTTGTTTGAGAACTGTCACTTAGCACTTAGAAAAATAACAAGAGAGCACACTAGCCAGTTTCAAATAAGCGTAAAATTTTCCCCTCGCGAAATGCTTTTTAAAAGTAATTATGTGATTTTTTACAAAGTACCAACACGCTTTTTCATGGCTTTTGGTTTCGATAATTTTAAGCATCTACCGGTGTTCCAATATCTATCAAATTTTGCAAGGTTATATGTCACATACGTGCCTACATAATGGTATCAAAAAGTTTGGTTGGTTTTTCTCTTTGGTTAACACATTTTCGGAAACACCCATACACCCAAAAAACTTTTGTGAGACACTGTATATAGATAATCTTTACATTTGACCGGAGCTACACACTCAACTTCGTTATCAATTCATAAAATCATCACCGCAAAGTGCTAGTCCCAGCGAACCGGTTATATATCAGCCAAAAGACTGTCACTATCGTATCTATCGTTTTGTTGGATCTTGTTAAAATATGATACCTATGAGTAGTAGAGTGGTTCAGAATCGTATGGAAAAAAACTCAAGTTTAATGTTAAAACCAAGGAACCGCTCAATTATTTTATGTTTGATAAATTTCAAAGTCATAATCACTTGGTAGTCAGCGCTCAATGCTGTTCAAATAAATTAATACGGGATTTTTTTCTACAGTTTCTAAAAAATTTTTTATTGAAGTATCTATTTTACCTGAAATAAAAAAGGATTTAAATACTAGAAAATAGCTGATATTTGAGATTTTATAAATATTTTACATTTCAGTAATCTGAAAAAATGTATTGAAGAACACACACCTTTTAAAATCTGAATACTAAAAAAAAAAAAAAAAAATTTACTTCTTCATAGAAATTCATCAAAACTAAACCTCGTTGAGCGCTGCCTTCCATTAGTTCCACAGTGCTAAAATTTTGCAATAGATTACTCTTGCTACATGTAAAAAATCGGAGGGTCGCTAGGTCTCTAAGAAAAACTTAAGTTTTTTGAACCACCCTAATGAATAGTATATAACAATCATACTTTTCTACAAAGCGTGTTAATTTCCTTAAATTATCGAAAATTATTTAAAGCAAAAAACTTTATTTCAAATAAAAAGATGATAAAAAAATTTTAAAGACAACCTTTATATGAATGCTGTCCAAAAGCCTCAGCAAATTTGTCGTTAAACAAAGGCATGGTTTCGGTGCTTTTGGTTTTGAAATTTTAGTCATACCAACCGTGCGAAACTCCTAGACCTTTCTTAACATGTTGCGAAGAAGCGCGTGTATACGATTTGGCCATGAAAAACAAAACTCAAAGATATAAAAAGTTTATGCTTTGAAAAAAATATTGGTAGGATGAAGTCGAATATGGTAGGTTTTCAGTTGGATTTTGGTAGGAAAAAAACTAAAGTGGCAACCCTGGTCTCCTAGATATCGACCTTAATTAGGCGTAACACGGCAAACGACGATATACTCAAAGCGATCGTTTCGTGTGTATTTACATATAACAAGTATATTTCGCTGATTCATCAAAGTGAAGAGGCTAAGAAGTTTTGGCAGATTATTCTATGTAAAGAGCCTCTAAATTTTTTTAGTATACATAGATGGCGCTGCCATCGCTTTACTTGCAAAATTCGTTTTCAAGAAACGATTATGCTCGCTTTTGTTATTCATGTTTCATACTAGGTTATCTACAACTCTGTTATACAAAAGAAATTCACTAGGCGGCGCCGCGAAAGTCGTTCCGCTCGTTTATACTATGGTCGCAGTGGCTGTAAAACTGTGTTATCACATGAACAGTTTGGTGGGCACCGTGTTAGAGGTAGCCAAATATCTAGCTGTTCGTGAACTGCACGACAAATATGTAAACAAGAAATTAACTGGCACATACCCTGCAAAAATGGCAAAGTACTTTAATCAATACTCTGTAGAGCTTTCCAATACCGGAATATCCAATAAAATTCCAATTTCATACAAAAAATGTGCTCCAATTAACGTGGCGATGTCCTAGGATTGGACCACCTATATACAATTAGTAATCCATAGAGTACTCCAATGTAAAGCGAGATTTGGAGTAGGTGTTCCTCTCTCGCTACGCTTTCTACTCCAACTGGAGTAGTCTAGTTGGACCTTTTTTGGAAAATACTCTTGTGTGGGTGTTCCATGGAGTACGGGATGGAGTTGGATTAGGTGGTCCAATCCTAGGACATCGCCATGTTAATTGGAGCACCTTTTTTACATGGAATTGGATTTTCTTGGAGTAGTAACTATGGGTACTCCAACGTTGTTACAGGGTAAGCCTCAGATAGCATGGCTCTGAAATGGACATACGCGAGATACAAATTTTAGCCAGGACTTAGCTTTATCGACGATGGGAAAATTACTTCATTTAAGCTGGTTTTTAAAAGTGGAATCAAAAATTGCTATCTACTATATCTAAAACATTCTAGCCCGCTATCTAAGCAAATCTAAGTTTCGACGTTAAATCCCTTAATTTCTTCTAACCAGAGTTGGTTTGAAGCTGCGAATCTACCGTTTCTATTCCTGCTGTCTTTATTGAATTTTCCACTCAGTTCATGTAGACAGATTCAGCCTTTCAGCCTACAAAAATGGTTTACAAAGTGCGGCCTAAGTGTGGCTCTGTCTGAATATTCGTTATTTCAAATGTCTAATTCGCTGGAACTAATAAGTGAGTACCTACTTAGAATTTAATACAGTTGTGGTTTGGAAAGTGAGTAGGCCTTGTTCTCCATACCTTGTATCACCATCAAGCTCTTGCTTGTAATTATCCAAGAATTCATGCAATTCATATAATCTTCAATACTTTCTGGTTGATTTTGTGTATACTTGAAGGAATATATTGGTTGATCTGGATATGTACCGTTAGGAAACGTTTTCCAATGAAAAAATGTACAGCGTCAATACGAAAAGCGTCTACATCAAGCTCCAGCCAAAATTCCAAAATTTGTGGTAAACGTGCACGTACTCTAGGATTGGTTAAATTGAAATCAGGCTGTTGTTCATAAAACTGATGAAGGTACTACACGGCTAAAAGTTTGAACCTAAATTTTAAACTTTTTTGGACTACATATATGACTAAACCAAAGTTGGATTCAAATTCAATCTAGACCACTTTTCATGAAAATTGGCTAAATGAATCGGGTTTCAATTATAAACCAGAAATGTTTTAACAATTTTTTAAAGATAAAATAAATTTTTTGTTCGTTGGCGGGAATTCGCATCATTCCCGTCTGCTCTACCACTGAGCTACATCGCACACATATGTAAATGTTATTGGCAAAATTCAATCTTGAATAAGCTTTCAAAAATAAACTTGAATTTTCAAACCCAAAAGTTTAAATTTAGACCGAAAAATTTTAATTTTCAAACCCAAGGATTTTCCTTTTTAAACCGAAAAGTTTTAAGAATAAAACTAAATTAAAAAAATGTGGTACTTGGCAGGATTCGAACGAAAACGCTCAGGAGTCACAGCCGACAGCTCTACCGCTGAGCTATGACGCACATGAAATTTTTGTGGGCAAAATTCAATTACATTCAAAAACAAACCAAACAAAAAAATTTAGATTGCTTTTTTATTTAGATGTGAAATCGAAACCAAAAGAAGTTGAAAATCTTTGTAGGTATTTTGACGGTTTGAAATATTGTACAAAAAAGTTTGAAAAATTTAGGTTCATTTTTTAGCCGTGTACTGTTGACGCTCCTCAACCCAAGTCCATTGCGATCCACCGAAAGATGCTTCCTGTACAAATTGAAAAATGTGTATCAATAAAGGTAAAACACTCATCGGTTACGTTACTTACCCAATTGCTGAGTGGCATGCGTTTACCCGTTTCTTCATCGATTTTTCCATCCTCCCACGTATAAAAATCATTATAGCCTTCTTCACGTTGAATTAATTTCTTTTGTACATACCACTTTCTTTATGCCCGGCGTACTAGTTCTAGTACAAGGGTATTATTATTTTGTCCACATAACGGTACTACGTAATTGCACAAAATAATCGAAAATGGTGGAAATCGGATGATAACCACGATCCCTTTTTCGATTACGAAAATTTCGAAAATCACATAAATTGACATAACTTGAGTAAAAATTTAGAAATTTGCATGAAATTTGATACATACATAGGTTACTTTCTGGCCAAGGTAGGTTGCTTTTGAAAATGGGCGAAATCGGATGACAGCCACGCCCCACTTTTTCGGAAGGCATTTTTAAAAATTCGACTGGTTGTAACTTTTAAACTGATCACGGTAAAACGATGAAATTTAGCACAAAGCATACTAGTATTGTTGGGAGTATACCTGATGAAGCTAGATAAAATCGCCCTCCAACCACGTCCACTTTCGATATCATATAATGACCTAATTAGGTAAATACTACTGGCGCCTATATCATTGTTATCCCGTTCTGAAAACTACCGCTGGGTATTTTATGTTCGGTTCGCCCGTACTTAGACGTCCTTACTTGTTTACCTTGTATTCGCATATTTCTAGGAGGTGAGTTCAAGTATCCAACAAATGTTCTATCCGTACAGTTAAGGTCCACCCTAATGTAGGCGGTTGTGTGTAAGTGGGTTGTGCGTGCATTTATGCATCGCAATTATTCTCCATGGTAAGATCAAAGTGAAACGCACACAAAACTTTTTATTTATTACAATTGTTTCCCCCGTCATGGCCTCTTTGTTAACATATTGACCACATCGTTTCTCTTTGAAGCCTTAGTTAACATGAATTTTCTGCAGAGCGCAGTCCTGCGCGAACGCTTTTTTATAGAAAATGCTTTTGGTTTACTTTTTTATACGCGATATTTTTTTAATAATTTTTTTTTTATTTTAATATAATTTTATATTTGTTTGTTTTATTTTATTTTGTCTTATTCTTGTTTATTTTGTTTTAATTACTTTTTTCGTTTCTTTTTTTTATCATGTCATTTTTTTTTTTTTATTTCAATAGGGGTTAGATTTTTTTAGATTTTTTTCATAAAAAACACAAGAAAATTACACACTGTTTTCAAAATTGGAAAATTTTCTTTCAAATTTTTTTTTTTCATGAAACATCAAAATGCGTGTGTTTTTTGTTCTTGCAATTTGCAATTTTGACAATAGTGTGTTAAATTCTTGTGTTTTTCATGGAAAAAATTTAGAGAGAATACCCCTAATAAATTTTTTTTATTTTACTTTAAATTTATTTGTATTATAACTTTTGGTATTTTATTTTATTTTTTTAATTGTTTTTTTTTTTTTTCGTTTTATTGCGCACCCTCATATGTGTCATTGCAGAATTAGAAAAAAAATGTATTCCCTTAGTTAAAACAAGCCAACTGCGTTTGGAATGTACTCTGATGGATTAATATAGGTATTGCTGTTTTTGTAGTGCCAGTTAACCAATAAGTGTTGTTGTAACATTGTATTTTAGTGCTTTGAAGCGGTCACTATGACTGGAATTCCTATTTACTCGTTCGTTGGTTCGTTTGGTATACGCTCTCTTGGCTATTTTGCTTTTTTCACGTGCTTTATTCAGATGGGTATAGCAAATTGCATGCGTCCATATCACACAACGAAATTGTAAACGCACTGGTTTGGGGTGTTTCAATCCAATGCATTGTATGCACTTTTGTCGTTTAGGTTTAATTGCAAAAAGGATTAAGCACGCGTACAACGTGGAATGAGCAAATCACAACAAATACTCGCATAAAAACTTTCTTGTAATTGAGAATACATACTTCTAACTGGCCAGCTCCAAATATATTTGCAACAGTGGCAGATTTAAGAGGGTAATAAAGGTTCGGGGTACTTAAAGCCCCAATTACATAAAACTTTGTGAAACTCTGACAGATGCGCGCCAAAATCAGTGAAAGCTGTATAAGAATTCTAAAAAATTATTTTTATTTATTTTATTTTATTTTATAGTCAGTATATTTAGTATTGTTTGATTTATGTTCTCACTTTGTTTCTGTTTAGTTTTTCAACTTTTATATCTTATTTTTGGTTTATTATTTGTCGCTATTCCTACCATATGTCTGTTAAAGTTTCATTAGGGATTAAATCGACTTTTAGGGCCATCTTTTATATTTGTTGGGAGCCAACGTGAGCTAAACGGCTGTTATTGTTAGCTATAATTAGGGACGCCCCCTTTATTAAAAAGTTTAGAATCTGCCTTTAGTACGGTTACGATTTCTCATACATACAAGTACATACTGATGCAAGTGCAAAAGAATACGTATATGTATTTACTAACGTATGTGTTGGTACATATAGACCGAGAGCCCAGAGCCGCCAGACTTCGTTTATTTTATAATAGATGAAACCATTACTAATGAATAGTCATCCCCGAAACTAGAAAGAACCTGAAAACTTCAAAGTTGTACCTATGACGTGGGCCTAGGAATCAGGGGTCAAAGTCGCAAAAGAAAATAACCCTAACTTCACTTACTTTATAATGGATGATTTTCACATATTTCTCGTACAATACCACTCTGAGTTAATATCAAGCGTTGTTAGACCCGTATTAGTGACAGAGCTCCAACCAGACACCCCAAACTCGCAAACTTACCTAGGAAAATTAGTTCCATCTTAACAATTTAACGGATTTGGCTGTTTTAAAATACCCAATTGTTCCCATTTTTTTAGAATACTATCATGAAAATTTCTTCAGCCAGACACTCCAAAAGTGGGTACCTTTCATAATTTTACTGCGCTTTATTTGAGCGAGTTTGTCCAACTTAGGTTGTTTTTGAATTTTCATACACATGTGACGTAGAACACTACCCCTAACTAGTATTAGGCATTTTCAGACTTTGTCCCATGGCAAAAACTTCAGCCAGACACCTCAAAGTTTGGGCAATTTTCTTAGACTCTTACTTCGCTTTCATTTGTTTAAGCGAGTTTCTCCAACTTTGGCTGTTTTTAAATGGTGACCCTGTGTTGTAGAACACCTCAACGCACGGGAATTTTATTTCCTTCTTACTTCGCTTTCCTTTTTTCAGGCGAGTTTGGTCAAATTTGGCTGCTTTTAATTGGCGGATTTTTACACATGTATCGTAGAACACTACCTCAAAGTAGAACACTACCTCAAATCAAGTGTTTTAAGGCTTCGCCTCTTGGCAAAAACTTCTGCCAGACACCTCAAAGCTCGGTAATTTTCTTTCATTCTTACTGCGATTTCCATTATAAAGTAAGTGAAGTTAGGACATGGGTCGGCAGATTTGTAAATGCAGGTGTATAAGTGAGAACGCTTATACACGCGCTGTGATCGTCCGAACTATATTTTTAACATTCGCTGACCAAACAAACGACACCCCCACGCGATGTGGTTTCGCCCCCTTGCCCAGCGACGACTAAATCATTTGGTAAACAAAGAGCGCAACGTGTCTGTGTGATGAATCCAACTTGTTTGACTTATCTTAAGATCTATGGGGCGCCGATGCTTGAGTTAGGGTAACTTTTTGGCGACTTTGGCCTCTGAATCCTAAGGCCCTGTCACAGGTACAGCTTTGAAATTTTCACATTCTTTCTAGATTCGGGGGAGGACTATCCATTAGTAATGGTTTCATCCATTATAAAATGAGTGATGCCTGGCGGCTCTGAGGTCTCAGCCTGAGGTGCGTGTGTCCAGATATTGCATATGCGTTTTGTGAGCATTTGTAAATGGCCTGATGGTTTTTCATTTGCATTTTGTATTTGTCTGCGAAGCATTTTGCTATTTCGCTTTCCGTTTCGCTGCATTGAAATGGTGGCAGCAGTTAGCTAACCAAATGCGGCAAAGATTTACGAGTTGTAAATAATCTAATTTTGTTTTGTACGCTGGCTACCAGCAGGGATTGCAATTTCCAAGCCCCCGTAACAAGAATTACAACAGTAATCATTGAACGATGCACCGATGCACTGAGTGCATCCAACATTCAACAAGCTAACTTCTGACTGCTGGCTCCGAGTAGCTTGGGAGTCAGACAATTTTGTTCTTGTTATACATACATACTATAATTTACCTTTGTTGTAATTGCCATATTTGTTGTAATTGCATTTGTGATGTAGTATGCGGTTTGTAGTTTACGCTTTCTAATTTTTTTTACTAAAAAATTTTACCATCGCACCCTTTCAAAAATTGATTCATGGAGAGTGAAATATGAAAAGGAAAATAAAAATACAGCGGAAATGAAAACTTAAACGCCTCTCAGAAACAGCTGAAGCTATTTGGATGAAATTTTATGTTACAACTTTGGCCGACTCAGAGGGTTGCCAGCTTCGACATTTTATCTTATAACTTTAAACTAGCTAAACTTGTGTTTTTGTATATCCGGACTATCTCGGGAACTGCTCGACCGATTCGGATGAAATTTTGAATATGTATGATTTATTCTAAGACTATCCACTTGGGGGTTGCCACCTATCTACATTTTTATAATTTTGTAGCAAGATATGCCAACATGGGTATCAAATGAAAGGTATTTTCGGCGACATACCAACTAAAATATTTTCAAATAGGGGTTCCACCAAAGGTTGCTACCTTAACGAAGTATATTTCTATATTTGTATATCCGGTACTATCTCGGGAACAGTTTGACCGATTTGGATGACATCTGGCATATAGATAGTATGATTGATTCTAAAGCTTCGTTTACACTGCACCAAATGCGTCACTTTTGGCCAAGTTTTTTGGAGACCGTTCATCCGCAGATTGAATTTGATCACCAAATTGGGTCAAATTAAATTAAATTCGTCTAATTTGGCAAACAAATTCATTCTGCGGAGAAACATTCTCGAAATAACTTGGCCAAAAGCGACGCATTTGGTGCAGTGTAAATGTATTATAAGACTATCCACTTGTGGGTTGTCACTTGGGGGGTGTACAGGGTTGCCTCCTATCTCAATTTTTTTAAGTTATCCACCGAGATATACCAATATGGGTATCAAATGATAGGTATTTTCGCTGACAAACCAACTAAAATATTTTCAAGCAGGCATGCCGGCCAGTGTTACCATTTTACCGTATTGTATTTGTATTGTATATATTTGGGATCATATTTGGATAGTTTTAGGAACATTTTGGGATCATTTAGGGGTCAATTTGGGATCATTTTTGGGTCATTTAGGTTAAATTTTGGATTAATTTGGGTCAATTTTGGGGTCGTTTTGGGATTATTTAAGGATTATTTTGGGACTATTTTATGGTCATTTTGGGATAATTTTAGAATAATTTTAGGGTAATTTTCGGATCATTTTGGGTACATTTAAGGGTGTTTTTGGGGTAACTTGGGAATCATTTTTGGATCATTTTGGGATCATTTAAGGTCATTTTGGGGACACTTTGGGATCATTTTTGGGTCGTTTTGGGTTCAATTTCGGATCATTTTGGGAACATTTAAAGGTCCTTTGGGGTCGTTTTGGGATTATTTTGGGATTATTTTACGATAATTTTGGGATCAATTTGAGTAAGTAAAGTCAGCGCAAAGTTGATCTTTAGCACCGGTCACTCAGGTACTTTAATACTGAGCAATATATGGGTCGTTCAGTGCATAAAGGCAAGGAGTCCATTTTTGGCGCTCTGTCCTTTTTCTGTCGTTGTTGTTGCTTGGTTGTTGTGAATCAATTACCGCACTTAATTTAGATGCTCGAGGTAATTGAGTCGTTCGGCGGATAAAGCTAATGAATCCATTTTTGGCGTTCTTTCGTTTTTCTGTACGTTGTTTTGTCGTTTTTCACCATTTAAAATTTTTGGACTCATTCCCTTTATCCACTGAACGGCCCATATGTCAATATGGGTACTACGATTCGATTAGAGGTTATCTCCCCGCTCTTGCCGATTTTTGCACCGCTCGGAATCTGACATTTTCACCGACAAAGTCCTTGACGAGTGGGCATGTAATTAGAAATCTACATTAGTGGCCACAAGTTGCTCACCATGCACACTTTGGTGCTCATTCAGCCGTAATTGTCTCTTAGTTGATGGCAACCTATAAGGTTATGGTCTCCGAGGCTTGCTGACAATTGCTGGAAACCGCCTTATCCTAACAGGCAACTGCTTGAGTTAGCGTCGTCTACTAGGACTATAAGGACACATCTACGTAAGCACTACGATGAGATCGGGTACGCCTCATAATAGCGCCTTTTCACCAAAAGGTGGACAGGCAGGTCCGCTCCTTTGACTGGTCTCGTCCTGTGAATGCTGTCTTACGAATACCAGCACCTTTTGTTGCTGAGGAGGAACGTGAGCTCCCTCAAGAGACAAGGGACACTCTGGCTGAACTAAGTTCTGCATATTGTAGCTTGTTAAACTCCTTTTTATCCAGATTGACCCCTGAATTGCCGAATGAATGTCAATAATTTATTCACCTCGTCTTCGGAGTCTACTCTTCTAACACTCATTTCACTCTGGTCCAACCCTATTGAAACTGCTCGTTTCCTCGGACTTCCGTTGGAAGAAGTTGATTTAAATTTAGGTTAAGGAAAAGTACACGTTTGGGCTGAGCTACCGTTCTTTAACACAACCAGAATCCTATCATGTACCATTCTCTGGGTGGAAAACTAGCTCACTTCATTCTCTGCGTCGAAGACTAACACGCTTCAGTTCTCTGCGTGGAAAACTACCACAGTTCGCATAGAACTGAACCGTGTTAGTCTTCGACGCAGAGAACGAAGTGTGCTAGTTTTCCTGCAGAAAACTGAAGCGTGTTAGTGTTCCACGCTAACTGAACCGTGTCAGTCTTCGTTGGGAGCGACGATATGTTGCTCATACGCAACGTTGGTCAAATTTGATTTTTGCCAAGATTTACAATTACCGCGTATTTCGTCTGCTTAACCATAAACGGATGAATAAGACCTGACGAGTACCGCTTTTGTTCGCAACGGCATATCAAGAACACCTGCATGTTTTTTTCTAACGCCCATCAAAATTACCAAACTCATATTTTTATAACGAAGTTCTCATTTACCGAGTGTACAAACACTCAGAAACTATATTTAAACTCTACATTTTAGAGGGAGTCAGGCTTTAGTAAACTAACTGCCCCAAACTGCCTTTGGACATGCTATCCGCGAGCGAAAGTGTAATATTTGATTAGCACCTGCAGCCTGAATAAAATACTATGGATAGTCGTTTCCTTTGCCAACTAAAATCCATACTGATGTGTAAGCATGTAAGTATGTGTATTTATAAAAGTCTTTATGTACATTAGGGTAGGCCAAGAAAAAATCGATTTTCGTTTTTTCGTAGGGTATACAAAAACTCGAATTCCTGACCATAAATGGAGTATAATTGCCACATATGAGTTTTTAATGTAAATGGGAAAATGTGGCTAACCGCTTTTTGTTTTCGTGAAAGCTTTTATGTAAATGAATATATCTTCTCACCCAAAAATCATACGGCCAATATTTACCTCAATATTTACAGGGAATTGATGGCTCTACCAAAAAGGTCTTAAAAACTTTTTTTCATGAAAGTTATCATAACAAAGTTTTTTCAGGTCGAAAATTGGCTAATTTCTGAAACCCATAAGGTTTTGTGAAAAGTTGTGAAAAACTTTCTGGTAGAGCAAATACTGGGGTGAATATTGGCCGTACGATTTTTGGGTGAGAAGATATATTCATTTACATTTTTACGAAGCTTTATATTACCATAAAAACTCATATTTGGTCATTACACTCGATTTAGGGTCAGAAATTCGAATTTCTGTATACCTTACGAAAAAAAAAAAACGAAAATCGATTTTTTGTGTGGCCCACCCTAATATACATAAAAGAGTATATGTGCTGCTGGTTGACGTTTGGCTGTCACTAATAAAGTTATTACAAAATCGTGTGCTCCATTTTAGTTGTAGTGGAGTGATGGTGAATTTTTTGTACTACATGGACGTTGTGATTTTTTTTTTTGTAAGTTGATTATGAACAGACATACATACATATGTACGTACATATGTATTAGGGATCTGTTTTTAGGTATTTTTTCATACAGGAATTGCAAAAATAATAGATTTATGACGTAAAGAGTTATTCAAAGAACCGGTTCCCAAGAACTTCCAAATTTTTCCCGCTGTAGTAAGTAATTTTACCACTAATATGGTAAGAGGTTTAACAATAATATGGAATATGGAAGGACTATAAATCTTGCGGAACTTCCGTTACCAGGCCGTACTATTCTTACACTCGCCTTCGCTTTTCGCCTAATGGTAATGCTCGCTTAAACATTTCACCAAAGGGAATAGTAGATGAAGGGTTCATATAAGACAAAGTATTACCAGCTAAGCAACACTCTCCAAAAAAGATGGAAAGGGTTACCCGGGTAGAGTTCCTCGGTTCTCCGCATCACCAATATTTAGCATGACATGTTGCATATTCTACATTACAAGCACTTGCTCTCTTGTGTATTGCCAGCAGCAGCATGATTTGCTAACTGCTGTAAAAAAGGTAAAAGTTAGGCTAAAGTGAAACAACCACGCCTAATACTTTCGAGTTGTGCATTTGCCACAAACATGTTTGCACTCAGTTATGTTTCGTTTTTGATATGTAAATGTGGATATGAGTCAATGTTTTTCATACCTGCAGATTTCAGCAAAGCTTAGCATAGTCGACAACCGCATCGACAGCCGACATCCATCAAATTCCTTGTCGTTTGCTGATCTAGGCATTTTTTTTTTGCTTTGGTTCATCACCAAATTGTATTCGAACATGGTGTGTTTTTGATGCAGTGGGCTTTCCTTAGAGCGGAAAATAAAACCGGAACTTCGCGTTGGCCTGCATGAGAACGAAAACAAAAATCAATGACTACAACATAGCGCGATGAACTTCCGGTTTTATAAAAATGTTGGTCATGCATGCATCCTACTCATGTGACCACTGATTAAATATTAAAGAAAGTTTGTAAAAAATAATATACATATGTATATGCTTAAATTATTCGCATTTTATTAGCACCGAAGGATAGTAGTCGACTACTTCACCTCTATGACACTCTAATCACTCCGCTGCTACGATGATGGCATTCAATGCTTTCCCCATCAGCCGCAGTCCCTAGAGGTCCCTTTAATCGACGGGCTATCAAATACTTTAACCAGATGCTAAAAATTTCACCTGTCTATTTACAGCAAGCTGCAATAAAAGCCATACCAACATCTTTGAGCCTCCGCACAATTGTAATCATCACCATTTTGCTTAACTCATTTTGAAGCATAGGGCCTCGACCCTGAATCGAATTCTGTTTGGTGCTGTTCTCGTGACATCATTCCACGTGTTACCTACTTCTTCTAGTTCCTTATCGACTATTCTGCACCAATTTTTCGCTGGTGCACCAGGTCGTTGACTTTCCTGTAGATTCCACCGCAATGCCTGTCTGGCTAAATTTTCGGATGGTCTTCTGAGAGTGTGAGAAGTAAAGTCCTCTCTCGACGAACAAAAACAACACTCAATAAGTCTCTTATCGCGCCCGTTCAGCTATATGGTGCAGGAGCATGGACACTGACAGCATCTGACGAGGCGGCTTTGGGAGTATTCGAGAGATTTATGGACCCCTAAAAGTTGGCGACGACGAGTACCGAAGAAGATATAATGATGAGCTGTATGAGCTTTACGCAAACGTTGACATAGTTCAGCGAATTAAAACCCAGCGGCTTCACTGGCTAGGCACGTGGTGCGAATGAACGAAGATGCTCCGGCCCAGAAGGTATTATTATCGGCACGCAACGGTGGAAGTAGAGGAAGAGGCCACTACTCCGATGGCAGGACCAAGTGGAGGCAGATCTGAGAACACGCGGTGTCTCCAATTGGCGCTGTAGTATATCAGAGCATGTCACTAACAACAACAAAGCCACACGCCGACTTCTAAATGTTTGGCTGTGGAATGTAAACATTTTGCAGAGTCAACGTATTCATAATTACGTTCACTTTCTCACGAGCCCCAAATATATAAGCGGCACTAGCTATAGAGTTTCATATCGCCTTACATACGCTAGCACCATATGTGTGAATGTGCGCGACTGCGTTGCTAGCAGCCCCACGCTTAGTACATGTGTGCGTGCGTATGTAACGGCATTGCTTGTAGCTGCGAGCTGTCTATGTTTACATGTATGTTACTGACTGCACTGAGCTGCACTGTATAATCACATAGAATTAGAGTAAATATGTATTTTAGTAAATAAGAGTTTTAGACTTAAGAATTATTATAAATAAGCCGAAATATCACTAAATAAAGTAATTGCTGCTCTGCCACACAACCGGCAACCTAAGTCTTTTATTTCAACCTCTTTATGGCGATCCTGCCTTGATACTGACGGCAAATATTGCTCTCTTAGCGATCTGCCAGATTTCAAAGGCAGGAAAACCAAGATAATTAGTATTTCATTAAATTATCCTGCCGTCCAAATTCGGCAGGAATAAAGTAACATAATTTTGAACGAGAAATTTCTTGAATCGGAACTATTAATCAACATAAATAAATTACATTATTGCCCGAACACGTTGTAATGGCATACGATGAAAATCAAGAATCGAGGACATAATAGAGGGGAAGTATCCAAATATTTAATGAATCATTGAACGAACACGTTGTAATGGCAACCGAGGAAAAAGGATTATTGGAATAACGGAAAAGAATTATCCACAAAGCATCAATCAAATAATTAAGTATAAGAAAATTTTTTTTTCAAAATTATGGCTGGCTTAACGGCTGCTTAAACTAGAAGGGCACCAAATAGATGCCGTTTCGCTCTGTTTTTTTTTTGATCCAAATTTTTTTTTACTCGGTTGATATGTCCTCGGAAGGGGTCATACCAACCGAAAAAGAATCTGAGGAAGCGTGTATTATATTAGAAGAATTAATAAAAGAGCTAGAAGAAGAATATAAGAAAATAAAATTAATCAAAGCAATAAAGTGGTTAAAAAATTTTCAAAAAACAATAGAGTCAAGTGAAATAAATTTGTGAAAAAAAAAAATTAAAGAAATTAATATTGTCAAATAAAGTTATGTCAATTGAGACTATAGAAACGCAAAAACAGTTTGACAAAATATTTTCCGGTATTGTTGAACTGGGCCTGGAAGCAACAAAAAAAATTAAAGTCAGGCAAGGCCCTAAGCCGCTGACTTTGGAAGAGTATAGGAAGAGAAATAGGGCTCAAGTAAATGTTGAGCCACGCATTCCAGAGCCGGTAAAATACAAGCGGAAGAGAGGAGGTCAAAAATATGCCAAAAGAAGGCAAATAGCCGAATTGTACCAACAAATAAACCTATGTACTAATAGGGATTTAAAGATAAACATAAAAAGACAGATTCAAATTTTAAGAAAACAGTAGAAGAATACAAATTTTTAAACAAAAAAAAAAAAAAAAAAAAAAAATATTATATATTATTTTATAGTTACTTGCAATCTATGTCCATGGATTGTGCATTGCCCTATGATCTTGACTACGAGGCAATAAACAAAATCGTAGACGAATTAGAGCGTCAAAACGAGGACATTACTCGGAAGTCAAGGTCACGTAATAAAGGAAGCAATAGACACAATCTAAACTGGTTAAAACAATTATGGTCCTTTATAGGAATGGGTAGAAAACCCACAATGGAAGACCTTTTATATCCTTCCACTTTGGAAGAAGAATTAATTAGACTTATAAGAAAAGTAAACCCTTAAGAAAAAACTTATGAATAAATAAAAATAAAAATTTAAACTCGAAAATTTGCTATAAAATTTTTTTTTAGAGAGAAAAAAAAAGAGTAAGTAAAGACCATTTCCATTTGTCCATCTGATTCTTAATATGGGGGGAAAAACTTCTAAAGTAGATACTCCAAATGCGAATGTAGTAAATAGCATTAAAATTGTTGACCATACTGAAGCTTTGGAATTCATAAAAATCTTGCTACTGATTGTGACAATCTGCACCTGTACCAGTTTGTTCCTCAAAATATACTCAGTCCACAATAAAATTTTAAAAAAGAAATACCAGAGCCGCGCAGACGGTCTGAACAAAGTATAAGTAATACAAATGGAAAAGGGGGACGATATTTTGAAGGAGCTTTCTGATGAAAAAATAAACGCGGAAAAGTCATATAAATGCATATGTAAAAATACAAAAATTAAAATTGAAACGATAAAGAAACATCTGAATATCATCTTGTTGTCATTAAATAATAGCGGAAAAATATTGAAAAGAACTAACCATTATTTAACAAAAGCTCACCAAACAGAAGCATACCAAATATTCTCGTCTATCAGAGACAAATTGGTGTATTCATTGTCTAGATATGAAATTGACTTCGATGTGCCAAAATCCTATCAAAAAGAGATTGAAATAGATTTTGACGCAAAATTACTGGAAGATAGTTCAGAAGAGGAACTAGAAGAAGAAACAGTTCATTCTGATTCTGATAAATCTATCCAGACTGAGACTATCGAGAAACAAGAAACATTTTCTCAAACAAACATTGTCGCCAAACTAGAGCAAAATTTTCAAAAAGACTCCGAAATGGCGCAATCAGCGACTTCATTTATTAAAACTGCGTCATCGATCTTACCTGAGTTCGATGGCAAACCGGAAAACTTATCGAGTTTTCTGGATGCCCTTGATATCCTCGAACAAATCAAAGAGGAACCTGAGGCTTTAGCAGTGTCCATGATAAAAACTAAGCTAAAAGGCACAGCTAGAAATTTGATAAGCGCTGAAGAGTCAATACAGGAAATAAAACTAAAACTAAAAAATAAGGTAAAGGGTGAGTCAGTTGAAGTTATAACAGCGAAACTCCTAAACATCCAACAGCGCAGTAAGACTGCTAATCAATATACTGCAGAGATTGAAAAATTGACAAAATCACTAGAGGGAGCATACATATCTGATGGCTTAACAACAGACCTAGCCACCAAATATGCTACACAAACTGCTGTAAAAGCTATGTGTAAAAATTGTTCCAATGATAAGGTGAAAACAATTATGCAAGCTGGAACGTTCACTTCGATGAACGAGGCTATATCCAAATTCACCAACAGCTGCACAGAAATAACGGGAAACCCTAATTCATTGTTGCACATACGCCAACAAAATTATTTTCGCGGTAATTTCCGCAGAGGTTACCAAAATAACTCTTACAGAGGTAACCAAAGGCGTACATTTCCAGCACGTTTCAATAATTTTAATAATAACAATAATAATAATAATAGAAATAACAACCAAAGATCCGGAAGAAATTTCGGAAATCAATCACGCGGTCCTAATCGCAATAACCCTAGAAATGTCAGAAATATAAACCAACAGGAAAACCAGCAAACTCCACCTCAATAAATAAAAGACTATATGTCTTCAATCTGCACCTTAATAGCTACATATCGTCAAGAACAACTCTAAATAACTCTATTTCAACCCTCCTGATTGATACAGGAGCGGACATATCAATTATAAAAAAGGGTCAAATTGACAATAATGTCACCATTAATTATTCTCAAAAAACTGATCTAAAGGGCATTGGTCATGGTTTAACAAGCACTATTGGCACGGTTACCGCAGATTTAAAGGATGATCACCTATTAATTAAACACAAATTTCATATAGTGGAAGATACATTTCCAATCCCATGTGACGGAATTCTGGGACTTGATTTTATTAAAAAATATAATTGCATTTTAGATTACAATAAATACGGAGACAGCCTAATACTACGTCCATATGATTACCCAGAAAACATAATAATCCAAATGACAAATAACCCAACCGTAAATTGCATAACAATCCCAGCAAGATCGGAAGTAATCCGACAAGTTCATATTGAAAATGGCAATTCTGAATTATTGATACCTCATCAAAAATTATCCGAAGGTATTTTTATAGCAAACACCTTAGTAAATTCAAAGCAAACCTTTATTAGAGTCATAAATACAACAGATAAAAACGCAACTATTCAAAACTTCAAAATTAACACAGAGAATCTAGATGATTACACAGTAGTAAAAAATAAACCGGAAACAGTAGAAAATACTAAAGAAAAATTAAAAAGGTTAAATAAAAACTTTCCAAAATTTGTTACTGAACAACTTAATGAACTATGTGCAGAATTTATTGACATATTTTCACTAGAATCAGAACCCATTACCACTAATAATTTTTACAAGCAAAAATTACGTATGAAAGATAATAATCCAGTCTATGTAAAAAATTACAGAATCCCACAAGCTCATAAAAGCGAAATTAGTAAACACGTCAATAAATTAATTGAAGATGACATTATAGAGCCGTCTATGTCAGAATATAATAGCCCCATTCTGCTTGTACCCAAAAAACCTCTACCAGGCAAAAATGATAAAAGATGGAGATTAGTAGTCGATTACCGGCAGGTAAACAAAAAGTTAACGGCAGATAAATTCCCATTGCCAAGAATTGATGATATATTAGATCAATTGGGTAGAGCTAAATATTTTTCATGCTTAGACTTGATGTCTGGCTTTCATCAAATTGAGTTACATAAAGACTCTAGGGACATAACCTCGTTTACGGCAGACGATGGCACGTATCGTTTCAAAAGATTGCCATATGGTTTAAAAGTGGCCCCAAACTCGTTTCAAAGAATGATGTCTCTTGCATTTGCAGGCCTTAAGCCTTCCCAAGCTTTTCTATATATGGATGACCTGGTGGTATTGGGATGTTCCGAAAAACACATGATTACGAATTTGAGAGATGTATTTTCAACTTGTAGAAAATATAATTTAAAATTGCATCCGGATAAATGTTTATTTTTTAACCAAGAAGTTACTTATCTTGGCCACAAGTGCACAAATAAAGGCATTTTGCCGGATCCTAGTAAATTTGAAGTTGTTTTAAATTATCCAACCCCAAAAAATGCAGATGAAGTTAAAAGATTTGTAGCATTTTGTAACTATTACCGGAGATTTGTTCCAAATTTTGCGGAACATTCCAGAATTTTAACAAGGTTATGTAAGAAGAACGTTTCCTTCGATTGGACAGAAGAATGTCAAAAAGCTTTTGTCTACTTGAAGGAGGCATTAATTAACCCAAATATCTTGCAATATCCAGATTTCAGTAAAGAATTTTGTATAACAACAGATGCAAGTGGATACGCCTGCGGCGCAGTTCTTAGTCAAGAATATGAAGGCAAACAATTACCAATTGCCTATGCGTCAAGAGCATTCACGAAAGGTGAAAGCAATAAAGCAACAATTGAAAAAGAATTGGCTGCAATCCATTGGGCAATCACTTATTTCAGACCATACGTTTATGGTAGAAAATTTTTAGTTAAAACAGACCATCGCCCCTTAACATATTTATTTTCGATGAAAAACCCTTCATCAAAATTAACTAGAGTTCGACTGGAATTAGAGGAATATGACTTTGAGGTGGAGTACATAGCTGGAAAAGAAAACTATGTAGCGGATGCGCTTTCACGCATCAATATAAATGATTTAAAGGAAATGTCAATAAAAGCATGTCAAATAATGAGGGTTACGACTCGATCGGAAACTAATAAAAATTCCAATAATAAAAATTCCAATAATAAAAACATCAAAGAAAAATGTCACGAAGAGAACATTAAAATATATGAAGCGCTTAATAGTTATGAAGTAAAAAAGCTAGCTCAGCTCGTTTTCGACCCCCCGAAACTGCAGTTCAAAAAGGGAAAGAAAATTTGTAGCAAAATATACATTAATGATTTAATTGTTGAGGCGAAGATCGATTCAGGTCAATCCTTTGCCAGGCTTTCAAATGAAGCCGGCAATTCATCTATTAATGATAATTCAATTGTTGAGGCGAAGATTGATTTAGATCAATTCTTTGCCAGGCTAATGAAAGAGGCCGACAATTTGAAAATAAATAAAATACAGTTGTCCTTAGGAGACAAATTGTTTAAAAATAATTATACTCGAGTAGATAAATTTAAAGAAGTTGGTACCAAAGTTCTCAAAAACTTAACTATTGCATTAACTCCGGAGGTTGTGCACGTGACAGATAAGGAAGTAATTAAAAATATATTACTAAAATATCACGATGATCCTGTTAATGGTGGCCACCCAGGAATCAATCGAACGACAAACAAAATAAAACAGAAATATTATTGGAAAAATATGAAAAATGACATAAGAAAATACATTAAAAAATGCATAAAATGCAGTAAAAATAAAATAAATACAAATTTAAAGGAACCAATGACTATCACTGAAACGCCAACGAAAGCTTTCGATATAGTACAGATTGACACAATCGGTCCATTACCAAGATCGATAAATGGAAATGAATACGCGATAACAATTGTATGTGATTTGACAAAGTATCTGATCGCAATTCCGATTGCTAGCAAACACGCGATAGCAGTGGCCAAAGCAATTTTTGAAAATTTTATCTTAATTTATGGTTGTATGAAAACAATCATGACTGATATGGGGACTGAATACAAAAATAATGTCTTCGAAGAATTGTGTAAACTTTTAAAAATTGAACACAAGACTTCCACCCCATATCACCATCAAACTTTGGGCACTGTTGAACGTAGTCACAGAACTTTCAACCAATACATTCGTTCTTATATATCCATTAACAAAGATGATTGGGATGAGTATATCAAATATTTTGCATACTGTTACAATACAACACCATCCACGGTTCATGGTTATTGTCCATTCGAATTGGTTTTTGGGAAAATACCCATTACGTACGAATTTCTTAAAGAAAATACAATTAGCCCAGTTTATAACTATGAGGCATATGAGAAAGAAATCAAATATAGATTGCAAGTAGCTCAACAAAGAGCGTATAAATTGGTAAAAGAAGCCAAAGAAAAACAAAAAATTTATTACGACAAAAATATTCAATATAAAGAAATAAATTTAGGAGATTTAGTTTTAGTTAAGAATGAATCAGGTCATAAGCTAGATAGTAGATACAAAGGGCCCTATGTAGTAGTAAATATCGATAATAAAAATAATTATAGTTTAATTCCATACAATATAGAAAACATAGATTTAAATAATAGTACCTTAAGCAAAGAAAATAAGAATATCATAATTCATAAAAATAGACTTAAGCTATTTGAATAAATTAATTTCATTTTGCCTAAAATTTTAGCTCATAAATTTACAAATATAAATTTTTTTACGACCTATAAAACTTTGTTTACGTTTTAAGTAATTAACGTCGTAAACAAAAACCGACACTCATACAAATTGTACAAAAGAAAACAAATTGCAAATAAAGAAAATGTATCAGATGAATAAGTAAACAAACATCTAAAAACATGAGTTATGCAAGTCGACAACACTTGAAAATAAAACAAACAAAATTGAAAAACATTGTAACATAATTACCAGGCACAACAGAAAATTTTGTAAACAAACGACAAGCAATAAAAATCTAAAAAGTATCAAATGAAACACTCATAAATTAATTGCAGAAATATACAAGAAAAAAAATACTTAAATTATCACAGCTATAAAATCGTTCATATGTATTCACGATTTTTTTTTGGAAAGGAGGTGTAGTATATCAGAGCATGTCACTAACAACAACAAAGCCACACGCCGACTTCTAAATGTTTGGCTGTGGAATGTAAACATTTTGCAGAGTCAACGTATTCATAATTACGTTCACTTTCTCACGAGCCCCAAATATATAAGCGGCACTAGCTATAGAGTTTCATATCGCCTTACATACGCTAGCACCATATGTGTGAATGTGCGCGACTGCGTTGCTAGCAGCCCCACGCTTAGTACATGTGTGCGTGCGTATGTAACGGCATTGCTTGTAGCTGCGAGCTGTCTATGTTTACATGTATGTTACTGACTGCACTGAGCTGCACTGTATAATCACATAGAATTAGAGTAAATATGTATTTTAGTAAATAAGAGTTTTAGACTTAAGAATTATTATAAATAAGCCGAAATATCACTAAATAAAGTAATTGCTGCTCTGCCACACAACCGGCAACCTAAGTCTTTTATTTCAACCTCTTTAGCGCCAGTTGGCTCATTAAAAGCCGATCCAAGGACCACTTGCACTCGGTTATTTCTGTGAAAGCTTAAGGTTGATTTGTTCGATACCATAAGTCGTAATATCACATTAGTTTCCGCCAGCGAATTTTCAGGATTCGGTGCAGACATTTATTAATAAAAACCTTTCGGCGTTTTGAATAAAATTTGATTTTTTTCACGCCTCGCAAGAATAAAACAACACTAATTTTACAATGAATTCAACAGTCGTACCTTCGTGAGTTGCCCAAAAGCCATTCTTTCTTTATTTATGGGGAAGTCTGCACAGTATCATACCATTACCGTACCATTACCATACCATTACCATACCATTACCATACCATTACCATACCATTACCATACCATTACCATACCATTACCATACCATTACCATACCATTACCATACCATTACCATACCATTACCATACCATTACCATACCATTACCATACCATTACCATACCATTACCATACCATTACCATACCATTACCATACCATTACCATACCATTACCATACCATTACCATACCATTACCATACCATTACCATACCATTACCATACCATTACCATACCATTACCATACCATTACCATACCATTACCATACCATTACCATACCATTACCATACCATTACCATACCATTACCATACCATTACCATACCATTACCATACCATTACCATACCATTACCATACCATTACCATACCATTACCATACCATTACCATACCATTACCATACCATTACCATACCATTACCATACCATTACCATACCATTACCATACCATTACCATACCATTACCATACCATTACCATACCATTACCATACCATTACCATACCATTACCATACCATTACCATACCATTACCATACCATTACCATACCATTACCATACCATTACCATACCATTACCATACCATTACCATACCATTACCATACCATTACCATACCATTACCATACCATTACCATACCATTACCATACCATTACCATACCATTACCATACCATTACCATACCATTACCATACCATTACCATACCATTACCATACCATTACCATACCATTACCATACCATTACCATACCATTACCATACCATTACCATACCATTACCATACCATTACCATACCATTACCATACCATTACCATACCATTACCATACCATTACCATACCATTACCATACCATTACCATACCATTACCATACCATTACCATACCATTACCATACCATTACCATACCATTACCATACCATTACCATACCATTACCATACCATTACCATACCATTACCATACCATTACCATACCATTACCATACCATTACCATACCATTACCATACCATTACCATACCATTACCATACCATTACCATACCATTACCATACCATTACCATACCATTACCATACCATTACCATACCATTACCATACCATTACCATACCATTACCATACCATTACCATACCATTACCATACCATTACCATACCATTACCATACCATTACCATACCATTACCATACCATTACCATACCATTACCATACCATTACCATACCATTACCATACCATTACCATACCATTACCATACCATTACCATACCATTACCATACCATTACCATACCATTACCATACCATTACCATACCATTACCATACCATTACCATACCATTACCATACCATTACCATACCATTACCATACCATTACCATACCATTACCATACCATTACCATACCATTACCATACCATTACCATACCATTACCATACCATTACCATACCATTACCATACCATTACCATACCATTACCATACCATTACCATACCATTACCATACCATTACCATACCATTACCATACCATTACCATACCATTACCATACCATTACCATACCATTACCATACCATTACCATACCATTACCATACCATTACCATACCATTACCATACCATTACCATACCATTACCATACCATTACCATACCATTACCATACCATTACCATACCATTACCATACCATTACCATACCATTACCATACCATTACCATACCATTACCATACCATTACCATACCATTACCATACCATTACCATACCATTACCATACCATTACCATACCATTACCATACCATTACCATACCATTACCATACCATTACCATACCATTACCATACCATTACCATACCATTACCATACCATTACCATACCATTACCATACCATTACCATACCATTACCATACCATTACCATACCATTACCATACCATTACCATACCATTACCATACCATTACCATACCATTACCATACCATTACCATACCATTACCATACCATTACCATACCATTACCATACCATTACCATACCATTACCATACCATTACCATACCATTACCATACCATTACCTACCATTACCATACCATTACCATACCATTACCATACCATTACCATACCATTACCATACCATTACCATACCATTACCATACCATTACCATACCATTACCATACCATTACCATACCATTACCATACCATTACCATACCATTACCATACCATTACCATACCATTACCATACCATTACCATACCATTACCATACCATTACCATACCATTACCATACCATTACCATACCATTACCATACCATTACCATACCATTACCATACCATTACCATACCATTACCATACCATTACCATACCATTACCATACCATTACCATACCATTACCATACCATTACCATACCATTACCATACCATTACCATACCATTACCATACCATTACCATACCATTACCATACCATTACCATACCATTACCATACCATTACCATACCATTACCATACCATTACCATACCATTACCATACCATTACCATACCATTACCATACCATTACCATACCATTACCATACCATTACCATACCATTACCATACCATTACCATACCATTACCATACCATTACCATACCATTACCATACCATTACCATACCATTACCATACCATTACCATACCATTACCATACCATTACCATACATTACCATACCATTACCATACCATTACCATACCATTACCATACCATTACCATACCATTACCATACCATTACCATACCATTACCATACCATTACCATACCATTACCATACCATTACCATACCATTACCATACCATTACCATACCATTACCATACCATTACCATACCATTACCATACCATTACCATACCATTACCATACCATTACCATACCATTACCATACCATTACCATACCATTACCATACCATTACCATACCATTACCATACCATTACCATACCATTACCATACCATTACCATACCATTACCATACCATTACCATACCATTACCATACCATTACCATACCATTACCATACCATTACCATACCATTACCATACCATTACCATACCATTACCATACCATTACCATACCATTACCATACCATTACCATACCATTACCATACCATTACCATACCATTACCATACCATTACCATACCATTACCATACCATTACCATACCATTACCATACCATTACTATACCATTACCATACCATTACCATACCATTACCATGCCATTACCATGCCATTACCATACCATTACCATACGTAGATACATACATACATATTTATCTCCAAATGTTCCATCATAAAAGTAAGTCAAAAATGTGTATGTATGTAATATTTCCTAGCCAAAGCATGATAACAAGGAACTGAGAAATAACTAGGCCAAATACGATCGATTCACTTACATACATAGTAAGTATAATGTGCAAAAACAAACGAAATAGTTAATAAAGCTTTTATAACATGCAACCTGATTCATGTTTCTTGTCAATAAATCACTAGAAGAAATGAAAGCAATCGCACTCCCCCTGCAACTTAACAAAAGACAACAGACAACTGACATAATTTCATTAAAAGGATACAAGTAGCTGGCAGATGGCAACTAAGAATGGCGGGCCACAAAACTATACATACAAGTAGCAAAACATACATATATCTGGCATTTCTGCATTAAACGCTTAAGTCTTAAATTCGAATAGAACTTAAAATGATAATTATTTTTTGAATATTTTTGTAGAAAATTTTAACAAACTGTTAAAACAACCTTAAAGAAGGAAACAGGAGGTCAAGTAAGTTCAGGGTTATGTACATTAGTTTCACAACTAATGCAATTCTGAAGTCGATCCTTATTTTTCCTTAGAAAGACACTGATAAGATATAATTGTACAACTCTATAGAACGCTAATAGTACCAGCCATGTTTCAAATCTTTCCTATCTTGACATAAGCGATTATTGCATAACACCACATACCTACATATATACATTTTAAGTATCAATTTTATAAATACAATATAATACATAAGCATACATAGTCAATAACTATGTAATTTAGTATGTATTGTGGGTGTGTGTAAGGAAGGAATAAATAGCGCATATCTTTTGTATAGGCCCAACGAAGGTACGCTTATGTCTTCAACGATTTCAACCAGTTTCGGAATATTTCTTAACTAGCTCAAATATGACATGTGGGAAAAATTTCTAAACAAATCTATGCCGCCGAACATGCGACGCTTTATTTCCGAGCCGAATCCTAAGGTGATGCAAGATCCTTACTGTCCCTTTTCTTTCTACTCCCCTGAACACTGCGTATTATATTTATGGATGTTTTTGTAACTCTTCAGTTTCTTCACATTCTTGTTGTAATTCCCTGTACATGGCATACTTGTGTTGTTGCTATGTTGCTGGTAATTAAAACACAATTCAGTTGTTTGGCTGTCGATCAAAAACCAACTGTTCATGCAACGGCGTGTGGCATTAACAACATTTGTGGTTATTCATATATCCTCACATGGATATAGGTGCGTGCGTGTGGATCTGTTTGCGTTTACGTGTTGCTGCCACACATTAACTATACATACATATGTCTATACATACAGAGTACACAATTGTGGAAGAAAATAGCACTTCCAGCATGCAACATAATATGAGAACAATAACAATACAACAGCATGCAACACAACAGCATCAGGTGTGGCGCGAATGTTGCCGCTTTGTATTACACATGCAACAATATGATTGGCGTTGTTCATTGAAGGTGCAGCGAAGGTATGTTGCTACTACGACTACAACACACGCAATTCACATGTACCATGGCTGTGGCAACTGGTCAAACTATGAACGTAGCTGGTGTTGTTTTTTTTGTTGATGGCAGTTCTACAATAGCTTGTAGGTGGTACGGGTGATGTTTGTCTGTATGTAGATATTTTGCTAGTTATAGTTGGTTGTAGCACGCGAAGGCAAACATGTCTTTTGTTTCTTTTGTGCGCCAAACTTTATTTTTACAAAGGTTTCAGAATAATATTTTTGTTTTTGGTTTTTTTTTGAAGCACCGCGAGAGCTTCGACGATACAATTTAAAGATATTCATATATTTCAGTTGGTGGAAATAGCTCGGAGCCATATTCTCCGAAAGAAGAAAGTTCTACGTAAAATATGGTGCTTCCTTCGATGTCAACAAGGAGTATCGAGCATATGTAATGCAGCAAATTTAAGCTCAGATTAAACAAAATTTTAATTTTAAAAATTTATAGTTTAAAAATAAAAAATCAAAAACACTTGTGAACTTTAAGGGATATTTTTAGATATTTCAGAGATATAATATCGACGTGCCCTACAAAAAATGACAATTTTTTTACGAAAACTAACACTTTTCAAATTCTGTTATATGGTGTTTCCACCAAACACAAACACCGTGTTTGCAGGTTTTGGGTATGAAAAAGCCGCAAGTGTATGCAAACCCAAAGCAAACACGCTTTGAAAAGGGGTTCGAAATGAGTTTGGGTTATGAAATTTGTATGAAATTTTCGAATGGTTTTTTGTTTGCTTCTAAACACGCTAGGAAAAGACGGTGTTTTCTTTTGGTGGAAACACCGTATAAGAAGACTAACACTGACGAAAAATAAAACTTTCAATTTGGGTCTGACGAAAACTAACACTTGGCTAGTACATTTTCTTCAGAGAAAAAATGAAACTGTTACTTTTCGTCAGACACTAAATAAAACTTTTAGTTTTCATCAGACACTTTAGTTTTTGGCTATGTTCTTTCTTTCCATTTAACCCTTTAGGTGATATATGCTATAAAAATGCAAAAAAAAGTTTATATTTTCCAAAGTGATTTGTGACCAGGACAGAATACCAGACGATGTGGCATTTTCAGTTTTTGGTGTTAGTTAGGCCAACCTATTCTTCGTTCAGGAGCAGTGTGTATCCCTACCATCAGGTTCTGAGAGACAGTATGAAAAAATTTATGGGTGCTGTAATTCGAATGATCATGTCTAAAACGTTTTAATTTAAACAAAAGTATTTTGTGTCCTATTGTGGCCGGATTATGATATTTTAAAATTTGAATTAAAAAAATCGGCTGTTTAGCTTTTACAAAATTTCGAGTTAGAATTTTATATATATAGTATATATATAGAGTACCTGGGTGACCGAGCTTGCTCGGTGCTATCAATTAAACGCTAACTTTACTTACCCAAAATGATCCAAAAATGACCCAAAAATAATCCCAAAGTAATCTAAAATGATCCCAAAAAGACCCTTAAATGTTCCCAAAATGATACGAAATTGAACCCAAAACGACCCAAAAATGATCCGAAAGTGATCCCAAAATGACCCCAGAATGATTCCCAAATGAACCCAAAAACAGCCTTAAATGTACCCTAAAATTATCCCAAAATTATCCAAAAAATGTTCCCAAAATAAACCCAAAACGAACCCAAAAGGACCTTTAAATGATCCCAAAATGACTCCTAAGTGATCCAAAAATTACCCCAAAATTGTCCCAAATTAATCCAAAATTTAACCCAAAATGATCTCAAAATAGCCCAAAATGATCTCAAAATAAAATAATCCAAATATGATCCCAAAAATATGCAATACAAATACAATACGGTAAAATGTTTACCCTGGGTGGCAACCCTGTAACCCGTCCCAAATGGCAACCCCCAAGTGGATAGTCTTGGAATAAATCATACATATTCAAAATTTCATCCGAATCGGTCAAGCGGTTTCCGAGATAGTCTGGATATATAAATATACAAGTTTAGCTCATTTAAAGTTATAAGATATAGAAAAAAGTGCGCCAAATAAAATGGCATATCTTGCTCAATATTAAAAAAAAACGGGGTAGGTGGTAACCCGAAAACGGCCGAAGTCGCAAAACCCGAGTATTAGAATTAAATAAACTATTTATATACCAAAATTGATCCAGATCGCTTAAGTCGTTGGTCAGATGAAAATTTGCGGTGAAATTTGGAAGCAAGATAGATTCTATTGTTTCGCAGCCGGCGACAAAAAGTGCGATACGAGTCTCCTATATTTACCGGTTTCCCAGTTTTTAAAAAGGTGCCACTCTCACTTGCTTCCATATCTCTGGACCAACGAATGTGTTACGCGCTGGGTTGAAGCCTCTCCTGACCATTTCATGCCGACACCGTCGGGGACTAAAGATTTTGTGGGCTTGGCTTTTCGGATGGATTCTTTGACTTTAGGCCGCCGTGGTGTAGCGGTACTTTGCTCTACACCAAGTAATCGGGTATCGACTCCTGGTCCAAAGCAACATCAAATGGTTTGCCAAACTCTCCGAAGGGGCTTTCTGCCATGAAAAGCTTCTCAGTAAAAATTGATTTGCTTTGCAGATGCCGTTCGGAGTCGGCAAAAAACTGTAAGTCCCACCAATTTGTAGGAAGGATTGAAAGCAGCACACCATAAATTGGAAGAGAAGCTCGGCATGAAAATCTCGTTAGAGGTTATAATGATAACCTGTTGGTATATCACCGCCATAAGTTTGTATTTTCTTCTTTGACCTTAGATGCAGTAACGACAATAGGCATATCATTGTTGTTGTATTTTCGTACCTGAAGTGGAACTCGTCGTTCTTCTCTATAGGAAGCAGGAATAACTCAGACTACCTACTCATGAATTTACGTGTTTTTCATGCATTTATATGGCGTATTATTCGCATTATATTATATTTTAGTGTTAAATAACGCGTGTGAACATAAATTTATGTGAAATAATGCATCCCTGTGCTCACATTATTGATTGACGTTCATATTCACCTCGATAACTGTCAGAATTTACCATCGCTCTGTCAAAATTTGCTTTTTTAAACCGTTTCGCACACGGCCTTTGTCGCTAAAAGTAATATCCTTGTACTGGTCGTATTCGATAGGGCTTTCTACCGTTAGGCGCGTAATATTTGTATACTTTGTGAGTATAATAATAAAATTAAAAGGCTTCACCAATACAGATATGTATACACGAATATGTGTACTAGTTTTACATGTGTATAAAGGTAAGTCTATATTTGTACTTTATAAACTTTTTGCGGTTTGGAAGGTAGATTTATTTATACATATGTTTTTGGTGCCTATGTTGTTTGCCAATTGCAATTTTTGTTGTTTCTGTTGTTGGTCAAACTTTTTCGGGATTAAATTGTAGTTTTAAAACTCATTCAACCGATAATTCACCATAACGTTGACATACTATTTTATTTCACAAACAGTTATTTTAAAAATTTACGCGATATTTTTTTGGTATTTTAAACTTTTGTGCTGCAGCTTCATGCTTTCGATATACTTTTTATTTTAATTGAAATTCGTGTTATGTCTGCAAACGATTACTCCACGCAAAAAATTGAATAAGTCACACATGAATTTTTTATCAGGGATCATGCGGTAGATTCGTGTAATAGTAGATACCTACTGCTTTGATACGAACATATCAAAACTTTAAAACTACCTCAAAGACTCTTTCAGGGAGTAAAGAAAGGTTGACACACGCTCGCCTGGAAACGACACTCCCACTCTAGACCGCATAACTACATACGATAGGTTAGTGAAAAGAATGATTGAGAAATACATAGTTCGAAGCAGAAGCGGATCCACGAAGTGGTTTTCAGGTTTAAACCCTCCCTTCGAGATCATACTTTTTACAGTTATACAGCATAATATATAGTAAAAACTATTCTTTGAGAATATAGTAAAAATTGGAAAAAAATATAGTGAAAATTACACAAATATAGTAAAAACGGCACCAATATATAGTCAAAAATGACCCATAAATATAGTAAAAATTACACAAAAAATATAGTAAAATTACAACAAAAAAAATTAAGTAAAAATTACACAAAAAAGATAGTAAAATCTATACAAAAACTGTAGTAAAAATTTACACAAAAAATATAGTAATAATTACTCAAAAAAGATAGTAAAATTTATGCAAAAAATATATTAAAAAATTACACAAAAAATATAGTAAAAAAGGACCCATAAATATAGTAAAAATTACACAAAATATAAAATTTTATTTCACAAAAAATATAGTAATAAAAATACACAAAAAATCGAGTAATAAAATTACACAAAAATATTGTAAATTTCGCAAAAAATTTGGTAAAAGTTAAGTGATGCCGTGAATTTGGCATTGCCTGTGCCAACAAATGTAGGTATATATTATTTTTAAAAACAACCCTAAAAGGCGAGTTTTGAGAATGGAAAATGTCCTTTAAAAAAAATTGAACTCCCCCTTCCCAAAATCCTGGATCCGCCACTGTTTCGAAGTTTCGAGAGATGTAAACACTTGAGGTACATAGGTTATGCTACTGTTCAGGATGCTGAGAGTTTTGGGATGACTCTTTTCAGTGACAAGTTGCATTCTTTCTCTGCATGGTTATTAGCACATCCCAACACAAATGCAAATATTTAAATGTTTAAAAAAAACAGTGACCGGTAAACTTTTCTACGTGTGTCTATTCCGTTATGTGGTTGTGTACATACAAACCGCAAAAATCAATCAAAACGCAATGAAACTGTCAATTATGCGGGCAGGTAGTGCGCTCGCAAGTTGTGCAGCAACAACATAAAGGATGGCACCATGCATGTGCATAGCCAGCCAACCACATGTGAAATGTTTGGAAAAATGCATTGTTGGGATTGCACTTTTCTTTTGATTTGCATTTCTTCGCATTGTGTTGCAGAGCATGCATCAACTGATATGCAAAATTTGGTCGAACGAGCACAGCGATCCTGCCAACGATGCAACCTACCGCGGAATAAGGCTCTTTCTAGCGCATTGTGCCAAAAACTGAAGCCCATCGACGAATAGCCAAATCCGGTAGACAATTCATAATAGCAAAATCATACCAGTTGAGTCGTGGCTTGCAAGTGAGCGACTGAGCATAACCAACGACATCCATTGGTTGGTCAGTGCGATCATAGCGCTATTACAAGCACAGCAACAATTACATTATTCGAGAGGTCAAACGAAGAACGTAATAAAATGTGTGAATTTAGTTCTCAGATTTTCGGACAATTTTCGCACTAGCTTCCGTGGCTGGATATAGATGTAGAGACACTTTTCGATTCAGCGAAATTGTAATTACACGTCGAATATATGAACTCACTTTACCAATATGCAAGCACGGATTTCATTTATTGCATGTAGGCATTTTCATAAAATACCTTCAACCGTGTTCAACAGCCACAGTAATTTGAATTTTGACAATGCGACAAAGCGTTCGTTCGCGTATAACCGCTTCATAACGACGCACATACGGCAAAAGTGATGACTTCGGTGGAGAAAAACTGTTTACTAAAAAATTTTATTTGAAGTATGGGAAACTGGAATGGGAAGATAACCAAGCCAGCATTCTTATAACAATATCGTAGTCACAATATAGCAATATGTATATATCTGAGACTACGTTTGGTTTAAAAAGGTTTGGTGATTTTTGGTTGAGTTTGTTTTAGAGCAGAAACAAACTTAATGGCAGATAAGCCATATATGAATTTGCAGGTCTAGCAAATCTGTAGTGAATTTGATAATTCATGTTATTAAAACCAGCGCTGTAAACCACTCCAAAAATGTGTGTGCTTCAGTTCAGTGGCTCGAACCACTTTGAAAAAATCTGTGTGGTTCTGTTCAGTGGCTGGAACCACCTCTAGAAAGCATGAACCTGTTCACGAACCGGTCTTAGCATTAGCCATTTTTCTCCATGCATGATACCAAAAAATAATAGTCCGACAAATTTAGTTTATATTGTATAACAAATATTCCCACAGAGCCAAATTTCAGAAGCTTGGGTTCACCCCCAGGGAGAAAACTACAAAAGGCCTCATATTCGGGGTCAAATGTCGAGAAAAATCGAAAAAAAACTTCAAATTTGGATTTTTCTCCACTTTTGTCCGCGAATAACTTTTTTAGTACAAATGGGATCGATAGGGAGTTTTGCAATTTTCTTCCTGGGGCTGAACGTAAGCTCCTGATGAAAATGGGCTCTGTTGGAATTTTTGTTATACACACCGAGCAAGCTCGGTCACCCAGGTACTGGTTCCTATAAACAAAGAAAAACTGTTAAATTATTAAAAAAATTGGTTTACAACTACCGATCACTTTAAAAGCCACCCTCTGGAGAGAAAACCTAAGGTAACCCGAAAAATCTTACTTCACATTCGGATTCAGCACACCCTAAAGCTTCAGAAACCGTCGAGAAACCCGGTGGGATTTTCAAAAACTTTAATTTTGTTGTGCAGTGAAATTATATTACATAAAAAGGCAACTGGCACTTTTCACTTTTTAAAAACACGTTAAAATTCATTTTCTCTAATTTTTAGTTGGGTCTATTCATGTAGAGCGAAACGAAAAACATCACTTCAAAAAATGTTACTCATACGCAGCGTTGGTAGTTTTTTTCGTTTTATTTTAATTATTTAAATTTTTTATATTTTATTTTATTCTTAAAGATGATGTCATTTTGTTCAACTAAATCATAACTTTTGCCAAGTGTCCAGCTGCGTATCCTTATTGCGCTTTTCTCTTCCAAATTACCAAAGTTCGACTGCCTAACAACGTCCAATGCGAAAGGCTTGCGTATGGTTGGGTGCTTTGCTATTGGTGTGATGATTCTCTTGTCAGCACAATTTATGCATCAATTTCGATGCTTGTATAGCATAAATGGAATATGCAGATCATCGATTGAAAAATGAAGTGGCACCCTTACCTTATAAAAGCGCATGCAAAGGCTCGCTTGTGGAAGCAAATGCAAAAAGGAAATTATTGTAGAGGTAGAGTATATGAAATTGGTGGTTTCGATTTTGCATTGCATATTTTAAAATGTGCGTGGATGTTTTAACCTATTGCATAAGAAATATATATAGGTACCTATGTGGTGTGTTTTACTTGAATATTTCCATAACTATCTGCTAAATCATCTATCGCGTTTAAAAGCGCCCTGAAGGTGCTATTATCTATAGAAATATTTATATTATAGGTCTCAGTTTGTACCACTATGGTTCTAAAAGAAAGTTTATTTCATGCGGCTTTCCGCAAGATAGCTAGGGCTAGGGTCTATAAAGGACTGAAACAACTCACGCGTTCATATCCAAACCCCTTTCATACCTCTCTATAACATTATATAGGTATGCATCTACAATTTAGGTCAACGTTACCTTTTAGGGATGATAACACAACTAATCGATACCTTCTATACTCATATTAAACTCTAATTCCATACATGCCTGAAGTAAACGTTTTAATGACACATAAATACTTTTTTCGCTCAATGTTCCTTACCTACCTTCGTCATTCGTTTATGTTTGTGACACATATTTTTCGTAATTGGCGGCAACCCCACATATCACAACCAGCTTTAACCTATTAAAATGAATATATGTAGGTATACTTTCACTACCTGCGGCTTTCATATTTCTTTTATTTTACTTCCCTTAGATTCTGCATAATTTGATTTGCTTCATTCCACCAAAAAATTTCTTACAAGTTAAGACTTTTATAAATATCCTCCTTTGCATGTTGCGAATTTTTTTGCACACTTTTTTGAAGGTGAATAAAAAATGTGTACAATATTTACATATACCTACTAATACACTTAGTACCTTTTCAAAATATGGTTGAGTACCTCAATTTTTCTTCCTCAAATTGAATTATCTTGGTCATAATTTGACTGTGAAGAAACAGAAATAAAACACTGAGGGTGAGAAAATACGCACGTTTGTGGTTTGGAGTTGGGGGTTCTTATTGCTTTATTGCAGATTTTAAGATAATATATATGGGGCTAAATTTGTCAACTGGACCACCTAAAAATTTCATAGCTTCGATTTGAATGAAATTGGCTTGATCTGCTATGTAGGAAAAAAATATCAATAAAGGTCGCGTATTCATATTGGATAGCTACCGAGACATATGGGTTTTAATTCGCAATTTGTTTGTGTAAGCCTTTTTTCTTTAAATTATGTTATCTTAAACAAAACAAGTAAGGAAATCTAAGTTCGGACCGAACCGAACATTAAATATCCAGCGGTAGTTTTCCAATCATTTTCGAAATATTCCATTTCGGAAGTGGGCGTGGTTGGCAGGAATTTCGTCCAATTACATCAGGTATACTCCCTATCATGCTAGTATCCTTGTACCAATTTCATCCTTCTACCGTAATCAGTTTAAAAGTTATGACCCGTGAAATTTTCAAATATGCCTCCTGAAAAGTAGTTGGGGGGCGATTTTATCGCATTTCATCAGGTATTCCAATTCCATCGTTCTATCGTAATTAGTTTAAAGTTACGACCAGTCAAATTTTCAAAAATGCCTCCCTTAAAAGTGGGCGGTGCCACGCCCCCTATAAAAAATTCATGGAAAAATCATAAGAGAATGACCAGGTGAATTCACCTATAAAATTATATCATCAATTTATGTGGTTTTCGAAATTTTCGATATCGAAAAAGGGGGCGTGGTTGTCATCCGATTTCGCCTATTTTCAATAGCAACCTACCTTCACCAGAAAGTAACCTGTATACAAAATTTCATGCAAATATCTCAATTGTTACTCAAGTTATCGTGAACTCCTCTTTTCAACCTAAGAACTTTCATGTATGGAACTCTATATCTATCTCGATTATTTTTTGCCGTTACGTAATACCGTTATGTGGGCAAAATTATAATACCGTTGTGCTAGTACTAGTACACTGGGTATACAAATTCCGGAAATTAATTGCATTTTTTGGTGAATTTTATGTGCTTTTTTATACCTTTCATGAACACGAAATGGTATTATAACTTTGGTCAGATGTTTGTAAGTATGAGAAGAAGAAGAATAATAAGTATACCGTTTTGATCAGGACGATGAGCTGATTCGATTTAGCCATGTCCGTCCGTCTGTTTTTCGATGAAATTTGGTATGGAGGCTTTATTTTATATGAGAATAATCATTTGTCGGAACCAGCAAGATCGGATTTGGGCTATAACTCCTGTAATTAAACAGGTAAAAACGTGAAATCTTGTAAGTATTGCTATTTTTATACGTTCAATATCGATGTTGAAAATCATTGAGATGGGGTAAATATTTCACATAGCCCATACAATCGTTTGTTCCGATAAACGGATTTTGGGCTATAAGAGGCCGTTCAAGTATTACTTCATCACTGTTGGGAGCGGAGGGGTCTTTGGTTTGCTTACTTTCGATGACATGGGGGATGGGGGAATAAAGATGATGATTACGTCACCAGTAGTTACCCTGCTAACCATCTTCTGATAATTTCTTGAAAAATTACTGGATAGCGCTTCCCTAAAAAAAGAGGATAAAAATGTGGATAATTTTGTTCAGCGGGCTTAAGTAAATCCTAAATCCATTGTCTTGTTTGCGTAAGCATGGGGGGAGGGGGTATCCGCTTGCAGGCGCGCACCCAGGGGGGGTTTTGGGGGTTATGTGTGAAAATACAATTACAAAATATTTCCAAAGGAATTGTTTAAAACGCGCAAGTGATTCTTCCGGAGGTAACTGTGATGAAAATTGTAGTGCTCCTAAAATTCGCGAAGCACCTCAAATACGTAATTCTGTAAGCTCGTTTGCTTTGTTTTGTTTGGTTTTTTTTCTAATAATGTGTCGCTTGCAGGAGTTTGCAAATGATGTTGCTAGCTTTTGTAAAATTCTTAGTGAGAAAGAAAGATATGATATTCTAACGAACGCGTGGATGCCCGACACATCTTATAGTTTTCCATCATCTGGAGGTCGTAACTTAAAGTTTAATTATTCTGTTGTTGTATTCATCAATTCAAGATGGAGCGTACTGTAGATTTTGTGTAGCTTTTGGTTGGGAAACTGTTGGAAATGGAAGTCATCAAAAAGCCAATGCTTTCGTGCAAACCCCATTTCGAAAATGGAAAAATGCAATTGATAAATTCAAACAACATCAGCTAAGGGATTACCACAAAAGTGCTGTAGAAAAAGCAGCAAATTTCAAGTTAATTTTTGAAAACAAAAAGGATGATGTGATAAGTGAAATCGATAAAGGATGCAAAAAGCTACAACTTGAAAATAGGGAGAAATTGGCTTCAATAATACGTGTAGTATTAGTTTGTGGAAGGCAAGGCCTTGCATTAAGAGGTCATCGGGATCAGGGAAGGCTTTCATTAGGAATGCCTGTTGAAAACGATGGCAACTTCAGGGCTACCTATATAAGCTGGCGTATTCAAAATGAAATTATTGAAATAGCAGGTGAATTGATACAACAAAAAGTTATTAGTCGTATAAATAAATCGAAATGCTTTTCAATAATTGCTGACGAAACAACAGATGTGGGTGGAATTGAGCAGTTTTCAATTTGTATACGATATGTGGATCATTTTGAAAATGATCAGAAGCTGAGAGAAGACTTTTTATGTTTCGTTCCTGTTAATGATACTACTGGTAGCGGGTTAGCTACGGTCCTTATCGAAAAATTAAAAGAACTTAAAATTAATCTGACGTATCTAAGAGGCCAAGGTGTGTTCGTATGCTTCACTTGAAGGAATTTATTTTTATTGTTTTTTACTTAAAAGGTTACGATGGTGCGCGCTCTATGAGTGGACATTTCAAGGGATGTTCTGCAGTAGTTCAAAAGTTATATCCGGAAGCTGTTTATGTACATTGCGCCAATCATAGCTTAAATTTAGCCATCGCAAGCTCTTGCAATATAACCGCTATTAGGAACTGCATTAGTTCAATGAAGGAGGTCGTCAATCTTTTTCGAATGTCCCCCAAAGCCGGAGCAGTTCTCAAAAATATAATTCTAAAATCATGTCCCAATTCAAAGCAATTTCGTCTTCTTAAATTTTGTGAAACGCGTTGGGTAGAACACTTGAATTCCCTTTCATTATTTTTTGATATATTTAACTTGATTTGCGTGGCCCTGGAAGAGCTTGATAATGAGAACTTGCGATGTGACGTATCCAAACCACATGCTTTGTTGGCAGCAATTCGTTCACCTCAATTTATTATTGCTTTGGCAGTGCTAAAACCCATTTTCTCTTTATCCAAAAATTTAAGTAAATTTTTGCAACAAGTAGATTGCGATTTAAGCAGCTGCATTGATTTTGCAAATAACTTACATACTGAAGTAAGTGGCATGCGCGAGGATTCCGTGCAATCGTTTAGACACATTTATGAAAATGTGAAAGAAATTGCTTTGGAAGTGGAATTAGAAATTAAAACTCCGCGTTTGGTTAGAAGGCAAACCCATAGAGATAACTACGAAGGCGAACCCGAAGAATACTTCCGACGGTCGGTTTATATACCGTTTTTGGATCATTTTCTGGAACAACTTCAATCGCGATTTTTGAAGCATCGCAGTTTGCTCTCAAAAATTGAAAATATTTTGCCAAATAAATGAATAAATCTGAATGACGAACAAATACAGGAGACAGTTAGAGTTTTAGAATCACAATGGCCTAATGATATTCCAGGTTCCGTGGAAGATTTCGTAGCTGAGTTCAAAATATGGAGGAGGTATGATAAATGTTATCTTCTTTATTAAAACCATCCGCCATTATGTGCAACCAGTGTAACACAATTATTCCATACTATACTCTAATTCATATAAAACCCACTCATAATTAGCAAGTTTTAACCATTAAATAATTTCGAAATATGACAAATATTAAAATTATGGTTAAAACATGTCAATTCTGAGTCGGTTATACATAGATATGTGTATATAAGATGCATTATTTTGGCATACACATAAAAAATACGCCTATTTGAAGAATTGCTACGCTTTGTTTTCATATTCACCTAATCGCTCGGTTATATAAATTTTAAAACCGCTAGTTTATACAAATAGTATAGTATGGAATCATCATATCTCCCCTTTTCTGATTCGCCATTATATTTATATTTTTCAATTCTTTTTTAATATATTTTCAGGCACTGTTTGAATCAGACTAGTCAGCCTAAAACATTTATAGAATCCATGAATTTTTGTGATGCAAATATATTTACATCAATAAACCGATTCTTGCAGATTGGTGCAACGTTGCCAGTGTCTGTAGCTTCAAGCGAACGCTCATTTTCATCGCTTCGAAGATTGAAAACATACTTAAGAAGCAAAACCGGAGGAGAGAGACTTAATGGTTTAGCACTACTCAACGTTCACAGGGATATAGAAGTGAAAATTGAGGAAATTTTAGATTCAATGGCAAAGAATAAAAAAAAATTGAGCATTATTCTGTAACTGAATAAATAAAAAACTGTTAAGTCAAAACCCCCCCCAAAATTTATTTCTGGGTGCGCCCCTGTCCGCTTGGCTTATTTTCGATGACAAGGGGGGTGGGGGGATAAATAATTGTAAAAAATCTGCTGACGTAATATTTGAACGGCCCCTAACTTCTGTAATTAAACAGGTAGGAGCGTGAAATTTTGTAAGTTTTTCTCTTTTAGAATGTGGAATGTCGATGTTAAAAATCAAAGAGATTGGACCAATATAACACACCGCCGCCACATATCATAATTAGTTTCGATAATTTCGGTATAACCTAATGTTAAATTCACACAGGCTGTACTGGGGATCGAACAGTGAAATTCGTGACGCTTATTCATGAAGGTATATAGCCTTCGGCACAGTCGAAGACAGCTTTCCTTACTTGTTTTGTTTAGATAACAATTCAAGTTTTCGCGGTTTGAAAGCAAAAAAAAACGATCAAGCTTTAAATTAAAATTAAAAAAAAAAATTTAAATGTTCTTGGTTTTTTTTTTTCTTACCTAGCAGATCACTTTCACCAAATTTCATTCAAATCGAATTTTTAGGTGGTCCGCTTGAGGAATTTTACCCCATATTTATCTTAAAAAGCTTTACAATTGAGCCCGCTAAAGCACAAGTGGTATAAGTCCACATTTCTCGAACTGAGATATTCAAGGTTTTGTGTTGTGAACAAATAGGGGGTACCCTTGATTTCACAAGTTAATTCTGCTATTTATTCCGTTTCTATGGGAGCTAGAAGTTACCCGGTTAGCGTGTTATATAGAACACATTTTCCCCTCCATAGCGTCATGCCTATCTATAAAAAACGACAACTGGACTTATACCAATTGTGCTTTAAAAGGCTCAATTAGAGGTATTTGGGGTGATTAATGGAAATGAGTGGAAATAGGAGTGTTAAAAAACCAATTGACTTAATTACGATTCTACATCCTTGAATTGAAAGATATCTGTGATGATGTTTTTACTGTCTTGAATGAAAGAAAATTAGTTTTGTAGCGGAGCTTTTTAAAGTATATTGAGTTATATACAGAACAGTGTCACAGTTTTTTTTTTTTTTCAATATGAATCATGTTTAATTTAGTAAAAGACCCTGCTAAATTTACATGAGCTAGTACAAGAATAGTGAGATATATAGTGTTAAAACAGCATGAGCTTCATGTTAGAATAATATACGTTACAAGTAAATATAAATATTTACCTTTATTTATCCACTTCATTGTTTTTACAATAATTACTATATCTCCTCCTATTGTATATTTTTAATTTATTTTAAAATATTTTTATTGTCTTTGAATTGTCTTTTTGTATTTATGGCGTGTGCTTTATGTTCATAAAAAAGGCGGCAAGAATTTACAGCTTTGTAATTACAAAAAAAATACTGAAGTCGTGGGGGTTGAAGTAAGGAATTGAAAACCATGCCTCAGCAAATGACGGTATCCATGAATGTAATAACTGTCACCCGTCAGGTTGCTGGCTGTCGCTTGTCACACACACTGACATGTAGTTGACATCAAACGACACATGTTGACCCAAGACAGTCGACCTCATACCCGCCACTTGCACATTCGCTTAATTGCGGTACGAAACAGTTGCCTGAACGGGTGCTGTGTCAAGCTTTGTGTCCTTTTGAACTTTCAAAGTACTTAACCAATGTTTGTGAAATTTTCACAGTAGGCTTATGGGTTCTTTGGGTACAGCATAGGGCGACCACCATTCAGAAGAAGGTCGACGTCAGACCCGATTTGAGGTCCCGCTGTGTTTCTAATTGGTGACAGTTAGGAAACGCTTGGAAAAATTCACTCTCGTTCGTTCGTATTGGCGAAAGTGAACATTAAATAAAGGATGTAAAGTTCACATCGTTCCCGTTCGCTTTCTCGAGGCAAGTTTTTTTGGCGGTTCATCTTCTTAAACGAAAAAGGTTGAAGTAATAACTTTCAAAAATGCTATCGCGGGTAGGTACATCGGCCAAAATGTGAATCAAACAAGTCTTCTCCAGCGAGCTCTTGGTTTTATTCGTCGAGATGAAGGAACCCGTTTGAGGACCCCTGCGGGTTAGGGGTTTAGAATATGCCCGAGGTAGGCATACCGGTCATAAGAAGCGACTAATATGCACATAGGTAATGACAAGCTAACTCGATGGCTGATGCCTCTCACCTCTCCGTACCCATCTTCTTTTTCCTTACGCATAGAGGGATGACATTGCCTAGAAGGTTCAACTGGTCATACCAAATTCCTCCCGAGACAGTCGGGCAGTACCGAGTGGGAGTACCGGAGCGTACCGGGTTCAAATCCGGCCAAGAACTGCTAAATATTTTTGTCGTTAACAACAATAACAACAGGACAATTTCAGAAATATTTCTGGACTATTTTCGAAAAGCTTAAGTATTGATTTTGTGGCCAATTCCGGACTTACTCAGGGCCATTTCGAAGTTTTCGGGATTGTTTTTGGGACTATTTCACGACTAAGTTAGGATCATTTCGGAATTGTTTTCGGGGACCGTTCCCGAATAATAGATACTTTTCGGGATCTTTTTCGGATCATTTTGGGACAAGCTGATACGACAAATTTTCACGATCGTTTAAGAACTTATTCGGCATTATTTTGACATCATTCCCAGACTCTTTCGGAATGGTTTTCGGGATTGGTTTTGTGGCCATTTCAGGAACTTATTCGGGGCCATTTCGAGAATTTTTCGGGATTGTTCTTGATACTATTTCACGATTAAGTTAGGATCATTTCGCAATTGTTTGCGGGGACCATTCCGAATAATAGAGATTTTTCGGGATCTTTTTCGGATCATTTTGGGACAAGCTGATACGTCTAATTTTCACGATCGTTTAAGAACTTATTCGGCATTATTTTGACATCATTCCCAGACTCTTTCGGAATTATTTTCGGGTTATTTTGAGACTGTTTTTTTTAGTAATAATTTTGGTACTTAGTGGTTTTTGGTTTTCGGATCATTTCAGGGTTGTATTCGCAATTATTTCGGGACTTTTTGAGGGCGGCTTTCCTGATCATTTTAAAGGCTTTTCAAGAATTTTTTTTTGGATAATTTCTGGGGAAATTCATGTTTAGAATGTTGTTCATTTTAAGAAAACCCTTCTCCCGAAATTATCATAGAACAGGTTCGAAAAAGTCATAAAATGATTCCGAAAAAAATTCCAAAATGATCCGAAGGTGAAAGCGAAAAATAACGTTCCTACATTGTTTCCCGAATGTTGTCGGGACTACTTCGTTGTATCCTAGTCCATGTAAGGAACTTTATGGGATAGCAATGTAAATGACATTCAAAAACGCATCACAAATCAAGTGCATTCTATTTAGGAAGCTATAATTTTAAAGTGTTAGAGCACCTCTTTATTAAAAGTCGAGTAGCAATGGCATTACATTTTACGATTTTTATGATAGCCACTTCAATGTTCTTAACCCATCAACAACCAAAGTCTCATAGCTAAGTAAAAGAAATTAATTAAGGAAGTTGGCTGCTCGTTTGTTGAGCTGGAAAATTGCAAACACAATATTTACAAACGCATTTATGCGTTGAACATTTTAGCTGGAGGCAAGTAGAAGCAAATACATATATCAAGTGTATGGTTGACCCAACCCTACTACACTGCACTTAACCTCGGCATTCAAAAGCCCAGCGCCTAGGGCATCTTTGTGCTTGGACTTCTTTTGATGTGGGACCACACTTTAGAAATGTTGCAATGCAATATCAATTTGCAACAAATAATGAAAATCTTAACTGAACTAGCATTTGACCGCGTTAATGAGTCGCAATAAGTGCGGTTGAATGTGCGGCCAACCGAACGATTTAGTGTAGGGTGGTGCAATTGGAATTTGTTGACTATCCACTTAAAGTATTAGATGGTTGCGGCAAGTCGAGGGGTGTCGCTTGGTTTCATTGCGCTCTACTCGCAGAGCGAAGAGTGAAGGGCGTAAATTATTGTTGAAAATGCAGTAACGGAAGGCACGACCTTAAGAAGATGGTCAAAGTGCAGGAAATGTCTGCTCTTCACTTGAAAATACAAATAAATTAATATTTGTAATGCGTTCTACTAAACGAAATACGCTTTGAGCTTGAAGCTTTACTTCTTAAATGCAATCAATTGGAAAATAAAAGAAAGTAAAGGTTCGGTTGGAATCGATAATTATATACTTACCTGTGAGCTTTTGTGTATGTATGTTATTTACATTTTGTACTATTTTTTATACTCTATTGTATTTGGTTTTATTTAATTTAATCTAATTGTTTCTTTATTTTTTGTTATTTTTTTATTTGTTTAAGTTATTGTTATTATTGGTCATTATATTTACGAACTATGAAAATTTTATGGACTTTTTAACAAATTATTCCTTTGAGTTTTTGGTGAAAACAAGTTGAAAAAATGCTACATACAATACCAACTACGATGATTGCAATTTCTATCTTGTTGAAGGATGTGGTCAAACCGCTTTGTATTGTTGCTTAGAAATATTTCCTCACCTCTACTGGTCATCGAACCAAGGAGAGTAGATTAGGAATTTCTAAACCGCAGTGTGTAACCATATTATTTGGTTTTTTATTTTATTATATTTTGTTCAATTGTCTTGGTTTCATTTTATTTAAATTAATTTTATTTCATTCTTTTTAGTTTTATTTTATTCCATTTTATTTCATTTTGTATCTTATAATTTTTTTTATTGCTTTCCAAAATACATTTAATCTTCTACTGCTCTAAGCCAAACCCTGGCAGCTAGTGGGACAATTGTGGAAAAATCTTAGAACCAAATTCACACATTTTATTACGCTCGTTGCTTGGACTCTCGAATAATGAAATTGTTTCTGCGCTTGTGAGAGCACTTTGATCGCACTGGCCAATCAATGGATGTCGTTTGTTAACCTCAGTCGCTCATTTGCAAGTGTTGCCTCGGTGCTTGCTAGCGACGGAGCAAAACCAGATGACATAATTTCATTGGTGCGATGACCGCTCCTTCACTGACACAACCTGACTCCCAATGAAGCCGGGCGCTATTCTTAGCACAATTAGGTATAAAGATAGGTATAAATTTTCTCACATAGGTATTACATATTACATATGAGTGTATCTATTTGTAAACATGGAAACAAATAGATGCAACAGATTCAAGTGCTTTTATAGCGAGGGAGAGTAGAAATTACTTAGAATATTCAGCAATCATTGCAAATATTAGCAGTAAAAATAGTTACATTGCAATTACGCAAAGTGGCTGCAGAGCACTTATAATCGGCTCACATGTGAACGCAAATAGGGAGGGACTAACAAAGTTTCAATAAGATGTAAAAAAAACGAGAATTTACAGATTTTATACATACGATTGATGCAATTGATAATTTACGTTAACAATATCACTGATTACTATTAATACAACATTTATGTAAGAACTAAGAAAACTTTAAGATTTACATTCAAAAGACTTGCACAAAATATTCCCTGAACCATTTCAACCGCGTTCATTATATTTCTTCAAATTTAAGTTCAATGTTGCCATCAAGCATTAACAGAAATGAATCCGCAGCGATTTTGTTGTCAGTGCGTGTTTTTGATCCAAGTTTTACATTGAAATTTCCTATCAACTCAACCGAGTTTCATACCTAAATTTAAATTTTTGAAGTGCGATTTGACAATTAAAAATATAACTCCTTACCTGGGCACATGCGAGGTCCATCGCCGAAAGGCATGAAAACACCCATTTCCCGATACTTGCGCACGCCACCCAGCTCATCAGCAAATCGTTCAGGCCAAAACTCTTCGGGGTTTTCAAAATAGCCCGGATCACGATGAAAAGAATAAGTTGATATATAAATTGCATTGCCAGGATGCAAAGTCAATACAGAATTGTCATAGTTTCGTAATGTGATTGCTTCAGTGCAGAGTTTGAAGAGCGTTGGCAGTGGTGGAAATAGGCGGAGGGTCTCTGAAGAAGATATTGTTCAAGTGAAATTTTTCAGAAAAAAAAAAAATATTTGAATCGAATTGAAATCACCTTGTAAGCACTGCTCTAAAAACGGCAGTTCATTTAGCTCATCAAAGCTCTCAGTAATATTTGTAGATAGCAGCTCATCTCGAAGCTTCTGTTGAACGCGTGTATTGCGAGCAAGCTGGAAAAGAAAAAAAAAACGATCAAAATTGTCACATAAATGTAACAGTTTAAAAATAATAAAATCCATCACTTACCAACAACAAACAGTGAGCAATCAGTATCGCTGCCGTTTCATAGCCATCAATCAAAACTGTTGTCGTATGTCCAGCGATTTGTATGCCATTTAAGGACTTTTTATCCTTAAGCTGTTGCAAGTGATCGATTACATCGCCGCGCAACCCACCACCCTCAGCTAATTGTCGACTTCGCGCGTTCAAAGCATCTGCTAATAGCTGTTGAAAAAACGAGTCTGAGGTTTGTGGAAAGAAGCGTACGGGACGTAATTTTCGCAGCCATGGCCAAGCAGCAGTACGCCCATAGTAGTGTACACATTGTGTCGACTGTAAAATAATATCCTTTGCCATACGATGCACAGGCGAGAGCGCGGCACTTTTACCTGCGACTTTTTGTGAGATATCTAAGGCGTTAGCCTCGATGCCCCATACGTAGTTGGACATGAATTGAGCGGTGAAACGGTTGGCGAGCTAAATAGAGATTCAAATGTTGAAGTTTTAATAAATTCAATCGGAAAATAGGGTAGAGGAAGAAATCAAAGGTAATGAGAAAATCTATGTCAGCTACGATCGTCGCAATATCACATAGTAATATCACATGGTAATTTTAACGCAGGGCCTGGCAGAAAAGCTTCACTAATAGCCTTCACTTCACGGAAGGCTCGAGCGTCTAAAACTGCAAAAAACCAAGGAGTGAAACCGAGACCGTAACCGATTAAAACCGATTTATGTATCAAAACCGCAACCGAAATCGTAACGTTATTTTGATCTGAAAAAGAACGAAGCCGAAACCGTGCCAAAGGCCGGAACCGGTGCCAAATGGTTTTAATTTTTTTTAATGTCTTACTTCTTTTACTGGGCAATTTTTTTTTTACAAAAGGTACACTGAAAAATTTCTATGAAATATTGTGGAGCAAGGTCACACACGACACGTTTTGACATTAGTATCAAAATTCTGAAGGAGGAAATTTGACTACAGTTGAATGAAGCCATCGAAAAAAATTTACGCGATCAGAAAAAAAAGTTATAAAAGTTTAGACCTATTTCTTGTAAAAATTTTTTTTTTGTGTTTTTATTTAAAAACCGAAACCGTAACGAAACCGTTACCAAAACCGTAAACCGAAAGACGTTACAACACCGGAACCAAGACCGGAACGTAATTTTAATCGGTTTCATGCCTTGAAAAAAACTAGGTGATGTCCCCTAGGATAGTCATGGTGTTAAGGTTTTTAGACTGTAGTACTAGTCACGACAGATGGCTTGATCTTTCTATCAGGAGTAAGTTATTGCAAAGAAGGGACAGATGTCCCTTAAGCTTCAATAACTCACCTCTTTAGCATCTTGTGGCTGAGTACCCGCTGCTTTTAGAAAATCGACTGCTTTTTGTGCACTATCACGCATTGCAGAGTAAAAGGAGCGAATCTAAGCGGACAAAGTTGATATAAAATACAAAATAATTTGATAAATTATATAAAATACATACCTTATTAACTGTTAGGGCAGGCACGAGCTCCGATCTTCGAGCCTTCCAATCTTCTCCAATTGAAACGAAAGGACTGCAAAGCCGCATTTGTTCCACTTTTGCGTTAGTCTGAACAAAATTAAGGCGAAATTAACATAAATACATAACATACAAAAGTTGTATTATCTATCCCTATCCCTATTCCTTTCACCATCCCTATTATATTATGGAGCCTTCCAGAGATATTCCGTAGAAAAATCCCACGCCCTTTCTCCCTTCATCCCTTCCACCCCTTTTTAATGTATTTCGTAAGGTTTTATTTTTCAAAAATATTACTTTTCCTATGACATTGCTGTAGAAAAAGTAATGCATGAATTCCATGTATTCGACTGTATGCGAGAAGGCTCAACGAGAGTTTCTTGGAATAAATTATCTAATATGTATTCATATTGGTTGTTGTTGTTGTAAGGAGGTGTATCCCTGCCCCTGGGTCACCCCGCGTATATTGCTCTTAGCCGTGTCGATATAAAAAACAACCCGGGTCATTTCGGTACGATGGGTACAGCACAAGTACTGGTACCGTTCTCGTAGAAACGGCAATACGTAGAAACTAACGGTGTAGGCCATGTAGATACTCTTACACCCCTATTCATAATGGTACTTACCCACTGTGATGACTCATTATCGTGAAAATGTTTAAAGTGTTGTGTTAAAATTTGCAAAGCCAATTGCGGATCACAAATAAACAGCTTCGGCGTGCGCGCCGTAAATATACCAACAAATTTTTCCGTGGCTTTATAACGACTAGAATTTCAAAAAAAAAAACGGCACTAAAAAATTATAAACTAATATCTCAAAACTTTCACATCGATTTACAGATAAATTTCGTGCAATTCCTCAAGTAGGTTACATTTTCCAGCATTAGATTTTGCGAAAGTTCCAACAAGTAGGCTTGGTACGGGTCCTTTAACACCACGTTTAAGCCAATATTTGAAATGCCAACTCAAATATAAAATCAAAAGACCAAATATAAATAGAATAAGCGTAAAAGAAATACAGATAGCTGAAAATGCCGACATTGGAAATCACGACATTTGATGAAAGCCGCTTGATTACTACTGATAACAAATTTCTAATTTTTATTATATGCTTCTGTGGAATTTTTTTTTTTTTTTTTTGATAATAGATTACGTTTACTGATAAGGTTAAAAAATTTTGTTTATAAATATATTGAATAAATATTTTATACCCAGCAAGATGTTCTAAGAAGAGTACACAGTTGGTTCTGGTTGCGTTACTTTAATTTTCATATTCATTACTCATGGTTAAATATATTTGTACTGAATTCTTGTATTTACTTAAGTTTTTGAGGCGACTGTGAGATAATAAATCGTCGCACAAAAACAACCCGAATGGATGAAGCTCCAGACGGTCCAGCCTAGCTCCAGACTAGAAAGCGTACCTTTTCACGCCCAACAGGGTCGCTACAACTACAGCGTCAATAAGACCAAAGCAATTACTTGCTGATCATTTTAAGTCCAACAGTACTTAAGATAACATGCGCTAATATAACAAATACAGCGTCTAGAATTAAGTCTAGTAATTCACAAATATATACAAATATGAGATAGCCCACTGCTAGACCCAAAACAAATTACATATATTTTTAAAACGTTCAAACTCACACAGTATTATCATTTCCCATAGTATTTTGAAAGCTGTGAGTCAACCTATTTGCAAAACTAATTCAATTTTTCGCAGTGCAGAGAGAGCTTTCGCTAAATGCGTGTGCTCTAATCTGTTTGAGAGCTTTTAGAGCCCTCGCCCAATATCTAGGCCAGGGATCGGCAGTTCACCACACAATTGTGCGCATTGAAATCATATTGACGTCACGTTTTGCTTTGCTCTGCCATGTAGAATGTTGTTCAAACTCCCCGTACAGGCAGAAGCTTTAAGCGGGAAAATACGGAATATGTATGTTTATTTAGTCTTAAAAAATTCGTTTGGGCAATTTATTCTTCCATACAAGGTAGGGCAACAGGAACTGGCATGTGTCTATATCTATAGGGGGCATTAAGGATTTGTTTGTTCGCTGCTCCAAACTACTGTATCGCTAGTGCGCTACGCCGACCTTGGACTTTAACCTCGAAAAATGTACATCAAACATCTGAATTTGAAAAGAAATAACAGCTCTTAGGTGCAACTTTCTAACTTGAGAGGTGAAAAGCACAGTTTGACACAGAGCTACTTATGTAACCTTTTCATTATTAAAAAATGGGAAAGCATAGATACATATATCCGTTCACTCCTCGGTGGAATCATTCAGTCCCAGAGAACAGCCGACAAACTGAAGATTAAACAGTTCGGTAATATATAAGGACTGAACGAACAAAACGCCTTATTTCCGCTTTCAAAAATTTTTCAGAAACCGAAAAAAAACTTGAGCCACAATTTAAAATTTTAATTTGATGTTACTAAAATAAAACAGCTACACCCAACTGGGGTCATATTTTTTTTTTTTTTTTTGAATTTTTTCGTTTGTGTAGTTGTAGTTTTTTAACGTTATAATTAGGGAAATATGTCCTTTTATTTGAAACAGGCAACTTTATAAGGGATACCATGAGATTTTTGGCGTTCAAATAACTGGGGGAGGCTTATATCGTGCCGTAGATGTTTATAGACCAAAAAACCAAAAAAAAATCAACAAAAGAACTGTTTTTGAAATAAAAAATATTAAATTTTTTTTGTCAGCCTATCAACATCTACGGCCCGATAAAAGCCTCGACCAGTTGTTTTGGTGCCAAAATTCTATTGAATACATCATGTGTAATGTTGTCTAAACCATCAGATTGCATGAAAACACTGAAAAAGTGAAAAACGGAAATAAGCCCTTGTGTTTGGTTAGTCCTCAATATTTATGTATAAAATTGGACATTTTCAATCTATAGCCTTTTAAGCTAATACAGCAAATACAGTTTTACATTTCAATTAAAAACTTAAAAATTACAGTCTTTCGTATTCTAGCCAAAATTCACCATCAATGCCCATTATGAATGTCGGTGAACTAGGTCTCGCTTCAGGAATTGTTTTTTCACAGCATTTCACGCGATAGCCTTTCAAAATTTCCACTAGGCAGGTTTTAAGTTCTAGCATGCCCAAATGCATACCTGAAAATACCGGAAATTATAGAAGGGTAATAGTGGAAAGTATTATTATGAGTTTTTTTGATATTTTGCAAGTGGTGGTTGGAATTAGGATAATTTTTCTTATGCCATATAGCATCTCGTTAAAACTAACCACACCACAACATTAAGTATCTACAATACTTACCAAAGCATATACGTGGTCCTGTCCCGAAAGGCATAAATATACCCTTTTTAGTTAATTCTAAATGTGCATCATTATTGAACCGCTCTGGATTATATTCATTTGGTTGCGTGAAGTAATTCGGATCACGATGATAACTAAATACTGGTACAACTACAACTTGACCCACACTGATGGGTATAATTCTTCCACCATCAACTTCCAATTCCGTTGGCTCAGTGCAAATTCGTGAATAAAAACTTACCACAGTAATCAAACGAATAGTTTCTAAAAAAGTAAAATAATTTTTGTTCTTGAGTATGAAAATCGTTTTACTGCCTTAAGCGTCAGTACAAACCATTAACACATTGATCCAAATAAGGTAGACTACATAACTTTTGATGACTCATAAATCCATCTTCTTCAATATTTTCCAAAATTTCCTTACGCAATTTTTCTTGATATTCAGGGTGATGTGCTAACTTTGGAAAGAATTTAGTGTTTCATAATAGTCCCGTCAATATAGACATAAAAATAGTGGTTAAGTAACAATAATTCCCACAGAGCCAAATTTTTGCATACAGCTTAGGTTTACCTTCAGATAGATAACCTCAAAAGTCCGCATCGATCACATGTGTGCTAAAAAAGTTATTCGGGGTCAAAGGACAAGGTTAGGTTAGGATTTTTTGACTTCTCTCGACAACGATACCTGAGACTAAGTTGTAGACCTGGAAATTCTCTACAAATAGGGGCTCAGCATCTTTTCTCTAAGGATAACCAGTTCTGAGATTTCGCGACTGTAAAATTAGCTCTGGAAATTATATGAAAATATATGCCACGTATGGGCTTTTGGTAGGACCATATTTGTAGAGAATTTGCAGGTTTACAACTTGGTCATTGGTAATTTTTCGAAAAACTTACCGTTTTCGAAAAAAGTCCAAAAAACCAAAAAAAATTTCCTAACACACATGTGATCGATGCGGACTTTTGAGGTTTTCTATCTTAAGATAAACCTAAGCTGTGTGCAAAAATTTGGCTCTTTGGGAATTATTGTTATTTAAGTTATTTTTTGGAATTCATTACTCACATAAAATATTGTGTGCGAGAGCAAAGTCCCAGTTGTTTCGAAGCCATCCAACATTGTGGTTAACATATGCGCGACCATGTCGTCATGCGTTAGATGTTTCTTTTCCTGCAGTTGGCGAATATAGTTAAGAAAATCTACTCTATTTTGGTTAGCTTTATCTTTTTGACGCATTTCGAGAGCGTTTTTAGCCAGTTCTGAAAAGAAGCGATCTGTTTCTTCGGAGTAAAATCGATTTTGTGCGTAACGTCGTATCCATTGAAGCGCTAATAATTTGAAATACTTATCCAACGAGTCGACTATATGCTGTAACCACTTGTGCATCATTTCCAAGAAAGTATTTGGCTCATCTGGATTGGTGAGTGAGTTTGTTTCAATGCCAAAAACGAACTCACCCAAAACGTTCGAAGTGAAACAAAAGGAGAGCTGTGAAAGAAAAGAGTTATAGTTAGGTTTAATCAGAGATTAGGGCGGTGTTGAGAAGAGAACGAATCTAGTCATGGTGGTACCTATACCTAGTTAGAGTTTTGAAAAACTTTTTGTACCAAAATTGCGGCCCGTTTTCAATTTTTCAAAGCCTTTCGGTCTCGGTTTTTGCTTAGAATTAAAATGGTCACTAGATGACGCGGTTCGGATTTGCAATGGACTCTTATTTTTCAAACGAGTATATAAGGCCAACTACATACTTTGAAACAACGCCAGACATCGTCGCTCCCAACGAAGACTAACACAATTCAGTTTTCTGCGTCGAAGACTAACACACTTCGTTCTCTGCGTCAAAGACGTTCGCATAGAGCTGAACTGTGTTAGTCTTCGACGCAGAGAACAAAGTGTGTTAGTCTTGGACGCAGAGAACGAAGTGTGTTAGGCTTCCACGCTAACTGAACCGTATTAGTCTTCGTTGGGAGCGACGATATATAGTTTTCCTGGAACACAGACTGTGAGAGTTCACTGGAGATTGTGGATAAAATCACATATCAGGGCGTAATTAGACGTTTTGCTACAACGTTTCACGAATGATATAGGGCGTTGCTTGAATATATTCGAGGACTTTATTTTGAAATAGGGCAATTTCCCGCTAAGCCGTTGACATGATATATTTACGCCTAAAATACGTTTCATGCAAATATGGGGAGTGTTCATCTGAAGTAGAGGACTTATTTATGAATTCGTCTAAATTAGGAGCTAGTTTTCTTGAAGAGTTTGAAGTTATAAATTGCAGATAAGTATTTGATCCGCGCAAAGAGAAGGGTTGATTTAATTAAAAAATTGGCAGATATTAATTTACATTTGTATTTATTCACTTACATGCTTCGTTTCGATGATCGCACTAGCAAGTGCTGTTCTTTCTTTAAGATATTTGCCTAGCTTTCCTGCACAACTCTTCCATATTGGAAACGCCAAAGTGAGCTACAAATATTTAATAAAAGTATTAGTTAAAAAAAGAAACATGTGGTTATTTCAAAACTTGATAAAAGCTTTACTAAATTACCCTGCTCTGGGTTAGTCCAGGGGCAACTTCTGATCTTTCTGTTTTCCATAACTCAGCTGTAGTCAGAAAAGGGTTACGGATAGCATATTTTTCTTGTTTTCGATTATAAATCTAACGTAAATTTAGAAAGTTGAAGTTATTTAGAACAAAAAAAAAAAAAATTCTGTGAAAATTATTAATATTTACCCAATGAGATGCCAAATTACCACGGTAGCTTCCAAACTTTTTCACCATAACATCTTGTCCCAATTTTGGATCTAATATTAAAATTTGTGGATTACGTGTTACGAAGATGCCAATAGCTTTATGGGTTGTCTTGTATTTGCTGAAAATTTTCAAGGAAATTTAAGTTGAAGATAGTTCCAATCAACCTAATTCGCTTTCGATTGAAATTAGACTGGGCCGATATTTTTTTTTTTAGAATGGCTATGAATGTATCAGTGAATTAGTTTTAAGAATTTTCTCCTTAATTTTTTTTCATAAGAAACACAATAGTGGATTTATTACTCGGCAACGGACTGGAACAATCGTTTTGACGTCATAATGACGTCACAAAAATTTTCCGTTGTTTCTATAAAAAAGCTAATTTTGTTGATTTATTTTCTTACTTGCTTTTAAGGTGTGACGACAAAAAAAATAAGAATTTTTTGTAGTTTCGCAGTTTTGAACCAAAATTAAGATTGCTCTCTGATTGTGTGTGACAAAATGAAAAAAATGTTCATAAAAAATATTTGTTCTCAAAATCGAATCTACTTAACATAACCTCTAAGAATTTTTATTGAGCTCTGAAACTTTACACAGTATTCTTTTTGCCATTCTAAAAAATATTATACAAATTGAGAGCCTACTATTTATGAGAGATTATGAGAAGAGATTAGAGGCAAATTACGTTAGTTAAAAATATTTGTTATTAAAATTTGACTTTTGAAAATGCCTAAATCCCTATATCCCTTTTTGGTTTCACGAAAATTTTGGTTTTAATTTTATTTTAATTATATTGAAATACCAGGTGCCGGGGTTTGTCGGTTACAGCTATCAATAGCCTTACCGTAGCTCAATAAATACTGTTTTTATCATGATATATCGCACACCTAGATCTAAACAGCGATAAACTCAAAAAATCAAAATGTTCAAAAAACTCGAAAAACTGGCTGCGTCTCGCAAATATTCCAATGGCATTTAAATTTTTCTCGGTGAGTAGACTCTGAGTAGAGTAGCAATTAGTTAATCGAGTATATAGATCGGTGGGTATTGAATGGGCGAGCGAGGTAGTATGCATTGCTAAAAATTTAAGATTTTGGAATTGCGATAGTACTAGTGCTCGGTTGCTAAACACTTCAAGATCTATAAAAAAAAATTTTATTGCTATCAAAATCAACTCCATACAGAGCTGATAGACTGTTTTCTTCTTATCACTGATGGTTTCAGGACTTACCATATACACTCAGAAAAATCATTCCTTGCCATAAGGAAAAAAAAACTTAGTCCAAAGAAAACTTTCCTTTAAATGGCTTGAATGACGTGGGTTCTTTAACATAGATAAAATATTTTACCAAGTTTAAGTTTATTTATCTGTTCTTACAAACAGTAAACAAATATAAATAAAAAAAATTGTTTTTTAGAGTTCTTATATTGGTCTCAATGAGAATAGCACTCACAATCTTAGTATGCAGTCTCGGGCCTCACCACTCTCGCAAGCATTTTCGAGGTAAATAAATATAAGGATGATTTTATTTACCATTTAAAAGATCAAATGCACAGAAACGATATTCATAATGAACTAAGAGGCACAAGTAAGAAATAACATAGTACATATACAGTAGAGCGTCTCGGGCTTACAGGCAAAAAAAAAGTCAGCCGTACCTGCCCTCATACGAAGGGTTTTTGAAAAACATTTAAACATTTTTTTTTTGTGGCAACCCTAGATGTCGCCCAATTACATTTTTCTTCAAATCTTTGGCATTTGTTGTCGGACGGAGGTACGTTATGGTATCACACTTTAAAATCCGACAATAAATGCCGAAGATATGAAGAAAAATGCAATTGGGCGACATCTAGGGATGCCAAAAAAAAATACAATTTTTTTTTTTTAAATGGTTTTCAAAAACACTTCATATGAGGGGAGGCGACTTTTTTTGACGATACGCTCTAATATACAGCATTTAAGTCGAATATCGAGAAGCTCGCGAGACTCTTAGACACGAGACTAATGTGAGAAGTCGATACTCTCAAGAAATTTCTTCTCGAAGAAATTCAATAAATAGCAAGCACTTCTTTATAAAGATTTTTAAAACTAATTCTCCATAAAAATTTTTAATTATGTATAAGAGCTTTATTGAAATACATATTTTATTTTTTAATAAAATATTCAAAAGTTTTGAATATTTTCTTCACTCACCTATAAACCTCATCAACATCATATACAAAAGGTTGTTTGCCCGTTATAAGGCTAGGAAAATTTCCATAAAATATATTTGGCTTTGGACCATCCAAACCCATTTTCTCAAATACGCCATGATACCACGTCAAATATTTATACACCAAAAAAATAATCGCACCGATCAGCACTGCTGTGACTAGAAACGCTTCCATTTTAATACTGTAACCTCAATATTGTTGTGAGTCGCTGAAGAAATGCAATAGAAATTGTTGACGTTTTTACAGGGTGTACAAAAACAGACAAAGTGAGGTGTGCGTAGTTTTTGCCGTCGTTTCAGTGTTGGGCTATTTCAACTTGACTCTTTTCTGCTCTTAGTGCAGTCTTACAGTTTTGTTCGTATTTTTTTTTCGAGAACCTGATATGTTATTTCACTATCGATTAAAAGAAAATCGAAAACAAGTTTTTTTATATTTTATAGATTTAAATATTTCATAGATGTTAGACCACCCTTTATATTTGATCATATTTGTGTTTGATTATAACAGTGTTGCCATTTTTTGTTTAAAAAGTGCAAAGAAATTTCCTGTCAATCTATCTCTTCCCCAAAAGATATTCCGATGTGGATGCCCGGTAATAGATTACGTCACTACCCTTATTAAGATCTATATTAATAGGGTCACTTCAGAACGAAATCAAACTCTGAAGATGGCGGATAGCCGAAACCGGTTTGTTACAAAACCAAAATTGACAAGGGATAACGAAAAATCGTTCCAATATACATCTATTTTACCATATTTCAGGAAAAGTCTATATATTTTGTTTTGTCATTATGTACATGGTTAGCTATCGGGCAAAGCACGACCTCGGAAATTGTTTAAGTTTTCATCAAGTTTGATTATTTGATAACTATTTCCAAGCTTACACGAATTTCTCCAATTTTAGTTCATGAACAAATATTATGTGAAGGGCAACCCTGGTTTGAACTAAGTACACATCAAGTTTGATTATAGATTAACTCAAATTATCAACAGATTATAGACCAAGATCCCAGAGCCTAAAAGCGTCACTTATTTTATAATGGATGAAACCAATACCGATCGATAGTCCTCCCCGAATCTAGAAAGAATGTGAAAATTTTAAAGCTGTACCTATGACAAGGGCCTAGGAATCGGGGGTCAAAGTCGCCAAAAAATTACCCTAACTTCACTTATTTTATAATGGATGATTTTCACATATTTGACGTAGATTACCACCCCGCGTCAGTATCAAGTGTTGTTAGACCCGTACCAGTGACAAGGCTCCAGCCAGACACCCCCAGTTCGCGGATTTTCCTATGGAAATTTATTCTGTTTTACTAATTTCACGCATTTGGGCCACTTTGGCTGCTTTTAACTACCCAATATTTTCCCATTTTTTGTAGAACACTACCCTCAAGTAGTATCAGGAATTTTTAGACTTCGTCCCATGGAAAAAACTTCAGCCAGACACCTCAAAACTCGGGAAATTTCACTAATTTTTACTGCGCTTTCACATGTTTAGGCGGATTTGACCAACTTTGGCCTCTTTTAAATAACAGATCTTTACACATGTGTCGTAAAATGCTACCCTTAAGTAGAATCAAGCATTTCTAGACATCATCCCATGGAAAAAACTTCAGCCAGACACCTGAAAGATCGAGAACTTTTATTTTCCTATTAATTTGCTTTCTCTTGTTTATCCCACTTTTACTAATTTTAAATGATAGATCTTTTCACATGTGTCGTAGGACACTACCCTTAAGTAGTTTCAGTAATTTTTAGACCTCGTCCCATGGCAAAAACTTCAGCCAGACACCTCAAAACTCGGGAAATTTCACTAATTTTTACTGCGCTTTCACATGTTTAAGTGGATTTGACAAACTTTGACTACTTTTAAATAGCAGATCTTCACACATGTGTCGTAAAATGCTATTCTTAAGTAGAATCAAGCATTTCCAGACATCATCCCATGGCAAAAACTTCAGCCAGACACCTCAAAGTTCGGGAACTTTTATTTTCCTATTAATTTGCTTTCTCTTGTTTGTCCCACTTTTACAACTTTTAAACGACGGATCTTTTCAGATATTTCGTAGGACACTACCCTTAAGTAGTTTCAGTCATTTCTAGACTTCGCCCCATGGCAAAAACTTCAGCCAGACACCTCAAAGCTCGGGATTTTCACTAATTTTTACAGAGATTTCACTTGTTTCAGCAGGTTTCTCCAACTTTGTCCACGTTTAAACGGCGGATCTTTACACATGTGTCGTATAACACTACCCTTAAACAGTATCAGGCATTTCCGGACTTCATTCCATGAAAATAACTTAAACCAAACAACCCAAAGCACGGGGACTTTTCATCATTTTTAATGTGCTTTCACATGGTCAAATGGGTTTACTCAACTTTGGCTGCTTTTAAATGGCGGATCGTTACAAATGTATCGTATAACACTACTATTAACTAATATTAGGCATTTTTAGACTTCGCTCCATGACAAAAACTTCAGCCAGACACCTCAAAGCTGATGAAATTTCATAATTCTTGCTGCGAATTCTCATGTTTAACTGCGTTGCTCTAACTTTGGCTGCTTTTAAAGGGCAGATAATTTCACATGTGTCATAGAAGACCACCCTTAAGTGCTATCACGTACATTTTGACTTCGCCCCATGTCAAAAACTTCAGCCAGACACCTCAAAACTGAGGAATTTTTATAATTCTTACTGCACTTTCACATGTCTAAGCGAGTTTGTCCAACTTTGGCTGTTTTTGAAAGGCAGATCTTTGCACATGTGTCGTGGAACACTATCTCCAAGTAGTATCAGGCATTTGTATACTTCATCCCATGGAAAAAACTTCAGCCAGACACCTCAAGCCTGAGGAATTTTCATAGTTCTTACTGCTTTTTCACATGTTTAATCGGGTTGGTCCAACTTCGGCTGCTCTTAGAGAGCGGATCTTTTCACATGTGTCATAGAAGACCACCCTTAAGTGGTATCAGCTACTTTTAGGTTTCGCCTCATGTCAAACACTTCAGCCAGACACCTCAAAACTGAGGAATTTTTATAATTTTTACTGCACTTTCACATGTTTAACCGAGTTTGTCCAACTTTGGCTATTTTTGAAAGGCAGATCTTTACACATGTGTCGTGGAACACTATCTCCAAGTAGTATCAGGTATTTTTAGACTTCATCCCATGGAAAAAACTGCAGCCAGACACCTCAAGGCTGAGGAATTTTCATAGTTCTTACTGCTTGTTCACATGTTTAATCGGGTTGGTCCAACTTCGGCTGCTTTTAAAGAGCAGATCTTTTCACATGTGTCATAGAAGACCCCCTTAAAGAAGTATCGGGTATTTTTATACTTCGCCCCATGTCAAAAACTACAGTCAGACACCTCAAAACTGAGGAATTTTCATAATTCTTACTGCGATTTCACAGGTTTAAGCGAGTTGGTCCAACTTTTGCTGTTCGTAAAGGGCATATCTACACACATGTGTCATAGAAGACCACCTTAAAGAAGCATCGGGTATTTGTATACTTCGCCCCATGTCAAAAACTACAGCCAGACACCTCAAAACTGAGGAATTTTCATAATTCTTACTGCGATTTTACAGGTTTAAGCGAGTTCCCTGCAGCGAAACCTCAAACTAATCAGAAAAATACTAGTATACAACTATAATTTTCTGGCAGAACTCATACTAGTCAGGAAATATCCATTTCATACCAGTATACAAATAGAATTTTCCGGCTGAACCCATACTAGTCAGGAAATATCCATTCCATACTAGTATACAACTAGATTTTTCTGGATGAAATTATACCAGTTGAAAAAAACAAAATTCATTCGTTTCGTTTTCTCTTATAATTCATAGATACTTTTTCGTGATAGGGTAAATACAAATAGCCGCTGCTTTCTTAAGAATAAACATGAAAATAAAGTCAAATGATAAAATAAAGGGTAAGCCAGGAAAATTCTGGTTGAAATCATACTAGTCCAGGTTAAAAGTCTTTTTGACTAGTATATTCCATACTGGTCCTTTTTGGACTAGTTAATTTTTTGGAAATTATACTAGTCCAGGATGAACTAGGATGGAACTGGTATCTTACAACTAGCATGAAACTGGTATTTCCTGACTAGTAAATAACTGGTATATTCTGGTCGAAATCTGACAATTTACATCTTGTAGGACATCAACACGTAAAAAATACCAGTTGCTTATATGGAAAAAAGACAGAACACCGGGCCCAACTAGTCAGTGTTCTGTCTTTGTTCCATATAAGCCCGGTGCACCAACTAGTTGTAAAGTAGTTTTCAACTAGTTGCTTTCGCTGCAGGGTAGCGACATAAGAGTGACACTGTCTGAAATGCAACAAATTCCACATCTGAACACTTTGTATGGGCTGAACTGTTCTAATTTGCTTGATCATGTCCTATGGAGAGATCAATTGCGAAAAAAAACTCGAGCTTTAAGGTGTCCAAAAATGCCTGATACCACTTAAGAGTTGCGTTCTACGACACATGTGTAAATATTCGCCTTTTAAAAATAGTCAAAGTTGGACAAACCTGCTTAAACAATCGAAAGCACAGTAAGAATTATGAAAACTACCCAGATTTAAGGTGTCTGGTTAAAGTATTTGTCATAAGGCGAAGTCTAAAAGTACCTGGTACCACGTAAGGGTGGTCCTCTATGCCACATTGAAAATATCTGCCCTTTAAAAGCAGCCAGAGGTAGACCAACCATCTCAAACATGTGAAAACGCAGTAAGAATTATAAAAATTTCTCAGTTTTGAGGTGTCTGGCTGTAGTTTTTGACATGGGCGAAGTATAAAAATACCCGATACTTCTTTAAGGTGGTCTTCTATGACACATGTGTGAAGATATGCCCTTTACGAACAGCAAAAGTTGGACCAACTCGCTTAAACCTGTGAAATCGCAGTAAGAATTATGAAAATTCCTCAGTTTTGAGGTGTCTGACTGTAGTTTTTGACATGGGGCGAAGTATAAAAATAGCCGATCCTTCTTTAAGGGGGTCTTCTATGACACATGTGAAAAGATCTGCTCTTTAAAAGCAGCCGAAGTTGGACGAACTCGCTTGAAACTTTGAAATCGCAGTAAGAATTATGAAAATTCCTCAGTTTTGAGGTGTCTGGCTGAAATTTTTGACATGGGGCAAAGTATAAAAAATACCCGATACTTCTTTAAGGTGGTCTTCTATGACACATGTGTGAAGATATGCCCTTTACGAACAGCAAAAGTTGGACCAACTCGCTTAAACCTGTGAAATCGCAGTAATAATTATGAAAATTCCTCAGTTTTGAGGTGTCTGACTGTAGTTTTTGACATGAGGCGAAGTATAATAATAGCCGATCCTTCTTTAAGGGGGTCTTCTATGACACATGTGAAAAGATCTGCTCTTTAAAAGCAGCCGAAGTTGGACCAACCCGATTAAACATGTGAAAAAGCAGTAAGAACTATGAAAATTCCTCAGGCTTGAGGTGTCTGGCTGAAGTTTTTTCCATGGGATGAAGTATAAAAATGCCTGATACTACTTGGAGATAGTGTTCCTCGACACATGTGCAAATATCTGCCTTTCAAAAACAGCCAAAGTTGGACAAATTCGCTTAAACATGTGAAAGTGCAGTAAGAATTATAAAAATTCCTCTGTTTTGAGGTGTCTGGCTGAAGTTTTTGACATGGGGCGAAGTCAAAAAGTACCTGATACCACTTAAGGGTGGTCTTCTATGACACATGTGAAATTATCTGCCCTTTAAAAGCAGCCAAAGTTAGACCAACGCAGTTAAACATGTGAATTCGCAGCAAGAATTATGAAATTTCCTCAGCTTTGAGGTGTCTGGCTGAAGTTTTTGTCATGGGGCGAAGTCTCAAAATGCCTAATATTAGTTAATAGTAGTGTTATACGATACATTTGTAGCGATCCGCCATTTAAAAGCAGCCAAAGTTGGGTAAACCCATTTGAACATGTGAAAGCACAGTAAAAATGATGAAAAGTTCCCATGCTTTGGGTTGTTTGGTTTAAGTTTTTTTCATGGAATGAAGTCCGGAAATGCCTGATACTGTTTAACGGTAGTGTTATACGACACATGTGTAAAGATCCGCCGTTTAAACGTGGACAAAGTTGGAGAAACCTGCTGAAACAAGTGAAATCTCTGTAAAAATTAGTGAAAATCCCGAGCTTTGAGGTGTCTGGCTGAAGTTTTTGCCATGGGGCGAGGTCTAAAAATTACTGAAACTACTTAAGAGTAGTGTCCTACGAAATATCTGAAAAGATCCGTCGTTTAAAAGTTGTAAAAGTGGGACAAACAAGAGAAAGCAAATTAATAGGAAAATAAAAGTTCCCGAACTTTGAGGTGTCTGGCTGAAGTTTTTGGCATGGGATGATGTCTGGAAATGCTTGATTCTACTTAAGGGTAGCATTTTACGACACATGTGTGAAGATCTGCTATTTAAAAGTAGTCAAAGTTTGTCAAATCCACTTAAACATGTGAAAGCGCAGTAAAAATTAGTGAAATTTCCCGAGTTTTGAAGTGTCTGGCTGAAGTTTTTGCCATGGGACGAGGTCTAAAAATTACTGAAACTACTTAAGGGTAGTGTCCTACGACACATGTGAAAAGATCTATCATTTAAAATTAGTAAAAGTGGGACAAACAAGAGAAAGCAAATTAATAGGAAAATAAAAGTTCTCGAACTTTCAGGTGTCTGGCTGAAGTTTTTTCCATGGGATCATGTCTGGAAATGCTTCATTCTACTTAAGGGTAGCATTTTACGACACATGTGTAAAGATCTGTTATTTAAAAGAGGCCAAAGTTGGTCAAATCCGCCTAAACATGTGAAAGCGCAGTAAAAATTAGTGAAATTTCCCGAGTTTTGAGGTGTCTGGCTGAAGTTTTTGCCATGGGACGAAGTCTAAAAATTCCTGATACTACTTTAGGGTAGTGTTCTACAAAAAATGGGAAAATATTGGGTAGGTAAAAGCAGCCAAAGTGGCCCAAATGCGTGAAATTGGTAAAACAGAAAAAATTTCTATAGGAAAATCCGCGAACTGGGGGTGTCTGGCTGGAGCCTTGTCACTGGTACGGGTCTAACAATACTTGATACTGACGCGGGGTGATAATCTACGTCAAATATGTGAAAATCATCCATTATAAAATAAGTGAAGTTAGGGTCATTTTTTGGCGACTTTGACCCCGGATTCCTAGGCCCTTGTCATAGGTACAGCTTTAAAATTTTCACATTCTTTCTAGATTCGGGGAGGACTATCGATCGGTATTGGTTTCATCCATTATAAAATAAGTGACGCTTTTAGGCTCTGGGATCTCGCTCTATTACACATATATACAGAGTTTTGTAATCTGCAGCCGATAACGTCTTACGTCTTTATTTCACAGCTGTTATGAGTTCGAAAGACGTGCATTTACGTTTTAATAAATAACAGTTCAACGGGGAACTTTTCCCCTTGATAACAGTTATTCGCACAGTCATTGGTGCGCTTTATACATACTACATTTTATAAGTGTTCATTCCTGTACCATAATACCAAAGTCATAAACTGCTACTATAGTTTATGACTTTTCCGGGACTGTTTTAAGAATAATTTCGGGATCGTTTCGTGACTCTTTCGCATTTTTTTTTTTTAGTTTTCAAGTTTTGGAAGCATTTCGGCTTCGGGAAATCTCGAAAAAGTCCCTTAATGATCAGAACAAATCTCCTAAGTGATCCCGAAATTAATCCAAAAAATGAAGACATGATACCGAAATACCCAAAAAAACGCCTGAAATGGTCTCGCAGATCTTAAGGTAGTTTTTGGTAGAGCTCATAGGGAAATAGGGTGCTATTAAACAGATCACATGGAATGAAAACTACGAGCAAATGAAAAACTAAACAGTTACGTGAACACTGGACAAGGACAAAATATGGCCAAAACTGTTTATAGGTCGCTCAAAAAGAGTATTGGCCAATTGTGTTATTTTAGGCCGTTATCACCAGGGTACATAGGCCTATCTACTTTTGCAATGACACTTTTAAACGCAGGTTCCCATTGTCTAGGGATGGTTTGACCAAAATTATTGAGGCAATACAACCTAGGATCTCATTTGCCCCAGCAATTATAGTTAGATATCTAAAGTATAATATGATTATTTTTTCGGCATTCTGATAAATAGTATGAATACATAGGTGTTATGTTGGCTTCTTTTCTTTTTTCAGCGTAATGCTTATAGTCAAAAGAGTTAGTTTATTCTTTACATATTCTCATGTATTATATTGCTTATAAGGCTTATCTCACAGTCTCTCATATTCAATCAAAAAATCACCATCTATGCCTAAAACCAGAGTCGTTAGTGAGTCGGGTTTCTTTTCTGGTATAGTCTCGTCACACACATTCAAACGATACGACTTAATAATTTCCGCCACAGATGCTTTTACTTGTAGTTGAGCTAAATGACGGCCTAAAATAATATACCCAAAATTTATTTTCTATCATCTAGTGAATGCAATGATATTCACCTGGACAAACGCGAGGTCCATCCCCGAAAGGTGTGAAAATACCTCTTTTTAAAAGTTCTGAGTAGTCAGCATTATCGAAACGTTCCGGTTTATATAGCCAAGGTTGCGGAAAGTAATCGGGGTCATGTACAAAGCTGAAAACAGGCAAGGACACGACCTGACCTTTTTTTATGGGTAGACGACGTCCATTTTCCAACTCTAATTCAGTTGCTTCTGTACACAAGCGCCAGGAGAACGAAAGCGGACTTGTTATACGTAAGGTTTCTGTAAATGCAAAGACGAGTTGTCTGATAATAATATATGTAACATAGATAATGATTTCTGGAGAATAAACAGTTTTTGGGTAAAGGACAATAATACGGTTAAAGTTAGTTTAGAGTCTGAATTAGTGAATCAGATGAGCTCCATGAGAAAAAGTCTGACATCCCGGACCAAGACAGAAACGCGTTGCATCGAAAAATTAGGAAGTTATGTATACCCCTACGCATATTTGCATATTTTCGATATTTTATTGGGACTTTCTCGTGACCATTTCGGGAGCGTTTCGGGATTTTATTTGGTTGTAGTATGTAATTGCAATAAAAAAGTGGTAGATGTATAAAACATTTTATTTCTGTGAGATCGGGATTGTTTTTGATCATTTCGTGGGATTAATGCGAACCTTTTTCCGGACTATTTCGGTATTGTTTTTATATAGTTTCGGGAAATTGAATGTCTTCGGGACACTTTTGTGACTTTTTCTGGATAGTTTTCGATCCTTTCGGATCTCTTTAGGGACTTGTTTAGATAATTTCGGTTTTATTACGGAAATGTTTTTTGATGATTTCAGGGTTGTTATCGGATCATATCGGGACTGTTTGCGGGATCTTTTTTAGACTTTTTCGGCATTGTTTTAGGGGTTAAAAGGAATCCCAGTCTAATGCCGGAAAAAACCCATACATTTTCAAAAAAAACCGAAAATATACCAAAATGAACTCGAAATACTTCGAAAACCGTCCCAAAATGATCCAGAAATAGACCGAAAACAACCCCGAAAAATGCCCGATCTAATGCCGAAAACAATTCTGAAATTATCCAAAAACAATCGCGAAAAGATCCAAAAATATTTTGTATACTTTTTTTATATTTTATTGGATCTTAAAGCTTTAGGCCCCAATTGCATAAAACTTTGCAGGTTCCACTTTCATACAAAGTTTGTGGAACGTGAAGCGAAGCGAGGTTTTGGCAAATGCCAAACTGCGAAACTTTCAAAAAGTTTTATGTAACTCGGGCTTTAGTACAAATAAAATATTTACATCTTCCATCGTCGTATGTACATACGTTACCTTGTACACATTGATCCAAATATTTAAGACCACTTAACGTCTGATAGTTTATACTGCCATCAGCTTCGACATTGCTTAAAATTTCCGCACGTAGCTTATCCTGACAGTCGGGATGGTGAGTTAACTAAATATGAAAAGAAGTTATCTTACATTTCCCTGGCACAAATAATATAAACCAAACCAACTCACATAAAAAAGTGTGTGATATGCAACTGCTGAGGATGTATCGAATCCATCCACAAAAACTGTCGCTAAGTAACCGATAATTTCGTTATGACTCAGATTTTTCTTTTCCTCCAATTGTCGTAAGTAATTTAGAAAATCAACTCTATTTTTATATTTTCCATCTTTTTCCCGCATTGCATAAGAATCTTTTGTTAGTTGTGAAAAGAACTGTTCAATATCATCAGTGAATATGCGATAGTTGGTAAAGCGTCGGAACCAGGGGAACGGTAAAGCTTTAAAGTAGCTTGTAACGGCTATAAAGACCTGCTTCGATAATTTTTCTGCAGTTGTCAAATATGAATTTGTCTGATTTAGATTTGTAAGCGTATGTGTTTCAATACCCCATAGAAACTCGCCCATAACGTTGGCCGCAAATCGCGTAAGAAGCTGTAATCATATAAAGTATCATAATATATATTAAAATTATATTGAAGAAATTTGACGATCCCTGCGAAGTATAGCAAGTGGAACTATTAGAGTTGAGGTTCCGATATGAACACCTCGACAGCGCACAATATTTCAACATATTTACGCAATTCACAAGGTCTACTATTTCGTGCTATTCGTCTGTTTTGCTATATTTTTCAAAAAATTTATATTGGAAACCATGGAAACATACAACGATAGACGAATACGAAAATTTTGGTAATTGACCAATTTCCAATCTTATATTTGTGTTCTACTTATAATGTTCTATTTCAAAAGGGCGCTTTTGGCAAATATTTTGTAATAGTGTAATCCTCCACTCAGTCGACGAGCTCTTTAACAGAACTAATGGAAAGTTGTAGTTCCCATGCCCCATTCTTCGTAAAGATCGCGTTTATGAACGTTATTTCTTACTGACGTTTTTGGTTTCCACTACCGCTTTTCCATGTGATGTTTGTTCTTTCAGTATATTGTTGAGTTTTTGAGCACAGCTCTTCCAAATTGGATAAGCTAGATTCAGCTGATAAATGTTAATACAGTTAGTTGTAAAATATATTTTTCTTATTCAACATTTAGTTACCTTGTTTTGCGTTAAGCCACTCATAACATCTGAACGTTTGTTCTTCCATTCTTCACCTGTGTTAAAAGCTGGATTTATAGCAGCCATTTTATCGTGATTTTTGTCATACATCTGAAATGGGTTACTTCCGGTAAATCACAAAAACTGAAACCTTTCAAAGTATGCACCTACGGCTTACCCATTCTTTCATCATGTTGTCTCTGAAATTTTTAAAGTTCGTAACCAAAACATCGTGAGCTAACTTTGGATCGAGTATTAAGAACTGGGGATATCTGGATACGAAAACACCAATAACCTGATGGTTTTGTTTATATTTGCTAAGTAGAAAAATAAATATATAAAAGTGTTAGTGGTACATTTGAAAGAAATATTACAAAATAGAAACTTTCTATTCAGTCGATTCAAAATAAAATGTTACCAATAATCACTGTTATTCCCGAAATGGTCTATAAAAAGTTTCAAATGATCGAAAAAAGCCAAAATTGTCCTGAAGTTAACCGTTCCGAAAAAAGGTCGCAATGATCGCAAAATGATCTATAAGTTTCTGTGAAAAAGATCTTTGGAGAGGTTTTAATGAACAATTCTTAAAATCCATGTACTTTTTCTTTGGAAACATGAACTTTTTGGTTAAGTGTACAGAAATTTATAAGGATGTACCTAGTTATTTGGCCTTCGAATATACCGTATTATCTATTTTCGTGGTTAGGAAACTAGACGCCCACTTTAACAAATATGTGTAAACGTGGCTAGACGAGTTCTTTTCCACAATAAAAAAAAAAAGTTTTTACTACACTGGGGTCGTTGTTAAAAATTTCTTAAAGTCTTGCACACTGTTTGCACACATTTGTAGTAAATTTAAAAAAAACACTCCAAATCAACAATACCCGAGGTTTTCAGTAGCTTCCTGATTACACAGTGCGACAAAAGCGACCTAGTAGAGATTGTTGATCTGGTCGAGTTATACACGAAACACCCTTCAAAAGCTTTGTAACACCCCCAAAAATCTGGTTTTGAGGCCATAAAACCGTTTTTCAGAGTTTTCGTTGAAAAAAAAAAAATCATTAAAAATCAAGCTTTCAACCGATTTTGAAATTCACAACGGTTTTGGGTAGATAATTGTTAACACTTTCGAAAAATGTATAGTCTTTTGTTCATTTGAATAGGTAATGACATGTTTTTCACGCCTGAAGTTGAATTTTTTTCGGTTTTACCGGTTTTGACGCCATTTTTTTGCCACTAATTGACAATGAATGTACCTTGTTAGGTATGTGTCATCGAGGGGCATTCACTACTTAATTATACCAGTTCTATTTTTTTGGAAAGGACTTGAAGTTTACAAGATATGCAGCATAATCCAAAATCAATTTTTTTGGTCTCAAGCGCTCTACAGGAGTAGTGTGTTCAATTAGGCGGGTCGATTTGAAATTCACCCTAGTGACAAGGAAAATCGTGTTTTAGGGATCAAAATAAAATACTTTGCCAAAGAAAGCATACCTCTAAAATCAATTCTGATGTCTCGACTTTGTAATTTTGACTTTGAGCGCCAAAGTTTGAAAAATCCTAAGTTGACCCATTTAGAGTGCCCCAATCGTGTTAAAATGTATGACCGAGTCTTATTTTAAAACCAGGTATCGCATTCTTATTATTACAGCTTTGTTTTAAATGACGTTGCTTTGTTGCCTCCACCGAGAATCGAACTCACACTGCCTTGACTGCTGAACGGAGATGACTAACATCAGGCCATCACGTACTTATACTGGCCGACGTCTAATTGCCGCTTTGTTGTATGAAAGTTGTTTACGCGACATAAGCTATGATTATTCCGTTCATTTCATATTATCTCCATTACATACTATTATAATTCGCAAATAGTTTATGGAATATCCGGAATACATTGTGGTGTAGCGGTTAAGTGTTCGGCCTTCTACACCAAGTCGTGGCGGATCAATGCCCGGCAAAAGTAACATCAAAAATTATCTAGAAAAATAATTTTTCTGAACGGGGTCGCCCCTCGGCAGTAGTTTGGCAAACTCTCCGGGTGTATTTCTACCATGAGAAGCTTCTCAGCAAAAAATTCATTTGCTTTGCAAGTGCCGTTCGGAGTCGGCAAAAAACTGTAGGTCCCGCCAACTTGTAGGAAAAACACAAAACCAGCACACCACAAGTTGGAAAGAGAAGCTCGGCAAAAATCTCGTTACAGGTTATGACAACCTGTTGGTATATCTCCGCCATTCGTTTTTTGTTTATAATTGCATAAGCAGATGGAGGTTTTTTCCAATGACAGTATCTTCGCTGTTGGATTAACTGCAGAAGCTTGTTGTTTTTATAATGACAGTTCCTTCGCTGTTGGATTAACCTAAAACTCTGTCAGTTTTTCCAAATTTTGTTGATTAAAAATTGATAATTCTATGACTGTTGAATCAACAGTTATTTCAACAAAAAATTCCGTTGAAATAACCAAAATTTGGTCAATTCAACAGAATTTGGTCAATTTCAGGGTATCAGTTCGAGACTGTTGATTTTACCAGTGCCATTTTTTTCTGTGTAGTTACTGCAAATATGACTTACGACCGGGTACGTAAGTTTAATATCCCGGGCACATGAAGGTTAAAGTCTTGCACACTGTTTGAAAATATCAAGCAATTTACATAATTTTCGATTTATTCAGTTGTATTTTCAAACTTTACTAACTTACTTGTAAATTTCATCGAGTTCGTAAACAATGTGTTCTTTGCCCGGAAAGTTTCCAACTAATAATTTAGGCTCCGGACCGGCTAAGCCCATTTTCTTAAAAATTCCATAATGCCATGTTAAATAATTGTACAACAAATAAATGGCAGCTATACACAAAATAACTGTGACAACGATCGGCTCCATTTCGAAACTGTGTTTTGATATTTTTCACATTGTAACGAGAAGCACCTCTCGATTGAAAATTATTTTTAGCATACCGTGCATATGTACGTACATATCGTCGGTGATAATGCAGAACCACGTAACGCATAAATGCAAAATCACGTAAATTTTACCGAAGTGAGGAACAACTGTTTCACATCAGCACGAACCACTATGTGCTTTGTCGAATTTAAATGTCGTATTTTGACTGTCTAATGCGCAAACCCCTAATTTTTTTACTAATGAATAGAGACGGGCCTCTGGGTACCTGGTAAATGTAGTTAGGTGGTTTTGCATTTGTGCGTTACGTGGTTTTGAATTATTACCGACGATATGTAGCTTTATGTACATACTTAAAAATGATTGAGTTGATGCCAGCAGAATAAGTGGGCTCAATTCAGCGCTGAAATAGTCTTGTATGAAGATAAAAGAGGAGGAACCCCAAAATATTCTGGACTTCATCAAATCATCTAAAAATCTCAGACAAAATTTTTTTTCCACATTAGGGTTCGGCTTAGGTATTCGGCCAAATTATGGATTATGCCGAATATTCGGCTACGGCTTTGGCCAAAAATTCCAGCTTCGCCCGGACACTACACACCACATATTAGAAGAGAAGTCGGGTCTTAATATCTTTGGAGTAATATTCCGACATAATTATCTGACTATAATCATCGAAATTGTTAACAATATAGATATATGTACTAGAGAATAAAATGAGAATAAAATGAAATTTTGAAAAAAAAATATCTGTAAAAAGTTTTTATATGGTTTGTTAATTCTTGTAAACTGCGATGTGTAAAAATTTTGTTTTCTACAAAACATATACAATTTGGAAGGGTACTTAGACGTTACCATAATTTTTGTGGTTACGTTAAATTCCGAAATCTTTCGTAGGTAGAACATCAATAGGTTATGAAAGTTTCCAGATGATTTCTTTATGGGTAAAAAAAAAATGCTACTTTACAAGTATAAAAGAGTTGATCTGAAATCACAGCAATTTCTATAACTAACTATGATCGTAATGAAGAATGCCGTAGTAGATTTTTACCAAATCGCTCAAAATTGCTGATATTTACGATGTAGTACCTAGTTATAATAAATTATTTTGGAAGGGTTTTCAATTCACTACAAAAATTTACACTGGGAATGGCACATCGATGAACTCGCTTTGCCTGAAAACAAAATTTTTTCAGTGGATGACGGAAACTTTCCAAAATTAAGTACGTATGTATGTAACAATAGCATAACAGAACCAAGCAATTGCGAGATACTTGGTTCTATTCTCTAGCTTCAGTGTTGATATTGTGATGAATTGACGGGCTACTGATTTGCAAATTGTAAACAATTTATTTGCAAGGTGGAATAGAATGAGTTATGCATACAAATAAGTGCAGGCTATTGAAAGTTCGGTGTAAAAACCGTATGACATCAAAAAAGGAAAAGCAAACTGTTTACATATCGTCGATGCCTATGCAAAACCACCTATCAACCAGATGCACAACCTCCCTAATGACTTAAGTTACAAAAATGATATTTGATAACCCCTGATTCCAGTCATCGAGTTTCACCAATAAAAAAACAGAAAACTGCCTAGCGAATGTAAGGGGTGTAGTTAAACTTGAAATGCAAAATTTATTTGCAATAGCGTCTATAGGCAAAATAAAAAAATTAAAAAAATAATGGCGGCGATATACCAACAGGTTATCGTAACCTCTAACGAGATTTTTGCCGAGCATCTCTTTCCTACTTGTGGTGTGTTGCTTTTGTGTTTTTTCCTACAATTTGGCGGGACCTACAGTTTTCTGCCGACTCCGAACGGCACTTGTAAAGCAAATGAGTTTTTGCTGAGAAGCTTTCCATGGAAAAAATACAACCGGATAGTTTGTCAAACTACTGCCGAGGGGCAACCCCGATTAGAAAAATGCTCTTTCTAGTAATTTTTGATGTTACTTTTGCCGGGCATTGATCCGCCACGACTTGGTGTAGAAGGCCGAACACTTAACCGCTACACCACGGCGGCCGCCATAGGCAAAATAGTTTCACGAAAAACATAACTAACTGCTGGAAACTTTAGTTCCATTCTAGGTTATTCAGGAAAATATCATCTCTCAAAAACGCATAAAATGTTTGATAAAAATTTGTAAAAAAAAACTCTACAATAAAAGTCAGAAAAATCGTTTTTTCCATTTGGTAAAATAGAAGATGTCTCCTACTTTTAATGAGAAAAACGATATATATAATAACATACAAACAGTTGTATTCCGATTATAGGCGGTGAGGGAGAAGTGTTATTGGACCATCCGATTTTTGAAAAATATCTTGACTTGTGTGCACAACTTTTTTCGCCATCCTTAATGTAAGAATGCAAATGTACTCATTGTATGATCGGCGTTTTTTTCAGACAAGTGCAAATATTTCAATTGGCTATTCACTTATATCAAGTGGACATTTGGGTGAGTACATATGTTTGAATCATATGATTTATTAAGTAGGTCATGGTGAAGGTTAGAATTTTTATTGAACGACTGTAGTATAAAGCAGACGTGGCATTTGTGTGTAGCCGTGACGAGGGTGTGGACTTGGAAGGTCGCCCTATTTTGACAATTTTTTGAAAAACTACACATCTTGGACTTTTTTTTAACACTATGACCCGTAGTCATAGTCGAAATAAAGTAGATACTAAGGTAGGTTAGCGTTATTTGGATTTTATTCCAAAACGCTCGATATAAAAACATATTCAGACAGGTTCTGCAATTTACTTCCGAATAAAATTTGTGAAAAATTTGTTAAATTACATAAGAATTTCAAAATTTTCACCAATTTTATTCGGAATAGAATAGCCAGGACCTGCCTGATTTTCTCTTAACTATTTATCAATATTGACCATTTGTGAAGAACACAGAATCGGAAAACAACACACCCCCGCTATCCAAATAGATTTTCCTTTTAGTCTATGCTTCTTATATCAGACGTTGCCTCTTATGTATTGCACTTTAATGTTCAACGCCTGATAATCGTTGTCCTTAGGTATACAATGTGACTGTCCTTCAAACAATTAACTTTGACTAATTGTGGTCAGCTTAATTAGGATAAAGCACATTGCAATTGTGGGTATGCTGAGCAAAGAAAAGTTAAGCCTGTCAACGTAATCGGACATAAACACATGTGTACCCACAAACAAATCTTACAAGTCAAGTTGTAGGTACATTGTAGAATCTGTGTGGCCTTCAAGTACAATAGCACTTATTTATTTGGTTGAGTGGCGTTGGTGTGGAACTTTTATGGTCAGCGATTGACTATTTTTAAGTTTTTCTCACTTACCTCGGTTGACTTTTAAATGATACCTTTGTTAAAATATGAGAGAAGAGCTATGAAATGGCCATAACCTAAAATTTATTGTGCGTCCTTTTCCAAATCGCTCTTCTCTCCTCTATCGGCTTGTGGGTGGATAAACCCAAAAATTTAAATTCTTTCTTTATGACTTGCAATTTACAATACCGTTGATTTGCTTTAATTCCTAATTACAGAGAAGAGCGAATAAATTCAAACACCTTTTGTTCGCCGTAAACAACTACTATCACACTACATAACTAAATTCTCACGAAAGTGAATCCACAAAATTCCACCTTATTTAGATTTCCTTTCATTTCATCCTTTTTTATTTTTTTTTTTTCTTATCCTCTACATAATCTAAGTAGATATATTTCCAAAACCATTCTTCATTTTCAAGTGCTCAATAAAAATTCTTGTTACAATTTTTTCCCACTTAGCTCTTCACTCCTTATTTGCCTTGCCATTTTTTTAATGGCTCAATTTATCATGATATGCAAATTTTGTGTTCGAGTGTCATTCACTCAGCGACGTTGATTTGAATGTTCTGCAAAAAATATGCAAAATTGCATAAAAAAAAAAAAACAAAAAAAAAAATTTTGCAATCACTTTTCTTCGCAAGTTTTTCACTCGATGTCAACAAGCGAAGGAAATTGCAACTTATAAAATCTGCAGTAGAAACAAAATTTATGATTTGAGAGCAAATGAAAATAAATCGTGGAATATTTTATTTTTAGTAAGTTGCTTTTCAAGCAGTGTGTCCTCTCAACGCTTATTCAATACAGGGTTCATGGTGAATTTAAATAAAATTCATAATTTAGCAATTCCAATTATGTTTTTGGAATACACTGAACATAGTGGCAACATTTATTTATAAAACTAAATACAAATAAAGTGCCATCCCATTCCGAAAACCATATAAATAGTAATACAATTTGTTTTCTTATAAGAATGTGAATGGTTTAACTGGCCAAATACAAATATCTATGCCTTGTTATGTAGTTAAATATCCCAGACAGTAACTAGAAATTTTTTATTATTTAAAAATGTATAGAATACTAGCAGATGCCCGCGGCTTTGCCTGCGAAGCTTACAGAGATGAATCATAATTATGGTTTTTTTAATACTAGTATCGCTTTAATACGGTTCGCTCACAACAGGTTCCTAAAATTTTTCATGTGGCGTGTTTATATATAGATAGATAGATATCGATTTCAGCGGCACCTATCGTGCCAATTTTGAATTGAACAGAGATGTTGTATACTTAAAACATAAATGCCAAATATGAAAAAATCTAACCCAAAATACGGATTTTCCAAATATAGCGCCTCCAGCGCCATCTAGCGGAAAATATATATGTATATTATGTTGAGAGGATGTATCGAAGAAATAAACAGTCAAAATTTGGCAAAAATCCATTAAGTAGTTTTTGAGCCATTCGTTACATTTTTATATATCGTCGGTGTCTATGCCAAACAACGTAACGGACAAATGCAAAACCACGTAAGGGACAGTTTGGTCAAAAATGTTAGTTACAAAAAAGTCGCGGTAAGGTCAAAAACGACATTTGAATTTGACCCACCATATAGTGGCTCGTATAAAATTAAACAGTTCCTTGCATCTCCTGGCGGCCGCCGTGGTGTAGAAAGTGCCGTTCGGAGGCGGCAAAAACTGCCAAATTGTAGAAAAAAATCATAGCAGCACATTACATGTTGGAAGAGAAGCTCGGCAAAAATCTCGTTAGAGGTTATGATAACATGTTGGTATATCGTCGCTTTTGTTTTTTTTTGTCTCTCCTGTCAAATTTGAGTGACTGCATTTACGTGGTTTTGCATTAGTTCGTTACGTTGTTTTGCATAAACGCCAACGATATTTAGTTTAATAGACTTTGTCAAACATTCAATATTATTAAACTACAAAAATATTGACACTATGCTTAATTAAGAAAATGTCCATAAGGACCTATGTGTGTATGTACAAATATATGTATATTAGGGTGATTCAAAAGTTTGTAATTTGTAAGCAAGCCCGAGATCAATATGTTCTCAAGATATAAAATAGGTGGCTTAAAATATTTCCGTTGGTATACGACGAAAATACCTTTTACTCAATAGCCATATTAGGATGTCTTGTTTAATATTTAAAAAAAATTAAGATAGGTGGCAATCCTGTTGTTGTTGTTGCTGTTGTTGTTGTTGTTGTTGTTGGTGTAGTTGTTGTTAACAGCAAAACACTCCCCGAAGGTTTTGGGGAGTGATGCCGAAGTTGACAGTCCTTGGCCGGATATGACCCCGGTACGCTGAGGTACTCCCTAGCGGTACTGCCCGACTGTCGTGGTAGCGATTTGGTATGACCAGTGGAACCTTCTAGGTCATGTCATCCCTCCATCCGTGAGGAAGAAGAAGATGGGTAATGAGAGGTGAGAGGAATCATATCCGTAGATGCTACTCGATGGTTGTAGCACGTCATTACCTATGTGCATATTAGTCGCCTCTTACGACCGGTATGCCTACCTCGGGCATATTCTAAACCCCTAAACCGCAGGGGCATGGCAATCCTGTTAATCGCTTCAAGTGTCAAAACCAAAGTGTAAAATATAAGAATGAAGCACACCATCTAACTATATGCCAAGGTATGTATATCCAAATCATCAATCGTTACCGAAATATTGATTGATGCACGAAGAATGAAATAAAATGGCGTTCGGTGGTAACCCTTCCTGAAAATATGTTTGTTGGTATACGGTCAAAAATACCTTTTGGCATATCTTGCTCAATATTTAAACAACTTGATATATTTCACAACTCTGTAAGCATACTATCTATCCATATACGTTAGACTATCCCAAAAATGTACGGAAAAAACTGAAGGTTCGAAATTTTATATGCATAACCGCTAAATCGGTGCGTTTTATCCTAAATAGCATGTCTGCGAAGCTTTATTGTTCTAGGATAACGGCATCCCATGCCGATTTTGAGTTAAAGTTCTTGCTAGCAGCTTACACTAAGTTTGCACAATAGTCCAATAAGGCTTCGAAAATTACATAATTTTAATATTTGCCTCATATTTAAAAGACTGTGCAACAAATCTCCACCTTTGAACTTTTAAAAGGATTAAAGGATTACTTGCAAGGATATTGAAAAAAAACGTATTCATGAGAAAAGGATATTGGAATTTCAAAAGTGTTTTGTTAGATTGCGTAACAATATGTTTTCTATCAAAAATAATTGAGCACATCTTGAATCTTTGCAAATATAAAGCACTTTTTATAGGTTCTACACGGCGTATGAGTAACATTTACCTGTTCTTTCAATATGAACTAAAAGTTTTAATTTCCGCTACTTTTTTTTATTTCCTATTCAAATTTCACTATCAATAAAAATATTGCATCGTCCATTAAGAGGTTACTTAAAAATAAAATAATTTTTATTTTTTAACCTTTTCTAAAACTATTCTAAACATTTCAGTAAAAAAATTATAATAAAAAATGTATAGGTTTTCAAATTTCTAACCAGCATCATCCGCATATCTGTAGAAAGTCTAGAACTTCCTTGAATCATTTCTTAACAGATAAGGGCATTCAAATACTTTAAAATATTTCCTATAAAATATGCCGAAATTCATTAAGCAAACTACAGGCAACAGATGGAGGTATACATCGATATTCATACATACATATGTATGTAGACATTAGACTGAGGCAAAATAAAAAACCGGTTTTTTTTTTTTCAAAAATTATATTGATTTTCTTTTTTAAAAAGGTGAAAAAAATTACTGTAACCTCCAATTTAGTATGAAAACGACAAATCGTTGTTGAAAACCACCATTCACCTGAAAACATTTTTGTAGGAAATTCAATTCCCTACAGAAGCTGCCTAGACTTAAATTTTCTCAGACTAACCGTTTTCTAGTATTCCGTCCTCAAACATAGGCATGTTTTTTTGGATTTCCCGATTTTGATTTGAAAATTTTCGAAACATGAAAAAATTAACATCGAATAAAGCTGAATATATATTCTTAGTTGAAATTAGTTGCTGAATCCGACTTCGATATCAGAACTCAACAACGGCCCAACCTTTGAAAAAAGTCCAATATTATTTTGTAGTGGGTTTGTTAGGTTAGAGAAGAACTGCAACCTCGATTTTTTTAATTTTTTGCCCAGTCTAGTAGACATGCATTAGTAGATGCATTTTTGTCTATTCGTTAAGAAAGTATTGCAAATACCGAAAGTTTAGCTAATGCTGTGTGAATATTTGAAAAGTTAAGGGGTTGTGTGATGGGTCTTTCTCAGAAGTGAAGGGAAGTTAAACTCTCATTTTATTTAATGGAAAAACCTTACATCCCCTTACATATACCCCCGTTAATGCTTTTGTATCGATATTTTAAAAGCTCAGAAAGGTAAACAAGGATATGCATATTTTTGCACTTGTTCATACCTTCCATGCACACTTGCATGCTTAAATTAATTCTCCATAAATAGGTAGACGTGTGTGAAAGTATTTTGATAATGCCAACATACGCATCTACATACATACCTATAAAATAAATTTCAATCTAGGTACACACAGGGACCCCCCGTAACGATTATTTTTGTATTTTTAGCATCAAAAATGGAAGACTTCCCAATATCGCAGATACGTTTCAAGTATATGAATATGCACGTCTCTTCATGCTCAACAAAAAGCTTCTATAAACTAAAAAAATTTGAGGGAAATCCATATAAATTACAAATAATCATTATTTTTGATTTTTATTTTTTTGGTCAAACATAAAAGTTATTTTTTGATTTTTATTTTTTCGATCAAACATAAAAGTTATTTTTTGATTTTTATTTTTTTGATCAAACATAATAGTTATTTTTGATTTTTATTTTTTTGATCAAAAATAAAAGTTATTTCTTGAGCGATATTTTATCCCTCAAGAATAAAAATTAAGTTTTGAGTTTTAACTTTTTTCGCTGATTGAAAAACTCAAAACGCCGCTGTGCCTTTTTGGCAAGTAATAAATCATAATTATTGGGTGGTATATCCTCATCAACATATCGTCGCTGCCAACGAAGACATGTTTCGTTGTTCGCGTGGAAGACTAACATATTTCAGCCAAATTTTTTTTATTAGAATTTCTAGAATTTTTTGGAGTATGCAGTTTTGTAGCTCATTGAATTCTAGAAGGAAGTCCGTATACATTCATAATAGGTTTGTTTACTGGCCAAAAAAAAGTTCAGAGCGGGTTAGAGCAGAGCAGGGCAGGGCAGCTGTCAAAATAGAAATAGAGCAACTCAGAGCAGAAATGCCATGAAACACTTGAATCTCGATAGTTTCTGTTTATTTGGTTTTTTGTGCAAATCTTCAGAATTAATGCAAATTCACGTATACAAAAATATTGATTTTCTTGCAAGCTAATTTTTTTTTGAAGTTTTCAAAAATTTAAGGTTTGTTTACTGACCAAAAAAAAGTTCAGAGCAGGTTAGAGCAGAGCAGAGCAGGGCAGCTGTCAAAATAGAATTAGAGTAACTTAGAGCAACTCAGAGCAGAAATGCCATGAAAACCTTGAATCTCGATAGTTTCTTTTTATTTGGTTTTTTTGTTTAAATCTTCAAAATTAATGCAAATTTACGTATACATAAACATTGATTTTCTTGCAAGCTAATTTTTTGGAAGTTTTCAAAAATTTATTTTTTCTGACTAACAATTGCTTCTCTGCTCTAACTTACTCTATAAAAAAAGCTAGAGCAGAAATTTGTGATCTGGATTACTCTAGTTTTGTTTTGAGCGTACTCATGAAACAAAAGATAGAGCAACCTAGAGCAAGAAAAGAGTTCATTAAACACAGCTTTGTGAAATATCTCAACCTGGCGTAAGCTAGAGCAGCCCAATAAACAAACCTTTATTTTTTCCTGACTGTCAATTGCTTCTCTGCTTTAACTTACTCCATAAAAAAGCTAGAGCAGAAATTTGTGATCTAGATTATTCTAGTTTTGTTTTGAGCGTACTCATGAAACAAAAGATAGAGCAACCTAGAGCAAGAAAAGTGTTCGTTAAACAGAATTTTGTGAAATATCTCAATCTGGCGTAAGCTAGAGCAGCCCAATAAACAAACCTAATATTAACTTTTTATATGAAAGAAAACAATTAAAGTCGTGGAAAAAAAATTCGCCAAAAATCAGCGCAATTTTTTACAAGCTTGAGATTACCATCTTCTTAGACTAGAATTCAATGAGCTACAAAACTGCATTCTCCAAAAAAATCTAGAATATCTAATAAAAAAAATTTGGCTGAAATATGTTAGTCTTCCACGCGAATAACGAAACATGTTAGTCTTCGTTGGGAGCGACGATATGTGCTCAATAATTTAAAACATATTTATTTGTATACACATTCATATTGTACAAAAATATGAATATATGTACATTAGGGTGCCTCACCAAAAAAGCTTAACTTTTGCCATCGGAATTGCATTTATTTGGTATATCCTTGTCAATATACATACATATGTATGTACTCAATAACTAGAAACATATTTACATATGTGTGTCCACATTCAGGCATTAGATTGTACTTACCAACATGGGTGTTTTTCCAGGAAACTTGTAGTAACTTTAACTTTTAGTTATTTATTTTTAAAAAGAGAATCTTTTCTAAATTATCGGGAGACAAATTGCACCGCAAGTCACTGAGAATTAGTCTTAATCCTGAAAAAGAGCGCTCTACACTAACTTGCGTAGCTGGGGTGCTATGCACTATTTGTGCTAGTGACCACAAATATGGATGCGTATATTGCTTTGTTTTCCAATACTTCATTATATTAGCATCCAAGTCTAACTGTTTTGGGGCATAGCTTTCAATTTCCGAAATTGCTGTTAATAGCTCAGTATCCTGGGGTTCATCTTCCGACCTTTCATCGGAGGGAGATACTTCTATTGAGCTGAGCAGATTACGGAGCAAAGACGTTGAACTTTGTGACTGACTTTCCGAAAAATACATATCAGCCAATTCGTTATTTGTCGACGGTAAAAAATTCTCTTCGGTTTAGGGGTTTATAATATATCCGTGAGAGGCATGCCTGTTGTAGGAGTAGACTAAGATCCACATCAACCCGAGGGTTGGTGGAGTGAAGAAAATCGTTTCCGCTGTTTTAATAATCATGTGATAAAATTTCGCTAATCCCGTTTTATTTTATTTCAAAAGAACCGAAATCAACAGATCCTCCGATTTCGGGATTGACATCCCTTATATATACACTTCAACATGTGGTAGATGGGTGTGCATTTAAGTCATAGGTGGTCAGCCTGCACTAACAAACAAATAAAAATTTTGTCAACTACAATTTCTGAGTAATAGAGTGTTAAGAGTTTCATATTTGATTTTAATTCACGTGCTCCCGTCATAAGAGCTCAACTCATGACTCCTCCCCATGGCCCCCCTTACCTGTCCAATATGCTTTTCGGAATTTAAATCATATTCTTCAAACATATAAGTGCAGAAAAAGTCTAATATTACTCATATTGGAAAATCTAATTCTAAAATACATTAAAATTTATTTCTAAAATTGTATACTTAATAAATTTTTAATGGCAATGCAAACTGCCCATCTATGATGTTTATGCATAGGCATGAAATGTTAACCAGCTGAACTCTTTGTATTAGTTATTTTGTTTTTCTTTTGAGTCAACGAAGCAAAATTTTTTGATGTGAGAGGCTGAATCCCATACCGCTGACCTATCTCAACAATGCACTGTGGGCGTCTGATCACCATAATGGGGAAATAAGATAGTTTATATTTATGTACATACATTTTTTCACCTGGTACACTTGGCGAATTTTGCCCCATACATACAATATCAATGTGTATACATATAAATATGTTTCAAACTATTGAGCACTTATGCTGACAAGGATATATCATCTAATAATTATGATCAACAACCTGCCAGAAAGGCGCTGCGGTTATTTGAGTTTTTCAATCCGCGAAAAAAGTTAAAACTCAAAACTTAATTTTTATTCTTGAGGGATAAAATATCGCTCAAGAAATAACTTTTATTTTTGATCAAAAAAATAAAAATCAAAAATAACTTTTATTTTTGATCAAAAAAATAAAAATCAAAAAATAACTTTTATGTTTGATCAAAAAAATAAAAATCAAAAATAACTTTTATTTTTGATCAAAAAAATAAAAATTTAAAATAACTGCTATTGTTGATTTTTATGAAAAAAATCTGAAAATAATGATTAAATGTGGATTTTTATATTAAAACTCATAACAGTTACGGTCCCTGGGTACACATGGATTCAGTTGTATGGATGAGTATTTGCTTTATTTTACTCCTATATTTCTAACATATGCACTGAAGTGTATCAGTCCGACAAAACCGCAACACAGTATTGCCAATGAAGTTCCTAGCTCCGGTAAAGGGAAAGTCCCTCGTTATATGTAAAATTTGTATTTGTACACTTTTCATAGCAGCCTACCGGGTACATGAAGTAATATTAGAACTTTGGTTTGATGTTTTAAGTTTGAAAAGAGAAGATATGGACCCATCAATAAGTGCAGCGAAATGATCACGATTAGGTTAGTTGATTTAGCCATATCCATCCATCCGCCCGTCAAAAATTTCAAATTCAGAAAATATAGAATCCTACAAGCCTTACTACTTTAGTTTACATTTTTAGCCCTTTGCTAACTATTTTCTATATATCGAATTTTTTTCAGTGGAGAGTTATGTAGGTATGGCAAGTGTAGTTATATTTACATCCAATATTCTTAATGATAAGATGTCAATGATTCCCAACTGTGCAGAATGTTTCCTAAAACTCTTGACATTAAGTTATTGCTATTAGGCAACAAAACTTCTGTCATGCGAGTATGTGACATATTTAGTAGGCGCAAAACCATTCTTTCCAAATGACAACAACAAAACCCACAACTATGCAAACCAAATTTTCAAATATACTGATGCACCATTAAAATGATTTAGATGGGAATAAGGGTAGCACTAAAATCGGTAAATAATTCGTTTTATATGCAGAGTCCATCCCAGATAATGCCTGACTCTAAGAGGAATATGTTAAGCCCCAATTGCATAAAACTTTGCAGGCTCCACTTTCATACTAAGTTTGTGGAGCGTAAATCGAAGCGGGATTTTGGCAAATGCTCAAAAACGAGGCGCGCAATTGTCAAAGTTGTATGCAATTGGGGCTTTAGGTTTCAAAGTGGCTTTCGAGAGGGGGTTCCTAGAACAACAGAACTCGTTTTGATATCTTATAAAAAAAAAAGTGTATCTACTTATCAAGAAACCCCCAATAGATTTAAATACCTTTTGGTCCGACGACTTTTTCCAAGGCCCTTCGTCATTTCAGACAATAAATTTGCGATTTGTGTAGTGAGAGGAACTATCATATCGAAAAAAAAATCATAGGTGCATATGTATATAATATGAATAGAACTACTTCTTCGGGTGTCACAAACTGTCTCTGCTCATATAAATTTCGTTAGTACATGGGTGACCGAGCTTGCTCCGTGCTATCAATTTAGCGCTAACTTTACTTACCCAAAATGATTCCAAAATTACCTTAAAATAATTCCAAAACAATCCTAAAATGATTCCAGATCAACCCCAAAAAGACCTTTATATGTATGTTTCCAAAATGATCTGAAATTGAAAATGACCCAAAAATTATCCCAAACTGACCCCAAAATGATACTAAAATTATCCAAAAATGATTTCCAAGGACCCAAAAACACCCCTTAAAGTACCCTAAATGACAAAATTATCCAAAAATGGTCCCAAAATAATTCCAAAACGACACCAAAAAGACCCTCAAATTTTCCAAAGTGACCCAAAAACTATCCCAAAATGATACCAAAATGATCCGAAAATGATCCCAAAATGATCCGGAAATGAACCTAAAATTATTCCAATTGAACCCAAAATGATATCAAAACAGCCCCAAAATTATCCCAAAGTGAGAACTAAATGATCCTAAAATAATCCAAATATGATCCCAATAATATACAATACGGTAAAATGGTAATCCTGGGTGGCGACCCTAATTGAAAATATTTTAGTTGGTATGTCCGCGAAAACACCCTAAAGTGGCAACTCCCAAGTGGATAGTCTTAGAATCAATCATACTATCTATATTCAAATTTTATCCAAATCGGTAAAGCGGTTCCCGAGATAGTCCGGATATACAAAGATACAAGTTTAGCTCGTTTAAAGTTATAAGATATGCCATATCCATATACATACCGATGAATAGCGTGGGCCAAACAAATCGTACATGGCGCTAGCTCATCTTAGCTTTTACTTTCGCATCGCAATACAGAGTAACCCTTGCTTGTAAAATCCACTTTTCCTACTAGGATGAATCACCCTAATAATCGACACATCCCACACTTACAACTATGAACGTCTACTTGTCTGCCTAAATAACAGACCATCATGTTTGGGTTTTGCATTTTGGCAATAAACTGCAGCAGCTGTTTCTGACTGACCTGCAGTGTATTGGCTGAGTATACCACAAAGACGAAGAACAACAGCATTCACTGTCGCAAAAAGCCTACATTTAATATGCAGGAAATTTTCATTAGCAATAAATGCAGCAGAATCGGCCGCAATATAGCAGACAGCCTCAGGGTTTTAGCTAAGCAAACTCAAGCTGCACACACGAATATCCATATGCACATGCATACCAAGAGACACATATGCACTTGCATATGTTTTTGTGCGCTTGGTTCTATCTGTCCTAACTACTGTCAATGGCCAAATCTCGAAGGATATTTAAACCACAATTGAATTTCTTTTGCGCAAATTACTTTGAGGATACAACCATTTTCGGAGATCCAAATGTTGGCTGGACAAGCTGTCGTCTCGTTTGTGGTTTAGTTAGATGCCAAACGCCTCAGGCTACGCCTACAAACATAAAAGGTATATACTACATATTGCACTTGTACTTCAAACATATTTGTAAAGTTCCTGGCCTAGGATGTGCCATGGACAATGCAAGGAAGATATGTAGTAGGAGCAGGTTGTCGTCATTGAGGTTTCGATAAGACAGATAAACTGCATATTTTGCCAATTGTCAATATGATATTTAGCATGTGAATAAATATAAAGAAATTATATAAGACCATACACAAATGTGCTTTCCATACATAGATATCTGAAATAATATAAAATATTTGCAAATACATGTATGCATAGTAAAATCCGGACCAAATGGAAACCGTCATCTTGCCTTGAATGATTTTTACCTCGAAGAGTATAATATATTTGCCTCGACGCTATAAGAATAAATATAAGTAGAGAACGACGCAACTTCGACTTTGACTTCCGCCTCCGAAAATACCTTTCATTAGTTGCCCATACTGGCATAACAAAATAAGATAGGTAGCAACCCTATAAAGATCACAACACCAAATTGGAAAGACTTAATCCAATCTGAGTCCAATTTTCAGTATCTCGAGATCAATGTAGTTTCCGGGACTTTCCATTCTGAGAAGTGACTGTCCTGGAAACCTGGCCGAAATTCAGTTTGGTTCGGCTTTAAAAAGCCATGTTCGGTCGTTCTCCATATATATAATCTTAATGAAATCATATCACCCAAAAAATTTCCTACACCGGTTTTCGAGAAAAACGGGCAATATCCTCGTTTTTCACGTTCTCGGAAATCTAAATTTCTTTCCACATATTGGAAAGGCCTAAGACAAGCATCGGCGCCCCATAGATCTTAATATCAGTCAAACAAGTTGGATTCATCACACAGACACGTTGTGCTCTTTGTTTACCAAATGATTTAGTCGTCGCTGGGCAAGGGGCGAAACCACATCGCGTGGGGGTGTCGCTTGTTTGGTCAGCGAATGTTAAAAATATAGTTCGGACGATCACAGCGCGTGTATAAGCGTTCTCACTTATACACCCGCATTTACAAATCTGCCGACCCATGACCTAAGAGTAGCTAGACCTGTCTTACTCATATAGTTGTAAAAAGACAATGACACTGAAGGCCCAAATACATAAAACTTTATGAAACTTTGACAGATGCGCGCCGCGTTTTTGTCCATTTGCCCAATTTTTCAATCCTTCACAGCTTTATGTAATTGGACCTTCAAATTTTTGTTACTCATACGCGCCGTCATCCTAAAAAATGAATTAAAAAGAGGGAAAATTCTTCAATTGCACATTTTTAAATATAACTGTTATTTCAGCCAGCATAGTAACGTGCGTCTTACCAATCATATATTTTTCCATGGTTTTTTGGGTTCGAAAACGACACGGAAACTTTACTGCTGGGCTTATTTACTGTTTGATCCGTTTTTTTCACAATTTTTAGTATCCGAAAACGTTCCGAAAACTATACTGATAAAAACTGTGATCCCAAAAATTCAGAAAATTATCCGAAAAACTTCAGATCTCGTATCAAAAAACGTGTAAAAAAACACAAAAAAGCAAGATAGAATGCGTCGGTCTCAGGAACGTTTTTACAAGACATAAGTTTCGCTCGCTCACTTTATACACTTTATATACAGTTTTTAAAAGTGTTAGCCTATACTTTAGAAAATCATAATCAGCTAAAAAAATGTTTTTTTTAAGCGTAGATACTTTCAGCATCCACAAACTTTGGTGTATTCATATGTATACTATATAGCGAATACTTTCAAATTATGTTTCGACTGTTGTCAGAAGGTAAATTTCTCCCTTTTTTTTGTTAGGAGGCAGTCCCATACAAAATAGTTAATACAAGTAAACAGGTGAGAAAATATCCACATGTGTCATCTAAACGGTGTTGCCAGAAAATTCAAGAAGGCATAGATATTTATTGAAGTCAAATTATAAATATTGCCGGCTAACATAATGATTATATAATTAGATGAATTGGTTTCTAATGCATTACAGCCATGACCTCTTTAAGCACTCTAGAGGTAGAAATATTGAGTAGTGATTCTCACAGGTATCTTCTGTTCATACATCGCTTAACCTATTTATTTATTTATATAAAAATATCAAATAAATATACCTACGCACATATACATTCATATTTAGCATTCAATGAAATGCTGTAATACAGCCTAAGCTCATATTCTGGATGCAAGCAACGCCTATACCATGTTATCCTTCTTCAGCAACATTAATCTATTGAAGCATACGTTTTTCCCATTATTGTTGCATTTACTCTCACTTTGCATTTGAATATTTATATTACAAGAGAATTTGCATAACAATGTGATTTTAAATGCATTTTAGAATTTATTTGATTTTTAAATAGAATAGGTATGTGAAATTTTAATAAATGTTAACTGTTTAAGCGACAAAACATGGTTTCGTTTATTTCATCTGTATTACATATTATTGTAATTCGCAGATAATTTATGGAATATTCGGAATACATAGCTTATAGTTGCAGTCACAAAACGTGGTTTTTCACAAGCAAAATGGGGTAAGCCAATAGCCGCCAATGCCTCAGAGCCCAAGTGCTCACCTCCAAATAATAAATATAAGGTGTAACAAAACACAAGTGGTTTTTCACAAGCAAAATGGGGTAAGCCAATAGCCGCCAAGGTGGTTTTTCACAAGCAAAATGGGGTAAGCCAATAGCCGCCAATGCCTCAGAGCCCAAGTGCTCACCACCAACAATTTTGAGGGGTTTTCTAAGGAAGTGAGAATAGCCAACGATGCATTCTCAGAGCCAAAGTGCTCGCCCCAATTAATACATACAGAGTGTCAATCCCAAAACACAGTCCACTAGACTTGATGGTACATACCAATAATTAAAAAGAATCAAACACAGTCCTAAGACTTGATGGAATATAAAAATAATAAAATTAATAAAAATTAAAAAGACTTTGGTTGAGGTGGGATTCGAACCGGCAACCCCGGCCAACTCCCTCAACCATATAATTTAGCAACAACAATAATAATAAACTGCTCGCCGCCCAACATTTAACTCCAGCTTAGATATGGTCCTTCGAGCCGGATCAAACCAGCAACCTATGGCTCTTTACTAGACGACTAAGCCGTCTAGGGCGGGGAGTATGTTTAAGCGACAAAACATGGTTTCGTTTATTTCATCTGTATTACATATTATTGTAATTCGCAGATAATTTATGGAATATTCGGAATACATAGCTTATAGTCGCAGTCACAAAACGTGGTTTTTCACAAGCAAAATGGGGTAAGCCAATAGCCGCCAATGCCTCAGAGCCCAAGTGCTCACCACCAAATAATAAATATAAGGTGTAACAAAACACAAGTGGTTTTTCACAAGCAAAATGGGGTAAGCCAATAGCCGCCAATGCCTCAGAGCCCAAGTGCTCACCACCAAATAATAAATATAAGGTGTAACAAAACACAAGTGGTTTTTCATAAGTAAAATGAGGTAAGCCAATGTCGCCAATGCCTCAGAGCCCAAGTGCTCACCACCAACAATTTTGAGGGGTTTTCTAAGGAAGTGAGAATAGCCAACGATGCATTCTCAGAGCCAAAGTGCTCGCCCCAATTAATACATACAGAGTGTCAATACCAAAACACAGTCCACTAGACTTGATGGTACATACCAATAATTAAAAAGAACCAAACACAGTCCTAAGACTTGATGGAATATAAAAATAATAAAATAAATAAAATTAAAAAGACTTTGGTTGAGGTGGGACTCGAACCGGCAACCCCGGCCAACTCCCTCAACCATATAATATAGCAACAACAATAATAATAAACTGCTCGCCGCCCACCATTTAACTCCAGGATAATACGGGTGAGGTAGAATTGTGGTGTATTTGAGGCCACAAACTCTGACAAGGCAGTGTGACTTTTTCAAGTTATTTCAGATCAGAAAAGGGAGGCGATTCGCTAGTTCGAAGGGTCGACCAAATCATTTCGGAGGCTTTCCTGATAGCACCTGAGTATCTGGATTAAATCAAACTAATAAGGGCATAAAACCATAGAAATTCCCTCAATAATGCAACACTTAGTAGGCATTGAAAAAACATCGATATCGAGAAATAAGTGCCCTTTTTGTTGAGAATGCTTTAGTTCTCAACAGATTCTCAAATCGTTCTCCAACCTTCTACTCTCGAGAAGATCATTATGATTCGAATCGTTTCTAATTGTTCTCTAACCATAACATTTGCTGGGAACCAACCTTATGACAAACCTCGCAATCGATCATTGATGCTCTAACGCAATTTCCTTATACTTAAAACATTCAGTTTATTCTATTCATTTATCACTAGAGCACTGTAGTGGCCTCAGAAACAGTACGCCCAGATCTACGACCCCTTCATTGACGATCTTGACACTTACATAATTCGGACGTATTTTGAGGCAAAGGACAAACGTTTTTCGTTTCGTCTGTCTACCCATTTATATTTCGACTTTTATTATATTACCTATTAATTTCCTATTAAAAATGGCATACGGATATCTATAACATAATTGTTATGGGCTCATATTTTAAAAGCCTACCATGTGCAATTACACCCAGCTCTCATCTACCGCAAATGCATTCAATCATCACCTTCGATGACAACGGCGAATGACTAACGCTGTTTGCGGTCTGTCAATGCGATATGACAATCGCCGTAATGTTGCGTGGCGATGTGGCACAAATTTAATAGCGTCATTCACCAAACAAGTATGTACCTACACACTTAGTTAGCACCACGTGGGTTAAGCAACAGAAACGTCTGTGATTACGAGCTTGACGGTAACTGCCTGCTGATTGTCATCTTAGTTGGCATCACCACAAATTTACGTGACTAGGAAGGAAAGTTGGGGGGGGGAGGGCACTTATGGCAGACACTCTTGCTATGAGCACACAAATACCTACAAATTGATAACGAGTATTTACCTGCTGCCGAAGCTGCATACGGTGAAAACGCAGAGGTGTAACAAACCCAGCAGTGTTCCTGTGACGTTGATGTTGTGTGTCTGCTCGTAGTTAGGAAATAGTCATTCATCATTTGCAAGTTTATTGCGCTGTCAGCAAGTTGGCCAAGAACAGCCAAATCAGAAAAGTGCGTGAGCGAAGTTGTTTTATGTTCTATTACTTGCGAAAACGATTAGTTGTTTTCTATGTCCAACACCTTTTAAGCAACAAAAAATTCTGCTAATTACTCATTAAATGCAACAAATATCTATTAAATTAATTTTATTTCAATAGCAATCAAAACCGGCAACTTCTTTATAACATATTTAATTTAATAGCCAATGAACTCAATGATGAAGTCTTCTAAAGCTTACCTGGATCATAGTGTAGGTAATAACAAAAGCTGTTTTATTACATTATTGTTGCTGTAACACAATGTATTGATGTGTTAATTTAATGTCTGGCAGATATGATTTCTACTTCTTCTTTATAGTAGCGCTACTTGCTGCGTGTCACATGAATGTTGTCAAAATATAACTGACATGTAATGTTTTCTTGCACTTGACACATATTATAGGCGATTGACATCATGCTTTTTCTACATTTTGCATCTGTTTACATTCCTCTTCTTTTTGCTTTCTATGCCATTTGGTAACACTGTTTCGATTTTCATATATTTTAATTCATTACATTTTGTTTTTATTTTATGCTTTCTCTTCTTGACGTTCCTCTCTTTCACCGTTATTTTTATGGCTTTCCTTTGCTGTATGTTCTTTGACTGCCTTTTTTGCTCTTTCTGTTCTTCCCTCCGCCATTTTTTTATTTTTTAGTATATCTTGGGAAATGCTTAACCGATTTGGTTGAAATTTTGCATATAGGCAATTTGATTCATTCTATGATTATATACATGGGTGCTGCCACTTAGGGCGGTTTACAGGGTTGACACCTATCGGCATTTTTTTATTATAGAGCTAGATATGCCCTGTAGGGAAAATCTCTAGTACAGAGCTAGTTCGCTTCTAGTGCGTTCCGGAAAAGTACTAGTTCGCGAACTATCTTTTTTACCTGAAATCAACTAGCGAATTTAACATGGCAATGCCTAGGCAAGAACTAGTACAAAATTCGAAAGTTTGGATCTAGTTCGTTTATTGGTACTATTTCTATAGTTCTGAATATAAGTTAAATGCAAAAGCTTAAATTCAAATACGAATCCAAATGCCTTTTAATGACTCCTCAAGCGGTGGTTTCGAACTAGTGAAAATTTACCCCTGCGGGTTAGGGGTTTAGAATATGCCCGAGGTAGGCATACCGGTCGTAAGAGGCGACTATTATGCACATAGGTAATTGACGTGCAACTCGACGGTTGATCTACGGATATGATGCCTCTCACCTCTCATTACCCATCTTCTCCTTCCTCACGGATGGAGGGATGACATGACCTAGAAGGTTCCACTGGTCATACCAAATCGCTACCACGACAGTCGGGCAGTACCGCAAGGGAGTACCGCAGCGTACCGGGGTCATATCCGGCCAAGGACTGTCAACTTCGGCATCACTCCCCAAAACCTTCGGGGAGTGTTTTGCTGTTAACAACAACAACAACAACAACAACAACAACAACAACAACTAGTGAAAATTAAATCACTAACATACTAGTTCTTATAGGCCACTTTATATCTAGTCCTGAACCAGAAATTTGTGTCACTAGTGCCTGAGCTCCCCCAGGGGCCAATATGGGTATCAAGTAAAAGGTATTTTCGGCCGCATTCCAAATCTGACAATTTCACTCAGGGTTGCCACCTAACCGCATTTTTTTATTTTTTCGTGTATCTCGGGAACTGTTTAAACGATTTGGATAAAAATTGGCATATAGACAATTTGATTCATTTCTATGTTATTTAATGGGTGTTGCCACTTTGAGCGGTTTTTTTTAATATTGAGCACGATATGCCAACATGGGCATCAAATGAAAGGTATTTTCGGCCGTATTCCAAATAATAAAATAATATAATTTCAAGCAGGGCTGCCACGTAACCGAAATTTATTTAATTTTTCGTATATCTCGGTAACTGCCTGATCGATTTCGATAAAAGATGGCATAGAGACAATTTGATTAATTCTAAAATTATATACATGGGTGTCGCACAAAAAAAATACGCTCCCTTCCTCTATAACCCATTCGCATTGGCCCCTGTTAACTTAGGCATAATTCTACCCACATAGGTAGCAAATTTGAAGGAAAACGCACCATGTATAAGATATCTTCGAATGGATCGGTTCCCTGGTCCACTTCCCGGAAGTAAGAAATTGTGAATCTAAACCATTCTCGAATACACTTTATTCATATTTCGTTAATTCTAAATTTAAGAATTAACTTCTTTTACGAGTACTCACTACACGCGCTTTTTTTATTGTATTTTACTATATTTTATGTCATTGTTTTTTATTGTATTTTTTAAATTTTTTTTATTATACCCTATTTAATATTATTATTAAATTTTTTTATGTAATTTTTTTTAATTTCAAATAATCCAACAGACTCATAGCTACCTTGTTACGAAAACAAACTACCTAGACTATACTCAAAAATTGAGTCTAAGAAAACACAACTCCTATGTTGAATATTCTCAGTTTGAATATCGGTGCTCGGTACGCAATACCGCGTATTTGCAAAAAGCGTATATATCAAAACTTCCAAAATCGAGATTTCGTTACCTTGACGAGGATTCGTCGGTCTTAATATATTTACGTTAAAATCTTACCCTACCTATCAACCAAAACCCAAATAAATAAATAAAATAACGTTTATGGAACATATTTTCTTTGAAATAAACAATGCAATACCGTATATACGTATTTTTTTAAAGATACGCCGTTTTGCTCTCTGCGACGATATTTTTTAAACACTGTATGTATGATCAATCAAGTTTACGTTCCTGCGAATGTTTTAGACCAAGATCCTAGGGCCGCCAGACATCAAAAAAAAAATCACCCTAACGTCACTTATTTTCTGATGGATGATTTTCACATATTTGTCGTAGATTACCACCCCGCGTCAGTATTAAGTGTTGTTAGACCCGTACGTGGTCCTATTACTTCGCTTTTGACTTGTTCAATCAAGTTTGTCCAACTTTTACTGTTTTTAAATGACGGATCTTTACACATGTATCGTAGGACACTACCCTCAAGTAGTACCATGTATTTTAAGCCTTCGTCCCATGGCAAAAACTTCAGCCAGACACCTCAAAACTCGGGAATTCTTACAGCGATTTCACTTTTTTAAGCGAGTTTGTTCTACTTTGGTTATGTTTAAATTGCGGATCTTTGCACATGTGTCGTAAAACACTATCCCTAAGTAGTATCAGGCATTTCCAGTTTTCACCCCATGAAAAAAACTTCAGCCAGACACTCCAAAGCACGGGGACTTTTCATCATTTTTGTTGATGCTATGCTCTCCCCATTAACAAAGAATACAATAACACTAACTCAAGTGTTCATGCCAACAATGCACAAACTTCAATAAAAGGGATCAAATTTGGCATTACCGTCTAAGACGTTAAAGAAATTTGTGCATTGTCAAAATATATTTATTTATTTATTGTTATTAATTCCATTAAATATGTACCTTAATGCCTGCTTGTGATTTAACCTTGTTTTGCTTCTAATAAAAGATGCTGTTGAAATTGTACTTATGTATGTATGTATTTTGCAACTTTATTGGTACGAAAATGCTCAAATATAAACAAGTACACTCGTATAGCAAGTACACATTGTCGAGTTAAGTGCATTTGTATGTAAGCGTTAGTGCGTGCCATACATGCAACACCCACTGCACAAACACTAACATAACTAAAAGAAGCAAGAACATATTTTATACTGCATACATCTTTGCAATAAATAATAAGAAATGTATTTCTACAACACATATTATGTTATGTTATGTTAAAGTGGCTGCCTCCGCAGTCCACGCGGAGGCTCACGTGGGCCTTAGTTTGGTCCGTTGTGATACCACGAAAGGAGCCCTAAAAATTCCCTTTCTGTAGATCTACCTGACCCAGCAGAAAGGTCGCATCCCCCAAAAAGTTTTGTAAGAAAACCTTCTGACATACGACCTCTCCGCTGGGACGGGTCGAGGCAGGAGGCCTCAAAAACACATAAAAACCTTGAAGGGATCCGTCCGCCCGTCACCCCCATACAAAGTGCAACGTATACGTTGCAACTCTATATGGTGATGACGGACAGACGGATCCCACAAGGTTCGATGTGTTTAGGGCCGGAGTTCATACACCCATGAAGCTAAACCAGCGCGTTTGTCTGATGTAGCGCAGAAAATCATCTATATTTGCAGATTCTAGCTCCGCGAGGCATCCAAAGGAGTGTTTGCGGAGACATCGGTACCTGGTTTTCGACAGAGCGGGACAGTGGCATAGATAGTGTTCTACACTTTCTATCTCCTCCTCGTCCCTGCAGCTGCGGCAGAAGTCATTTGTATAGAGGCCCATGAGAGCGCCATGGGTTCCCATAAGACAGTGTCCTGTAAGAAGGCCCACTAGTGGGCTAATGACTAGGCGATTCAGATGAATTACCGATTGCGACCTTTTTTCGTTAAGTTTGGGCCAAATTTGCCTGGACGTTCTGCAAGTCGGCTCCATGGCCCATCTTGCGTCGGCTTGTTCTATGAACCGGGAACGCAGCCAGTGCTTGCATGTATTTAGAGGGGGGCTCACCCAGCTGCCGGAGGTGATTGTATGTAGACAGGTGCCCTTCCTTGCTAGCTCATCGGCAGCGCAGTTACCCGATACAAAACTATGGCCTGGGACCCATATTATACTCAGGCTGCACTTATCGGATAGCTTATTTAGAGCTTCCCTGCACTTAATCGCCACTAGTGACGACGTCTTACTACTTTGCAGGGATTTTATGGCAGCTTGGCTGTCGGAAAAAATGGAGATAGAGTTAGTCACTGGCAGGTTAGTCAGATAGCGAGCAGCTTCCCAGATAGCTATAAGCTCAGCCTGAAAGACACTGCAGTGGTCTGGAAGGCGTAAGCTCATATTAATGTCGAGCTTACTTGAGAAGATTCCACTGCCGACTTTGTTGTCTAGTTTAGAGCCGTCCGTGAAAACGGAGATTTCTTGACCTCCCGGTTCCACGCAATTTTTCCACTCGCTTCTCTCTGGGATCCACGTTTCGAACTTGTTATCCCAGCAAGGCCGTGGTATTGCGTAGTCCAGCTTTAAGTAAGAGTTGGGGAGTTGCTTCAGGATCTGGGTATGCCCAAACCTGCAGTCCCTCCAGGGTTGTAGTGCGTTGAGCCTAGCTGCGTTGCAACTGGCAGTAAATTTCCCATACAGGTCAGTGGGAAGAAGAAAAAGTATGGTTTCAAGAGCCTTGGTGGGAGTGGAGGGGAGGGCACCGCTAATAAGCATTGCTGCCATCCGTTGCACCTTTGTGGCTTTGGTTTTGTTAGATTCGATCTCGAGAGCCGGCCACCATACGGTGACGGCGTAGAATAGTATAGGTCGCACCACTGCCGTGTAGATCCAGTGGACAATGTGGGGCTGAAGACCCCACTTTTTTCCGATTGCCGACCTACAGGCGTAGAGCGCCATTGTGGCTTTCCTGGAGCGTTCCTCCATATTACGCCTCCAGTCCAGCCTTTTGTCAAGAATTACGCCAAGGTATTTAACCTCGGTAGAGAGTTCGATCACCCTCCCATTCAGCGATGGGGCGGTGAAATCTGGTATATTGCGTCTGCGGGTGAAGAGCACCATCTCAGTTTTTTCACTGCTGATGCTTAGTCCACATTCCTCAGACCAGGTTTTTGTTAGATTCAGCGCATTTTGCAAGAGTTCGCTAAGCACCGAAGGATGCTTGCCAGTAGCCGTCAGGGCTATGTCGTCTGCATAGGCAATGACCTGGCAGCCGGTGTGCTTTAGTCTAGATAAAAGAGTGTTCACCGTCAGGTTCCAAAGTAGAGGAGAGAGAACACCCCCTTGGGGGGTTCCTCTGTTGGCATACCTTGTAAGTGAAGAATTGCCCATTTCGGAAATAATGGTTCTTCTTTGGAGAAGGAGTTCAACGAACTCCACTAGAGGCTCTTCCACTCCCAGCGAACGCAGGGAGCTCGTTACCGCTGTTGGAAGAACGTTGTTAAAAGCCCCTTCTATGTCAAGAAAAATGCGGAGCGTAAACTCCTTGAAAGCAAGTCCCTTCTCTATCCCAGAGGTGATAGCGTGTAGAGCCGTCTCTACGGACTTGCCCTTGGAGTAGGCATGCTGGCTGTTGGAGATTAGTCCTGGATTTGCCGTTCGCCTAATGTAGGCATCTAGCAATCTTTCTAGAATTTTTAGGAGGAAAGAGGTCAGACTTATAGGTCTGAGATCCTTTGGGTTATTGCAGGATGTCCTGCCTCCTTTCGGTATAAAGACTACCTTTGCCTTGGTCCATTCCGTGGGGATATAGGCCAGGTTGAGGCATGCCTTGTAGATTTGAGTTAGCAGCGGACTAATAAGATCGCTCGCTGCTTGTAGTTCGGCGGGAAATATACCATCTAGTCCCGGAGATTTGAAGGGTTTGAAGGACCTGATTGCCCAGTTAACTCCTTTTCTGCTGACTATGTGGTCCAAGGGCCTCGACGGCCTTGGGTTAGATTGCGAGTTCGAGGGTAGGTATGGTTGAGAGGTGCTGCCCGGAAAGTGGGCCGTGACCAGGGTATCCAGGATTTCGGCACTAGATGAGGCCCATTCTCCATCAGCTGTACGAATACAGCTGAGAGGAGTAGGGTTTTTGGAGAGGACCTTACGTAGGCGATTTGCCTCCGAGACTTCCTCAATATTGCTTGTGAAGTTTTTCCAGGATTCCCTTTTGGCCCTCCTGGTTAACTTCTTAAAAGATTTTAAGGCGTCCCTGTAGGGGGACCAGATCCCTGTCTGTTTTGCCTGATTAAAGAGTTTTCTGCTGTTCTTCCTTTGCTCGGAGATTTCAGGGGTCCACCAGTACGGTTTCTTTCTACCCCTTTTTTTAATCTCCGGGCAGGCTGCTATGAAGGCAGCGTTACAAGAATTGGTGACAAGATCTACTGCTTCGTCTATCTTAGACGGTGAGTCTAGCTCACCGAGAGAAGCAAACGATATGTCTGAGAGAGGCGCTTCATCAGATCTTATCGGTAGGCAAGACCTACCGTGAGAAGCGTTTTCTTGGAGGGTAGAGGACAGGACCACTTTGTAAAGGTCCCAGTCCGTACGTCTCCTGTTCCTGTAAACCGCCATAGGCGGAGGTCGCAGAAGCAGATTAAAAGTTACGTACATATGGTCAGAGTAGGAGTTATCATCGGAAACTTTCCATTCCTTAACTAAGTCAGAGAAAGGTCCTGAAACCAGAGTAATGTCTAGAACTTCCCTCCTATTCGAGGTGACAAAAGTTGGTTTGTCCCCAGAGTTACAGATACAGAGGTTATTTTCTATGATAAAATCAAAAAGAGACTCACCCCTTGTATTTGTGTCGGTTGAGCCCCATGCGAGGTGGTGCGCGTTGGCGTCGGCTCCAATGACTATCGGAAACCCCTTGAGTTGGGCCTCCTTTACCGCCTTGCTGAGCCTATCCTGTGCAGAGATGGGGCGATCGTGCGCAAAGTATGCGGACATCAGCCAGAGGGTATAGTCCTGCAGCTCGAGGCTGATACAGGTGAAGTCATCATCGCTAAAAGGAGATAGTAGAAAATAAGAAAGAGTTTTTCTGATAAGAATACATGATCTGAGTCTACCTTTTGCAGGTGGCGTCACCAGCTGGTACTCATCGGTATTCAGCCCACAGACCCTGGTACCGACGACCCATGGCTCTTGGACTAGAACAACCGCCTCCGATGTTTTGCAGAGGCGTAAGATTAGCGCAGCGGAGGCTGCCTTAGAGTGATGCAGGTTAATTTGCAGTATCCGGACCATCAGGACCGTTCTGAAAACTCAGCATCGACGTCCATCTCCCCCTGCTCCGTCCCGCCCGATGCCACCTCAACGATTGTATCGTCGAAGCCAACATCTGACCGGTCGGATTCCAGGAGGAGGTATTCGTCCATGCTGGTAGAGAACTGCCCTGCCAGCTCAGATACAGAGAGTGTATCACTCTCGGACTCTGGAGCACTACGTGCTAGTTCGATATCGACCTCATGTACACTCGAGGTGTTGCATGGGGTCGTGAGATTTGCTGCGGTGGAGGTGGGTACACTCGAGGCGCTGCCCACCTCCTCCAAATTCATCGGAGCCGACTCGATGGAGGTAGCTGCTGCCTCAGAGTCCAGCGTAACAAGTGCACTCAAGGTGTTTCCTGCCATCGCATCACTCTGAAGCTCGGGCCTCGTCTCCATCTCCTCCGGCTCCTCTCGCTGGGTACCATCCCGCTTGACCTTCAACGTGATGGAGTAGAAGCCGTAGCTTAACACTCCATCCCATTTAGCAAGCCAAGGAAGAGACGCCTCGCTAATGACGAAACCGACATAGCGTTGCTTCTCCCTTGTCTCGCCCACGCGGACTATCCTCCAATCGCTTGAAGGTAGTCCCGGGTTGCTTTGCGCGATGGTGCCCAGAATCTCGCCAGGCTCCGCCAGCACGTCTGGGACCCAGGCCCAAGCTCTCGGTCTGTTTGGAATTTCTTCCAAACTGACGGCATCCAGCTTAGCCCCGGGCCACAGCTCCCCCAGCGAAGCTATGGGTATCGGTATTATTTCTTCTCGTATCCCAAATCACCTATAGTCCGAGTCGTCCAAGAAAAAAAAAAAACGATGACATTTAAAAAACGTCGAAGAGTATTGCTGGCTTGGCCAAAAACTCGTTTTTCCTCATAAACGACTCTACACAACTTTTTTTTTAATTCGATCCTTAGGATCCGACAAATGGAACTTGGGTCATAACCTAAAAAGATGAAACAAATCACGGACGGTTTATTATAGGAGCCTCTGACATCGGATTTTTTTGCAATGTAGAGTTTTGGGTTTTTCACAAATTTCTGAAAAAAAAAACAGCAATCCAAGCAAGTAAGGAAGTCTAAGTTCGGGTAAACCGACAATTAAATACCAAGAGGTAGTTTTCAGAACGGAAGAAAAATATCAGGAATTGTCGTTGATATAGCATGTATGGAAACAATTAACTGAAGTAGTTGGTGGGTATAAAAAAAAAATTTTAAATCTTATAGCGTTTTCTTTTCTGCACGAAAATGTCGCCCTCACCGCAAGCCCGCTAAAAGCCATGTTCTATTGTAAAATGGGCATTACCTTCATAGAGGGCATCATTATCTTTTCTCAACCACCCTCCCCTATAAAAATGCAAAAAGGCAACATTTCTTGCCCTACCTGTCGTAGACGGTGCGATTAGTTATTTGTCCAGATAAATAGCAATAACAAACAAAAACAGTATACTATCTGTCACTTTCTAACACATGTATATCAGCCACGATAAAGCAGCACCGATAAGCATACACAATTGTGACATTTCATATGGCGGCAGTGTTTTCTTCTTCTGACGACATGTAGGGTGACACTGAAAAGTTTTAGTATGCAGCAATTTCACAGGGCGAAGTTGAAATGATAAATATGTTCCTCTACGAAATGGCAACATTTTCGCGGAGAAAAGAAAACGCTATTATTACTCTGGCACGGCCCACCTCTCGAAAACTTTCATTCAGAACTTTTTTCTGTGCAAATTAATTCTCTACAAAGCTTTAATCAGCAAGTAAAATTATTTCAACAAACTTTCCAAAAATAAGATTTTTAAATTTGTTATTTGATCCAGTCCAATGTATACATACGTACATATGTGCATAATATAGCGGAAGTGGCGCCATTATGTTATTTGCACGCATTGCATTGCAGCAAAAATTTATGCAACGCTTCAGCGCTTCACAAACCCAAAATGTCTTTTACAGCAGCAAAAACACCAACAACAACAACCAAATTATTAGTAGCGAGGGCAGTGTGTTATATTTATTGCGTGGATATTGCATGTTGCTTCTGTGATTGCAACAGTAAACGATTGCACTTTGTTTCTGTATACTTATTTTTAACTTTATGCACCTTACTATATTTTATACCCGCCTATTCTTGACTAACCTTGTTCTGTTATCATCGCATCGGTGGTACTAAGAGTGATTTCTAGAAAAATCTGACTTCAGATTCGGATTCACCACACCCAAAAGCTCCAATAACCGTTAAGAAACCGATAGGACTTTTAAAAACTGCAATTTTGTTGTACAGTGTAACTGAAAGTGTTTTTTTTTTTTTCAATACAAAATAAAAATTAAGATACGAGCATCCTAGCTTTTCTTATAGACACATTTCAAAAATGCTGCCGTTCACCATCGGTAAAAATTTTTCTGACAAAAATGTTAATATGGTGTTTTTAGGGGAAGGTACGAAGACCCAATTTTAGTACCACCAACGGGCCACTTTCGAAAAAAAAGTGCAGGAGCACCCTCTTATGGCCCTAAAAAATAAAATTATTGAAATGAATTCCTCCATCACAAAAACCACCAGACACACATTTTGGTTAGGTTTTAGTACAGCTGTTCCAACACGTGAGCCATACGACATATTAGACATAAGGCTCCCTGTCATAGTCGCGAAATGCCTCCATGCTTTTTTTTTTTTTTGGTTTCAAACAAAAAGACCCGCCCTAATGTAGGTGCATATCTACACCTAGCTTGAAATTAAGTTTTACATTTCCTCAAAATGGTTTATTCGCTTCAAGGAGTTTTGGTAGCTACATAGGTATGAGGGCTGTACAACTAAAAGATGTTACATAGTTATGCACATTTAAATAGTCGTTATTTCCAAAATTTTTAAGCTATTGCATAGATTTTGTCGCAGGCCTTGGCGGTGGGAGTGAAATGAAAAAAATGTTAAGGTAAAAAAACATGGTAACGGACTTTTTTCAATGTTAAAAGGTTCGGCGTTAGCAACATAACTTGGCAAAAATAAATATAAGCGTTGTCTACATTTAGGCGTATGACGTTGTACTAATGTTAGCAGCAGGCCGATTACATAAAATTGGAGCTCTACATTACATTACATTAAAATTGGATCTGTAAGCGTTGCCTACATTTAGTCTAGAGCTGCAAAACTATCGATGGTATTTTCGAAAGTATCGATAGTTTTTTTTGGCGATGTATCGATTTTTTTTTTTGGGATAGTCGATAGTTTCGATAGTGTCAGTGCAATGAAAATTTGTGATGCGTGTAATATTAAGTGACGCTGTGATCGTACTTATTTAGAAATTAACGCTCAAATTGCAATATTTGTAATTTTTACTCTTTTTGGCACATGTACATGTAAATTATGTATGGATATGATCGGAAGTTCCTCCAAACTTAAATTACGATAGAATACGATAGTTTCGAACTATCGATAGTATTTTTGCAACTATTGAAAATATCGAATGGCGCCACTATCGATAGTTTTGCAGCTCTAATTTAGGCTATACTACTAACAGTATGCGGTTGTACTGATGTTAGCAACAGGCCGATTACATAAAATTGGAGCTGTACATTACATTACTTTAAAATTAGATCTGTAAGCGTTGCAATAGCTTTACCGCGGCAGTCCCCGAGTGCCAAACCTCCTTTTTTTCCTCCTCTTTTTTCTTTCTTTGACAATAATGACCAACACTTAGACGAATTATTGAACTCTAATGATTTTTCTTTTAAATAAATTTTCTCAGATACTTTGTTACCGTTTGCTACGTCCATTTTTATTGATTGTAAGTTCGCTTCTAAGCCACCTCTAGTAGGCCGCTATGCAAATTCCAATCAATTTTGATTTCTTTATCAGCCATGGATGCGGGTCAACCTCTAGTAGATTGATCAAGAACTAACTGTTTGGAATCTCTTTATGTTCTTATACTCTGATATCTTAAAAAATTCTTGTGATTTTACATACAAAATTCAAACATGAAATCTGTACTGCATTATTTCTTGTTTTATTCCCTCATGTGTCCAGTAACATAATTTGGGAATATGCATCACCTTGCTTGCCGCTTGATTTTATTTTTTTCTTCATATAACTACCCATCAACATTTCACTTTCACACGCCAGCCGCTAGCCGCACATAGCATAATCAATCAATCTCACCACCGCTGTCCAAGCCATTTCATAACCGTATACCACGCCTATGAACGTGCGCCGCTCCACACAAACTTGTTGTAACGATTATTATCACAAAGAACTTAATTATCGGTCATCAATTTACAACTTCCTTGCTGCCTACGCCACCAAAAAAAAAAAAAAAACAACGATAAAATATGGACAAGAAGAGATGAATGGTCTGGCAGCAGGATAAAAAGTTGTGGTGGTGAAGGAAGAGGAAATTAAATGGAATCAATTCAAACCGAAATAAAGCTACATATCAAATTGAAGAAGTGTCTGAAAGAATGTATCCACTGAATGAGAATTCATATTGGTATCGAATTTCTCTACGAATCGGCAAAGCGAGGGTGTTGTGATTGAAATGGCAGTAATAATAGGAAGAGCAATAAAAGTGAATGCGATAACAAACGAGCAATCAGCACGCATTCTCTGTGAATTCTTGCAATGAAAGAAGACTTAACTAAGGAGTGGAGGGAAAAGCAAAAAAAAAATGCAATAAAATAAAGAAAATAGAAACAAATGAAAAATTTAGCATCAGCAATCCGATTAATCAAACTGGAGCGAGAAAGCGCGTAAGAATAGGGAACTTAATAGCCAGAATTTAACATCATAAGCAGGATGGTACTAAACTTTTTTTAATTTAGAGTACCGGGTGATGCGACGTACATACATTCATATGTGATTTGGTAGAGTATTTGCCTCCAAATAAGCATTTGTCTCAAAATCCGAGTTCCGATTGATGACACATTTGTGTTTTTGCAGCAGAATTTGCTTTCAAATTAATCATGAACACCAAGCGCACATAAAAATTAGCAGGTGACGCATCACCTGGTTACGAGAACGTCACATCACCTGAGGAGAACGATGTCACATTATTTGCCTACAAGTCCGTTAAAAGTGGGCACCAGCCGCATATGGTTAAATTAGTCCGGCATGACCTGTTGACCCGAATGAAGCATCATTTTGCTAAAAATCCGGAGAATTTGTGATTTTGACGCCGCATGTGGCATCACCCGATGAGCTCCGATGGGCAGTATGTCACACCATCTATTAACTAATCCCTACTACCAGGTGATGCGATATCTGTGATTTGTCTCAGTATTTACCTCCAAAAACCTAAAACAATAGGCAAATAGAAAGTGCCCCATCACCTTTTGACCAGAACATTACATCACCTGACGAAAATGATGTCACGTAATTTGCCTACAAATCCGAAGTTACAGAGGATGGGCCTACGTGAGTTGTCGCTTTGTTTTTTTTTTCCAAAAAAAAAATGTGTCTCATCACCAATTGATCAGAGTGTCACATCACCTGATGAATCTTGGCATGTCATATCATATGCCCACAGATCCGGAGTAAAGAGTGATGCGACATTTGTTGTTTTAGCCCATTACACTGTACAGCAGCCGGCTGGGTATGCGATGCAGCTAGCTTTTGTGAAGAGATTGAGACTTAGCATCCAAAATTTAGTTATGGACTTTAGAAGCTCGAAATTAGGTACTTTTATTTTTGCTTTTCCAATTGCTCCATTTAAAAAATTAAATAAGGAAAAAATGTGGACGTGGCCTGTTTGACTCCCTTGTTCGATTGGTATCCATTTTTTGTTTTAAAAGTTTTTAAAGGCGTCAAAAGTTAGATCTTCGAAAAAATTAAAAGCCGTTTGTTTAAAAAATGTCCACTGATTTCAAAAAACTTCAAGTCGTGGTAAAAAAAAAAGAGTATACCAATCGAACAAGGAAGTCAAGCAGACGACGCCCACATTTTTCCTTTTTTAATTTTTTAAATACAGCTTAAAATGGTCTAATTTCGAACATCGAAATACCATAACTAAACTTTGGAGGCTAACTTCGAAAAACGGGGTACGTAGTTTTTTTTTGTATGTCTCAATCTCTTCAAAAAAAGTTGGTTATACATATATACACTTGATAAATATGGCATCGTCTCTTAGAAAACCAATATTTGTTCAACAAGCAGACAGTCTGACAACCATAATGTCAGAGCTAATGCAGAGGAAAACAGAGGCAAGAAAAAGGAGGTCGTAGCAACGCATCAAGAATATGAAATGCAGCAGCCCCTCTAAAGTAAAAAAATTGCATTTGAGAATTCACATCACGTACATGAACGGATGAATCCTTTTAAATTTGACAGCAATTTCATTTTCTACAGTGCGAACGTAAACATTGGGGGTGAGAAGAGCGGAGTTCAAAATTCTTTTCGTGAGCTACTTTTTTTTGGAATAAACAAGTTTTCATGTTAAATGCTAAAAGATGGAGAAAAATTAAGGCACTCGCATGCACAAACGTATAGAGTCATCAATTTTGAACTACCAAGCAGATCCGTAACATCACGTCCAAACGTTTCCTCGACAATGAGTAGGTGTTTAATTTTTGGGTTCTTAGTGGTAGTTACATACAAACTTGCATAGTTACATCTCATTCCTCTTGTGCGCTTCGACTACATCTACATATGTCAGAAGTTGTTGTTGTTATCCTTCTTGTGCCCAAAATTGGTTACTGGAGTGTGGTGAATACGGGGTAATGATAATGTCACCGCCCGTGACACGTACACATTGACAAAGGTGAGTGAACCTACACCGTGTGTGCTCGTCTAAATGTCACCAAGCAGCCCCAACGCGCAGGATTGCTTTGTCATCTATAAACGCACACAATCTCACACATCACTTTTCGCTACCAAAATCTTGAATTCGCAATCAAGAATGCTGACAACTTTTATCCTTCCTACACAGTTTGCCATTTGGTTCAACAAACAAAATTGTGGTGCCCCGAGCCTATAGGTACAATGTTCATTTAGAAAGATTTTTTTTCGCCAACTTGGAACGTGGCAATTGCGATCTTATGACATGTGTGTGCAAATTTTACCTTTGTATGTATGTATGTTTATTTGCTAATGGCTTTGTGCTATTTTCGTCAAATATGCATGTATACCTTGTCAGCTTCCGTACCGAGTAGTACGTGCCACTCGATGGTTGATCAACGGATAAAACATCTTCCACCTCTCACGTTGGGTAGCACTGCTAGCTCCAAATATATTTTGAAAAGCAAATAAGCAAGCAGTTCGAGTGGTCGAATAAATCGTTTCCACCGCAGTCGGGGCAGTATCAAAGCGTACCACTGTTCTGATGAATAGCCATTAGGTGTACATGTAATTTATATCTTGAAGTAAGAACAATCTTTACAGTATTTAACGCAAACTGTGGTTGATTTTAAAGCCCTAAAGTGGATGGGGAATGTACGTGAACTGAAAGCAGCTTCAAATCGTTACCTCTTTAGGGTCAGATATAATTTGCCTATCATATTATCATCTCTCATTCATCACAACCCATTCAAAGCCTAGCGTTTTACATACAAGCCGTAATTATTTACTTAGGTCCACAATCATATTTGAATTAAATTTCGGTCCGCAAATTATATTTTGAATTCCTTCGTTGTTCTACTACCTTCAACTTTTTGCTTTTAATTGGCTGGCTATGATGTGACACCGCATTTGAATGATCATATAGGTACGTCAAAAATTTGTATTTTTCATTTTTCCGATTTAAACTGTTGGATTACACATTATACTCATTCCCATAAACAGTTTTTGCCTTATCTTTATAGGTATCTTCAGTAGTTTGGCCACTATGCCAAAACACGTTCAAACAAACAGCCAATTGGAAACCCCAAGGGAGTTCAAGTCATCCTCCACCTGTTGTTTCCATCTCAGTCAAGGCCTCCCCCTTCCTCTGCTGCCGAATTCAGATGACGATAGGAAAACCTTCTGTACTGGAGCTTCTTTGTCCATTCACATAACATGTCCCAGCCAGTGGAGCCTTTGGGCTTTAATTCGCTGGACTATGGTCAGGTCTGCGTAAATCTCGTACAGCTCATAGTTAAATTTCCTCAATCAAAAATTTTCTATTATTACCTGATAAGTTGTCGAAAATTTCCATATTCTTTACATTTGATAGATGATCCCTATGTAGAATTTTGTGCTGATTCTGCAAATCGTCGGCCAAGAGTGTAAACCTGCCAACGACCAAAAAATAATAATTTTCAGTAGAGGCAAAAAACAAAATTTAACTTGAACTTTCAGGTTATGGTTTGAGGACCATGATTGCCTTGAAATATCAAAAATTAAATCATATTCGGTGGCTATTACCTTGACTTAAACCCTGAAAGTAATACTCTAGAATAGAACAGTACCGGGCGACAGAAGATCTATGTGTTGGATTTAGCAGCTTTTCTTATAAAATTTTTCTCCGTACCGAGTGCCGTTATGTGGACAAAATTATAGTACCCTTGTACTAGTACTAGTACGCTGAGTATAAAAAGGGCATTGCAAAAATTAAAAGAAAATTCACTTTCAAAAAATACCATTTTCCCCATACAAAATGTATGAGAGAGCACGAGAAATATAGCCACCCCTTAAGTTAAGTTAAGTTAAGTTAAGTTAGAGCGCTAATTTTTTGCAAGGCTTATTGTCTCATCAATGCCCAAAGTTTTAGGGGTAAGACCGAAAAAAACACATTTTTTTTATTTGAATCACACTAATGTATATATTAGACTAGCTTAAGCTACATTAATGATTTTTTTTTTATTTTAGAAGCAATGTACATTTGATCTTAGATTTTGTCAGAGGTACTTTGCAATCTTTACATGTAGTGGTGCATCTTTCTTTTATTATTCTACAAAAACAGTTGTATTTATTGTTGTCATTTCAAAAACAATGAACTATATTTTAAACATTTCCAAAGAAGGAATGAATATCCTCAATAAAATCGGCTCGTTACAGATTATGAACTCATAAAAATGCAAATATCCTTAAGTAGGTAACGCCCTAAGTAAACGATTTAACAAGTTTTCGAACACAATAATTACTTAAATAGGTAACCAAACGAGCCTTCAAACACACATTTTTTAACGAGCTGCGCCTCAGGTACCTACTCTGCTACTTGTTCATTACAAAACTTTTTCACAACCTGCGACCTATAAAAGGTAAGTCTTCCGACAAATTATATTACTTACAAACGAAATCTTAAATAGTTAACTGTGCAAATTAATCTCGAGAGACTTTCTTCAAATTCATCAAAAAGTTACAGTAAATTAAAACCATGTCTCTAATGAAGAACTCAGTGCGAGGATTTGTTGCATCTGGCGAAAAGAAAGTTGTACAACCCAGCAGCTTTATAGAGCAGATTCTAGATAAAGCTCTCATTAAGAAATATATTGATGTTGAGGATACAACATCGTATAACATTAAGGATGATCACGAAACCAGTACAGATGATGAGGATGTTTTGGTAATCGATGAATCGAAATGCGTGAACTCTACAGACAGCGAAGAAATCATCATCATCTCTTCTGATGAGGAGGATGATACAGATAGTTTGGTGGAAGAATTAGAAAACTTCGTAGTCAATCTAGATGAACGTATTTTCATTAGTGTTATGGTTTGCCTTCGATTAAGTCATTTTTGGTTCATGGTGATTGGGCATTACTCACGGGGTTTTTAGTTGACAGTTTAGATTCACGCTCCGGTTCGACTTTTTATCGATTGTTTTCTTGAGTTGGTATGGTTATGCACAGCTGGCAACACCAAATTTTCCCATGGAATGGAAAGGTACCAATAACGGAACTTTTAATTTCCATGAAAATAAGTATGTGGTGTGTTCCTGGAGTGGCCGGGGTAAACTGCGGGCGAAATTATGGATGCTTGCGGGCGCCCGTGAATGTGTCAGCAAAGGGGGAATAGACCTATTGGTGTATCATTTTTTGTGTATGAATTTATTTTTGTATGCGCAAAATGTATTGGGCAGGGTATGATTGACAGTTGAATATGATTCTTTTTGTAAGGGACTGGTATGTCAAACGAATGTAAACAAATTAATTAACCCTATGGTATAGGACATGTTCATGGGTTCTTCACTATTAACAATAAATTAACCCTATAACATCCGCAATTTTAGAGAGAAAACAAAAAAAGTTTTGTTCGGTTACAGTTACCAATAAAACACTTTAAATGCTACAAATTTGCTACATAATTAACTATCATTTTGGTTTGGTCATTGAATTAAAGATAAAATACAAATAGTGAAAATTTAAAACAAAAAAATTAATTAACCAATTTTTTTTATTGTAAAAACGCTTCAAGTCGGTTAAAGATTTTTCAATCGGACATTATATTCTGCGTTCGAATGAGAGCCACGTCAATTTCAATCATACCTTGTTTGGCAAAATTCATTTCATTAGCATTGAAGTGACTAATCGGATTTGGAGTATAAAATGTTCGCAATTCCCCAATCCAGCAGTTTCGGGTTACCCGGGGCACCCAGGGAACACACCATCCACATGACCCGGACAGTAAAAATTTTGCGCGCGCAAACAGGTGCGTGCCTCAGGACTCGAATCCTAATACGATAGCAGTAAATTTTACCTTACTACGCTTTACCCAAAATCTACTACTTTTCTGTCTTCTTAAGGAAATACTGCGTCCAAAAACAGGGCAGAACATAGGACACAGCGGGCTTATCAAGTTGGCAATAGACCTTTATTTCTTCTTTTGGGACAAAACTCTTGAAGAAATAGAATTTATCCAATTAATCTCACAAGAATTAAAATTCCCAACAAAAAGGTAGTAAATAATTTTCACTACTAGATTCAACTGCGTTATTTTCATTTTGCTTTAATATAGCAACAACAACAAAAGTTTCTTATCAATTCCCTTTTCTATCGAATTCAAGATCAATAAAATTCTTAATCATTTTCCGGTAATAATCAAGTTTCCTTTTTCATATAATCCATTTTTTTTTTAATTTTACTACATTTTTACAAAATTTGGTACTTTTAAGAAAAATTGTAGTTTCGAGTCCTGATGGTAATAACCGTTTGCATCGCGCAACATGGCAACCCAGAAATTACATCATATCACAGCGAACGGAAGATTTCCAAACCTATAGTGCCGTTAGTGGAAAGATATTGGAATCTTCTTGGCACTGTTGAGATTTTGCACGTATACCGGCAAATCAAAAAGTGTCTAACGCGAGACAGCGACGAACGTGCCCCTCTAAAAGCTAAAAAAATAAGTAAGTGCAAAGAAAAAAAAAATGTGCTAAACTATTAATGAAAAAAAAAAGGAAAAAAATACAATTTGCGAAAAGCAAAAGAAAGAAAAGTATACTTAAAGCGTAAAGTTTTAAAATGTGCTCGATGCATATAAACAGCAAAAAAAAAAACGCAAGATTTGGCTTGAATAAAAATTAAATAAAAATAGAGTTGAGGGTCATCGATCCAATTGCTGCACCGCTCATTGCCGTTGCTAACACCGCCGCGCAGTACCAGCGACAAAACAGCCGCCAACAGCACAACCACAGAGCGCCGCAGAATCGCGCAAGAATAAGATTTATATTTGACACCACACCAGTGAGGCCGCCTCATATAGGCCCACTGCAACGGCAACAACAACAACAACCAAGCGCAGCCAGCGCCAACAATAACAACAGCGCGGCCAACAACAACAGCGCGTAGCCAGCGCCAACAACAACAGCGCGGCCAACAACAACAGCGCGTAGCCAGCGCCAAAAACAACAGCGCGTAGCCAGCGCCAACAACAACAGCGCGGCCAACAACAACAGCGCGTAGCCAGCGCCAACAACAACAGCGCGGCCAACAACAACAGCGCGTAGCCAGCGCCAAAAACAACAGCGCGTAGCAAACACTAACAACAACAAGGCGCATATAAGCGCCAATAATAACAACCTTAACCAGCTATAACCTTAACCAGCTATAACCACCACCAGCTACAACAACCACTACCGGCTACAACAACAACACCAGCATTGTCAACAGCAGGGGCCGACGTAATATAGGCCCGCTACAACATCAAAAAACAACCAGCTACAACAACAACACCAGTTACATCAATAACAGTGAGGCCTCCGTGGTAAAGGCCCACTGCAAACGCAACTAAGCGCAACAAGCGCCAACAACAACAAGTGCTGCAAAAACAACAACCATAACAACAGCGCGACCGACAGCAACAAGCGCTAGCAGCAAATAAGCGCCAACAACAACAAGTGCTGCAAAAACAACAACCATAACAACAGCGCGACCGACAGCAACAAGCGCTAGCAGCAAACAAGCGCCAACAGCACCGGCAATACCAACAACAGTGGGCTCGCCTTCATATAGGCCCACTGCAACACCAACAACAGTAAGGCCGCCTCGTACAGGCCCGCTGCATCAATAACAACAACAGCGTGCAGCCAACGACAACATCCAGCTGGCATAGAAACAACAACAAACAGCTGGCATAACAACAAAAACAGCGCAGCCAGCGCCGACGTCAACATCAACAACAACCAGCGCTAACAACAACAATAAGAGCTCACAACAACAACAGCGCGTAGTCAGCGCCAACAGCAACAACTACCAGCCACAACAATTACAAGCGCAAATAAGCGCCAACAACAACAACTGCTGCAAAAACAACAACCATAACAACAGCGCGACCGACAACAACAAGCGCTAGCAGCAAACAAGCGCCAACAGCACCGGCAATACCAACAACAGTGGGCTCGCCTTCATATAGGCCCACTGCAACACCAACAACAGTAAGGCCGCCTCATATAGGCCCACTGCAACTTTAACTCGCCAACAACAACCAGCTTTAACAACAATGAGGCCGAATCATATAGGCCCACTACAAACGCGCTAACAACAACAAGCGCTGCAAAAACAACAACCATAACAGCAACGCGCAGCTACTACAGCTAGCGCCAACGACAACCAGCTTTAACACCAGTGAGGCCCTCTCATATAGGCCCACTATAACGCGCAACAACAACAATTACCAGCATCAGCAACCACAGTGAGGCCGCCTCGTATAGGCCCACTGCAACTTTAACTCGCCAACAACAACCAGCTTTGACAACAACAGTGAGGCCGCCTCATATAGGCCCACTGCATTAATAACAACGAACGCACTAACAACAGCAAGCGCCAACAACAACAGCGCGTAGCAAGCGCCAACAATAACAAAGCGCATATAAGCGCCAACAGCAACAACAGCGCGCAGCCAGCGCCAACAAATACAACAACACCAGCTAGAACAACAACAGCGGGCCGCCTCATATAGGCCGCTGCAACAATAACAACGAACGCACTAACAACAGCAAGCGCCAACAAAAACATCGGCGCATATAAGCGCCAACAACAACAACAGCGCGTAGCAAGCGGCAACAATAACAAAGCGCATATAAGCGCCAACAGCAACTACAGCGCGCAGCCAGCGCCAACAAATACAACAACACCAGCTAGAACAACAACAGCGGGCCGCTTCATATAGGCCGCTGCAACAACAACGACTACAACAAACCGGCGACGACATCCTCGGTGAGTTCGTGCCAATTGGCACGTTAAATTAGAATTAGTTTTACTTTTTTTTAATTAAATAAAAGATAATAAAGTAGACATAAGAGGGAATTTCAACGTAACGTAAATAATAAGAACAAATAATGTTTTGAAGTAAAGGAAAGAAAATTAAATTAGATTTTGAATTAGTTAAACTAAGAAAATAATTATACGGTAGGAAAAAGAAAATTTAACTTAAACACTTTAGGTACACCTAATTGAAATAAACAGAACAAAAGGGTTAAAACTAAATGGAAATGTAACTTAAGCATAAGGGAGTTAATGATAAAACCAGAATAGGCGTAAGGGGAAAATAAGGTTTTGAAACCAGGGTACGAAAGTGAGCTGTACAAAATACATTTCATTTGCTCATCGAGTAGCATGTCATTTAAGTTTTGTACAGCTTATTGCTTTGGAAACGTTTGCGTTTTGTTTGTGACAATTCCAACGAAAAAAAAAATTTATAAATACAAACGTTTCAAATGATTGAAGAAAATATTAATGTTTGAATGTATGTTCATGGGAAACAAAATGTTTTTTTTGTCTTGCTTTCCATTTTGGATGTAAATTAAAAAAAAAATGTATTCTACAGTTTTCAAAGGGAACTTAGCTTTTGGATTTTGTGTTGTATTGAACCATGGAAGTAATTCCGTACAATAAAGTTTATTTTCGTACACTGTTTGAAACTTAGGGAAGTAAAATTAATAGTGATAATAATAAAAAGCAAAATAATAAATAAGTAAAATAGGAAAAAGAAAAAAAAGAGAAGAAAAAATTCCTTTTTTTTTAACGGACTAAATGGTTAAACTAAATAAACATAACTAAATAAAAGGCCACTATAATAAATAAATAAAATAAACTAAAATAACCATAAATCAAAAACTAAATAAATATTTTAAACAAATATTTAAATAATTAATTAAAAACCTAATAGGTGAAAAGGGGAAATAAAATAACTAAATAACTTAATTTGGGATATAAATAAACAAGTGAATGCGCACTTGTTAAAGGGTTTGTAGGGAAATCAATTTGTAGCATGTAGGGTAGAGTTAAATTTGGCTTAAGTTCGAATATGAAGTGTTAATAAAATTTTATGAAATGGGAATGCTGATTTCTTTGATTTAAAAGGCATATAGGTGGTTTGGATAAGGGGCCATCGAAATACAGGTGCGTCGATGGCCATGGATGAGGGTGGGCCAAGCACCGGGCGCTGCAACAACACCCGCGGCGCCCCCTTATATTGTTCGGCCTTATTTTTTTTATTTCAGCCGTTGTAGCCGGTCGTTTCCGGCTCCTTTAAGTTCAAATTTTGGTTAGTTTCAGTTATTTTTGATTTTCAATTTTAAATTCAGTTTTTCTTTTTCAGTTAGTTTTCTGTTGCTTTTTTTTATTTAAACGGTTTTTTTTTGTGTTACTAAACTTATTCGAATTTTCAGTTAGTTTTCGTTATTTTAAAATTTTGTATTGCCTTTGAGTTGCCAGTTAAGTTTTTTTTTTGAATTTGAATTTAACCGGCCTCAATTTTTTTTTTGGATTCTTTTTTTGAATTTTAACGGTTTGTCCGTAGCATCCGGGTTTAACCGGATGTTCGTTTCTATGTTAGTTTCTGCGTTTGATAGGCATGATAGGAATTTTTCTGTTTATGGCGCAGGACAGTAAGGTTGGCAAGAACCCACCCCAGCCGACAATGACTAGCCACAGTGCACCACTACATCATGCCGACCGCCTTCCTTACTGCTCCATTTTAGATGCGTTTAAACCATAACAGATGGCGCCCAACGTGGGGCCTGAAGCGCTGATCTCGATGGCTTTTCTGGTCAGCTTGTGAGGTTTCACCATCTCATAAGTCCCAGGTAGGCAGGCCCAGGAGCCGCCACCTGCGTTGCGATGGGATGGTGAAACTACTGATCAAGTTGTCTGGATTGGTCTTCGTTGTCAGTAGCTAAGGGCTCCACGAGACTTTACGTCATGTCCACCGGAAGTTTTGCATTTCACCCGGCGAGGCAGTGCTAAACGCACTTAGTTTTTTTTGTAGTAAACATTTTTTTTTTGTCCCGGGTCTGTTGTCCGATGTCGGCTTCGGGAAATATATATAAATATGTCCGCTAAGTGGGGTTTAGTTTTTTTTTTTTGGGAATTACTTTTTTTTTTTTTGCCGAACGTTTTGTCTTTTTATGTTTTATGTTTTAAAATTTCACTTTTTTTTCCTTGCAATTTTTTTTTTTTTGCTGACCCCAGTTAATCCAACCAGTCTCAGGGCGGATAGTCTCAAGACCACCCCTGCATTGCGGTTGGATAAGCTGGGATCTTTGGCGACCTTTCTTGGCTTCGCAAGTCTGGGGTAAGCGGGTCCCAACCGCACCTTTCATTGCGGCGGAGTTAGGAAATTTCAAATTTCAAACCAAAATTTTTTTTTTACGTTATGCTTGCACGCTTCGCAAGTCTGGGGAGTCGGTTCCAAACCGCTCCTTTCATTGCGGCGGAGTCAAACGGAAGTGCTTTTGCTAAATTAGATACTTTTTTTTTGTTGTAACCCTAACTGGTCTTCAGTGGTTCAACCAGTCTCAGGGCGATTAGTCTCAGAAGACCACCCCTGCATTGCGGTCTGGCTTACTGAAGTCCAGTTTGGGAAAATTAAAATATACCCATGTGAAATTTAAAATTTGTTTTGTTTTGGGGACCAGTGCGTAACCAGCCTCAGGGCGACCAGTCTCCAAGGCGACCCCTGCATTGCGGTGGTACTGGGATCCAATCGTCTAATTTTTGTTTTTTTGTTTTATTTACCTATGCCTTCTAATGATAGGAGGTCAGCATTCCCATTGAACATTTAAATACATATATTTTTCGACCCACACACACTTGCATTTTATTACATTTGATACGTTTGTTTATTAACCAACATTTCTTTCAGCATATTTTTGTATATATATATTGCATTTTTTTTTACGGTTGGTTCGATACGACTATCGAATTACATATATACCTTGCACTTTTCGGTATCGTGCAATCGTAAACAGACTCAGTTTTTTTTATATATTTTTATTTTTAAAACGGCTTTTGTATAGGGTAGAAAGGGGGGTGAATCTAGACTGTCGAAACACGTCCCAATCGCCCTTGTAAACTAAGATTTTTTTTTTTGTGCTGCTTGTCGAAGCAAGCACACTACCAGATTTGACCACATTTTTTTTTCAATCTTGATTAACGGATTTTCCTGGCATGGACCAAGAGACTGAAGGAAGGATTCTCCGAAGTGCCAGTGGCGGACGCGGAAGTTGGGGCAAGCCAAGAGGCGGTAGAGGATGACTCCTCAACCGCAGGTCAACAATGCGCCTCCTTCAGACTCTTGGGTACACGTGTTGCATCATCTCTTTAGGACTTCCCAGGAGGAGATGAGGGATGAGATGCGGACCATCAGGGAAAATATGGACATACTTCGCGCGGCAGTTGGAACTTCACATGGCCCAAGCCATGCCAGGAACAATACTAGGGACGAGAGAAACTATGCACAGACCTTCGCAAGCAACCATGCTAACTTCGTTTCTGGTAGCATAGCGGTGAAACCCCAAGACTGGAAGGTTTCCTTCGATGGGGCTGGAAGCGTGGCGGACTTCCTGTTTAAGTTGGATACCCTATGCGAAAGGACCCAATGTTCTTCGGAACAAATAATGGCGAGTTTCCATTTGTTTCTGTCAGGACGTGCAGAAGAATGGTACTGGTTGTTTACGAAGCAGAACCCTAATGCTACATATGACTTTCTGTGCTACTCCTTAAAGCGTGAGTTTGGAACGTTGAAAAGTGACCACGAGATCATGATGGATATCTCGATGCGAAAGCAAAAGCCAACTGAGTCATACGATATGTTCCATACTGACATAGTGGCCTTAAATGCACGTCTTAGGGAGCCATTGTCAGAAGCTCTGCTGATTGACATCATAAAAAGAAATGTCAACAGCAGTCTAAAGCTGATGCTTTTCAATGCGGGAGTGAGGACCTTACATGACCTCCGCGATGTAGCACGGAAAGGAGAGCAGGTACTAAGGGAAAGCAAAATCTTGGGAACAACCTATACTGGACGGCATGTGAATGAAGCTCGCACAATAGCACAGGATATTAGGATGGAAGGCGAAGATGGTGAAGTGGACCCGCAGCTCGAAGCTTTGGAGTATCGAGGGAACAGGAAACCAGACTATTCCGGAATCCAGTGTTGGAATTGCCAGGCTATGGGGCATTCGTATATCTACTGTGAAGAGCCAGTCAAGCATCCGTTTTGTTTTAAGTGCGGCAATAGGGGAGTGTTGACTCCAAAATGTCCAAGAGATCATCGGAGACAGGGAAACCAATACCCGAGCGAGAAGATGGGGGAAACTCGTTCGGTGCCATAGCCCCCATATCAGCCAGTACACCAGGAGTTGCCTCGTGTACTGAACGAAGTGGTAGGTCCCGCGCAAACAGTGAGTCGAATGGAAGTCGTGAGCTTCCGAAGGATAGTGGCACCCTGGCGAAGGACCAGCCAAACATTATTGTAACTTTTCCTGATAGTACCGACAGCTCGGATGGCTCCGATTGTGATAGTCCAATTGCGCATTTTAACAATTCGAAACCAATTTGCATTTTAAAAAATCATAGTAGGGATGTTGCTTGTCAAGCGCAAATTTCACCTAGTTTGGAGTACAGGGTCAACAACTATGAGCTAGTCAGGTCGAGGATTTTCCAAAATAATACAGAGTCATTTGTGTCCGAGAATATTTTGAAATGTAGGAAGAGGTATCATAGTCGAGTTCAGGAGCGTAAACTTTTGCAAAGCACAACGCTTATGCTTACTGAGGATGAAAGGCCTCTGGTACGGGTGCAAATTGAAAATAGTTTTCTGGTAGGATTGCTGGACTCGGGTGCGAATGTCTCCATCCTCGGCAAAGATTGTCAGAAGTTTTTGGACACAAATGGACTTAAGTACCACCCATTACAGGCTTTTGTGTATACAGCGGGTGGCGGCAAACAGAAAATATTAGGCTCTATTTCTTTACCAGTGACTTTCAAAAACACAACCAAAATTATTCGTTTCTATCTTGTTCCTTCCCTTATTCAAGAAGCCTACTTCGGAGTTGACTTCTGGAGAGCTTTCGCGTTAGCTCCTGAAATATTTCCAAGTATAGCATGTTTAGAGGTTGTTGACGAAAAGGGAGAGGAACATAATTACCATGATTTGACACACGCCCAAAAGACCAAACTGCAGAAGGTAGTGGATATGTTTCCGTCCTTTGAGAAGTTAGGTCTGGGGCAAACTAAGCTAGTCGAACACCACATTGATACGGGTGATGCGGTTCCAATTAAAAGTAGGCATTTTCCTCTTTCGCCACCGAGGCAAGTCGAAGCTTTTAGTGAAATAGAAAGGTTGCTCGAAATGGGGGTTATAGAGGAATCAAACTCACCCTGGTGTAGTCCCGTAGTTTTGGTTCGGAAGCCAGGGAAGGTTAGGCTTTGCATAGACTCCAGGAAGGTCAACGCGGTAACTAAAAAGGATTCATACCCATTGCCTCATATCAACGGTTTATTAAGCAGGTTGAAGGACACTCACTTTATTAGTGGTATTGATCTGAAGGATGCGTTTTTCCAGATCAAGCTGACAGGGTCTTCAAAGGAGAAAACAGCATTCGCAGTCCCGGGGAAGCCTCTGTACCACTATAAAGTGATGCCATTTGGGTTATGCAATGGACCGCAGACGATGAGCCGGCTGATGGACAAGGCGATTCCCTCGCGTTTGCGGGAGAATGTCTTCGTCTACCTGGATGATTTGATGGTATGCAGCACGAACTTTGAGGACCACCTGAAATTATTGGCGGAAGTGGCAAAGTGCTTGAAGGACGCGGGCCTGACCATCAATGTGAAGAAGAGCAAATTTTGTCAGAAGGAAATTCGATATTTAGGGTACTTGATAGGAAGCGGGTGCTTGAAGGTAGATCCAGGGAAGATAGAGGCAGTTAAGAGTTTCCCAATCCCGAAGTCTCCTCGACAGGTTCGTAGGTTCGTGGGCATGGCAAATTGGTATAGGGCGTTTATTACAAATTTTGCTGATTTAGCAGGCCCTTTGACCGATTGCCTTCGAAAGTCGCTAGGCCCTTTCAAACTTACTCCTGAGGCAATAGAAGCTTTTGAAAAGCTGAAGGTAGCCCTGAGTTCCGCCCCTGTCTTGGCCCAACCCGATTTTTCTAAAGAGTTTGTTATACAGTGTGATGCTTCGAAGATAGGCGTGGGTGGTGTGCTGTTCCAGGTCGATGATGAGGGCGCTGAGCATCCAATCGCATTTGTCTCAAAAAAGCTGAACAATGCTCAGCGCAATTATACAGTGACCGAGCTGGAATGCCTGGCAGCCATAGTCAGTGTCAACCGTTTCCGACCTTATGTCGAAGGTTTGCCATTCCGAATTATCACGGACCACTCTAGCCTCAAATGGTTGATGACACAAAAAGACTTGAGTGGCAGGTTGGCTAGGTGGTCCCTTCTGTTGCAGCGGTACGATTTCTCGATGGAACATCGCAAGGGTACGTTGAATGTGGTACCAGACGCCCTCTCCCGTTTTGACGTAGATGAGTTGAATTATCCTTCCGCATCTCATGAAATAGATTTAGAGGCTCCGGAATTTAAAAGTGCAGAGTATCAGGATCTGTCCCAAACTATTTTAGATAATGGGGACTCTCTGCCGGATTTAAGACTAAATGGCGGTCTGATATTTAAAAGGGTTAAATTTCGGAAAGGTGTGGAGGATGAGGAGGACTCACTATGGAGGTTGTGGCTACCGTCAGGGTTAATCGAGAAGGCGATACGTCTGGCACATGACGCAAACAGAAGCTACCATGGAGGTTGGCAAAAGACTTTGGAACGCGTTCGACAAAATTATTTCTGGCCAGGGCAGGCCAAGGACGTTCGGAAATACGTGGGCAGGTGTGATACCTGCAAGGCAGTAAAGGCGACCAATCAACAGTCCAGACCACCTATAGCGCAGACTTTCACTTCGGAAAGGCCATTTCAGCGGTTTTATTGCGACTTTTTGGGACCTTATCCTAGATCTAAACGGCGGAATCAGTTTCTTTTTATAGTATTGGACCATTTTACAAAGTATGTTTGGTTAAAACCCATGCAGAGGGCTACGACTGCAAATGTTATGAACTACTTCAGCTCTGAGGTTTTTCCAGCTGCCGGGGTCCCTGAGTATATCCATAGCGACAATGGTAAACAGTTTATCTCTAAGGAAATGAAGCAATTTCTAGATAACTACGGGGTAACTCATATTAGGACAGGGCTATACTCTCCGCAAGCTAACGCGTCAGAACGCGTAAACAGAGAAATTGTTTCAAAAATAAGAATTTTCCTTAGGGGTAAACAGGATCATACGGACTGGGACAAACATATACCCGAGATCTTAGCAGTTTTACGAAGTGATTTTCATACTTCCATTCAGTGCTCTCCGTACTTTGCATTATATGGTCAGAACATGGTCCAGCACGCATCAGCGTATACTATATTGGAGAAACTCGGTAGTCTTAAGGAGGATGAAGTCCCTATAGCCAGCAGAGTAGACAAGTTAGCAAACATCCGCGAGCAAATTCGTAAGAATTTAGACCAGGCAAAGGATAGAGCAGTGCGGGTATATAATAAACGTTCTAGACTAGTGAACTATAGGGAAGGTCAGGAGGTTTTTAGGAGAAATTTCGCTTTGAGCAGTTTTAAACAAGGCATAAACGCGAAATTCCTGCCGAAATATCTTAAGTGCCGAGTTCGTCGAAAAGTGGGTAATGCGCTGTATGACTTAGAGGACCTGACGGGTAAATTGATAGGCCGCTTCCATGCTTCGGATATTCGTCCACAATAACCAAGATTTTAAACGTTTTTCTTTTTTTCAAATTTACCATTTCGATCTGGGCGTTTTGGCAGTCGGGGACAACTCGCCCAGTATTCTCCCCGAGCACCGTCTTCATAGGGAATCCACATCGCTTTCACCGGAAGCAGTGGATGACCTGGCAATCCTCGTTGGCGGATTGTCTTTCGGAGTTTTGACGAGTTCTCCATAATCAAAATGTCTGCCGGCCGCGAAGCTTATAACTAGGAAGCCAAGTTAGCGGGCCCGCTTGTATATCAAATTTTTTCCATACCTTTTCTGTGGGGGTGAATCCACTAGAACAAATTTCTTTCGGAGTTTTGACGAGTTCTCCAATAACAAATGTCTATGCCGCAAAGCCATATAAACTAAGAAACAAAAAGCAAACTACATTTTTGGAAGCCCAATTCTGGGGGGCGAGAAACCACAGAGCAAGTGTTCTTTTTAGAACAGCCTGTCCTAGGTCCAGCGTGCGGGGTTGGACTAGTAGGGGGGACAGCGGGTAAGCCCAGCTATGTCTGGCACGGAAGGGGGGTAGGCGTCTCTGGCCTAAACAAATAGAGAAACCACCGCAACATCGGACTTTCCAATTTTAGTATTTTGAAACAAAATAACATTTACTGGCTTACTAGGCCATAGCAGTCAGCTTTTGTAGAGGATTATCTCTCATTATCTGCGTCCGGTTCTCGGAGTTTCGGAGTGGTTTCAGTTTCCGAACCAGGTAGACTTAGAAGCGTCGGACGCTATATTGGGCGGTCAAAGGCATAGTGAGTCAATGAAGGCTGAAATGCTTAGAACTTTGTCAGATGGCCGCTCCACATGTTAAACATGATTTAACATATTTGCATCGTAATTCGTTCAACAAACTTTGTATGGAAGTGGATCCTTCAGAGTTCTAAGCAAATTAGCTCTAAGCCTTATGGGCCAGTCTATTTTAGGGCAGGTAGAGATTAACTACGGCCCCTATTACGGGTAACGGGCAGTGGTTAAATCTTTATCTACCTAAAGCAGGTACAGGAGGTATTTTAGCAAGGTAAAGGGATACGCGTGTAAAGCCGGATAGTTCGGGAACTGGAACCAGTCTAGGATTTGGGGTCGGACGCGGAATTCGAAGCTAGTTCTTTTGCTGGAATGACTAGCATTTGGTAGGAGAAATGTGTAGGCCAGTCCGAAATTTCACCTGACTTTCTTTACAATCCGCCCTATCCTGCATTTCGACGCGAATCGCATATTTTTCTTTGCTGAGCAACTTCGTCAATACCGTGTTCTAATCGAGCAAAGCTAGTAACTGCATTACAGTACATTTTCTTTCAATCTATTCTTTCAAGGGTTAGTAGAAAGGCCTCGATGGCTTTATGATGAATTTCATAATCCGATTGCCAATAGTATACCTAGTGGGAAGTCTAAGTGAACCTAAGGATTCACTAATTATCTAAGCCTTAGTTGTGGCATTATATAAATTTTTTTTTTATCTCGAGTGGGTCATTCCACTCAGAACATACCCTCCATTAATAATTTTTCATAAATTGCTTTGGTGCCTGGCACTGCAACATCGTTCTCCTCAACACGGATCATTGATTGACCGACGATTTTCAATACTAATTTTTCTTTGTATTTCAATCGTAATTCATTTTAAGTCGAGATTTTTTATTGAATTCTCAATAACTGGCCAATTTCGAGATTGTATTCACTTTTTCTTCCATATTTCGACTCAATCATAAGGCGGGTCACCTTCTTACAGAGATTAGTAAGCGAGGCAAGCGAGATGCAGGGTAGGGCTGATTACCTTACCGGATTTGTCACAAATTTTCAAATTTAAAGGATTTTTTTTTAGGGAATGTTCTGTTGCCCGGCTAGCTCGTGGTAGAACTAGAGACTCTTATCTAGGGGTGAGTCGTGCCCCACGTTTTTTTATTGCTGTAAATGGTGTTCTCGCAGGTAAACCTTTTTCCTGTTCGCTTCATTGACCGGTCTTCGAAGCGAAGCAGGCCTGTTATGGTTTGCCTTCGATTAAGTCATTTTTGGTTCATGGTGATTGGGCATTACTCACGGGGTTTTTAGTTGACAGTTTAGATTCACGCTCCGGTTCGACTTTTTATCGATTGTTTTCTTGAGTTGGTATGGTTATGCACAGCTGGCAACACCAAATTTTCCCATGGAATGGAAAGGTACCAATAACGGAACTTTTAATTTCCATGAAAATAAGTATGTGGTGTGTTCCTGGAGTGGCCGGGGTAAACTGCGGGCGAAATTATGGATGCTTGCGGGCGCCCGTGAATGTGTCAGCAAAGGGGGAATAGACCTATTGGTGTATCATTTTTTGTGTATGAATTTATTTTTGTATGCGCAAAATGTATTGGGCAGGGTATGATTGACAGTTGAATATGATTCTTTTTGTAAGGGACTGGTATGTCAAACGAATGTAAACAAATTAATTAACCCTATGGTATAGGACATGTTCATGGGTTCTTCACTATTAACAATAAATTAACCCTATAACATCCGCAATTTTAGAGAGAAAACAAAAAAAGTTTTGTTCGGTTACAGTTACCAATAAAACACTTTAAATGCTACAAATTTGCTACATAATTAACTATCATTTTGGTTTGGTCATTGAATTAAAGATAAAATACAAATAGTGAAAATTTAAAACAAAAAAATTAATTAACCAATTTTTTTTATTGTAAAAACGCTTCAAGTCGGTTAAAGATTTTTCAATCGGACATTATATTCTGCGTTCGAATGAGAGCCACGTCAATTTCAATCATACCTTGTTTGGCAAAATTCATTTCATTAGCATTGAAGTGACTAATCGGATTTGGAGTATAAAATGTTCGCAATTCCCCAATCCAGCAGTTTCGGGTTACCCGGGGCACCCAGGGAACACACCATCCACATGACCCGGACAGTAAAAATTTTGCGCGCGCAAACAGGTGCGTGCCTCAGGACTCGAATCCTAATACGATAGCAGTAAATTTTACCTTACTACGCTTTACCCAAAATCTACTACTTTTCTGTCTTCTTAAGGAAATACTGCGTCCAAAAACAGGGCAGAACATAGGACACAGCGGGCTTATCAAGTTGGCAATAGACCTTTATTTCTTCTTTTGGGACAAAACTCTTGAAGAAATAGAATTTATCCAATTAATCTCACAAGAATTAAAATTCCCAACAAAAAGGTAGTAAATAATTTTCACTACTAGATTCAACTGCGTTATTTTCATTTTGCTTTAATATAGCAACAACAACAAAAGTTTCTTATCAATTCCCTTTTCTATCGAATTCAAGATCAATAAAATTCTTAATCATTTTCCGGTAATAATCAAGTTTCCTTTTTCATATAATCCATTTTTTTTTTAATTTTACTACATTTTTACAAAATTTGGTACTTTTAAGAAAAATTGTAGTTTCGAGTCCTGATGGTAATAACCGTTTGCATCGCGCAACATGGCAACCCAGAAATTACATCATATCACAGCGAACGGAAGATTTCCAAACCTATAGTGCCGTTAGTGGAAAGATATTGGAATCTTCTTGGCACTGTTGAGATTTTGCACGTATACCGGCAAATCAAAAAGTGTCTAACGCGAGACAGCGACGAACGTGCCCCTCTAAAAGCTAAAAAAATAAGTAAGTGCAAAGAAAAAAAAAATGTGCTAAACTATTAATGAAAAAAAAAAGGAAAAAAATACAATTTGCGAAAAGCAAAAGAAAGAAAAGTATACTTAAAGCGTAAAGTTTTAAAATGTGCTCGATGCATATAAACAGCAAAAAAAAAAACGCAAGATTTGGCTTGAATAAAAATTAAATAAAAATAGAGTTGAGGGTCATCGATCCAATTGCTGCACCGCTCATTGCCGTTGCTAACACCGCCGCGCAGTACCAGCGACAAAACAGCCGCCAACAGCACAACCACAGAGCGCCGCAGAATCGCGCAAGAATAAGATTTATATTTGACACCACACCAGTGAGGCCGCCTCATATAGGCCCACTGCAACGGCAACAACAACAACAACCAAGCGCAGCCAGCGCCAACAATAACAACAGCGCGGCCAACAACAACAGCGCGTAGCCAGCGCCAACAACAACAGCGCGGCCAACAACAACAGCGCGTAGCCAGCGCCAAAAACAGCAGCGCGTAGCCAGCGCCAACAACAACAGCGCGGCCAACAACAACAGCGCGTAGCCAGCGCCAACAACAACAGCGCGGCCAACAACAACAGCGCGTAGCCAGCGCCAAAAACAACAGCGCGTAGCAAACACTAACAACAACAAGGCGCATATAAGCGCCAATAATAACAACCTTAACCAGCTATAACCTTAACCAGCTATAACCACCACCAGCTACAACAACCACTACCGGCTACAACAACAACACCAGCATTGTCAACAGCAGGGGCCGACGTAATATAGGCCCGCTACAACATCAAAAAACAACCAGCTACAACAACAACACCAGTTACATCAATAACAGTGAGGCCTCCGTGGTAAAGGCCCACTGCAAACGCAACTAAGCGCAACAAGCGCCAACAACAACAAGTGCTGCAAAAACAACAACCATAACAACAGCGCGACCGACAGCAACAAGCGCTAGCAGCAAATAAGCGCCAACAACAACAAGTGCTGCAAAAACAACAACCATAACAACAGCGCGACCGACAGCAACAAGCGCTAGCAGCAAACAAGCGCCAACAGCACCGGCAATACCAACAACAGTGGGCTCGCCTTCATATAGGCCCACTGCAACACCAACAACAGTAAGGCCGCCTCGTACAGGCCCGCTGCATCAATAACAACAACAGCGTGCAGCCAACGACAACATCCAGCTGGCATAGAAACAACAACAAACAGCTGGCATAACAACAAAAACAGCGCAGCCAGCGCCGACGTCAACATCAACAACAACCAGCGCTAACAACAACAATAAGAGCTCACAACAACAACAGCGCGTAGTCAGCGCCAACAGCAACAACTACCAGCCACAACAATTACAAGCGCAAATAAGCGCCAACAACAACAACTGCTGCAAAAACAACAACCATAACAACAGCGCGACCGACAACAACAAGCGCTAGCAGCAAACAAGCGCCAACAGCACCGGCAATACCAACAACAGTGGGCTCGCCTTCATATAGGCCCACTGCAACACCAACAACAGTAAGGCCGCCTCATATAGGCCCACTGCAACTTTAACTCGCCAACAACAACCAGCTTTAACAACAATGAGGCCGAATCATATAGGCCCACTACAAACGCGCTAACAACAACAAGCGCTGCAAAAACAACAACCATAACAGCAACGCGCAGCTACTACAGCTAGCGCCAACGACAACCAGCTTTAACACCAGTGAGGCCCTCTCATATAGGCCCACTATAACGCGCAACAACAACAATTACCAGCATCAGCAACCACAGTGAGGCCGCCTCGTATAGGCCCACTGCAACTTTAACTCGCCAACAACAACCAGCTTTGACAACAACAGTGAGGCCGCCTCATATAGGCCCACTGCATTAATAACAACGAACGCACTAACAACAGCAAGCGCCAACAACAACAGCGCGTAGCAAGCGCCAACAATAACAAAGCGCATATAAGCGCCAACAGCAACAACAGCGCGCAGCCAGCGCCAACAAATACAACAACACCAGCTAGAACAACAACAGCGGGCCGCCTCATATAGGCCGCTGCAACAATAACAACGAACGCACTAACAACAGCAAGCGCCAACAAAAACATCGGCGCATATAAGCGCCAACAACAACAACAGCGCGTAGCAAGCGGCAACAATAACAAAGCGCATATAAGCGCCAACAGCAACTACAGCGCGCAGCCAGCGCCAACAAATACAACAACACCAGCTAGAACAACAACAGCGGGCCGCTTCATATAGGCCGCTGCAACAACAACGACTACAACAAACCGGCGACGACATCCTCGGTGAGTTCGTGCCAATTGGCACGTTAAATTAGAATTAGTTTTACTTTTTTTTAATTAAATAAAAGATAATAAAGTAGACATAAGAGGGAATTTCAACGTAACGTAAATAATAAGAACAAATAATGTTTTGAAGTAAAGGAAAGAAAATTAAATTAGATTTTGAATTAGTTAAACTAAGAAAATAATTATACGGTAGGAAAAAGAAAATTTAACTTAAACACTTTAGGTACACCTAATTGAAATAAACAGAACAAAAGGGTTAAAACTAAATGGAAATGTAACTTAAGCATAAGGGAGTTAATGATAAAACCAGAATAGGCGTAAGGGGAAAATAAGGTTTTGAAACCAGGGTACGAAAGTGAGCTGTACAAAATACATTTCATTTGCTCATCGAGTAGCATGTCATTTAAGTTTTGTACAGCTTATTGCTTTGGAAACGTTTGCGTTTTGTTTGTGACAATTCCAACGAAAAAAAAAATTTATAAATACAAACGTTTCAAATGATTGAAGAAAATATTAATGTTTGAATGTATGTTCATGGGAAACAAAATGTTTTTTTTGTCTTGCTTTCCATTTTGGATGTAAATTAAAAAAAAAATGTATTCTACAGTTTTCAAAGGGAACTTAGCTTTTGGATTTTGTGTTGTATTGAACCATGGAAGTAATTCCGTACAATAAAGTTTATTTTCGTACACTGTTTGAAACTTAGGGAAGTAAAATTAATAGTGATAATAATAAAAAGCAAAATAATAAATAAGTAAAATAGGAAAAAGAAAAAAAAGAGAAGAAAAAATTCCTTTTTTTTTAACGGACTAAATGGTTAAACTAAATAAACATAACTAAATAAAAGGCCACTATAATAAATAAATAAAATAAACTAAAATAACCATAAATCAAAAACTAAATAAATATTTTAAACAAATATTTAAATAATTAATTAAAAACCTAATAGGTGAAAAGGGGAAATAAAATAACTAAATAACTTAATTTGGGATATAAATAAACAAGTGAATGCGCACTTGTTAAAGGGTTTGTAGGGAAATCAATTTGTAGCATGTAGGGTAGAGTTAAATTTGGCTTAAGTTCGAATATGAAGTGTTAATAAAATTTTATGAAATGGGAATGCTGATTTCTTTGATTTAAAAGGCATATAGGTGGTTTGGATAAGGGGCCATCGAAATACAGGTGCGTCGATGGCCATGGATGAGGGTGGGCCAAGCACCGGGCGCTGCAACAACACCCGCGGCGCCCCCTTATATTGTTCGGCCTTATTTTTTTTATTTCAGCCGTTGTAGCCGGTCGTTTCCGGCTCCTTTAAGTTCAAATTTTGGTTAGTTTCAGTTATTTTTGATTTTCAATTTTAAATTCAGTTTTTCTTTTTCAGTTAGTTTTCTGTTGCTTTTTTTTATTTAAACGGTTTTTTTTTGTGTTACTAAACTTATTCGAATTTTCAGTTAGTTTTCGTTATTTTAAAATTTTGTATTGCCTTTGAGTTGCCAGTTAAGTTTTTTTTTTGAATTTGAATTTAACCGGCCTCAATTTTTTTTTTGGATTCTTTTTTTGAATTTTAACGGTTTGTCCGTAGCATCCGGGTTTAACCGGATGTTCGTTTCTATGTTAGTTTCTGCGTTTGATAGGCATGATAGGAATTTTTCTGTTTATGGCGCAGGACAGTAAGGTTGGCAAGAACCCACCCCAGCCGACAATGACTAGCCACAGTGCACCACTACATCATGCCGACCGCCTTCCTTACTGCTCCATTTTAGATGCGTTTAAACCATAACATTAGTAATCAAGCCAGTACACCAAACGTGAGTGAAGTTTCCAGGTTATCAAGTGCAGCCATTTCCGATAATACATCACCTGCATCTACAAAAAGTTTGCTGAAAAGAAAAGCATCATTTGCAAGCGAAGAAGAAGAAGAGCCGGAGGAAGAGAAGACATCGATCAAAAGGTTTAAAATAAGATACTACTGCTTACAGAACGATTCGGACTGAGAACTTCATGTTTCGATTAGATGGATCATAAACCGTAAACTTGGTTATTATCATTATTATTATTACAAAAAATTGCCCTAATTTATATAATTTGTGTGTAGACTCGAATAAATTTTTTTAAACTAGTAACTTTCAGTATCAATAAATTAATAATGTAAATTAAAACGGAACATCGTTATTTTTTGGGAACATCTATTGTAGAAGGTACTAGCTGACCCCGCAGACTTCGTTCTGCACAAAATAGATTTTTGTTGAATTCATTTCATTATATTATATTGTCTTTATTCGAAAAAATCATTTTGTGTGGTGCTACTTCCCCTTTTCCTATTACTCGAATATTTCTTGTGAGAATAGCATTTATATCGTATATCTCCCAGGTAACTGCGATACAAATACATGATCCCTTTCAAGGAAATCAGCTTAAAAATTAAGTATGTATTGGTGCTAATAACTCGATTTTTTTCGTTAGTACAATAGTTTCGTTTATTTCCTTACAAATTTCCAGGTTTCTACCTTGAACCCTTTTAGAGATATTTAGCATGAAAAGTTATGTTTCACGGGAAGTGGCACGGCAACTTTTCCTAAAAAACTTTTTTTTACACCATCATTTAGTTGATACCCATATTGTACAAACACCATCCAGGGTCGCACTTGGTCTACATTTTGGTCGGTATTTGGGAAAGGGGTTCTCATTTCATACCCATATCGTACAAACACTCTCTACGGCCACATGTAAATAAATTTTTCTCCATCAAAAACAAACTTTAAAAAATCTTCAACAGAGAAGGTTCAAGAAAGAACTTTTACGGAGTAGCCGTAGCTACCTCAGAATAAGTTGTCATGGGTATTTTTAAAATGCAAAAGTCCTCAAATACGACCAAATGCATGCTGAAAATCTGAGAAGTTATAGGGGTATATTCATAGTCGAAATAAAGTAGGCACTAAAGATAGCGTCAGCATTTTTGAGAAATCGGCCATTAGAAATGGTTTCAAAAAGCTAACGCTAACTTTAGTGCCTACTTTTTTTCGACTATGAATATGCGCCAATGGCTTTAGAAACAAACTGATAATTAAATTAAACTGATAAATTAAAAGAAAATTCACTTTCAAAAAATACCATTTTCCCCATACAAAATGTATGAGAGAGCGCGAGAAATATAGCCACCCCTTAAGTTAAGTTAAGTTAAGTTAGAGCGCTAATTTTTTGCAAGGCTTATTGTCTCATCAATGCCCAAAGTTTTAGGGGTAAGGCCGAAAAAAACACGTTTTTTTATTTGAATCACACTAATGTATATATTAGACTAGCTTAAGCTACATTAATGATTTTTTTTTATTTTAGGAGCAACGTACATTTGATCTTAGATTTTGTCAGAGGTACTTTGCAATCTTTACATGTAGTGGTGCATCTTTCTTTTATTATTCTACAAAAACAGTTGTATTTATTGTTGTCATTTCAAAAACAATGAACTATATTTTAAACATTTCCATAGAAGGAATGAATATCCTCAATAAAATCGGCTCGTTACAGATTATGAACTCATAAAAATGCAAATATCCTTAAGTAGGTAACGCCCTAAGTAAACGATTTAACAAGTTTTCGAACACAATAATTACTTAAATAGGTAACCAAACGAGCCTTCAAACACACATTTTTTAACGAGCTGCGCCTCAGGTACCTACTCTGCTACTTGTTCATTACAAAACTTTTTCACTACCTGCCTGCGAACTATAAAAGGTAAGTCTTCCGACAAATTATATTAGTTACAAACGAAATCTTAAATAATAACTGTGCAAATTTATCTCGAGAGACTTTCTTCAAAATAATCAAAAACTTACAGTAAATTAAAACCATGTCTCTAATGAAGAACTCAGTGCGAGGATTTGTTGCATCTGGCGAAAGGAAAGTTGTACAACCCAGCAACTTTATAGAGCAGACTCTAGATAAAGCTCTCATTAAAAAATATATTGATGTTGAGGATACAACATCGTATAACATTAAGGATGATCACGAAACCAGTACAGATGATGAGGATGTTTTGGTAATCGATGAATCAAAATGCGTGAACTCTACAGAGAGCGAGGAAATTATCATCATCTCTTCTGATGAGGAGGATGATACAGATAGTTTGGGGGAAGAATTAGAAAACTTCGTAGTCAATCTAGATGAACGTATTTTCCTTAGTAATGAAGCCAGTACACCAAACGTGAGTGAAGTTTCCAGGTTATCAAGCGCAGCCATTTCCGATAATACATCACCTGCATCTACAAAAAGTTTGCTGAAAAGAAAAGCATCATTTGCAAGCGAAGAAGAAGACGAGCCGGAGGAAGAGAAGACATCGATCAAAAGGTTTAAAATAAGATACTACTGCTTGCAGAACGATTCGGACTGAGAACTTCATGTTTCGATTAGATGGATCATAGACCGTAAACTTGGTTATTATCATTATTATTATTAAAAAAAATTGCCCTAATTTATATAATTTGTGTGTAGACTCGAACAAATTTTTTTAAACTAAGTAACTTTCAGTATCAATAAATTAATAATGTAAATTAAAACGTAACATCGTTATTTTTTGGAAACATCTATTGTAGAAGGTACTAGCTGACCCCGCAGACTTCGTTCTGCACAAAATAGATTTTTGTTGAATTATTCCTATATTGTCCTTATTCGAAAAAATCATTTTGTGTGGTGCTACTTCCGCTTTTCCTATTACTCGAATATTTCTTGTGAGAATAGCATTTATATCGTATATCTCCCAGGTAGGTCGATACAAATACATGATCCCTTTCAAGGAACTCAGCTTAAAAATTAAGTATGTATTGGTGCTAATAACTCGATTTTTTTCGTTAGTACAATAGTTTCGTTTATTTCCTTACAAATTTCCAGGTTTCTACCTTGGACCCTTTTAGAGATATTTAGCATGAAAAGTTATGTTTCACGGGAAGTGGCACGGCAACTTTTCCTAAAAAACTTTTTTTACACCATCATTTAGTTGAAAGGGGTTCTCATTTCATACCCATATCGTACAAACACTCTCTACGGCCACACGTAAATAAATTTTTCTCCATCAAAAACAAACTTTAAAAAATCTTCAACAGAGAAGGTTCAAGAAAGAACTTTTACGGAGTAGCCGTAGCTACCTCAGAATAAGTTGTCGTGGGTATTTTTAAAATACAAAAGTCCTCAAATACGACCAAATGCATGCTGAAAATCTGAGAAGTTATAGGGGTATATTCATAGTCGAAATAAAGTAGGCACTAAAGATCAGCATTTTTGAGAAATCGGCCATTAGAAATGGTTTCAAAAAGCTAACGCTAACTTTAGTGCCTACTTTTTTTCGACTATGAATATGCGCCAATGGCTTTAGAAACAAACTGATAACGCCATTCGAAAGAGATCGCGAAGCCGGCTATGTATATGCAATAATCCCGAAATGCCCAAAATTCGTATTCTGAGGTAGCGATGTATAGATTATGCAAAATTGTGACATTTAGACGCCTCAACTTTCTTAATTTTTCGGCAACAAAACAAAAGGTTTTAATCGACTTTCTCTAAACCTTCTACAGAGAAGGTCTTAGAAAGCACTTTTTATAGAAAAGAAATAGGTAAGCCGTTAAGGCTTAAGTTTCGAAGGGCATCTCATTTTTATATATAAATTACCATTTGTCGGCAACAAAACATAAGGTTTTTAAGGTGACATATCATAGTCCCAAGTGGCAAAATCCCAAGTAAAAAAATTGGGATTATGATAATCCCCTTGCAGTGTTATAATCCCAACTTTTTTACTTGGGGCTATGACACTATAGGCTGGGTGTCATAATCCCAAATAAAAATGAGTCAAAATCCCAAGTAAGACACTTGGGATTATGACGCTCCCTTGCTGTGTCATAATCCCAAGTTAAGAAAAGTTGGGATAGTGACACTGTAGGCTCTTGTCATAATTCCAAGTAAAAATTGGAATGGAGAAATAAGATATGATAAAACCCGCCCTGCGGCGCTTTTTTAAATATTTTTGAAAAAAATTTTAAAATCATAATAAAAAATGAAAATTTGGAATTAAAAATCGCGCTATTTTTTATTACAAATTTTCGACTGGTGCGGGTTTTATAACATGTTATTTCTCCATTCCAATTTTTACTTGGGATTACGACAGAGCCTACAGTGTCACAATCCCAACTTTTCTTAACTTTCTGTTTTTGATGGAGACAAATTTATTTACGTGTGGCCGTAGAGAGTGTTTGTACGATATGGGTATGAAATGAGAACCCCTTTCCTAAATACCGACCAAAATGTAGACCAAGTGCGACCCTGGATGGTGTTTGTACAATATGGGTATCAACTAAATGATGGTGTAAAAAAAAGTTTTTCAGGAAAAGTTGCCGTGGCACTTCCCATGAAACATAACTTTTCATGCTAAATATCTCTAAAAGGATCGAAGGTAGGAACCTGGAAATTTGTAGGGAAATAAACGAAACTATTGTACTAACGAAAAAAATCGAGTTATTAGCACCAATACATACTTAATTTTTAAGCTGATTTCCTTAAAAGGGATCATGTATTTGTATCGCAGTTACCTGGGAGATATACGACATAAATGCTATTCTCACAAGAAATATTCGAGTAATAGGAAAAGCGGAAGTAGCACCACACAAAATGATTTTTTCGAATAAGGACAATATAGGTATAATTCAACAAAAATCTATTTTGTGCAGAACGAAGTCTGCGGGGTCAGCTAGTACCTTCTACAATAGATGTTTCCAAAAAATAACGATGATACGTTTTAATTTACATTATTAATTTATTGATACTGAAAGTTACTTCGTTTAAAAAAATTTATTCGAGTCTACACACAAATTATATAAATTAGGGCAATTTTTTGTATTAATAATAATGATAATAACCAAGTTTACGGTCTATGATCCATCTAATCGAAACATGAAGTTCTCAGTCCGAATCGTTCTGTAAGCAGTAGTATCTTATTTTAAACCTTTTGATCGATGTCTTCTCTTCCTCCGGCTCGTCTTCTTCTTCGGTTGCAAATGGTGCTTTTCTTTTCAGCAAACTTTTTGTAGATGCAGGTGATGTATTATCGGAAATGGCTGCGCTTGATAACCTGGAAACTTCACTCACGTTTGGTGTACTGGCTTCATTACTAAGGAAAATACGTTCATCTAGATTGACCACGAAGTTTTCTAATTCTTCCACCAAACTATCTGTATCATCCTCCTCATCAGAAGAGATGATGATGATTTCTTCGCTGTCTGTAGAGTTCACGCATTTCGATTCATCGATTACCAAAACATCCTCATCATCTGTACTGGTTTCGTGATCATCCTTAATGTTATACGATGTTGTATCCTCAACATCAATATATTTTTTAATGAGAGCTTTATCTAGAGTCTGCTCTATAAAGCTGCTGGGTTGTACAACTTTCTTTTCGCCAGATGCAACAAATCCTCGCACTGAGTTCTTCATTAGAGACATGGTTTTAATTTACTGTAAGTTTTTGATGAATTTGAAGAAAGTCTCTCGAGATTAATTTGCACAGTTAACTATTTAAGATTTCGTTTGTAAGTAATATAATTTGTCGGAAGACTTACCTTTTATAGGTCGCAGGTAGTGAAAAAGTTTTGTAATGAACAAGTAGCAGAGTAGGTACCTGAGGCGCAGCTCGTTAAAAAATGTGTGTTTGAAGGCTCGTTTGGTTACCTATTTAAGTAATTATTGTGTTCGAAAACTTGTTAAATCGTTTACTTAGGGCGTTACCTACTTAAGGATATTTGCATTTTTATGAGTTCATAATCTGTAACGAGCCGATTTTAACGAGGATATTCATTCCTTCTATGGAAATGTTTAAAATATAGTTCATTGTTTCATCATTGAAATGACAACAATAAATATAACTGTTTTTGTAGAATAATAAAAGAAAGATGCACCACTACATGTAAAGATTGCAAAGTACCTCTGACAAAATCTAAGATCAAATGTACGTTGCTCCTAAAATAAAAAAAATCATTAATGTAGCTTAAGCTAGATTAAAAAAAAAATATCTATCATTTGAAATAAACATTTAAGGAAAATCTGGTTTATACATTAACATGGTCATGGAAAGGTGAATAGAGCACATTGCATTGCTTTCCGAGTGCAGGTTAAGACTCACGAACCATCTGACTTATTTTTCTGTGAAATTTTCACCGACGATTTTTAATTTGTAAACAATAACGTAAAGCACCGGGCCTTAATTTACAAAACCCCCTCAACAACACTACTCGACAAAAATATTACCAAAAATGAGATAGCCTTTGGATTATGTGTTACCCTAACTCACATCAACATGATAATCTCTAACGTATCTTGAATATGTAGTTTGGCCACTATGCCAAAAAACGTTTAATAAAATTGCAAAAAAAATTTAATTTTTTACAAAATTTCAGATTTAACCACCTTAAAATCAAAAAAAAATCTAGTGATGAAAATAGTTAGCCCTCCTACACCAAAGGTGACGGAATTATAAAAAATTTAAGTACACCAATACAACATTGTGATGTGCCCTTAACTTTATAAGCCCCGTTATATTAAAAGGCCTCAATCATACGTTTTCTTTTTTACCCAACAAATTTCCATTACCTCGAAATTTTGTATTTGTAAATTTTCATTTTTTATTATGATTTTAAAAATTTAAATATTTAAAAAGGCGCCGCAATCGAAAATTTGGACTAAGAAATCACTTTTTTACTAAATTTTGTTATTTATATTCTACATGGTTAATTATCATTATATGACGAATATTATAACCAAAAATATGCATTTCTCAGATACGTTCAAACATATTTTTACTTAATATATGCTTCCTCTGCAAGGTTTAGTTTTACAGTCTTCAAATGGCGCAAAAACAAAAAAAAAAAAGTTGACGGATCTGTGAACTCAATACATGCATTTCATGCGAGCTAAATCCAAATCCTTGATCAGAATTAGCCTAACAGGTCGTAGTTCTTCTCCAACCTAACAAAACCATCACAAAATAATATTGGACTTTTTTGCAAGGTTAGGGCCGAACTTCGGGCCCGTTGTTGAATTCTGACATCGAATTCGGACTTAGCAGCCAATTTCCCTTAAGAATATGTATTTAGTTTTGTTCGATGTGGATTTTTTCATGTTTCGAAAATTTTCAAATCAAAATCGGGAAATCCAAAAAACATGCCAATGTTTGAGGCTAGAATACTAGAAAACGGCTAGTCTGAGAAAATTTCAGTCTAGGCAGCTTTTGTATGGAATTCAATTTCCTACAAAAATGTGTTCAGGTAAATGGTGTTTTTTAACAATTATTTGTCGTTTTCATACCAAATTGGAGGTTAAGTCTGTAAAATCTTAATTAGTAATGATAGACCTCTAGACTTTAATTTAAAAATATGAAAAATTACAGTAATTTTTTTCACCTTCCTTAAAAAGAAAATCAATATAATTTTTGAAAAAAATGAAATTTTTTATTTTTGGCCCAGTCTAATATACATATATAGATATAGATATAGATTTCGCAGTTTGGAGAAATTAATGATTTTTCTGTGTATAATGTTTTCGAGAACATTTCGACTGCTCAGTGGAACAACACCCTATTACAAAAATGCCCTATCTCAGGTTTTTTTCAATAACGTTCTATTTCAAAATTCGGTAAAAGAACGCCCTATTTCCGAATTTGATTCAAATTCACATTATTTCAAAATTTGATTGAAGCATGTATGCATTGAATTTTCATTTATTTCATTCTAACCTCATGTTACAGAATATCTGTGAAAGGGTTCAAGGTAGGGACCTGAAAATTGGTATAGACCTATATGATAACAAAAGCATACACGTAAAATGGAGGGTAATCAGAAATAGGGGCTTTATTCATAAGAAAGCAGCGGCTATTTGTATTTTCGAAACGAATGAATTTTGTATATTTTAACTGGTATAATTTCATCCAGAAAAATCTAGTTGTATACTGGTATGAAATGGATATTTCCTGACTAGTATGAGTTCTGCCAGAGCTAAGCGCTCTTTATCCCGAAGAACCTGCTTGGTCGTGCCCTGCCTCGCAAGTTCGTCTGCCCTACAATTTTCCTCAATGTCCCTATGCCCCGGCACCCATGTGAGGTTCACGCGGTTCTGTTGGGCCATCTCTTGTAGAGATCGACAACAGCTGAGCGTCAGATCAGAGTTGAAAGAGTAAGAGCCAAGGGATTTGATGGCCGCTTGGCTGTCGCTGAAAATAAAAATATCCTGTCCGCCATCCGTGCTCTCCCATTCTTCCCTGCTGAGAATGTTTATTTTAAAACTGCTATCTCCGACTGTTGTGGTCGCACAACGATCTGTGCTCAGCGGAAGAAAGCTATAGGATCCCAAAATACTGGCGTGTCCAGTAGTGCTTGCGCCCCAGCTGGGATATTCGAAAATCATATGAAAACTACCGCTGAGTATTTAATGTTCATTTTACCCAAACTTAGAAGTCCTTACTTGTTCAAGCTAGTGTCTTTTCAGAGTTCCAGTTGTAACTAGCGTGGTGTTTGAGTGCGAGGTAGGTAAACAAATTTCTCTTTTCATTCAAGTTGCTGCACTCGAACGAGCGAATACCGTTTTAATTAACAATTCTAAGTGATTTACTCCATTTCCATTGTCGCTGGCACTTCCTACGTTGCACACACAGGCACAATTTATGTGCATGCTTTAGCTGAAGTTGTGGACATTGTTGTATATTATTGTTCTAGCTGCTGCTGCCTCTGTTGCTTGTAAAACAGCACACATTTTATTGTCGTTCGCATTTGTACAGTTATTGTGTACAGCATGCTGTTGTTTGTTGTTGTAAAGTATGAGTAACACTAAATTTTTAATGAGTTCTTCCGTGCACCCAACTAACCGTTACAATGCGTATCAGGGATAAGAATTGTGAGAACCACACCACGATTGAAACACAGTATGATTGCTGGTGGTAGTAATGCAGCTTGTACCCCGCACCTCGTACCTTTGTATCACTTCTATGTGTCTTTTTGTTTATTTGAATTTTACTGCTTTCCACAAATTAAAGTCAAGTCAAAATAGCGAACAGTGGAATTTATCAAATACCAACCTGCATACCACCCTGCGCCAACCTTTTCAATGTGCACAGTCGTCCAATGCTGTTTGGTATCTATGTTGGACAGAACCTGGTGTTTGCAAATAGTGGCAGTAACTTTCCATTTTTGTAATGCTCATTATTAACATTGCGCAGTGGGACAAGGTTTGCACGAAACGCTATTTTAATGGCGCGATAAGGAATTTCAAGTCATATTTTTTTGGACTTGCACACTTTTAATGATAATGAAACTAATTTCTAGGAATCACATAAAGAAGTGAAACTGTAGAGAAGAAAACGATTAGTAGCTTTGAGCGCAGTTATAAAATACATTTGTCTTGTTGACCTCCCAACGGACATGTTCTGGAGTTTTTGAAAAAAATGCATCGAAAATATTTTGAAATACATAGGATTATCTTCCACTCTGCTTTCAAGCAGGATTGGGATTGAGAGTGAAAATGAATAAAAAATTCAGTGTAAAAATGAACATAAAGATAAATAACAAAAAAGGAAGTCTAAGATCGAGTAAAACGAACATTAAGTACTATAATACTATAGTATACCCTGTGTTTAAAATTTACGACCAGTCGAATTTTTAAAAATGCCTTCCTTAAAAGTAAGCGGTGCCGCGACTACTTTAAAAAATTTATCAAAAAATCATAATATAATTCCAGAGGACTCACCTATGGAATTTAAAACTTTCAGTCATTTGAGCTACCGAGATATGTCAATTTTTGTTATTTTCGAAATTTTCGATATCGAAAAAGGGGGCGTGGTTATCATCTGATTTCGCCAAATTTAAATAGCAATAGGATAGACGGACGGACATGCCTTAATTAACTCCCCCTTTCAACTTAAGAGCTTTCATGGAACTCGTTATCTACCTCGACTATTTTGTGCCGTTACGTTGTACCGTTAAGTGGACAAAATTATAATACCCTTGCACTAGTACTAGTACGCTGGGTATAAAAAGATAAAGATAAGGTTAAAGATAAGGAGAAAAATACAGATAAAATTAAAGATAAAGATAAGGATCACGATGAAGATAAAGATATGTATAAAGATTACGATGCAGATAAACATAAATATAAAGGTTAAGATAGATATGGACATAAAAAGAAATAAAAACGAAGATAAAGACCAAGACTTGTACAAAGAAAAAGGTAAAGGTAAATATAAAGATAAAGACAAAGATAAGGAAAGAGATAAGGTAAAGATAAGATAGGAGATAAGGATAGATATAAAGGTAAAGAAAAACAAGTAAGGAAAGCTGTCTTCGGCTGTGCCGAAGGCTATACACCTTTCATGAATAAGCGTCACAATTTTCACTGTTCGATCCCCAGTACAGCCTGTTTCAATTTAACTATAGCTCATACCGAAATTATCGGAACTATCGATTATATGGGGGCGATGTGTTATATTGGTCCAATCTCATTGATTTTTAACATAGACATTCCACATTCTAAAAGAGCAACTATTACGAAATTTCACTTTCCTACCTCTTTAATTACAGGAGTTATCTACCAAAATCCGTTTATCGGAACAATCGATTGTATGGGGGCTATGTGAAATATTTATCCCATCTCGATGATTTTCAACATCGATATTTCTTATATGAAATAAGCAATTTCTACAAAATTTTACGTTCCTACCTCTTTAACTACAGGAGATATAGCCCAAAATCCGTTTATCGGAACAATCGATTGTATGGGAGCTATTTGTAATATCGGTCCGATCTTGCTGGTTCCGACAAATGATTCCTATATTAGAAAATAGTGGCCGCATACAAAATTTCAGCCAAATATCTCAAAAACTGAGGGACTAGTTTGCGTTCAAACAGACAGACAGACAGACGGACAGACGGACATGGTTAAATCAACACAAATCGTCATCCTGATCATTTCGGTATACTTATTGAGGGATCCATCTCTTCTTCTTCTCATACTTACAAACATCGGACCAAAGTTATAATACCATTTCATGTTCATGAAAGGTATATTAAAAAGACATAGATATATATAAATATAAGGGTCCTTATAATCAAATGTACAACTCTTTCCCGTCTTAGCCCCTATATAGGTTGCACCACGGTCAATTATATCGCCCAATGGGAGATGGTTTAGCCGAGTCAGACTACTCCCTGCGACACGCCTTAGGCGTTCCCAATCGGAACCAAATTTTGTATTTAATAGTATAAGATAAAAAGAGTCTCCATAGGACATCTCAACTTGTCTCCCTTCAAATAAGGACCACCCTAATAAAAAAAAAAGAAAAAAAAAGAGAAAAATAAAATATAAAAAGGCGGAATATGAAGAGGATCTAAGGTGTTGAAGAGCATATAAATGTAGGATGAAGACGGACGCGAAGATGATGATTAAGATGAAGGTGAAGATGAAGATGAAGACGACGAAAGAAACAGCAAAATATAGTGATGTGCAACTCGATGACTGATCTATAGATACCACGCCGTTTACCTCCTCCTACCAATCGACCTTTTTTCTAAGGAGTTGATCCGACGGTTCGATGGTTCCAACAAATAACTTCCGAGACAGTCGGTGTAGTACTACAATTTCGGTTTCATGTCAACAAGGGTAATAGAGAAGGAGATGAATAGAAGGTGTAAGGCGAGAGGTGGGGAAGAATAATATGAATAATAAATAGCAATGAGTATATGAATTAGAATAAGGTATGACATACTTATACAAAGGTTAAGAAATGAAAAAATTTCGGTAATATAGAGAAAAATATTTACTGGAAATAGAAACAGGCAGCTTCGCTAGGTATTCAATGACATTGTGCTCCAGTGTGCCTCCCACCAATTTGAAGTATTGATTCAATAGCTTAGTTTTAGATTCAAGCTGGAAACGTTTACTCTAGTTTATGTGCCTTAGGCATTTTTTTTAACATATTTGTTGTTACAACGTAAATATTTTATTATGCAATGCACTTTATTACACTTCATTCTGCAAATTTAGTTCAAAATCATTACACAGACACCCTCTTTTGCTCTTGCATTTGCTTATAATATAAGGGATGCCAAAACACCATGCGATGGACGCAAAGTAAGGACAGCTATCCTCAAGGGAGTTGAAACAAAACATAGAGACTGTATCTAAATGTGCGACCTAATCAAAACGGAAGTCATATAGCGGGTAACTGACTGAAAAATAAAATGAATGGCGTTGGCACGAAGTGATTTTCACGCACAGTGAATTTTCACGGAATTATTATTACCTAATTTCATTGAAATACCAGAACTACGTGTCATGTACCAAATATAAACTACTACCCTCTGTAGCAATATCAAAGAATTTGTAATCAAACATATCCAAAATAAGTAAGGAAGTCTAAGTTCGGGTAAATCGTACATAAAATACCCAGCGGTAGTTTTCATATGATTTTCGAAATTTTCTATTTCGGAAGTGGGCGTGGTTTGGAAGCGATCGTAATCGGTTTAAAAGTTATGATCATGAAATTTTTAAATATGCCTCCCTGAAAAGTGGGCAGTGCCACGCCTACTTTTAAAAATTTATCAAAAAATCATATAACTGAACTGACCAAACTATATCATTTTAGCCATTTCCGTTACCGAATTATGTCAATTTTGGTGATTTTCGAAGTTTTCGCTATGGAAAGTGGGCGTGGTTGGAGGGCGATTTTATCTAATTTCATCGAGTATACTCCTAACGATACTAGTATGCTTTGTGCCAAATTTCATCGTCTACTGTAATCAGTTTAAAAGTTACCACCAGTCGATTTTAAAAAAATGCCTCCCTTAAAAGTGGGCCACGCCCACTTTAAAAAACTTATGGAAAAATCATAAGAGAAAGACCAGGGGGATTCACCTATAAAATTATATCGTTTTAGATAGTCAGCTACCGAGATATTTCAATTTATGTGATTTTCGATATCGAAAAATGGGGAGTGGTTATCATCCGATTTCGCCCATTTTCAATAGCTACCAAATATCTCAATTTTTACGGACGGACGGACATGTTTTAATGAACTTTTTTTTCAACCTTTGAACTTTCATATATGGAACTCTATATCTACATATCTCGATTATTTTGAGCCGTTACGTAGTACCGTTATGTGGACAGAATTATACTACCTTTGTACACTGATAAAAATGATTTCCTAAAAGTAAGGAAACCTCCATACAAATTCAAGTAAATGAAGGGAACAATATTGCACCAAGGCCGCACTGCCTTCAAAGAAAGAAGTTGTTATACTTAAATTTACTTTTAAGTAGGGCTTGTACTTAAATGGTAGTTAAGTAATTTTATACTTAAAAAAAAAAAAAAATATTTTACACAGTTCTTATATTGCCTTCAACGAGAATCGAACTCACAACTTTTCAAATGGTAAACTCAGATGTCTACCATAAAGCTATTGAATACTTACGCTTGACAGCGTCTAATTACACCTTGTTCTGTTTATGGAATTTCACCAATCTTACTCACGTTGCCTCCCAACATAAGGAAATATTGACTTATTTTTAGTTTTTAGGATAGTTGTATACTTAATATGTAATAAAATTCCTTAAAAATTACGCGGGCAGAACGTTTTTTGCGGCGACAGCGAAAATAAGTAAATATGGTCCTAAATTAAGTTAAACACTGCCTTGATATCACTGGAAAAAATGTCTTCAGCATAAGGAAATATTTACTTATTTTGAACTTAAGGACAGTTTATACTTAATAAACTTGTAAATTGATTGAAACTAGTAAAAATGTCTTTAATACTGAAATGAGTACATTGATTTACTTATGGCAAGTATACTTATATATATAGAAATCTTCTTTTAAACTAAGTAGATTTGTCCCTAAAACAGAGTTTTTTCCTTAAAAATAGGAAAAATATTTTTTTTTTTAGCCAAGTAGTACGTTTCCTCAATTTTAGGACAATTATTTTTATCAGTGTACTAATACTAGTACGATGGGTATAAAAATATGTATGTGTGAAATTATGCAGTCCTTTAAAAATTGTCTACAATAGCAAATTCCTTTTTACAGGGTGGTGCATAAACTTTTATTGTTTTTGTACAAATTTGACTTTGATATTTTCTCGCAACGATAAAAACTATATTTCGGCGCGCCATACGAAAACTAACGCCAGAAATTTTGTGTCTGACGAAAAGTAACACTTTCATTTGTTTTTCTGAAGCATTTTCTTTATACTACCTAAAAGTGTTAGTTACACACAAAGTTAAAGTGTTAGTTTTCCTAAAAAATTTAAAAAGTGTTAGTTTTCGTATGGCACGTCTATTTATGCTTTTCATTATGAATGAAGAACAAAACACCTTACGTCATCATCATCATTTTTTTCCTTAACTCCTATTGGAGCACAGGGTCTCATCCTTATGTACCACCCTACTATTGTCCTTTTTTTGCTATTAAAGGTGGGTGTTGGTCATACTAATGTCATATTGGTCATATGGCAATGCAACTTCTTTCCAATACCGATGTAGTGCATTTCGCAAATGGATTTTATGATAAACAAGCCAGCCAGCCAACGAGCGTATGGGGACATTGTCTGTTACCATCTAGATTTACCCCAAATCGATATTGATTAGCTTGGTACAAAATTCCCTCGGGAGTCAAGCTGTGGTACGTGAACTTCTATTTATGAAGAGCTTTTGTGTTGGTATGTAATGTGGCACGTAGCTATTGCATTTTCATGCTACACAAAGGTCATTACCGCTCTAGTCATTTAACAAAGAGAAAGAAACAAATAAACAACAACAAATTTTATTGCATTAGTATTTGCACAAGCTAAGGTCGTCTGTAAAGTGTGAGCTATTTTGTAGCAATGGGTAAATTTTGGTATTACAGACATTTTTGAAATATTTCATTGTCTTTATTACTCATATGCTCGTAGTTACTGTAATGCTGCTCTTCGTGTAAAAGTGCTGAATATGCATTTTTTGGGGGGGATATGCCACATAATCGAGTTAATGTCAGTTAATCTAAGTGCTTAAGTGTCCGATAATGCAAGCCATTGCTTTTGTGGGGAGATTGTTGAAATTATGATATAAAATTATGCGGGTGAGTGTTGAAATTATAAAATGCATTGAAATGGGTATTTTGTGTTTGTAGTGAAATAACGATTTTTTTGAACGTGCGCATTTTTCGAGGTTGCCGCATGGTTTAGATATTTTTTTTTAATTGTCTTCAGTATTCAATGTTATGAGCCTGTGTTCTAATTAGCTTTGGCGACTTAACATTCAATTTCCCAATATGAAAAAATTGGTGGCAACCCTAGCTTAAATACATTTGTTTGACAGGTTTCCAAGCTTTTCTTTTTCGACACCTAATTTATTGAATTTTAAAGGAGTGCGAAAATTATATCCTAATTCCGAATATCACATCTATTTTTCTGTGGCAGATCTAGTTTCTGAGATATTGGTGAAAATATGGAAAACACCATTTTGCTAAACATTGCTTTTTTTAGGTGCGTTAGACATTTTTTATTTCTTATAGATTTAACCTGTATGATTATATGTTATTGTAGTTCCCATCAACATGTTTGACCTTGATTTATATAAATATCGAAAAAATCGAAATTTTTTACAAAATTTAACCACCTTAAAATCATAAAAAGTCTAGGGACGAAAAAAAGTATGCCCTCCTATACCAAAAGCGATTCAATTAAGAAAATTTTTTAGCCATCATTCAAAATTTTTCTTATTATCGACATTTGATACGTCATTCGTTTGGTTCAAAAGTATAACAATTTTCGAGATATTTTGAAATTTAAATTTTTGAGATAAGTAAGAAAAAAGTAGGATAACTGATCTTTCAAAATCTCCGCCAATATCAAACCAGGATGATATTAAAAAAATTACATAAAAGTAGATGAGTGTCGAAAAATAAGTGAAAATTTTGCTTGAAACAAAATTTATTCGTAATGACTCAATCACCTTATCGCTTTGGTGGAAACAGTATTTCATCCCCTCAGAAAGAAAGCAAATATCATAAAAATCAAGACCGCAATAGCGGATATATTGACAGATTAGTCATCCAACTTCTTTTTTAAATTTCCAAATATCTCGAAAACTGGTATACTTTTAAACATATTTGGAATCAGCAGAAAGTTCTACTTAGCTACTAAGGAATCATGTATTAAGAGTCGAGTATATGGCAATTTTTTAAAATACTATTGAATGAAATTTTGAACAAAAGAAAAGTTTTGTTTGAGGACTTTTAAAATAAAGTGGCTTATAAAGTCAAGGACACATCACAATGTTGTACTAGTGTGCTTACAATATTCGTAATTGAATCGTTTTCGGCATAGAAAATAAATGTGTTATTTGCAATAAGGAGATATTTGGTGTTAGACCGGACTTACAAAAGTGTTAAGCCCATAAATACCATGGGTCCAGCCACCTAATTGGGATCGGACCAGGGCGTTTTTTTGGTTTTTTGATCATAACTTTTACCAGCAAAAATATTGTTTTGCTTTTGGCTTAACATTCCTTGGACCAAAATTCGTATTTCCCAACTTTTTCCGACGTGTTTTTTCAGTTGTCTTAAGATCTATACAATTACCTTAGATGATGCCGAAAATGTTATTTTTTAAGCCCACAGTCAGAGAACAATGCTGTATATTCGTATTGGTCTGGTAAACTTTTAAATAAATTTACAAAATTTGCCACTGACAACTTACCAGTTTATCTCAATGTGGAAATATATACCTTGTTTCATTATGAGCTCTACCATAAATATGAAATGTAAGCTAACTTATTTTGGGAAATAACGAAAAAAAAATACAACTTAATTGCCTTAAAATGAGCTTTTTCAAAAACTGAACACATTTCCTTTATATTATTAAGACGCAGACCACTGGCCTAATGTACCTTAATAACTTATCAAAGGGGTACAAGTAGAAAGTTTAGCACCACTTCACCATGTCTAATAAGAATTTGTGGTGTCGACCTCTCATTAATAAACTTCTTTCTTATTGACTATTTACGTAAACATCTCTACAAAGAACACTTCATTAAACAACGTAACAGCAGCCACTAGGAGCTCCATTAAAATACCAAATATACAGTGTTGACCATTCACATAATACCAGAGCATTGTTAAAGGTATTTGCAAGGTTAGAAGTAGACGTACAAAGATCTCGAAACATTAAATGATGAACATAAAAATTACAGCAAACTTTATTAACAACTTGGAAGCAAGCAAATGTATAGGTACCATTGAAGATGACAATTGGACTGAAATACGAAACATAAAGAAACTCATACAGAAATATACATAACAGCACAGTATGATGTCTTGTGGTTAAATTGTGGTAAGAGGTTACAAGATATTTTAAACGGACTGCAACCCACTCGTTTTCAGCTAACAGTTACCGCATACGTAGGTATGGCTGGCTACCTACCGCCTTTACTACATTTTGCAAACGCTTCTTTGCTTATTAACTCATTTTCACATTGTCAGCATGTCTGCCTTTTTGAGTTGTATACCGTTGTCTGTTTGTCCACCGCCTGTCTATCGGTTTGTTTTATGTCGACTTATCCACATGACTACAATACTTGGTACTTCGTTACAATTGGAGCATTCTTAAATGGGTGGACAGGAGCATTCATTTCCTCGAATGCCTCTACTTTGAATGTCATGGTAAGCTTTAGATTTTGCTTTGTGGCCAACTCAACCGCCACAAAACTAAAATTGAACATGAAACATAAATAAAATTGTTGTACTATTCCATTGTCTTTATATTATCTAACGATGTGTGGTAACGAGTTCTTAAGGAACCGATTCTCTGGACCCCAGGAGCGGACAGTCTACCCGTAGAGCTATACAAACACGGGCATGACTTTTTCGAAAAAGAAAGCACTATCAACACTATTGGATGCTTTGAACAGTCTATAAGAATATAGATTTCATGAACTACTCTAGTTATCGTGGAAGCAATCTACTTAATATCTAAAATAAGGTTATTTTTAGCTCATAGTTCGAAATACTGAAGCTCATCGTCGAATGGACTGTTTAAAGTATGCTTCTTGAAAAAGGCAAATAAAATTCATATCCGCGGTCGGGTTCGTTCCTGCAAGTAATAGATTTGTTCTTTGGCTAGAATACAGTAGTTTCCGAAATATTGAAAAAGTTTACTTTAAAAACAGGAAAAGATGAGAAAAATACCACTGTACAACGAAATTGAAGATTTTGGAAATCCCATTGGGGTTTTCAACGGGTTTCCTATGTTTTCTTTTCAGAGGGTGGTACGTAAATTTATTTTTACCACTGCCGATTTTTGAGCAAACTGCCCTCTGGAGATACAACCTAGGGTGACCCGAAAAATCTTACTTCAGGTTCGGATTCAGCACACCCAAAAGCTTTAGAAACCGATGATAAACCCTCTGGGATTTTTTGGCTGTTGTACAGTGTCATTTTTGATAACTTTTATTTTTTGGCGATACAGAAATTTTCACAAAAGAGTTTACACAAAATATCCTCTAAATAACCCGCTCCTTCGATTCCGGCTACACAGTTTAGCGCATCTCTAGCTTATACTACGACTCTTTAAAGACTTGTGCATATGTTTGTGTGTATCATACGGGTTTCATTTATAGAATGTAAGCAATAGCGAGTTGTTTGTTTACTTGTTATTGGTCAGGTATTTTGCATGCCGTTTCTGCTACTGAGTATGCTGCTAATAGGCACATTCTATGTGCATATCCATAAACATACATATACTTTCTACCGCCTTCCAATGTGCTCACCTTCATATAGGTAAATATATCCATAGCATCGCTAGCCGGACAGCCTTTGCCAACCGAACTTTTAAGGAATCTGGTTCAGCTCGTGGTCGAGCAACGACAATCAGTCTACTTATTTAGAACTCTACTTCAGTATGAGCGTAAATGTATCTGTATGTATGTTCTCCTTGCCGGTGTTGCAGCTGTCAGTGCGGAATGTAAATAAACTGACACAGCCAGCACGGGCCCATAGTGTTTGGTCAAAGAAACTGGACCGCCGTTGACCGCCAGCAGCTATTGCTATGTTGACATTGACATTGGCAGCAAATTTTTGGTTCATTGATGGCAACCAGGGACTGTACGTTTTTATATATTTATATCAAAAAAAATTTCCTAATTTTAGCACCAATTTTGTTCTTTCTAAAAATATATAGATATAATATAGATATAGAAAAGTTCTTAGGTTGAAAAGAGGAGTTGATTAAGGGATATTTGTCCATCTGTCCGTCCGAGTGCACGATAACTTGAGTAAGAATTTAGATAGGCGAAATAAGATGATAACCACGGCCCCTTTTTCGATACCGAAAATTTCGAAAATCACAAAAAATTTACAGAACTTGAGTAAAAATTTAGATATTTGCATGAAATTTGGCATATAGGCCACTTTCTGGCCCAGGCAGGTTGCTATTGAAAGGGGCGAAATCTAAAAATGACAACGCCCCTTTATCGATATCGAAAATTTCGAAAATCACATAAATTGACATAACTTGAGTAAACATTTAGATATTTGCATGAAATTTGGTATATATAACTACGCCCCCTTTTTCGATATCGAAAATTTCGAAAATCCCATAAAGTGACATAATTCGGTAAATTAAATAGCTAAAATAGTATAATTTGGTAGGTAAATCCTCCTGGTCATCTATTGTGATTTTCTGTTAAACATTAAATAGAGCGTTAAACCAAATATTGCCCCGGGCTCCAGAGGTAGGCACAGGTAATTCGACAGTAGATTACTCGGTGCTTCGGTGAACTTATAAGGTCAGTATGATTCGGAATTACAAACATGGTTGCAACTCTGCGATAATTAAAGTTATAAAAGCACTAACAGCTTCTCACATTGCCCGAAGTGCTCAAACTAGGATGCATGCTCCCGCAACTAAAGTTACATAATTACTAAAGGTGATGACCCAATGCACGCTTGCTTTGCTGGCTTTGCCTCGAGAAATGTCAAAATTCTTTTGAACTCAGTGGTAGCCTTACTTTGCTTGCTTGAAACGCTTCAAAGCGTCGAATAGCCCAAATCTCTATTTGACAGCGCTTTACACGCTTCGCTGTTTGTCTTGTTGTTGTCTTGTTTGTCTCTCCTATATTTTTGACAATTTTTGTAGCTTCTATTGGGCCATCGAAGCTTTAAAAGGAAAGCAAGGTAAGGCTAGGTAAGCAAGGCAAGCAAATCAAGCGTACATTGGGTCCTCAGCTTTAGAAACACAATCATACAAACTCTCCAAACTTGATTGCACTCAAGTAAGTAACTGAACCAATTTATGTCCAACTTATTACCTGAACATAACTGTAATTTTTATGTTAATTTTAAATGATTTTGCTACGTGGACTCAATTCTAATACATAGTAATTTAACAAATCGAGCACCTCAACAATATACATAGGTGGCCTCAACAACAACAACAACAATGCTTTCCACCTTAACCGCTACTATTAACTAACCAAACTTGCCAAGATATTACCAGAGCAACGGCAGTCAATTGCTTCATCAATTACGAATATCTACGTATAGGTATATCTAGTTACATACATAGATACACAAACAGCCAAACATTTGCACTATTGCATTAACCAGCGACTAATTGAAAAATTCAATTTAGCCGGGGTATAGTAGAGCCGCTCGCTTTGAATTAAATTCCGCTACTCATCATCAATGGAGTACCTATGTATATAAATAACAGGGAGGTTTTGCGGGGTATAAAGATGACCATCTTTGTATCTTTAGAGCAGATCTTTATCTTGACTTTTGTGTTTAAAGGAGCTAAGGGAAGCTTTGTTGAAAGCCAGCGTGTATACAATAATTCTTAACTTCTCACCCTCCACCTAAACGCAAATGAAGTATGTATACACTACCAACATATGGCGGTCCACTGTCTGTTAATGTGTCCGTTTAAGTCCACAGACGGGCAGTGGCAATTCAGACAAAATAATTTATTATTTCTGACAAGTTTTGGCAGTGGGAGCTCCTCCTCTTCGCTGTTTTGTGTTTATAAATTTCTATAATACATAATTCCTCAAAACTCAACTCATCGGAACGTTCGATATGAACGGATCTAAAACAATGTTGGCTTTGTTGCAAATAACACATACAAACTGGCGAGCAAAAGTGTTAACATATATACTGAGATGAATAAGTTTATCTACAGTTATTCTGAGTCTAAATGGGACTTTAACTTTAAATGGTCATCTAACCGTTCAACATATGTAGCTAATCAGTTGTTTCTACCATGCATCATCTTGGAGCCACTACGGGATTGCAAATCGTATTCCACTTTGTCCTTCCATCGGAGTTTACCAACTGCGTCAAAGAAAATTCCTTCATTCGTACAATATGACCCAGCCAGCGGATCCTTTGGGCTTAACTCGTTGCACTATATCTGTCGATGCGTAGAGCTCGTGCAGCTCATCTTTATATCCCCGTCAACACTCGTTGCATCATCGAAAATGAACATTGATTTCTCAAGTACGATGAGAGATTTATGAAACGTGATATTTCTACGTCGCCAAGAGGAGTTTAATTCTCAGTTACCTACTCAGTCTGAATGGTGAGTGACATAACCCCAAGTGGCATAATCCCAAGTAAACTAAGTTGGTATTATGACACTGTAATCGGCTTTCAGGTTTGCTGCAGATAAAGTTTTGAAAATTTGGCATATAAATAAACAAATAAAGACAATACAATTCGTGTACACAAAACTTTACTAGATGGCGCACTGAACGAGATTATTTGAAATTCTGGAAAATGAGGGGGTCAATCGATTATTGAGCAACTTTCCGGTAGGCTATAGACTTGAACCTTGATACATACACTTCTCAGAAGACTGTGACAATCCTTATCAAAAAAATTCCGACAGGAGGAGCTATGTCGAAAATTCGTTTGAAATTGTGAATTTCGCTATCGACTTTTATCTGTCTTCCTGGCAACCTAGGGACTTAAAAATGAGCTTAAAGTTGAAGTCACGAAGGCAATAAAATTTTAAGAAATCAAAACTTCGATAGGTGTCGGGCTGGTCGAGATAACTTTTTTGGTGAGGGATCCTTCAGCTTTTTGAAAGTCGATCATTGCTCGTGCCTTATCGACGAAAATCACGACACTATCGCTCTGGCAGTATATAATCCAAGGGGTAACAACATTGGAGTACATTGCAAAGTACTCTGACTGTAGGTACTCCATGGAGTAGCAGAAAGACAGCGAAGGTTGGAGTAGGTGGTCCAGTCCTAGGACATCGCAATGTTAATTGGAGCACAATTTTTATATGAAAAAGGATCACATTTGGAGTACTCTGATGCTCCAATTGGAGCACTCTTTGGATAGGAAATAGAGTACTCTCGATTTTTTCAGGGATACATCCGTTTTTCATTATGCTCTATAGTTGACCAATTTTGATTTTGAGCAACTGTAATAAGTCCTCACATCTATGCCGCGCATATTCTTATTGCTTTCCTCATATATGTACATCAATCAGAGCGAATTTTGCGCTTGAAAGCTGTTACCACTGCACACTGATTCTATGCCAGTCTAGGGTATTTGCTTGCTTGGTTGGTTGGTTTTATTGGATGCTTCCGTACGCAGTGGCACCTATCTATCTGTCTGTCGATGCGCCTCGGTGTCTACTCGTTGCCGCTGAACGTTGATTATTTTCTCAAGTAAATTGGTTTATTACTTTGGAGATTTGAAATTGGCGGTCCGGTTTACTACAGCACAGACAAACACATCAACTCATAAAATTCAAACCATGTTAATATTCTTAGACGAAGAAATGTTGGCATGTGTTGCATAGAAGGCATGAGGAATTGGTGGGTGGCAGCAATTTGCAACACACATACAGCGTATTTGTGCATATGTTTGCATAAGGAATGAAAAATGGCATGTGCGCTTCGGCGTGACATTAAAACAAATGAATTTTTCGGCCAATTTATGAGTGTGTTATTGTGTAGCACACAATCGAATTCCTTTGGGGGGTTTATCCACCACTTATAACTTACAAGTAGCATGCAACTACGGAAAATAGAGACAGCTCGCATGGTAATATTATTGCACCATGATTGTGTTAAAGATGCCTTCATCAAAATATAATACAACGAAAAGATGACAGTTTCATAGACAAAAAAATATTATTAGCTCAAAGGTACATTAGGTCATATTAATAAAAAGAATAAATGGCCTTTTTCTCAAGTTTCTATAAAGAAACTTTCAAAATTTGAAAAAAAGAAGGTTTGGAAAAGGTATTGCATCTTTTATACCCAGGGTACTAGTACTAGTACAAGGGTATTATAATTTTGTTCACATAACGGCACAAAATAATCGAGATAGATATAAAGTGCTATATACAGTAGAGCGTCTCGCCTTACAGGCCAAAAAAAAGTCGGCCGTACCTCTTCTCATATGACGTGTTTTTGAAAAACATTTCAAAAAAATTTTTAATTTTTTTTTCTGACAACCCTAGATGTCGCCCAATTGCATTTTTCTTCATATCTTCGGCATTTATTGTCGGATTTTAAAGTGTGATACACTAATTTTTTTGTCTCAGGTAGTGGGTTTTCCTAAAAAAAAGCTCATTGATCTCAGGCGCTCCGTTGTGGTACCTACCCACCATATCTCAGTTGCCACCACCCTAATGTAGCGATCCAATAACCGCAAATTAAAGACCGTAAAAATCCTAAATCTTTTACGGTCTTCAACTAACTGACATTAGGTCATCAACGATAAAGGAACTTTTATGATTTAAAAAAATTGCCCAAAATAATTGTTTCGTGGCACTTTTGCCAAATTTTTTTTTTAATTCTTTAAGTCCTCTAAGGCCACTAAAAACACCGAATAGTAAGGATCTGGATATCGTTCTGGCTGTGAAAATATTAAGTCTTGTTTCCGTAGGGAATTCCACAAATCATTTGCTCATGATATAGTATGTAGGACAATTTAACGACCTTCTTTTTAAGAATTCTTACGGTAGTATACGTCACAAGGTCCGATTGAAGTCTTTTCTTGTCCCGTCCATCGCATCTCCTGCAGGGCGGTGATGTCAGCCTTTGCGTTAGCGAGGCCATCAACCAGTCGGGGAGCAGTACCTTCCCTGGAAAGGGTCCGGACATGTTCGTTTTGCCGAGTCATCAACATTAAAGGGGGTTCTCATTCGAGGCTTGATTTTCCTTGTCATTGGAATTGGTTTTTACGTGGCGGGTCTTGTGTAAGGAAGAAAAAGTTTGGTAATGAGAGCTGGGAGCCATGTTATCCGAAGTTTAGCTATTAAGTTGAACCTCGGACATATATTAAACCCCAAACCCGCAGGGGTTGAGTTAGCATGGTCTTTAATATAAACGTTTTTGAGATAAATTCTGATTTACACTGGCCGATTCACTGCTTTCTACCTTCAAATACATGGTGCAGATCGATCGAGTTGCTGGATTCGTCAAGGGATACACTCCTCAGAGGTATATCGCACAGAGATACGCTTAAGGCATACGGCATACGCTTAAAGGTAACCAATTAGGGTTTAACTTCCGTTTTAGGGAATTTCTCTAGTTTTGTTATTGTAGTTTCTTTTGTTTTCGCTTTGCTTTTTTGTAGCAAGCTGTAGATAAATTGTAAATTGTATGGCGCTGCATTATATAATGTTGTTCTTGCACATTTTTCACTTTTATTTTTTTATATTTTATTAAGTCGTAAATTATCATCAAATTTAATGAACACTAAATTAAGCCCATAAATTTTGTGCGTGAGTTTGAATAACTCTTCAATTATGCGTCTACGTCTAAATAAAAATAAAAAATTAAAATAGCGAAGTGTTTGTACGGGTGTTGCCAGTAACTGGGCTAAGAAAGCAGAAATATATTTAAAATTTTGTTCAGGGTTGCAGCTAGAATATGCATATAGCCTGTTTGCCTCTCGGACTAACAGGTCTTCATGATTGGAACGGAGGTTTTAAGGTTTTCTTTTCTTAGCACATTTAAATATCGCATAAGCCAGAGGAAATCGAAATCAGCCTTCTAGTAAGACCTCAGGGAGTTATTCTGGAAAAATTGCATTCCCATCGCAATAAAGTTTGAACCCCTTAGTTAGACGGGATAGATTTCAATCGAAATTATGTCATAACCACTGATACCAAAAAAAATGACTTACTTAGTATTGCTTTGCTACTCAGCAGAGTAAGTAATCAAACATCACAATTTACAGTTTGCATGAATTTCATCCATTAACTTCTAATCCATGCCTATTTGTTGCATATTTATTTGTTTGTTGTTTACGGCCCATCGCATTAGTAATTACACTTAAAAGCATCTATAAACACCAGTAGATATACCTACGTAGATACATATGTAAATACATACAAGTACCCAACCATATTATGGTGCACATTTCCAGTTATCCAAAGGCTTATAAATTCAACACTCTAACAGATGCATTGGGCCATTATTCCAAACCATTCATTTAATTGCTCATACACATATTTGCCATATTCATCCATTCACTCCTGCACTCCCAAAAGGGATACTTTCAAGGCTAATAGTACATACGGTCTATGGGATTTACTTTCATGTCCACAAAACAAAAACTCGGCATCAATAGAGAGGAAAGTGATGCATTCACAACAACAAAAAATATTCGACATTAATTTGCATACATACCTATAAAGAAAAATACCTTTAGATTAACTAAATTGCACACAACTGCCATAGTCCTAACAAAAATAAACTGAATGCACCAGAGAACTGCCCTTCGCGATTTCGCAGAAGTACGATACACAAATTTTCGGTTTTAAATTGAAAACTTCTCCAAGGTGGTCGATATACTAAAGAATAATCAAAATAGGTTGCAACCCTAACTCAATATATCTTCCTTACTAAATCGCTCTAAGTATCAACACCAAAGTAGAAAGATATTGGTCGATATACGAAGTAATTCATAAAATTCTATTAGTTGTCAATCCTAGGTAGCAAGCCCGCCTGAAAATGTCTTATTTGGTATAGGCTTAAGGAAAGGCTTAAAGGAAACAAAAGGGAAGGAGAGGAAGGGATAGAAAGGAAAGGAAAAGAGAGGCATGGAAAGGAAAGGAATGAAAATTAAAAGTAAGGAATGGAAAGGAAAGAAAAGCAAATTAAAGTAAAGGAGAGGAGAGGAAAGGAAAGGAAAGGAAAGGAAAGGAAGAGAAAGGAAGGGAAAGGAAAGGAAAGGAAGGGAAAGGAAAGGAAAGGAAAGGAAAGGAAAGGAAAGGAAAGGAAAGGAAAGGAAAGGAAAGGAAAGGAAAGGAAAGGAAAGGAAAGGAAAGGAAAGGAAAGGAAAGGAAAGGAAAGGAAAGGAAAGGAATGGAAAGGAAAAAAGGGAAAGAAATGAAAAAGAAAGAAAAATTAAAGTAGAAAAGGGAAAGAAAGGAAAGTAAAAGAGAGGAAAGGAAAAGAAAGGAAGAAAAGGAAAGGAAAGGAAAGAAAACGAAAGGAATGGAAAGGAATGGAAAGGAAAGGAAGGGAAAGGAATGGAAAGGAGAGGAGAGGAAAGGAAAGGAAAGGAAAGGAAAAAAGGGAAAGAAATGAAAAACAAGAAAAATTGAAGTAGAAAAGGGAAATAAAGGAAAGTAGAAGTAGAAGTAAAGTAGGAAAGGGGTAATTATGGGATCATTTCGGGGGTCGTATTGGGGTAATTTGAGTTCATATTGGTCATTTTGAGATCATATTGGGATTGATTTTTGGGTCAATTTTAGATCGTTTTAGGATCAATTCGGGATCATATTATGATAATTTTGATGACTTTACAAAGATAGAAAAATAACAAAATTTGTGTTGTTGTTTTGAAGGTAATTCGATGAATAAGCAGTACTATTTTCGCATTTTCTAGGAGGCAAATACGCCTAAAAATAATAATTTAATTAAAATTTTATGCGGATGCATATGTTTACATATCAAACCCCCCGAGTACTTGGTACTCAGGTCTTTTTTTCGGCTGACCGTTTAAGAAATCAGGTAGGCCGTTTAGGAAATGTATTTTGAAGAGTCTATAGTTCTGTTAATGCTTATCAATACAGAGGAAATTTCCCTACTCAAAAGCTTAAGATTCTGGCATCATACAAACCAGTGCAAATAAAGACACTTAAGCAGATCTCTGTAATGTACATAAACATGCATTCGTATGTGTAATTCATACTAGTATTCTGCTCCGGAATGGAAAGGATTGAATTGGCACAGCACGGCACGAGATCATACCATGAAGGCTATGAAAGTTGCTTACATTTTATCTCGTTGGTCATAATTTAAATGAACTGTAAATGAGTGTAGAATGACCGATGTATAGCAGTGATAAAAGTGATGCAACAACAAGAACAACAAACATAGTAATAGGTTGTCGTTTGAGCCCTTATTCCAGCGGTAACCAGCAATATTGTAATTGTCAATTTTGATGTCGGTTATCGCGTGTGACTCTGTCACACCTAAGCTTGTTAAAAAGTACAAATTCTCAACATAATTTTTAGTTTCGTTACCGGTAATACAAATAATGTTAGCTAGCCGGAATAGAGGCGTTAGTTTAATGTTGGCTATTGGTTTTAGCTGCATTCTCATCATTAGCACCACGAACACATACAAACAGCAAAAGGACACTACACGGCTAAAAAAATGAACCTAAATTTTAAACCCGTATAAAGTTTAATCAATTTTTCAAACTTTTTTGTACAATATTTCAAACCATCCAAATACCTACAAAGATTTTCAATTTCTTTTGGTTTCGATTTAAAATCTAAATGAAAAAGCAGTCTAATTTTTTTATTTTTAGTTTGTCTGAATGTAATTAAATTTTGCCCACAAAAACTTCATGTGCGTCATAGCTCAGCGGTAGAGCAATCGGCTGTGACTCCTGAGCGTTTTCGTTCGAATCCTGCCAGCAGCCACATTTTTTAGTTTTATTTTATTCTTAAAACTTTTCGGTATAAATTTAAAACTTTTTGGTTTCAAAACAAAAATTTTTCGGTTTAAAATTAAAACTCTTTGGTTTGAAAATTAAAACTTTTCGGTCTAAAATTTAAACTTTTGGGTTTGAAAATTTAAATTTATTTTTGAAAGCTTATTCAAGGTTGAATTTTGCCAACAATATTTATGTGTGCGATGTAGCTCAGTGGTAGAGCAGGCGGGCATGATAGAGCAGATAGGGGAGTCTTGGTACGAATTCCCGCCAAAGGACAAAAAATTTATTTTATGTTTAAAAAATTGTTGAAACATTTCTTGTTTATAATTGAAACCCGATTCATTTAGCCAATTTTCATGAAAACTGGTCTAGATTGAATTTGAATCCAAATTTGGTTTGGTCATATATGTAGTCCAAAAAAGTTTAAAATTTAGGTTCAAATTTTTAACCGTGTACTTAATCTCAAACAACTCGCAGTTAGTTCTTTGATCTGCCCAACTATTCAGCGCCCATCCGCCTGCTTGCTCATTTAGCCAAAAAGCAGAGACATTTTGTTAGATTATATGCAAGACTGTTTGTTTGTTTCTCAGTTTAATAACCCAGCAGTCTTAGTTATACATTGATATCAATGGTCTTCACAAAAGTTCCGCAAGTTTCGCCTTCCAACCCTGAGAAAAACAGGGAAGAAAGTCGATCTTAATAGATACAAAAGCGGAATACAGCGCCATATGGAAACAAACCAGACTTCAAGCAAGGCGATTCTTATAGTGCAATTTCTTTAACCTGACACTAGAGAATACAACTCGGACCAAATAAAGTAATCGCACATAACTCCAGGACCTTACTTTTATGTGCTGATAATATCTATTGATAGGTATCATTGGTCTTCACAAATATTCCGCAAGTACTGCCTTCCTGCCATGAGAAAAGAAACGAAGAAAGACCGACTTTGGAATGGAAGAGAACGAGACAAAGTACTATCTGTTGTCAAAAAAATAATCAACATAAGTTAAAAAGAGCAGGTGGAAAATGAGTTGACCTCTCCTGGCGTCAACCCTACCACAATTACTGCTGGGCATTCATTTACCTACCTACATATGTAAATGTGCTAGGAGTTGTATGTCTGTGTAGTAATAGCAAAAATTACTGCATTGCCGTATTTTCTTTTTTGACTCGTAAAGTATGATAAAACATACATTGGAATGTTCATTTCGCCTCACACTTCCTTAGCATAGCAAATATCGTCAACAACTCCAATGATAAAGGAGTGAAGTTAATAAAACTCTTAACCGCCTTTAACAAGTTGCAAATACGTAAATATAAGCATACATTCATTTATGGATGTAGCAAAAACGGAAATATAGCGGTAGTCATTATAAGTGGTAGCGCGATGGGCGTCTGTGAAGAGTAAACAATACTGGATAGAACAGGGATCACCATAAAATAAGTAAAAGGGAAGAGGAATAAATGACATGCAACGTTTCCATGGTACGAGTATGACCAATTTATTATCACCCACGAAACCGCGTTTCAAAGCAACTTCAAGAATAGGCAAGAAGCCGAAAGCCTTCAATATGTACGAGACCAGAACGCATCGCCATGCTGATGATAAAACATCTGGGACATGTCGTTCCCCATTGTGGAGACACTCCAAAGAGGAGAGTAAAAGATGGACAGCATATCATTCAAATCTTAATATTTCTGTTCCATAACATGGTCGAGTTGAGTTGAGTTTATTTCGTTAAAATTTTCCTCGCTACAATTGTACAGATTTCCATTAATCTTTTTTTCAAAACTCTTTCATTTAAGATAGGCTTACTGCTCCGATCATTTCACAACACTTCTAGTCTATAGTTCCATAAGTTTCGCACAGTCAAAAACGTTGCTTTGATTCCTGCTACCGAGTTTTATGCATATGAGTTTATATGTAGTATGGTTGATATTTTGTGTGTATTGCAATATTAAAAGCATGACAGAGAATAACATAAAATTATATCGTCGGAAAAAGTACAAAACCGCACATCTCAATTCTGCAAAACCGCACAAATTTTACAGGAGACACTGAAAACGGATTAAATTTGAACGAGCCACTATTCTATTGCACAAACCCTACTTTTTTGTTACTAATGAATGGATCCGGGTACCCAGAAGCCCTGGTAGGCAAATCTCATTTTTGACAGAAATGTCGAATGTGCGGTTTTGTACTTTTTCCAACGATATGCAGGTGAATAAATTCTCACCAAATTGCACTCAAAGATATTTATTTTGAATAGGTGAATGAATTTTGAAACACCACTACAGCCTAATATGTAAATTAGCATGTTTATTGGACTTATGATAGCTTATTCACACATTTGCTTATACTAGGTACAATAGGGTGGTTCCTATTTGTAGGAAGAGAGTTTCAACACAATATTTCTTGATGTTCCACACTTCCATTGGTAGTAGGTACTATAGCCAGAAATATCACGCAGAAACGATTGGAAAAGGATTTTGGGAGCGATGTTTTTTATGAATCGTTTTCACATCGAAAAACCCGACTTAACCACAATGAGTCTGCTTGGTTTTACCATGTACGGGGTATGCCCAAGTGTATTTAGTATCCAATCCTTATTTTCGAAGACTCCCCGATAAGAAGCAGTAAGTTGAATCTACTTCGCAAAAATATTGAAAACAATTCCCACCTATTAAGTTATGTTAGTTAATTTCGCTCCTCAAATACAAGCAAAATGTAAAGAATAAAACAAGTATTTAAATTTTAAACATCATAAAAGAGAATTGGTCTGCTCCCAGAACTTAATAACCCACATAATTGTCTGTTTTAAAAAGCGATTCGAGGCCATTATCACTCTTCCGTATAAGTAATCTTAATGACAGCGTTTTGTAGTCGCTGGCATACAGCATGACAGATAGCAGACAACAATAATTGAGTTGCGAAGTAAGCCAAATTGCATATTAAATATGTAGATTAGGGTGGTCCTTATTTGTACGGATACGATTTCATCATCGGATTTTCGAATGCTCAACCCCTAAATCGATAGTAATATAGCCGAAGATATCACGCACAAATTTTTATCCCGATTGGAGATGGTTTAGGCGTGTTACAGGTGGGTCAAAGTTCACATTTCTCTATGGAGACTCAAAAAATAAAAGTGATTTTTCTTCTTATCTCATACTCGAAATCGATAGCACTATGGTAGCAGATATCACATGCAAAATCTGCTTCCGGTTGGAAACGCTTAAGGCGTGTCACAGGCTAACACATAGAACTAAACTGTGTTAGTCTTCGACGCAGAGAACGAAGTGTGTTAGTCTTCGACGCAGAAAACTGAAGTTTGTTGGTCTTCGACGCAGAAAACTGAAGTGTGTTAGTCTTCCACGCAGAAAACTGAAGTGTGTTAGTCTTCCACGCAGAAAACTGAAGTGTGTTAGTCTTCGACGGAGAAAACTGAAGCGTTTTAGTCTGCCACGCAGAAAACTGAAGTGTGTTAGTCTTCGACGCAGAAAACTGAAGCGTGTTAGTCTTCCTCGCAGAAAACTGAAGTGTATTAGTCTTCGACGCAGAAAACTGAAGTGTGTTAGTCTTCCACGCAGAAAACTGAAGTGTGTTAGTCTTCGACGCAGAAAACTGAAGTGTGTTAGTCTTCGACGCAGAAAACTGAAGCGTGTTAGTCTTCCTCGCAGAAAACTGAAGTGCGTTAGTCTTCGACGCAGAAAACTGAAGCGTGTTAGTCTTCGACGCAGAAAACTGAAGTGTGTTAGTCTTCGACGCAGAAAACTGAAGCGTGTTAGTCTTCCTCGCAGAAAACTGAAATGTGTTAGTCTTCGACGCAGAGAACGAAGTGTGTTAGTCTTCCACGCAGAAAACTGAAGTGTGTTAGTCTTCGACGCAGAAAACTGAAGTGTGTTAGTCTTCCACGCAGAAAACTGAAGTGTGTTAGTCTTCGACGCAGAAAACTGAAGCGTGTTAGTCTTCCTCGCAGAAAACTGAAGTGTGTTAGTCTTCGACGCAGAAAACTGAAGTGTGTTAGTCTTCCACGCAGAAAACTGAAGTGTGTTAGTCTTCAACGTAGAAAACTGAATAACTTTTTTAGCACACATGGGGCAGATGTGGACTTTTGACGAATCCTTGGGAATTATTGTTATTTAACCTCTATTTTTATAATAATATTTTGATATTCAATTTTTAGTAGCTTAAAGTTTAATACAGTAGCTTGCAAGTGTTATTATACCCACAACAAACATTTAACACATGCTTTGCGAAGAAGACCTTTAAGCCATCTTGACACGTTTGTTATTTAATGGGCTTGGTTGATGTTAATCAAATGCAAATTTTTGTATATATGCAGTTTTGAAGCAAGCCTTTTGCAAGCCTTTTTGTTGGCTTGGCGCCAGATGATACTACTACACAAAACTAGTTGAATAACCTAACGGCAAAGAATTATTACTTCTTTGGCCAACGAATCTTGGTACCTATATAGTTGTTTTGACTGATTTTTGCTTTAACTAATTGCCGCCACTGATAAGATAAGATATTTTGTTGCTGCCGCCATCGTCATTGCTGTCAAACTTGATTGTAGGTAATTGCCGTTTAATCTTTGTGTTCCTCATATCGCGTGGTTGTACCAGATAAGTTGTCCAAATGGCGCTATCATGCCCTGCAGGACCCTATTCACGTTTTATGCAGCCAACCATTTACATGTGCGTTAGTGTGTATGTTCTGTCGCTTATTATAATTTGTGTGAAATAATAAATAATTTTTTCGAAAAGATTTATTAAAAATGTTTGCTTAACAACAGGTCATCACACAAAGCTGTGACTGAATTAGATGCTCATTACATATGCAAATTGTCGCGGATTACGTAAATTGCCATAATTAGGCCTAGATAAGAAAATTTGCATACAAAATGTTATGGGAAAACATTTTTCAATGTCATGAATGCAACATAAATTCGCATAGGAAGTGTAGCAGCATTTAACGCCGACACGTCTATACATAAATTGTAATCATCTAGGTACATATGTATGTAATGGGAATACAGATCTCATGCAGTTTCAGCAGGATCGGAATAGGTGCTGCCAAGGGCGCAGCTAGAATTCAAGATGTTCTGATTTAATTCATTTACGCGTTTGAATGTTGCAGTCAGAGAGAGATAGATATAGCTGGTAAAAGCTAAACTCCCCTACACTGCTACCTACACTGATGTTCTGCAGGGTTACTTTGCAAAGTGGTCATATGGAAGGAGCCTTGAGGTCTACCTGTAAACTTCAACCAAACAGAGCTCGTTGTTTACGATTAGATATTAGATCGTTGAGAAGACAATGTGGGAGATAGGGTGGATGCCTTCGGCTGCCTTTAGCTATCTGCAGCCTCTGGTCATGGTTGTTGTTGTAAGGAGGTGTAGCCCTGCCCAAATATCAGGCATGGTCACCTGGTGGACATTGCGGTCTCCTAGCGCGCCCTAGTCGCTTCTTGATATATATTATAAGATTGTGGTCTACGGCGACTTAAGCATGGTACCTAGTGCGACCTCGGGTAGGTTCCACAACTATTATCTTAATAAAACAAAATTTTGTTTACCCTGAATCAATTCCTAAAAGGTTTCCCATCTGTGTTTCAAATTTGATTCAATCTACTTGCCCAAGTCAAATCCTTCTCACCTGAAGGTGATATTAGCTACGTGAACATACCATTTTAATATCACGCAGAGCAGTGCCAAATCGTCAAATCGCCACAAATTCTTCGGTGGTTGTTTTTTTTTCGCTACTCAACAAAACAAGGAAGACACAACTTTTTTTTTGGACTTTTTCACCCTTGCAAGCAAATGAATTGATCTTAACAAATCTGCGTCACGTGCCTCTTAACTGCGGTGTGTACGATTATTTTCTTCTGTTTTCTATGTTTTGTAACTTTTAAGCCACAAATTTATGACTCTGCGATATATTCATTAACACACTGTGAATTATTAACGCTAGCAGTCGTGTCCTAATGTAAGAAAATGAGCTTTGGGGAAGTTATCAAAAAATGGTGAATTAAAATATTTCAATATACCGTCATACAAAAGTAAGTACATTATCTAACTGAAACTTGACTTCACTAAGGGTTGTATTGGTATTGCCAATAGAGCCACCCTTCTGTGGTTACTTTTTGCGGTAATGTAACCCAATTTGTTCATATTTTGCCTGGAGGTAAATTTAATAACCATAAGAGATTTTTATTTCGACTGTGAGCTTCGTTCCTTGTTAGTGGATTATTAGGGTAACTTTACGACGTATGCATTTTTGAAGTTTATACATATGAATTGTAAAAAAAAAATTACCTGAAAATCACCCCGTGGATTCATGCCCAGATTTCCACATAAGAACAGGTCCCGCAGTTTGCCCAAGGTTGCTATCTTTTTACTTTTTTTTGTAATTAATGGCCGAATTTTATAAGGGTTCACCCACCGTGAACGAATTTTCTAATCTATTATTATTTTATATATAAATGCGCAATGCTTAAAAGTTTTCTCCCTTTTTTGCAATAACCACAATTCTAAGGTATATAAAATTTGCTATGTATCGATAGGCCTCCGCGAGCAGGGTGTGCGACAACAAATCAAAAATTTTAAAAAATTAATTATAATATGATTTGAAATTCACACCACTACAAGTGCTAAACACGCATTCACTTTATAGAGCCGCTGTTATGTGTGTATGTTGTGTTTGTGTGTATTATTGTGTTTGCATTCATTGCACTTGGGGAGAGTCCGAGTGTGAGTTGTTTTGTTGTCAGCAATAATAAACATGAGCCAGCGAGTCAACTTTATTGAGCGTAGGTACAAACAGTGTTTACAAAAACAAAATCTGTGAGTGGGTATTCAGAGAAGCAAATGCTTGCTCAGACACGATGTTTTGAATTAAAAGCACAAATAAGCTAGGTCATGCACAAAGCCCTTCGTGGCTAGACTTAGTGAAATAAAAAAAAATGGAAAATTGATAAAATTAAAAAAAACGTAAAATAAGAAAGGAAATAATATAAAATAAAATAAATAAAAGTATAAAAAAAAGGAAAGAATGGAAAAGGAAAGGAATGCATAAAAGGAAAATAAAAAAATAAAGGTAATTTAAGGTAAGGAACGGAAAATATGAGAGAAAAATCAAAGGCATTTGCCTTTAGCGAAAGGAAAGGAATGGAAAAGAAAAAGGGAGGGAAGAAAGGAAATGTAATGTAGGTAAAGGAGTGGAAAAGAGAAGTAAATAGAGAAAGACAAAGAAAGGAAAGAAGAGAAAAAGAAAGGAAAGAAAAGGTAGCGAGGAGGAAGGGGAAAATAAATGAAAATAAAAAGAAAGAAAAATAAAGGAAAGAAAGGTAATGAAAAGCTAAAAACAAATAAGTAAAGGAAATGAATGGAAAAGAAAGAAAACTAAAGGAGTTACGAAAGGAAAAAAGAAAGTAAGGAGACGGTAGGAAAGGAAAGGTAAAGGAAGGAAAGGTAAGGAAACGATATGAGAGGAAAAGAAATCTAAGGAAAAAAAGTGAAAGAAAATAAAGGTAAGAAAAAAATAAAAGAAAAGAAATGAAATGAAAAAAAATGAATAAAACGAAAGGAAACTAAGGGAGACGAAAGGAAACGAAAGGAAAGAAAAAGAAAATAAAAGGAAAAAAGGAATGTAATGCAAATGGAAAGAAAGGTCAGGTAAGTAAATCAAAGAAACGAAAAGAAAGGAAAATAAAAGAAAAGAACAGAAAACAAAGAAAGAACGGAAATAAAATGAAATGAAAGAAAAGAAAAGGAAAGGAAAGAAAAAGAACAGAGAGGGAAGAAAAGGAGTGAAAAAAAGGGAAGGGAAGGAAAGAAAATGAAAGCAAAGGAAAGGAAAGGAAAGGAAAGAAATACGTATGAAGACGACCTAAGAAGAATAAATAATTATCAGCATTGAAACTATATTATTGAATGGTGTAAAGACCATGTTTCCTGCTTTTTCAAAAATATAAAAACTTTTAAAATTTTTTTTTTTATTTGTTTTGAAAACCCTGAGATATGACGCCCATGAACCGAATTCCGATGTGAGGAGTTCTTGAAACAAATTCTAAAGTAAGGAGTTTCTGAAAAGGGAGCGACTAAGTGCCAGCTTCTAATCGTCAAAAAGACCTAGCATGTGGTATTGAATTTCAAAATGTTGAATTAAATTAACATTAATACTTCATACATTCATTTATTTAAGATAAGGGATATATACATAAATACATAGCTGTAAGTGTCAGCATCTTATACAAACCGGCCAATAAACCTATCAACATACAAACATACTCATTTGATAAATTTTCATTCTGTTTGTTTGTGATCCAAGTTATTATGCACAAATTGGGCACTTGTTTACATTTTGATAGGCATTATAACACTGTCATTGTTGGCTGTTGAATTTTTGAGTGGCTTAATTATGAAACAGACATATTCAATGATGCATTCAAAAGTCAAAGTTGTGCTGGTATGTAAATGAGCTTTAAATATGGATAAATCATTTAAGGCTTAAGCCATCAACTACATAGATTTGGCTTCGATCTATTCAAGGACCGTTGTTTATTATAAACAGACATCGAAAGATATATGCAGTTGATCAAATTTAAATAAAGCGGGAACGTTAAACATGTCACTTTGGGTAGGGGCCTTAGTTGACTGGTCATAGGTAAACCTTATTTTTTCAACTTAAAAGAAAAAACAAAATCTTCACCTTCCTTTCTGGAAGAAGTATTGTCTGAGGATCCACAATAATGGCTACTTACATATATATATCAAAGCATAATTATTTTATAATAGACACATTTTATTCAAAGCAACTGCAAAAATACATAGGGGTATTATTCATCATCGAATTACCTTCCAATATAGGGCTGATGCACTATGCTGAGGTCGCTGAGAATCGTTTATTTTTTGGTGACTCTAGTGTCCAGTAGCGGTAACATCTTAATCATTTCGTTTCCTGAAACCTGCTCAAAACTTCTTCATTTTTGAGAGTTTATAATGAAGATTATGCTCAAGTTAACTCCCAAAAGTGGAGTTAGTTCGGAATTTGCGCTAATGTATCAGCCCTATTACGAAGTGCGAGTCTTGAAGATTTTTACCGAACGTTAAGCGTTTTGTTCACGCTTGCTTAGCATAAAACAGGTCGAATAATTATGTAAGAATTTCTAGAAATAATGCTGCGCAAAGGCTGTTATTTATCTCTACTAATACTTAAATATATTTACACATATGCATAGACTTATAAACATCCTACGTATAAATTTCCAACTTCTACACTGTCTGGAGCTTTTAATTGCTAATTTAATTAATTTTAAGCGGAAATACACGTGAACATATCACATATTCATATAGGTGTATGTATGCGTGACTGTTTATTTATTGAGATACGTGAGTTTATGCGATTATTTTCATTATTTTACACTTGAAATTGCAGCATAATTGATCAATTGCATAGCAAACAATCCGCCACCAAACCAGCCAACCAAATGAAAGCAACTAACCAATAATTCCAGTACACGCACATAATTGCATCCCAGTAGGAACATCAAAAACTATAGTGATTAGATAAGACTAAAGTGAAAATCTCAGGGTGTCAGAGAATTTCAAATTTTTTACAGTAAAAATTGAAAATAATCCATTTAATTTTATATGTACATAAATTATTTCAGAAACTGCTCATTTCAGCTTGTTTGATGTACTTTCACCCTTCTTCCAACACATATTTCTAAAATTGACCTGAGCTTTTCGAACTGGCATTGGAGCTTCTTGATAAACTTTTATAAAATCGGTTACCTTTGTGCAAACTGAAGACATGTGCTAAATCTATTTTATACTCTTCTGAAAAAAAAAATGGCGGCGATATACCAACAGGTTATCATATTTGGTGTGGGGCTTTTGAGTTTTTTTCGAACCACAAAGCAAATTAGTTTTTGCTGAGAAGCTTCTCATGGCAGAAATACACCCGGAGAGCCAAACTACTTACAAGGGGGTACCCCGCTTAGAAAAATTCCGTGCATCGAAACCCTAGTGTAGTAGGCCGAACAAACTACCGCTACACCACGCCGCCGCTGTTCGGGAATCGCCTTATCGACTCTATTCCAGCTTTTTTGAAACACAATTGAAGACACGCATGGATGAAGGGGGTATGCCGCATTTTGAGTGAAACGAGAAAATTGACTTTAAAGTTTTGCTTAAACATTTGAGGTTTTTTCAAATCTTTATGGAAAACTGACATAAAAATTATGTAAAGCCATAAAAAACGTTGCATAATATGCAATAAAAAGCATAAGCTTATGTTTAGTACTTTATACGAAAAAAATCGGAACATACCCCCTTCTTCCACAATTCATATTAAAAGTTGTGTACATACCCCCTTCATCCATGAATTATCTTCTACAATTTTCACGATAGCCAGGTTCTGATAAGACAGAAATATAGATATGCATAAAAACAATTCACCAAAGCCAAAAACAGAAATTGAGTGAGAATGCGACATACCCCCTTCATCCATGCATATCTTCAATTGTGCTTTTGAGCTTTTCTGACATACTTTTCTCAAATACTTTAACACTTGCCCAAACGATATCACTTTGTTGAGTTTTTTTTACACTTTCTGCAACTAATCTGAAGTCTTCTGAAAACCATTTATGTTATTCTGAAATTGACTTGAGCTTCTCTGACAGGCACCCAAACTTTTTGAACCACCATTAAGCTTTTCTAAAATTGTTCCCTTGTCCAAACTGAAGCCTCTTTGTTGAAATTCGTATACCCTTTTATCAAATACATTTGAACTCTCCAGAATTTAATATCTTGATTTTTTGATTTGGTCTTTTCTGACAGGCGGTACGAGCTTTTTTAAACCCCAATACCTAGTTTCAAAGCTCCTTGGGTTTTACTCACAGTACTATATTCCTATCAGCTCGAACAGTACAAACTAAAATTTCAATTAATACGAGCTATTGACAACAAGGAAAATCCCATCCATAGAACTTTTATCTAAAATACTCCACGAAAAATGCAAACTTTAAACACAGTCAGTGAAAGAGAGACACGCAGCAGGACAGAGGGGATAAAAGGCATAATTTTTTCCAACTGTCAAAAATTGCCTCGAAGTCGGCAAAGAGATGGAGCGTTTCGAGTCTTCATCAAAATTTGTTTGACATATCGTGAAGATGCCGACGATAATAGACAAATCCGATCTAAATCAAGGATAGGCACCTAGTGGGACAATTGTCTGAAAACCTGAGAACTATATTCACATAGATTATTTCGCTCTGTGCTTGTGATTCCACTGGCCAATCAATGGATGTCGTTGATTATGCTCAATCACTCACTTGACAGCAACGAATCGGTACTTGCTAGTGAGCAAAGAAGGAAAAAGAGAGATAGCGTAATTTGATTGGTGCGATGATCTTACACTCTCACTTCCAATTTTGCCGAACCCTGGGGGGTTACTCTGTATTGCGATTCGAAAGAAATTCCTTTCGCATTTCAACAAACATGTATGTGATTTGACAGCTTGCTAATAGCATTTGCTTTCGCATCGCAATACAGAGTGACCCCCCTGATCTAAATCCACAGTTGCAAGGTACAATCAGCTTATCGAAAATAGATTACGGCTTTCGATTTTACCTCATAAGCCGAATGACCCTCTCTTAGTTTGAGGGCTTGTCATTCTTGTAGATAGCTTAGAGAAATCCCAATTTCAAATTTATCAATAGTACTACTAATCACGGTTGCCACAGTTGGGAGTTTTCTACCAAACTTGGAATTTTTTTTGTACTTTTTCGAATTTGGTATCTTTTTTTTCTGATTTGATAGTTTTTTTTTACTAAGATATCATATCGAATCGATGGTACTCCCAAATATTTTTTTTAATCTTAAATTTTACATGTAAGTAATGCTATTACTTTTTAATATATGTATATACTATACACTTATTTGTATTGAAAAAAATTGTTTAATACATTTTTTTCTTCACAATAAGAAACATGAAAATAAAATTTGTTTTTTTTTTTTTCATTTGGTAATTTTTTCATATTTTGGTAGTTTTTTTTTGCAAGTGGCAACCGTGCTACTTCTGGTTATTATATATATTTACATATGCAAAAGAGGCGCCATCATTGACAACTGGACATTTACCCTGCAGGGTTTCAACAGCTATCTACACGCAATGTTGTCACTCTGTCCATCAGACCAACATTAAAGTGGTTGACTGGACATGAGATGCTCAAGTAGAATTTACTTTAAATTGAATTGTTGTATTTTTCGACGTGACTGACCCATGCATTTGCATACAGTTCACCTCTCCCCCTTTCTATCTATATTCTCTATGGTTAACTTTTGTTGTTGTTGCTGCATGTGCTTCTGCTATTGATGATGATGATGATGTTGGCGCTGATCTTCTTATGGTTGTTGACGCGTTGTTGAAATTGATGCGTGCGTAACTCATGCAAATACCTACTACAGATGATGACTCGTGTGTGTAAGCATGCCTGTAGCATCTCAGCAAAGACAACAACAGCAACAACGCACTACTATTGCACTTTTCAATGCACTTGCCACACACTTAAGCTGCATTTGCATGCAAATAATAATTGTAGTACATATGCGAATAGCAGTAGCAGCAAATAAATAGGAAGTGAAAATCGAGAGGGTAATACAAACAAATAAAATGTATAGAAAGTACTCAAACACGCATAAGAGTTGTACATCAATTTAAAATGTCCATTGGTAAGCATTTCTGTTAATGACATGCATGCAAATTATCAATGGAAATATCTATCCGTAATTCCGTCTAAAACTTGATAGAAGTAATTTCCGATAAAATTCCAGATTTCTCATTTAGATTAATCTTTAGAGTTTCCAAAACCCTCCTTTTCACCATTACTACTTTTATTCTCATATCTCTTTTTATTTTGACTAATATCCTTGTTATTATACCCCTACCCCTAAACCTTGTCCATATCAATATTCTTCTTAGTTATTATATCAATTTCGCTAAATATTCCTTTCTGCATTTTTTATCCTTATTTCTCTTTTTACTTCTAATTCTACTTAGCCATTTTACTATACTTTGTCTATCTCTTCATCTACATACTTCTCTCTTTGCCCTCTTGCACTACTTTTGAATTCTTTTTCTTCCTTTACATTTCTAGCTCTCCGCAATCCTTTTGTCACCCATTTTTCTTTTTCCTGTCTATCTTCCTCGGCTTCTTTTTATACCAATTATCGAACAACGTACCGAATAATCGAGTTATTATGCTCAGCGTACTATTACTAGTACAAGGGTATTATAAATCTGTCCACATAACGGTACTACGTAACGGCACAAAATAATCGAGATAGATATACTTTCTGGCCAAGGTAGGTTGCTATTGAAAATGGGCGAAATCGGATGGGCATGGCACCGCCCACTTTTAAGGGAGGCATTTTTGAAAATTCGACTAGTGGTAACTTTAAAGCTAATAACGATAGAACGATGAAATTGGTACAAGGTATACTAGCATAAGTATACCTGATGTAATTGGACGAAATCGCTTCCCAACCACGCCCACTTCCGAAATGGAATGTTTCGAAAATCAAATGAAAACTACCGCTGGGTATTTAATGTTCAGATTAACCGAACTTAGACTTCGTTACTTGTTAGATACTATTTTCATTGTCGATGGGGAGCTTCGTGACAAATAAACGGTTAAAGAAAAATTTTCTACACATACTAAATTTTTCGAAAAAAATCCAGAAAATTCCATACGTGACATATATTTTCATATAATTTCCAGAGCAAATTTTAGAGTCATGATATCTCTAAACTGGTTTGGAGTGTTCCTGCTGAGTTTTAAAAGCAGCATTTTCCATTTTCGGTCGTACATTTCGAAGATGCGTTCATGTTGCCGCATTTTGAAATTGCGCATTTAATTAGTTTTCGAATGCTTAAGATACGTTCCTACATCGCATGGTGAAGTATGCTTGCCTTTTCAGATAAACTCCATTTCTTTTATAAAAGTGAGTTCGTGGGTAAAGAGAAACCGACTTTCTAAACAAACTTGGAAACTCTTCCCCTCGAAAATTTCAACTTTTAACAGGAAAAACTATTGCATAAGTATCCTAATATAATCAGCGGTTCGCCCAAAAGTATGCAACATTTTTTTCACTTTTTTCATACAAGGAAATTTTTTTTCGTACTGTTTTCGAAGATGCTAAAGCTAATGCAGAAATAAAGTAGCATTTAGTTGCGTTTAGCTGTCAAAATTGTATGAAAAAAATGCTGCATTTTGGGCGAAATGCAAAAATGCAGGCTCAGCATGGGCAGCACATTAGTCTTAGAGAAAAAATGCTAGGACCATAGTTGTAGCATTTTGACCTTTGACCCCGAATAACTTTTTTAGCACACATGGGATCGATAAGAGCTTTTGAGGTTTTCTATGTGAAGGTAAACCTAAGTTGTATTCAAAAATTGGGCTCTCTGGGAATTATTGTTATTTAACCACTATTTTTATTTCTATATTGACGGGAATATTATCTCTAACCCATTGCAATACCAATTACTATTTGGAAGAGTTTTCCAAAATTCAATGCTAATCATTTGCGATTCGCAATAACAAGCGAATAATGACAGCATCAAAAATAATAAAAAGATGACCGGTTCATTTTATAAACCATATAAGTACAAAAACTACGTATCACACCACACAAGCTAATGCGCGACTTAATCACAGAAGCGATTATAGCCATAACACAAAACTGCACCGAAAGATCAATCAGCAGCAGCAGCAGCAGCATCAATAATCGAATGGGTACATCATCATTATAAATGAGAAATGCGACGACCGCAACAGCCACAACAACCACATCGATGGTAAGCGCAGCTACAACAACAATGTCACAACATCAAAAAACCGCAACCACTTTATCGACCAACGATTGCCACCGCACGAACAACATTTTTCAGCTACTGCATTGCTGGACACGTTCTAGCCTCAACGTCTGAACCAATACGGTCACCATCACCACCCCACTTGAGTGCGTGTGCTGGTCACGCACGTCCTGTCGGCAACTATAATCCAGAAATTGTGAACGTCGAAAAAATCAACTTGCAACTGAAATGCAATTTATGTGCGATTTTCAATTCTTTCATATCAAAAAGTTAAAAATAAATAATTAAAGAATTAAAAAGCAAGTAAGATAGACTTGGGCCCGGGCTTTCAGTGCAACCTTAAACCACAGGCAAAGTTGACTTGAGTTTATTCCATGGCAGTGAAAAATACATTTCTCTTTGTAACTTATGAATACTCCGAAGGTCAGTTTCCTGGCCGCCATTATTGTCCTCGGCAATATCCTTAAAACAGCGCAAAAAGGAGTTGCCTGTATGCCGCCATGTCTGAATTTGACTTCCCTGCAAAGCTTATACGGCTTTGTCAAATGACGTTGAGCAATACCAACAGCTCCGTCAGAATCGGGAAGGACCTCTCTGAGCCATTTGAAACCAAACGAAGCTTCAGACAGGGCGACTCCCTTTCGTGCGATTTCTTCAATCTGATGCTGGAGAAGATAATTCGAGCAGCAGAGCTAAACCGCAATGGCACAATCTTCTACAAGAGCGTACAATTGCTGGCGTATGCCGATGATATTGATATCATTATCCTTAACAACCGCGCCGTAAGCGCTGCCTTCTCTGGACTGGATAAGGAAGCGAAAAAAGTGGGTCTTGCCGTGAACGAGGACAAGACGAAGTATTTGCTGTCATCAAAGAAATAATCGGCGCATCTGCGCCTTGGCAGCCATGTCACTGTTGATAGTTACAAATTTGAAACTGTGAGGGACTTCGTCTATTTGGGAACCAGTATCAACACCGAAAATAATATCAGTCTAGAAATCCAGCGGAGAATCACTCTTGCCAACAAGTGCTACTTTGGACTGAGTAGGCAATTGAGAAGTAAAGTCCTCTCTTCAAGAACAAAGATCACGCTCTATAAGTCTCTCATCATACCTGTCCTGATGTATGGCTCAGATTCATGGACAATGTCAAGATAAGATGAGATGGCCCTTGGAGTATTTGAGAGAAAGGTTCTCCGGAAGATTTATGGTCCTTCCCGTGATGCCAACGGTGAGTATCGAAGGAAATTTAACGATGAGCTGTACGAGCTCTACGCAGATCTGACCATAGTCCAGCGAATTAAAGCCCGAAGACTCCGCTGGCTGGGCCATGTTATGTGAATGGACAAAGAAGCTCCAGCACAGAAGGTTTTCCTATCGTCGCCTGAATTCGGCAGCAGAGGAAGGGGGAGGCCTCGACTGAGATGGAAACAACAGGTGGAGGGTGACTTGAACTCCCTTGGGGTTTCCAATTGGCGTCAGTAATCGCTAAAAAGGAATGACTGGCGTGCTTTGATAAGCAACGGCCAAAATCGCTTAGGCGGTTAAGCGCCAATAAATGATGAATGATGAATGTCCTTAAAACATCACAGCATTCGCCGAAATTACTTGAAGAGAATACAAACAACAAGGGTCCCTATACTGATGAACTCTGTTCGACAATCAACAGTTACCCCTGCGATCTTTCCACTGCCACAAGCCAGGCCATTCAAACTGTCATCTTTTGGACACAGACCTACCCCAAGAAACATAAGGAAACATATTCGTAAGCATTATGATGAGATCCGGCATCATATTACCTGGTCGTTTGATCTGCGGAATCACCGCACCTTACCAAGGGAGACTAGAGTCACTATGGCCCAGCTTCGGTCTAGATAATGTAGCAGGTTTAACACTTACTTATCCAGACAGTCTCTGTCTCTCTGGTCCAAACCCTTTTGAAGCTGCACGTTTCCTTGGACCCCCGTTAGAAGAGGTTGATAAAGATCTTCGGAATGAACATACGCTCTTGTCAGGGCGAAGCATTGTTAACAAAAACAACAACAACAACAACAAAAACAACAACAACAACAACAACATACAAACTACACATGGGACGTGATCTGCCGCGAAGCGCCGACCAGAGTGAGATTCAAATCCATTATTCAAGAGCGACCAATGTCAATTAAATCGGTTCTACTGTAGTCGGACTAGTACCGGACCGAGGCCGATCTATTCTGGCATATTCATCACCTTCCACAAACCACAACAATTCACAGCTAGCTATGAAAAATATGAAAACAAACGTTCATGTCCGTCTGCCTGTCTATCTGTCACAACGTGAGGCACAATGCGGTGCACTACGATTTGAGAAACGCGACCATCGCTGGACAATGCGGCACATTTCAACCACGCAACAAAAATATAATTTATTATTGCCGCAACATTTCTGGCCGTCTACATGTTGGACTCTTTATTATTTATATTCTTATTTCGCATATAAATTTCACTTATAATGCCACATATCGGAACATATTAACCGCAGCACAGCTAAACGGACGGACGTACGCTCAAACAGACAGACAAGCAAGCCTACGTACCTTTGCTGCTGCTGTCCAAAACTGAGAGAAGCGCGCTGGCTGCATCCATTCCATGGCGCGCGATTTATCGATAATCCCAGTTGATAAACCAAAAAAATTAAACGAAACGCGGCAAAGTGGTGGTCAAAAGCGCAGTTTAAACGCGGCTTAAACTCGACAAAAGAAAACACTACAAAAGATAATAAAGAAAGCATTTCGCATTGATTTTGGGCATATTAGGTCGACTCTGGAACAATACAATTTATATTAAAAATAAAACAAAAAGAAAAAACGTTTGTTTCTTTGTGTTGTGTGTGTGTGCTGGCATGCGTGCTTAAGCTTTTGATATCATAAATAATGCAGCGATACGAATAAAATCGGACATCAAATGGAAACAAATAAATATATTTAGTAGATTCGGATGTAGGTAAAGAATAAAGGGCTCTTCACTCGCTAACAATTTTTTTTTATATATAGAAGGGTGTAAGGGATAGCTGCAGTTAATGGGCCATGATTTATGAACGTCAAGCGAGCAGCACATAAAGTAGCTAACGTCTGCCTGCTTTATAAATGGATATATGTATATATCATATAAAATAAAAATGTTTACATGAAAAACAATTGATAACTGTTTTCTGTATAATCGTCTACCGGATAAATAATATAATGAATCCAAATTCTTAGCACGATTCAATTTTTAAAGGGCTGAAATAAGATAAAATAAAGTATAAAATAAAATGTACACACAGACAAATTTTCATGTAAAATCAACACTTTTTTAACACTTTTTCAGGTTATTATTTTTCAACACTATCGATCATGTTATTTTAACATGAAGCTCATGTTGGAAAACTTGACTTCGAGTTAAATTAACTTCCTGTTGACAAAATTTATTATGTGTGTAATAAAATAAAATAAAACAAAATAAAATAAAATAATACAAAAAAAAATAAAAATAATGGAATAGAATTACCATTTGAGGTACTTGCCCTGCTACCTGTAGGTCTATTGTGCCCTCTTCTCTTTATATTTAACACATCATCCAGGCCGAGGTAAGGATTTTATTCGGATTCATGGATTATATAGCCCTCTTTTCCGGCTTATCGCACTCAATGACGATGTGCACTGGTGTCTTGTGTACGCAGAAGCGACACAGACTGCTAGAACAGATGCCTGGTTTATACAGTGTCCTGTTAATATTCCTGTAAGGAACCTAACGCTGCTCTTGGGAGGTTGATCAAAGTCTTATATCGCTTGGTGTTATATCCCTCTAGCAGTAATCTTGCTTGTCGCAGCTCTGTGCTGTGGGACCAGTGCTGATCTCTTAGTTGTACCTCATCCTGGCGTAACATATATCCATGATCAAGGGCGGAATATACAGGAATATATAGAACTCACATAAAAATTCAATTATTTTTTGTCTTTTTCGACTAAAAATGCATTGTGGTGAAGCATCCACAGTACATAAAAATACCGTCTGGTGTGGGATGCCCCCTAAATCCTTCCTTGTCCATGATGGTGTGTTCCCCTTTTGCTATAGCGCATTCTGGACCAATAATCCTCTGGGCAACCGCCATCCTATCTTTCTCCATGCCATCGATCCTTTGTGACCCGGGATCCAGGCCAACTTGCTTTAGTGTTGACACATTGATCTTATACCCGTCCGTGTACCATGGAAGCGTCCGATGTTCCTTTATCTCCCAGCTCTATTTTAAATCTATTTTCAAACCGGACGATCTTGTTGCTCTCATCCTTAGGAAGTTGCATGAGTGGGAGCTTCTCGATCTTGCGAGTTTGTATTTCTTTTCCTTTCAGGAATCTTCTCTTGGTGAATGGTATAATGGCGCCCTTGTTTAAACTCAGTGCCCTATGAATTATATCACACAGGCTGCTCTCGAACTTTCCCCTTTCAATAAATTCCATATCGTCGGTGATTATGTAAAACAACGTAATGGACATCTAAGTGGCAGCGTAAGTGCCATTTGTAACAAACACTTTTATAGCCCCTGCCGTTAAGAGTCATATATTTTTTTCTCAAGAAACCTACTTTTGTGTTGGAAATTCATAAAAATTATCGATCTTATTCGGAGTTGTGTAAAAGTTCAGTAATTTGTAGCTGTAAAACCTCCAAACTAAAATATCACATACGCCGTTTTAAAAATGTCGCATACGTCGTTTTGCCGCATTGCCCTGACAGCATATTCCATTGTCAGTCAGCAGTTGGAAGAGTCCGTCCACGGTTAAACTCTACAGGAGGGCTGAAAGGATTCCGCCCTGCGAACAGCCCTTAGTTGTATTAAGATGTATCGTTTCGTCGCCCACGGAGGTTTCCGCCGTTCTCGTTCGAAATAAAGCGTATATCCAAGGCCTGATTAGTCTCTAAACTTCTCTCCTGTAAAGAGCCCGGCTCTGCTTTGGGGTGTTTTTGTCGAAGGCTGCCACAATGTCTAAGAAGGCTTCTCCCACTTCTCCACATTCGAACGCGCTCTGCATTTCGTTGAACAGCAGATATAGGGCAGTGTCTGTCGACCTGTATGGGTTCAGTGTCATACGTTTCAGCAGGTTCGATCTTATCGCATTGTCAGCAACTGTCTTCATTGCTCTAAGAGCAAAGGATGTTAGACTGATTTGTCTGAAGGACTTCACTTGGGAATATTCAGTTTTTCCTTATACCACTTTTGCTATGCTCCACACCTTGGGAATGTGAGACAACGCTAGACTGTTCCTCCTGATTCTTGCAAGGTGCGGAATTAGTTCTACAGAAAGGAATCTTTGCCCATTTTACCGTCCTCTCAGTAAATAACCACACTGCAGGCCTCGTTTGGGTGAAACATCTTTTCTTAATTTCCATGTCACCGACTTCAAGATATGAATGAATAAAATTCTAATTGATTTCCCTACAATTTTAATAAGTAACGCGGAAGTCACGTTCTTTCTATGATGAACACAGATACATTTAAAATGCCTGTCAATAATCATAACAATTGGCAATAGTAATTTCTCAATACGTTGATTCGGCACGTCGTGATAACCAGACGTCAATCGCAGTCAAATTTTATTGACACCAACCAACGCCTTCAAGGAAACATTAGCAGACTTATTGCTAACTACACCGTAGCCTAAGTAAACTGAGACGTCGACGTGGGTTTTCGGTCACAACAAACCATTGCCAAGCACTCCAAAGCAAGCACAAAAAAAATCTCACAAAATATTTTAACAAATAACTTTAGGGTAAAGGGACGGAAAATCGCGGCAACGACAACCAGTCGACGATTGAATTGCTCAGGTTAACTACATAAAGGCGATAAAAAAAATCAAAAAGTATGCTTTGTACATAAATAGTTGGCCGTTGTGGTGGCGTTGGAGCATAAATTTAAAGACACGTCGACGCATTGACACTTCCTGACATTTGACTCGCGTGCCACAAAGCGACGTTGCTTACATTGTTGCGCGTTGCAAATCTACTTTATTACCCGCTGGCGTTATTGATAGGCCAATCGTTGGCAATTTCCAGGTGAATATTACTTCAACCACAAATTCATTAACGAAATAATAACAATTTAAGTATGAAAATTTGCAAAGCGTCGAGAGAGTAAGGTGAACTTGTGGATGGTGGAGTGAATAGGTTAGTGTTTTGGGGTAAGGTGCTTTGCTTTCGATACTAGAGGAAATAGAGCGGATTTGGGCCCTAGGAAAATGCCACTAAATCCCCAAAAAGCAAAACCCCCAAACACAAAATACCCAGCTTTTAAAACATCCTCAAAAAATTATTCCCAAAATAGAAATACCCAAATCCAAAATCCCCAAAAGAGAAATCCCCAAATCCAAAATCCCCAAACATAAAATCCTTATGTTTTGAATAAATAAGATTACCGTTATTCGGGGTCAAAGGTAAATAAAAATAAAAAAAAACCTTCAAATTTGTATTGCTCTTGACTTTTGGAATAACGTTTTTAGCACAAATCGGATTGATGGGGGCTTTTGCAGTTTTCTTCCTTTAGGTAAACCTAAGCTCCTGACAAAAAAAATTGGCTATGTGGGATTTTTTGTTATACAAGATAAACTAATTTCCGCGGTCTAGTAATTTTTATATTATGCATGGAGAAAAGCTGGCTCTAGCTCGAGAACTATAGGCTTTACAAAAATAATTATTTTCATTGTCGATGGGTATCTTCGTGACAAAAAAAAAACGGTAAAAGAAAGTTTTCGGGGGAAATCCTGAAAAGTCCATAAGTGGCATATATTTTCATATAATTTCCTGGGCTAGTTTGACAATCGCGAAATCTCAGGGAAGAAATGACAAGACCATATTTGCACAGAGTTTCAAGGTCTAAAACTTGGTCTCAGCTAGTTTTTCGAAAAAACTTACAGTTTTCGCGAAAAGTCCAAAAAACCTAATATTTTGACCTTTGACTCGGTATAACTTTTTTACCACACTTGGGATCGATGGCGACTTTTACAGAAAAATAGGGGAACAATACAAAAAAAAGAACGTAGTGTCATACAGGCATAAGGAAATATCTCAAATTAGATAAGTGTTTTGAGATGGGACTGAATTACAGAATACAGCTAGTATAAAACAAAATGCTGATTAATTAAGTAAATAAAAACTAAAAAAAAATTATATAAAAGTTTAAAAAATGGCCCTGTCCAAAATAATCCTAAAATAATCTCAAAAAGACCCTTAAATGTTCCCAAAATGATCCGAAATTGAACTCAAAATGACCCCGAAATGACCCTACAATTATCCAAAAATGATTCCCAAATGACCCCAAAACACCCTTAAATGTACCCAAAATCATCCGAAAATGACCACAAAATTATCCAAAAACGATCCCAAAATAATCCTGAAATAATGTCAAAGCGACCCCAAAAGACCATCAAATATTCCCAAAATTACCCAAAAATGATCCCAAAATTATCCGAAAATGACAACAAAATTGTACCAAATTAATCCAAAATTGAACCCAAAATGATCTCAAAATAGCCCCAAAATTTTCCCAAAATGACCCCTAAATGATCTCTAAATGATCCTAAAATAGTCCAAATATAATCCCAAAAATTTACAATACAAATACAATTCGCTAAAATGGTAACCTTGGGCGGCAACCCTAATTGAAAATATTTTAGTTGGTATGTCAGCAAAAATACCTTTCATTTGATACCCATATTGGCATATCTAGCTCCATTATTTAAAAAAAAATTGAGATAGGTGGCAACCCTGTACAGTGTACACCCCCCAAGTGGCCACCCCCAAGTGGATAGTCTTAGAATCAATCATACTAAATACCAAATTTCATCCAAATCGGGCACGCGGTTCCCGAGATAGTCGGGATATACAAATATACTGCAGTAAGGTGGCAACCATAGAAATAAATTCAAATTAGGTTGAAAATTGCGGCGATTCGAAACCTAATTTGAATTTGTTTTACACATAAATTTGGGGACTTTGATTTTGGGCATTTGAGATTGGGGATTTTGAATTAGGGGATTTTGGTTTTGGATAATGTGGTATAGCCTGCTATCCATATTTTGGATTGTTTAAAAAAGTCAGATCGGTTGCAAACCTGAAAACTGCCCCAGCCTGCTCCAAAATATCTTCGTTGGCAGCAATGGCGCCAGTTCGTGGGAAATGGCCCTTTTCACTAAAAAAAATTTTAAAAGGAAAAAAAAGAAAATTTTTAAGTCTCTCATATAAAAAAGGTATATTTTGGTTGCAGAACTGCCTGCCTAATGAGAGTTTAAGTTAAAATCAATTTTTGTAACAAAACTGTTTTATAACTAAGGCAAAGGTATTGGATTTAATTGTTTGTAAAGAAAATAAAAAAAGACCAATGAAAGTCTTGAAAAATGACTCGATGTTGCTATTCAAAATCACCAGCAAAAATTTCAACTGGTCTAATTTCTTAAGTCGACTTAGACTGTTATTGCTTATGACCACAGAACTAATGCTTAAAGCAAGCAAGTTAAAGAAATAGGGAAAACGAAAGCAGAAGAAATCAATATTCACTAAATTCTTGCAAAGAAAACTTAACAAACAAGCTGCTTATGTAATTTGCCATGAGCATGTACCACATGAGATGCCTTCACGAGCTTGTATAATTCTAAGTACTTATGTACCATTGGTGATATCAAACACTACCAGATATGTGCTCTCCATCACTTACTTTCTCTGTTTTTGCCAACTCTACAATTGCTGATTACGTGAAAAAAGAATATCAAAGTAAAGCTGAAATAAAAGTTTTACAATAGGAGAAATCATCCTACTCTAAAACGATTCGGAAAAAACTATGCCAAATTCCTTCACTAATTCCTTACTAATTGTGCTGCTCGTTAAGACATATTAGGAAATTGAGTCGTTCATATGAGTACGTGTAAATTATATGGTAAGCTTTAAAGCACAAATGAAAGCTAAGACTTGAAAAGTGCCAGATTGGAAATTGCAATATATAAGACAGCCAAAGTGGTACAAATATGCGCCCGTACCTAAATAGACTGTCAGATAAGAGTACGCTTATGAAGACGGAATTACCAAAAACGGGTAAGGGGAAGCCTAGCAGGATTCCAAGGTGGCATCGGAAAAAAAGCGAAATTGAAAACTAGATAGTTTAATACCACTTGGTATGTATGTGTATAAAACGGCAGCTGTTGTTATGTATATTTTTTTTTCCTCCCATCGCTTTTGTCTTAAGTAGAAGTAAGGACGATGGCAATGTACATACATATGTACTACTTCAGTAAGCCTGCCAATGTGCTAAATTGTGCTATCCTTCTGTACTGATTTAGGTGTGTATGTATATTTACTTCTTTAAAATTGTTGATATTTATCTCAGCTCAATACAAACACAATAAGTATTGTCCTAGTTTTGCGCATAGCTGACTTTTATTTGATTTTTTCTTTTGTATTTATCGATAGCCAACTAGTTCGATTTCATCATCCACTTTCAGAGTAATTGGTTTCTACAGCAGCGTGCATTTTGTGAGAACCATACCATTACCATACCATTACCATACCATTACCATACCATTACCATACCATTACCATACCATTACCATACCATTACCATACCATTACCATACCATTACCATACCATTACCATACCATTACCATACCATTACCATACCATTACCATACCATTACCATACCATTACCATACCATTACCATACCATTACCATACCATTACCATACCATTACCATACCATTACCATACCATTACCATACCATTACCATACCATTACCATACCATTACCATACCATTACCATACCATTACCATACCATTACCATACCATTACCATACCATTACCATACCATTACCATACCATTACCATACCATTACCATACCATTACCATACCATTACCATACCATTACCATACCATTACCATACCATTACCATACCATTACCATACCATTACCATACCATTACCATACCATTACCATACCATTACCATACCATTACCATACCATTACCATACCATTACCATACCATTACCATACCATTACCATACCATTACCATACCATTACCATACCATTACCATACCATTACCATACCATTACCATACCATTACCATACCATTACCATACCATTACCATACCATTACCATACCATTACCATACCATTACCATACCATTACCATACCATTACCATACCATTACCATACCATTACCATACCATTACCATACCATTACCATACCATTACCATACCATTACCATACCATTACCATACCATTACCATACCATTACCATACCATTACCATACCATTACCATACCATTACCATACCATTACCATACCATTACCATACCATTACCATACCATTACCATACCATTACCATACCATTACCATACCATTACCATACCATTACCATACCATTACCATACCATTACCATACCATTACCATACCATTACCATACCATTACCATACCATTACCATACCATTACCATACCATTACCATACCATTACCATACCATTACCATACCATTACCATACCATTACCATACCATTACCATACCATTACCATACCATTACCATACCATTACCATACCATTACCATACCATTACCATACCATTACCATACCATTACCATACCATTACCATACCATTACCATACCATTACCATACCATTACCATACCATTACCATACCATTACCATACCATTACCATACCATTACCATACCATTACCATACCATTACCATACCATTACCATACCATTACCATACCATTACCATACCATTACCATACCATTACCATACCATTACCATACCATTACCATACCATTACCATACCATTACCATACCATTACCATACCATTACCATACCATTACCATACCATTACCATACCATTACCATACCATTACCATACCATTACCATACCATTACCATACCATTACCATACAATTACCATACCATTACCATACCATTACCATACCATTACCATACCATTACCATACCATTACCATACCATTACCATACAATTACCATACCATTACCATACCATTACCATACCATTACCATACCATTACCATACCATTACCATACCATTACCATACCATTACCATACCATTACCATACCATTACCATACCATTACCATACCATTACCATACCATTACCATACCATTACCATACCATTACCATACCATTACCATACCATTACCATACCATTACCATACAATTACCATACCATTACCATACCATTACCATACCATTACCATACCATTACCATACCATTACCATACCATTACCATACAATTACCATACCATTACCATACCATTACCATTACCATACCATATCAGTACCACACCATTACCATACCATTTAAGTATCTGCAGCTGCATGCTCTACCAATTCCTTTTACTCTTATCCGACCGGCATATTTGACCCCAATTGCATTTCTCTCTCGTTGGTTTTGTTTTCTGCAGGCATTCCAAATGAATTCCTCTCTCGAGAGAAGGTTTTTTGTGATTGCTATTGATTAAAATGACTGATTTAAATGGATCTTGGCCTAATGCCAACTCTTTTGTGCTCAAATAGCCAATTTCATCAAAAGCCATCTTAAAGCTTTCATTAAGTAATTACATTTTTGGCTGTGCAAGTAGGGCAATGAGATGGAGGTGGGTGCAATAACAAAACGACTAGAAAATTCAAAATGAAATAAAGCACTCTGACCTTAATTTATATTTCGATGAGCAACGTCATGTGCTGAAGATCTGGTTTATACTGGACTTATGTACCAAGCTTAAAGCTGCATTGTAAAGCTGGAATCAGCTTGTCGACGCTGGGTTTAAGTACGCTCCACAATTCGCTAGATATAGCCTTATTGCAATATTATGAAGATTGATTGCGTAATAATTTTAAAATTTTGTTGCTTCCCTCTTAAAAAGAAAAGGATAATGAAATACTTAGTGAATTGACTTACAATAAATAGAAAATTTCCACCACAAAGCTATTTACATATGTTTTACATTGATATACAGACGTCCATAAGGCCAATTAATATCCATAACCATTTACAAATAAAAATACAATTAATCGGTTGAGCATTACGCTTTTTCACTCATTATTATCCGATTACCTTGTACATATGAATATCTTTCCAACTGCTTTTTTTTTGCTTATTGTAGCATGACAACATAAATACTAGGGATGCTGCGAGTAGTAATTAAAAAAAGATACAACTGGAAATCGAAGATTATTTACGATACCTGTATTCACTGTGGTTTAATTTCCTCCTTCAGACTTTTGATCTATTTTTTATAGTTGCTTGAATATCTTCGTGGAAAATATGACAGAGTACCCTTAGAGATGATCCTAGAAGAGATCAAAGAAAAAAGTTCATTTCACCTTTTTTGTAGAGCGTTAAAAACTGTTTCGGTCTGGCATCACATTTCAATCATAAAAATAATTGCATACTTTTAGGAGGTACTTCGTTCTTCGCGGTTATTTTAAATAACTGGAATTCGGAAAATATTTATGTAAAAAAAACAAACGCCTAAAATTATGCTAACATAATTGTCACAGTTTACCCAATTTGTATACCCAGCGTGCAAATACTAGTAAAAGGGTATTATAATTTTGTTCACAAAATGGTACTACGTAACGACACAAAATAATCAAGATAAATATAGAATTCCATATATGATGTCTGTCCGTCTGTCCGTGTACACGATAACTTGAGAAACAATTGAGATACTAGCATAAAATTTGGTATACGGGGTTACTTTCTAGCCAACGTATGCTGCTAGAGAAAATAGGCGAAATCGGATGATAACCACGCCCCCTTTTTCGATATCGAAAAATTCGGAAATCAAATAAATGGACATATCTCGTTTTCATGATGGTATAAAAAATATTCCTAATGAAACTGGTAGAAATCGCTATGTATTTAATGTTCGGTTTACCCGAACTTGTTTTAAAATAAATTTACGAAGGTTGTTTTAGGCGCTTTATTTGACATATTTTACCGATCTCTATAAATATCTTATTCTGTGGGGATTTGGCAAAACAACTTATCTCGAGATAGGACATTTTTAGATATTGATTGCATATGATTTTCTTCTTTGCTATGTATAATTGTGTCCGTGCGTGTTTCTATGACCTTTAGTTCAAAAGTTGTGGTACTAGAAAATTCAACATAATTCAATTTTTCGGTAAAAATCAATAATTGTAAAACAGTTTTTTCGCTCTCCTGAAAAATTGTGAAATCTGAAATAAGTTGTTTTGTCAAAATTCCACAGAATTTGTATAAGGGTTTCCCTAGCTAACACAAAACGCCAATTAAAAATAATATACATGTGAGATAATGAACCTAACTGATGCAATAGCCTTTATCTAGTCATATATTTAGAGACCTTCTAATTAAAACTTTTAAATTCCAAACGTTCTGGATGCTTAAACGAGGTTTGGCTGGGTTACGAGACTGTATCAAAAGGTGTATAAGCAGAACTTAATCAGGCAGCAGTTTACTTTTCCGGGAACCTTCGGAGTAGTAGGCAAGCACATACAAACAATCATTCGAAACATGCATATTCGCAACATCCCTAATACTCGTGCATATGTACATATGTGTGTATTTACCTATGTACAGTTTTTAATGGAATATTGGCTAATGCGTTAAAATGTAAATAATCTTATATTTCCATTTTAATTTCATATTTTTTCTTTAAATTAAACAAATTAAATCAGTTTGCTTTAATATAGAAAACTTACTCAAAAAACGGTTAAATCGGATTATCCATATACCTAATATATTGCTGGAAGTATGACACGTTATCATATTATTTAAAATGTAATTTAAAGGCCTTTTTGACATATAGCTGTGTGCAAAAGCTTTAACTAACTTAAACTGATACTTAATTTTGACTACGACTACGGGTCATCATTTTTAATTGAACCTTAAGATAATCTGAAATCCTTAAATGAAGTAAGTTTGATATGATTTTAAGATATTTTTAAGTATGCTTAAATTCTCCTGCGAACTGCGGGTAGGAGGAACCAACTCTACTGCTTGCATTGTTAAAGCTTAGAAAATATTTGTGGAAATAAGCTCTTAACCAAATTAGTATTTTCTGGCCTACCATGGCGTATGAGTAACATGTTGAAGTGCAATGAAAAATCAGACAGTAGAGTACTGTCTTGAATTGTTTTGAAATATGACATATGTAACTGTAATAAATGTACTAAAGAATTCGTTGTGTCTTAAATTCATAAAATATGAAACTTTCGAATTTGGTAATGAGGCGAGTTTGATGCCACATGCACTTATAAGGTATGGGGAGTCTGTTGAAACGGAATTGTCATATAATTACGATTATGTAATTAGCTTATCTTTATTTACGCCTACTTGTTGTAACCGCATAATCAAAAGCGCATCATCTAAAATGTTAAACTATGTAGTGTTTTGACTTTTCAATTCTCACCCCATCACCTGCGGTGATGATGGTGGTCTTGAATAACATAACGTAAGGCAGTCAAAAGAGAGGGGCCAAAACGGTGGGATGGAGAGGAAGTAATTTATCTCTACAATGGTTATTGAAGCGCGTGCTGATTTACATTGTCCAACATTTTGCGGTTTTGTGTGTGTGGTCTTTGAACATCTCGAAGGCATCGACGTATGTGAGTGTGTGGGGAGAGTGTGAAAATACAAAACCGTGGTATGAAGAATTACGTCTGCGCGGAGTGCGATTTACTGAAGATATGTGTAGCTAAGGTTGCTTGTTTTTAATAGTACAATGATTAAACAAAATATTGGCCAGGAAAATAACGGTAAAAGTCTCAGTGTCATACTGCTAGCTTAGATTTAGAAATTGAATGAGCGGTAAAAAGGCTTGGGCTTCAATTACAGTGTCAAAAAACTTCCTGCAATGGGTTAATTTAAGTCATCTATCGATTTTTCTATGCATATATATATCTATTAGGGTGGTCTTTATTTGCATGCAGACAATTTTATCATCAGATTTTCAAAGGCTCAACCTTTAAATCGATAGTGATATAGCCGAGGATATCACTCAAAAATGTGTATCCCGACTGGAGATGGTTTAGGCGTGTCCATAGCACTATGGTCGAAGATATCACATACAAAATTTGGTTCCGATTGGAAACGCCTAAGGCGTGTAGCAGGAGGGTTAAGATTAAGACTATTCCATGGAGACACAAAAAATTAGAATTACTATTTTTATCTAATAATCGGGGATATCACATACAAAATTTGGTTCCGGTTGGAAACGCCTAAAGCGAGTAAGGGGTAGTCTGAACTTTAACCGCCCTGCGACAGGCCTTAGACGTTTCCAATCGGTACCAAAATTTGTGTGTGATGTCTTCAGCTATATTACTATCGATTTAGTTGCTGAGCCTCTGAAAACCTGATGATAAAATTGACTCCCTACAAATAAGGACCACCCTAATGTATATAGTCAATCAAAAAAAATATTGGTTCAGCTGGGAAATGGGTTAAGTCTTAACATATATTTGTTTTTAATAATTTCCATTTAAAATATAGTCAAATCTATAATAGAAAACGCATAAGTTAAAGTTACAAAGTTTACACAATATTTATGAGAGTTACTTAAAAGTTGAAATAAAGGCAAAAAAATTGAAAAACTGCAAAAAGGGTAGGGGCAATTTTTTAAATACAACACAAAAAATTTAACTTTGTATGAAAGAAATTGCTTAACACGCTACTAAAACTGAGAGGGCTACAAAACTGCGCACTCCCATTTTTTATAGAAATTCTGCAAAAATTTCCCAATTCATTTTTTGCTTTTTTTAAACTTTTGATTCTGTCATGAACTTTGGTAATAAAAAAAAAAAATGGGCCAAAATGGACTAAGTTTTGAAGGAATTTCGAAATATTTTAGCTGAGACAAAGCAGTGAATTTTAAGAATCCGTTGGAAAAGTTTCATCTTTTTTGGTGAGGCACCCTAATGTACAAATGTACATAAGTAGTTATCAAGGCGAATTCATACAGGTGTGTTCGAGCGAATTCAGATCTACACACACGCACACACTCCTTGTAACTGAAAATGTCAGACAAAGCAACAACATAAGCAATTTGACAGCTACAATTCGATTTTCAAGGAAAAAGAAGAAACCATATGGTGGGAGGATGCCACCTGTAATGAATTCGCCTTGGTAGTTATACATACATGTGTATGCTTTTTTGTTGTGGGAATTATTATCGTTGATGCCGACACATATTAACACGGAAAGTCATGTACTTGTGAATTGATTATAAACGCCTCACGCTAATCTGATCAAAGGATTTCTAAAGCGTTAGCCTAACAGGAAATTTTAGATGAAAGTGAATTAACACTATTAAAATAAAAAAATAAAAATTTAAAAAAGGACGAAAGTGGTTGGGAAACTTTCGGAGTATTTAAAGTCATTTTATAGGAAAAATTTGTAATTTGGGCATAACTAATTTCTAATTACTAATTTCTATTATATATGTAAAACACGCAAAAAACACGAAAAAAATTTTCTCAAGCTCGATATACCTAAGCTGGTGAAAGCTATCGATGAACTTTCGCACGCCTTTGTACCAAAACTTTTCCTATAGGCCTCACCATTACCTCAATGTTGGTCTTACGATAAGCCGATAGCGTGTGGTTATATTTATAGCTGTCGTGGTGATTTTGTTGTATGGATTATATGTGTATGCCTATTAATAGATTTATACCTATATGTCTATGTTACGCTGTCCATTTGTTAATGAGGCTTTATGAGCCACTAAATTGCGTTAAACAGATTAGATCGATATATCCATTGCACATTTACACATCACACTAAAATCCAAATAAAATCCAACTAGTTGCAGCTATCGATTTAACTGCATTTAGTCCATTTAATCGAGTTAGATAGTCATTTCTTCGTAGTCGCAATTCTTTTGGCCCTTAAATTCTTACTTTTGGTCCTCATTTTCCCTTTCCATGTCCTCTTTCTTTTCTTCTCCTTTTTCCTCTTTACTTAATTTCTTTCCACTACCTCGTAATCTTAGGAAGTTTGTTCCATATATATATACCTAATTTTTTATCCTACACTTAGAAAAAACGTTCCTTCAAATGGCTCTTATGACATGCCTTTCTTAACATAAGTAAAATAGTTTACCTAGTTTAAGGAAAAGCCTATTTTCATACATTAAGTACTTCTTTCCTTGTCCTTAGGAAAAGTAAAAAAAATATAGTTTTTTAGAGTTCTTATATTGCTTCCACTGAGAATCGAACTCACAATACTAGAGTGCAGAGCTCAGGTAGACACTATGCGAGTGCCACTTCTGCTCTAAAAATAATTATTTTTTCTCAATACGATGAAAACTATTATGTGCTTGTATTGGGTAAGGTGAGTTCTTTAAGTTCAGGACAACATTGAACATAAATTAAGAAAAAAAAATTTTAAATTAAGGCTATTTTTTCTAATATTGAGTTAATTGAAAATAAAGAAACTGGTCCGTTGTTTCAAAGAAATTTTTATTCTGAGTGTATTTCTATTCCTCTTCGAATTACGTTTAATCTCGTCTTCTCCTTCTCCCTCTTCCTCTTTCTCACCGTCTATTTTTCATTTTTCTCCCTCTTCTCCATTTCCCTCTTTATATGTATCGCTCTTCCGATCTCCGGATTCACTGCGCTCTTACCCCCTCTCTCCGTATCAGCCTTTCGTCCCCCTGCCGTATCTATCTTCTTTTTTCCCATCCCTCTTGACTGTCCCACCCTAAAACATAGCTGCGGAGATATAACAAATTTAGGTCTTTCCCGTTAGAGATCGTAGCTCCGTCTGAAATGTCTCCATTCCAAACACTCCCGTGAAGCAACAATATCAAGTAAGTGGCTCTCCCGCGACAAATGGAAAACCAAGTAAGTAGTTGGGAAAATTATTGTGACTTACTTGTTTTTGTATTTGTCAGTGGAGCGCCACTTACTTGGTTTTATTATGTCACGGGAGAACTATAAAATACCCACTTCTAGGAGCATCCTCAATGAGCTCTTTTAGGAGCGCAAAATGAGCAAAAAATCGTTCTACCCTGCAGCAGCACAATTTTCAGTGTCGATGAGAAACTTCGCGACGAATAAACGGTACGGCAAACATTTTCTAGGCATACGTAAAAGTGATGGCCCAATGCTTGGTTTTCCTTGCTTTCCTTATAAAGCTTCTATGGCCAAATAGAAGCTTCAAAAGCTGTCAGAAATACAGGATGAGACAAACAAGACTACAACAAGTGAAGCGCTATCAAATAGAGATTTGGGCTATTCGACGCTTTGAAGCGCTTTAAGCAAGAAAAGTAAGGCTGCCACTGGGCCAGCTTTCATATATTTCAGTAGAGTTCAAACGAATTTTGACATTTCTCGAGGCAAAGCCAGCAAAGCAAGCGGGCATTGGGCCATTAGTTTAAATTTTCGGAAAAATTACTGAAAAGTCTGTACGTGGCATATATTTTCTTATATTTTGCAGAGCTAAACTTTACAATCGCGATATCTGAGAACTGGTTGCTCTTAGAGAAAAAATTCCAGGACCATATTTATAGAGAGTTCTACAACTTGGTCTCAGGGAATTTTTCGAAAAAACTTACCTTTTTCGAGAAAAATCTTTAGAACCTCAAATTTAGATTTTGACCCCGAATAACTTTTTTAACACACATGGGATCGATGGGGACTTTTAAAATTTTCTTTCTGATGGCTAATCTATGCCCTCTACCAAAATTTGGCTCTGTGGAAAAGAATGTTATTTCATATGTTTTTTTTTTTTTACCGGACTATCACGCGATATTAATCGTGAATAATGATAAAGCATATCATTGTTGTTGGGAAATTTCATACCAGTTTTCAAAAAAGTTTTCGTTCATTAGAATACATATATTTTCTTTGTGAGTGGACGAGGCCCCGGGTCTATGCGGGGCCTATAGGCAGTTGCCTATTCTGCAATGGGGTTATTCCGGCACTGCCTCTAAAGCTATTTTGGGGTCCTTTTTGCATCTTTTCAGGCACATCTTTTCCTCCATTCAGATTGCTTTAGAACCTTTTTAGGTTCTTTTTGGAGCCTTAATTGAGACCTTTATCCGTCTCGAATACTATGCGTGTAGAAAAAGAAATTTTTTTACATGTGATAAAAGTGTTCAAATCAATTAAATTAAGACTCACTCTATCATTCTCATAGTGGGGGTCATGTAATGGATGGATGAACAAAGAAATCCAATTCTTGCATGGGTATTTTGGCTTTCGACGCGTCACAGCAAGTTAAACCTAGCAATCATCATAAAGCTATTACCAAATTCTAAAACTCAAGGGACGAAATAACCCATAAACACTGCCCAATTTTGTCGCAAATTAATTGTTTGGCTTTGTTCGTACGCCAATTGGCTGCCCAAGTAAGTATTATTAACAATTCAATTGAATTATATGTTGCAAGCATTCATTTTCATTACTTTCACTCTTTTCTCACGCCCTCGTTTGTGGAAAATTTGGTACTCAAGCAAATTAATTTCAACTTGAACACCTGCCAATGAACAAAGGAATTCTTTAAGTTGCTGTTGTGAATTGAATAAATATTTTGCTCCTACTTTATATAGTTGCTTTTGTTTTTGTTGTAAGACAATGGCTACAGCAATGTTGGTAATGCTGTTATTAAGTAATTTACAGAAAGTGTGGCTGTGTCGGACGTACTAAAGGATATGCTTAAGCGAAATGGTCAAGTATTAAATGAACGCCTTAAGGGGCAAAATACCAAAATTAAATTCTTCCTTTTTTTCTATTTTCCTTGCAAACTTTTCAATGTTTCGAGAAAAAATGCCAAAGAACATGCAAGCTACTTATGCCGGAAAGAGCAAAAAAAACTGAAATGAAGAAATGAAGAAATTAGTTTTGCGCTGAAATATATGCCCTTAAGGTGCCTTAATTCATAGGTACTAAGTGCATACAAAAAATACCAGCTTTACGTCGACCTACATACATGGAAACTGAAAATTAATTTTTTTCTATACCCAATTGTGTCAAATTCTGAGATATGGGTATCAAATGAAAGTTGTTAATAAGAGTTATAGAGGGGAATTTGTTTCAAGTCCCACAAAGGAACGAGTTTCCGAGATATTGACTAAAATGTGGACAATATGGGTACCAAATGAAAGGTGTTGAAGAGGATTTTAACAGGGAGTAGTTCTAAGTGCCATGTCCGAACCACTTTTTGCAAATACATATCAACCAAAATGTCGACCAAGTGTGACCCTAGGAATTGTTTGTACGATATGGGTATCAAATGATAATCATTCTATTGTGATTTTTTTGATAATTTTTAAAAGTTGGAGTGGGGGGGCATTTTTGAAAATTCGACTGGTCTCAACTTTAAAACTTATTATAGCAGAATGATGAAATTTAGCAGATTTCATGGTGGCACAGAAAATATTCCTGATGAAACTGGTAGAAATCGCTGGATATTTAATGTTCGGTTTACCCGAACTAAGCATCTTTATTGTAAGTTTAACATGGTTCACGTTGACATAAATTATTCTGTGTGTACTTGTTTTTAGTAACTAAATAAATTATTTGGTTTTGAAATCCGCATCTGGGTATATAATACCCAAAACCAAAATTAAATCATTTACAAACACCTTATAGTATTTACATACATACATACATCCTCACAGCAGGTGCTGTCGAAACTAGACACTTTGCATATTACGTTGCCCTCAGTCGTAGCTGTTTCGTGCGTGCCTCTCAGAGTGTTTATTTGTTCGTGTCGAGCCAGCTAACAATTGCATTTGTTTCCTTTTCGGTGTAAATTTTTAGTGTGCAAAATTTCGTCGCAATTTTTTTTTTTTTTTTTTTTTGTTGCTTGTTTCCAACTTCTGCCAGATGCACGTTGTGTACTTTTTTTTTCTCGTTTGCTTGCTTGGATGCCTGCAGAATGAATTTTTTCGAAATTTCCAGCCGACTGAGGCGGAAAAATACCATAACCACATAACTGGCAGGCAAAGCGCACAGCAAAAGGCGAAACAAGGCGTGGTTGCTTTAACAGCTAAACGATATTGCAATGTACTTCAAGGACAACAATGCTGTGATGCTGCCACAACACCAATCCAACTCTAACAACGCGTCGACACCAGCACCAACTCGGCAGCAGCTGCACTGAGATGATGGTTGGCAACCAAAACAGAGTACGGATTTGCTGCTTGCTGTTGCTTTCTTTGCCGTTGGTCAGTTAAGGCTTTGTGTTTGGATTTTTCTCTCTTCTTATGTCTGATTTGGGTGGTTATTTGTTGGAGCGGAAACTCATGGCACGTCAACGCAAAGGACATGCTGCTGCCAGAGCAATGCCACAATCCGCTCTCCACAATTCAACAAAATCGTCCATTTTGTTGTTGCTCTGTTTCCGGCTATCCATAATTGTTGTTAGTGTTGGTGTTGTTGTTGTTGTTGTACTACTGCCATTGTTGTTGCAACAAGGCGCATAACAATTGTGGTCGCTGTTGTGGAAAACTAAAAAATCTCTAAAAGAATTTCGTAACAAAAATGAAAGATTAAAAGAAATGGTAACAAAAAAAAAATATTGTTGTTGCTGTTAGAATAAAATGAACACAATTTAAGCGACAAATAGAAATGTGAAATGCGATTAAGGTGTGCACTGCGGCTTAGTACAAAGTGATGGCAGAACAAGAGCGGATGTTTTTGACATGCAAAATGCAAAAAAGAGACGCTGAGGATGTAATCGAGGTTTGGGAGGTCTAAATTTTCAGAGCAGAGATATTAAAGTAATTTAGTTATTTAAATTACTTTTGCTCAAATTTTCATATAATGAAATAAAGTGGAGTGAATAAATCATAACGACGCACCGTGACCCAAACGCGAAAAATGAAGTTAGCATTTTTTACAGAGAAGGGTGGCAACAGCAAACAAAATGTATTCAAATAAATTTTTTGAAAACTTTCGCTATATATTGTGCACATAGCTTAGAAAGGTGTGGTCTTAGCTTTGATTTTGTACAATAATATAGCACTTCCTCGATTAAATAAAAAAAAAGGAAACAGTGCAATAAGCTAGCAAAAATTATACTTCTTAAATACTACCTTTGCTACTTTGGATAGACGTAAAGTATGTGTGGTTCTACAGCTTATATCGATAACAAAAAGAAAGTTTGGAATATTTTCTATCGATTCCACCAAAAAATGTTTGCCCATTAGCCCCCCTTCATTTAATGAGGAAAATTCACTTGAAATTTGCATAAATGTGACATGGCGTATACGTAACATATTTTGTTAAAGAATGTGTAGACATAGAGCAGAAATAACACTGTGCTACATCAAAAAAACTAATATAGATATTTGGTTTCGTCATAGCCCTTTAAACCCTACCTTATTTGCGGTTTTTCTCCATCACTTCCTTTTTAAATTTTTTGGGTACAAATCTAATACAACTCTGAAATTCTTGAAATTACAACTTCAAGATGCTATAACTTTCTTGTTTCTCGGCCGAATTCAATTTTCTTCTCTTTGTTAGAAAGGAATAGGAAAGTTAAATGAACCAAAAAACCTATGGTCCAAGTCATTTCCTGTCAAAAAGATTATAAAACAAAAAAATTTGGATAAAAATATTAAAATTTAAACAGGCTTCATTGAGCATTACTAAATTAATTTTAACTCGTTTTTATTAACATTTTTTGTTTTAGATAAGTGATATGTTTAAATATTCAATAAAAGTTTTATCTAGCGCTAGGATCCAATAAAAACCTTGCCACCAAATTGCTACCAAAATTTTGCTGCAATACCACCTATTGGAGTCCTCAAAATTTTAGTAGATAGAATTTCTACCAATAGAAATACGTATTGGGCAAATCAGCCAAACCTTTGCATTTTTTATTCGGTTTTATGGGCCTTGTTGAGAAATTTATGACCTTCAAAATTGTCTTTGACTGCTTTCGTCTACCTCTCTCTGGTTCAAAATAATGACGATATCTCAAAAACCGGGTTTCGGGTATCAACATTTTTTTACCGTAATATACTTCACTGTTCCTGTAAAAATTTCTACAAAATCGGTAAAGAAGTGCCTCAACCTAACATATTTAAAACTAATATTTGACGGTTATTCGGGTTTTACTTTTATCGATATGTTCGAAACCGGTTTTCGGTTATTGACCTTTTTTCAAAATCATTCTCCGTTTATATAACAGTATGCTGCTATAATGTTCATGTTAATGCATAACCAACTTTACTTTAAAAAGTAGTTGATGGTTTTCTGGCTTATGCATTAGGGTGGATCGACAAAAAAACTTTTTCCAGTCCACCCCTAGGATTAAAGATATTTTGAAGGCGATCCCAAAAAAACTTTTTTTTGCCAAAAAAGATGTTAGCTTATTATAACCTTTACATATCTCTATACATTTCTTAAATTTCAGAAAAATTGGTACAGTAGTGTTTAATACACATTAATAACCCCGCCCGCTTTGCTGGGCGTGAACTTTTCACTATTTGTCTAACCATTACACCGTATCTATCTCTCTTCTATCTATATGCCTATATAAAATTCAAATTATGTATGATATATTAGACCACTGAAACGTAATAAGAGGTTAGATGAGATCGATCCCTAACACCTCCCAAAAAACTCGAGTTAAGGAAAAAAGGGGCGTGGCACCTCCCATACGAATGAGATACTTCATAGTCCATATCTCTGGAAGTATTCATGTTAGAGCACTGAAATTTTGTGAGGAGTTATATAAGATCAATCCCTGCCACCTCCAAAAAAAACTGGGGATAACGAAAAGGGGGCATGGTTCCTCCTATACGAAGGAGATAGGGATATGGATGAATATAGATATAGAGATTGGGTTAGGAAAAAATGCAGGGAAAAAAATTTGTGGCAGGACAACGTCTTCCGGGTCAGCTAGTGTTTGCTAAAATTAAAGATACTGCTATGGTCAGAGCACTTCTCCACATTGAAGAAAAATACTCAGCAAACTATAGTGTACAACAAAATTGAAGTTTTTGAAAATCCCACCGGTTTCAACGGTTTCTGAAGCTTTTGGGGGTATTGAATCCGAATTTGAAGTCAGATTTTTCAGGTCATCCGAGATTTTCTCTATAGATGGTAAAGAGATGGGCAGTTGTAAAAAAAATAAAATTTTTTTGATAATTCAACAAATATTCCGGGAACCCTAATTCAATTTTGCCGTTTATATTTGACGGCACATAGTTGTTCCATAGTGCAAAAGCATAGTTGCTCAGAACGCAAACGCAAATGAACGACGGTTGTGATTGAATTTTTTGAAAGGCAAAACAGGGCACTCTTCTCTTTTGAATGTGTGAGTTATTAGATGGTTATTATATGTGGGAACAAGAACGAAGGTTAATTATCTATTGCCTCAATTTTCCTATTTGTATTTCTCTTATTTTAAAAGGTCGATATCTCAAAAACCAATCCCTTTTTCAAAGCCGTTTGTATACAATATCCTCCGCATTTGTAACACGAACATTTTATAACAAAAATGATCAAATTTTTGGTACAGTCAATAGCTTTTATGAGGGTAACTTATGCACAAATTTATTTTTTTTTATTTTCAACATGAACCATGTTGAACTAACAAGAGAGATCCTGTTAAATTTTGCATGAGATTATGAGGCAAATAGTGTTATTTTAACAGGAGGGACAACTTTGACTTAATAAACTGACACCGGGACTTCAATTGCTATGAAATATATTTACCGATAAAGATAAATATCCAATACAATAAATGCTTTAAAAGAATTGGCGAAATAACAACAAATAGTTTTATAACTAGTTAGTAAGTGAGTGTGACTCCTGGGAAACCGAAAAATCCCTTTGCTGCACCTTTGTGAGCACGAAAACGAATTTTAGCTTTACAGTTCAACTTTGAACTACAATTTGTATATGATCGAAAGTACATACTACATAGTACCATATCTTTAAAAATAAGATCAGTATTAGCTTTTTAACAAGGATTAAAGAGTGTGACTCCTGGGACATTTTCCTGTTTTTTCGTGATACAATTTTTAAGTTTTTTCAGTATTATCGATGCAGTTCCCTAAAAATTTAGCTATGCAACTAGTTAACCCTAACCCATGATAATAAGAAGACCTTTATTGTATAGTTCTGTCAGAGCAGTGGGAGTTTATGGCATTTTAAAAATTTGGTACTTTTCCTCTTTTGGGTGGAATGCCCCAGGAAGACATGAGGTTTTAAAAGAAATTAACGTTAATTTAACAAGAACGCATGTTAATATAACAAGATTGCATGTTAATTTAACACGAAATGAAGTTATTTAACATAAGCTTTATGTTAAAATAACATGAGCGATAGTGTTGAAAAAAGATAGCCTGAAAAGTGTTAAAAAATTGTTGACTTTACATTAAAATCTTTCTCTGTGTGCGACATGTTCCATCAAGAATATTATATATTGAAGATATCTTGCGTTTTTGCTGAGATTTAATATGCAATTAAAACTTTTTTATTGGTCAAAGGGACCTTCCTCAGGGGTTCATCGATTTCAGCGCTTTTTGAAATATTTCTTAACTAGCTCACATATGACATGTGTGCAAACTTTCAATCCTATCACCATCCCTTCTACTTTATTCCAAAAACATGTATGGAGGCACTATGCAACATTCAGCTTTCTATTACACAAACTATGTTTTACAAATTTCTTTAATAAAGAAAGAGAAAAAAATTACTTTCACCCCACTAATTTCATTTAAAATATCCACATATCCAGATTAACCACTTGTCATACACGGCGTATGAGTAATCAATCAGACATTGCACAATTTTAATTTCATTTATTACTAAAATTCGCTTTTGATATTTCTTTCTTTCTCTCAGTCCTTGCTGATTTTGTTCTTGTTTTTTTTTTACAGGATTACAGTTTTACTAAGTAAAAACTCAACAACTTTTAATTAATGCATTGCAGGTGGTGAATAATTTCCATTACATCACACAGTAGTAATCATGCAATGTCAATTCAAATTTAAAGTGCAAAGTTTCAGCAAACGAACAGGTGGTGCCAATAACCAAAAATTTACAGCTAAAAGCAAGTGACAGCAAACGAAATGACATTTTAATTTTGCGGTTCAACAAAGCAGATAACACATCTGGATACGCTATTTGTTAAGCCATTTCATAACAACAAAAATAGAAGCGAAAATTAATAGAAAATCACCTAAATATTTATTAAATTTATGACAGTTGTTTGAGTAGCTTTGAAGGTTTTTTCTCTATTATAAAAGCAGCAAAAAGCCTTTAGAACATTATTCTAGTGGATCTTTAGTTATATGAAGCAAGAGCGTATTTATAGGGGTGGTTTTAACATTATTTTTACAATTTCTTTGACATTTATTAAGATTCTCTTATACACTTTTCAATGACATCAACGTCAGGTGGATAGGACCAACAGAAAAAATTTTATGGGGCAATATATACCTTGAGCTATGGAAAGGGGTTTTTTTTTACCCATATCTAAAAAAACAAGAGCTCATCCAGTACTTTCTTGAATGCAGTCTCGGATACCCGAAAACATAAAAGTTTGCAAAAATATTCATGGCAACAACTTTTTTTGTAGAGCTGTGTTGTCAAAATAAGGCCAATTTTCTACTGCCAATAGTTTTCGTTAGTTGAGGGAGAGTCTTGTTTCTCGAATTACATTTCTGTCCAATAGTAATATTTTTCGTTTCATTTTGGGACTGACATTATCTATTTTTAGTGTTAGGCAAAGTGAATTCCCATACAGGGCTAAAATCCCCTTCTATTAATGGGCGCTCACCTAATACATATATGTAGCTCTTAGCGCTCACGGCAACTTTAATAAATTCGCAGCACAAAGAATATGCGTTTACGCAAAATGTAGACACTTTAGTTGCACTATTGCGACAAATGCCGGCTACTGGATCAAGTTCGCAGACGATTGTTTAACAAGTAAACGGTTTTCCCACTACCTGCAAGCTGTCCTAGTCGAACCACAAAACGATGCTTAGACTGTCCTCTTCTCAACTTATGCTTCTTACTTATTTATGATTGCCTGTCGGCTTACAATAGTGCAGGCAGCCAACATTGGCACCGGCTGTTGTATGCATTTCTGTCTACATGTGGGTTTCGGAGTGCAGTAGGGGCTGAATAGGATTTTGTTAGCATTTGTCCAACCTAAGACTACCATAACCATTAAAAAATTATGACGGTCATCATATGCTAAGAGCTTAAAGGAAATTATACGATCGAAGAAAGTTTAACACTACTCAACAAATTCGGATCAACTTCAGTCTCCAAGAAAAAAAATAGACCTAAAGTAAAATTTTCTCCTGATTCCGAATATCATTTTCATTTTGTTGTGGCAGATCTAGTTTCCGAGATATAAGTGAAAATGTGAAAATTCCCAATTTTGCAAAACACTGTTTCATATAGGTACATACGTCAAAAATTTGTTTTTTTCACTTTTTCGATATAAACTGTTGAATTACACATTATACTAATTCTCATAAACATTTTTTGCCTTTATCTCAAAAACTGAAATTTCAAAATATCTCGAAAACTATTATATTTTTAATCCAAATCAGCAGAATATTCTACATAGAAATTATGGATCAAATGTCGAAGATATGGATATTTCGGAAAATTTCTTGGGTAAAAAAAGAAAAATTTTGATTGAGGATCAAATGTCGAAGATATGGAAATTTCGGAAAATTTCTGGGTAAAAAAAAGAAAATTTTTGATTGAGGACTTTCAATATAACAGCGATTATAAAGTCAAGGGCACATCACAATGTTGTACTGGTATGCTTGAAATTTTCCTAATTAAATTTCCAACAACAGCACTCCTACTTACTTTTTTGGCCATAGATGTTTTCTGATTTTAAAGTGGTTAAATCAAAAATTTTGTAAAAAAATTTATTTTTTTTTCAAAATCTTTTTAAACGGCTTTCCGCGCTACTGAAGATACTTATAGAGATCAAGGCAAAAATAATTGTATGGGAATTAGAATAATGTATAATTCAACAGTTTAAACCGAAAAAATGAAAAATACAAATTTTTTACGTAAATAGTAAAAAATGAAAGACTACTTTTTTTTAATTTAATACCAAATAGTATTATTTTAAGACACTGAAAAAATTTGGAAATTAAATTTGGACTAACGGTTTTAAAATAATACCTAAATAATACTAATAGCGTTTTCTTTTCTGCACGAAAATGTCGCCCTCGCCTCATGCCCGCTAAAAGCCATGTTCTGTTGTAAAATGGGCATTACCTTCATAGAGGGCATCATTATCTTTTCTCAACCACCCTCCCCTATAAAATTGCAAAAAGGCAACATTTCTTGCCCTCGCTGTCGTAGACGGTGCGGTTATTCGCCCTGATAAATGGCAATAACAAACAAAAACAGTATACTATCTGTCACTTTCTAACACATGTATATCAGCCACGATAAAGCAGCACCGATAGGCATACACAATTTTGACATTTCATATGGCGGTGGTGTTTTCTTCTTCTGAAGACATGCGGGGTGACACTGAAAATTTTAATTGTGCAGCAATATCACAGGGCGAAGTTAAAATTATAAAAATGTTCCTCTACGAAATGGCAACATTTTGGTGGAGAAAAGAAAACGCTATAACGCTCTCTCTCTCTCTTAATTTTGGCAATTAAATTAGTACAAATGGTCTTAAAATAAAACCAAAATAATACTCTTTCTCTCAATTAACCGGAAAATGGTATTAATTTAATACTTTTCGGCCTTGTTATATATAAACACCAAATTGGTATTAAATTTAGACTTTTCTTTTTACTGTATACCTATATGAAGTAGTAGTGCAGCAAAACTGGGAATTTTCATATTTTCACCGCTATCCCGGAAACTAGATCTGCCACAAAAACAAATGGATGTGACATTCGGAATGAGGAAAATATTATGCATTAAGAAAATGTACTTTCATTCTTAGGGATATTTTTTTATCGAGTAGTGTAATCTATATGGGCTTTACTCAAACACCCAACAACTTCATTGGCTAAATATATTAGAAATGAGACACCACGCACCAAATGGGTTTCCTGTCGCCATCCTATTTCGATAGCAGGGCATAAGGAAAACGCGACTATTCTAATAGCCTTATTATAAGGTTTGAATGCCTGGAATAATGATAGTCTTAAGTTTTTTGGTGGGTATGTAAATACATATGTAGGCGACAGTGTGTTAGTATTTGCTCTCTGTGCATCGACCATACAGCGTCATATTGCCTTACATGCATTTTTCATTTAATTAATTACAACCGCAGTCTTTAGGTGACGTTCATGTGTTACCAAAACCTCAGCAAACATCTGTGTGTGCATAACAGCGGTCCTACGAAAAATAGCACGTCTCGTTTCGTTAAATCTTTTTCAAGAGAGAAATAAAGCCCTTGAAGTTTTTTTTTTGTTAGGGTAAATATCACCCATTTTTAGGCCCTTAATTTTGGTCGTAATGTTATGACAGTGTTTACATTAGAAAGTAAAAGCGCGCCACTCTTCGTAGGAACAAATGTTATTTCTAAATTTAAATAGGTACGTATGTAGTTGTGAGGGTGCTTGTAAATATGAGAGTTTGTCACCATGTGGCATGTCACAGCGGGTCATGTACCAAGACCAAAAATTACAGAAATAAGTTTTACCCAAATATTTACTTATGTCGTAATGCCTTTACGATGGAATCTTTAATGCCTTTCTTTCTATCCAATTTGAGACATCCTAGAGATGGTGACTTTGGCCGAGGCCAGTTGGAGCAGCATCCCGGACTGCTGTACCTTCTAATATGGAAATTATGAAGTTTGTTGTACGATCGGAAGAAGTAAACAGAATATCTATGGAAATAGACCTCAAATTGCCTCTATAACTCAGACCATACACGGTTAAAAAATTGAACCTAAATTTTAAACTTTTTTGGACTACATATATGACCAAACCAAATTTGGATTCAAATTCAATCTAGACCAGTTTTCGAGAAAATTGGCTAAATGAATCGGGTTTCAACTATAAACCAGAAATATTTTAACAATTTTTAAAGATAAAATAAATTTTTTGTCCGTTGGCGGGAATTCGAACCAGGACTCCCCGTATCATGCCCGTCTGCTACCACTGAGCTACATCGCACACATAAATGTTGTTGGCAAAATTCAATCTTGAATAAGCTTTCAAAAATAAATTTGAATTTTCAAACCAAAAAGATTTAATTTTAAACCGAAAAGTTTTGATTTTCAAACCAAAAAGTTTTAATTTTAAACCGAAAAGTTTTAAGAATAAAATAAAACCTACAAAAATTTTGCAGCTGGCAGGATTCGAACGAAAACGCTCTGGAGTCACAGCCGACTGCTCTACCGCTGAGCTATGACGCACATAAAGTTTTTGTGGGCAAAATTCAATTACATTCAAACAAACCAAAAAATATAAAAGATTTATTAAGCTCTTATTATTCAAAATTTGTATGAAAATTTCATTTTAAAAAGCTTTATAAACCAATTTTATTTTTTTTTTTTTTGAATATGGGGGTTAGACTGCTCTTTCATTTAGATTTTAAAACGAACCCAAAAGAAATTGAAAATCTCTGTAGGTATTTGGACGGTTTGAAATATTGTACAAAAAAGTTGAAAAATTTATTAAACTTTATACGGGTTTAAAATTTAGGTTCATTTTTTTAGAGGTGTTTTCTGGAAATGGGTGGGCCCAAAGACCAGAAATAATTAGTGTTATGCGTGAAAAATAGTAGGAATTTTGATTTTTTTTTTTTTCGAAGCAAACTGTGACATCTGCTTTTTTTTGTTTATTGAAATCATTTTTTTACCAAACTTATTAAATTTATATATTGGTCGAGAATACACATACTTAAGTAAGTATGTTCACCCATATACATACATACATTTGTATATGTATATATATGCCACATACTGATGCATTGTTATAAGATAAAGTCAATTGAAATCTTTCGCTCTCCCGCTCTTTGTTTGATAAAAAATTGTCAATTACGTAAATTGATTTTGCACAATTGAATGAATGTTGACAGCATAAAAATACAGCAGCAGCAACAAAACAAACTGACGTTGTAGCTCGAGAGTCAGCAACAAAAATCTTAAGCAAGTAACTCAACTGACCTGGAATGCAACAAAGAACCAGCCGCCAAGTGTCATGGCCGTCTGTCTTGACTCAAGATTATGGATTAGACTGGGCCGAATATTTTTTTATTTTTTTTTAATTATGTGATATTATGTAATGTATATGCCACTTTTCATACAATCTTAATACGAGCTTTTCGGGGGGTGGGGGAAATTAATAAGCTCGCTCTATAATTTTTTATATATTATTATTATTATTATAATTTAGTTAATGTTATTATTGGTCATTATATTTACGAACTTTGAAAATTTTGTGGACTTTTGACCAGTAGAATAATTTTTATCAAATTATTCTTTTGAGTTTTGACGATAACAAGTTGAAAAATGCTACAAACAATAGCAACTACGATGATTGCAATTTCTATATTGTTGAAGGATCTTGTCAAATCGCTTTGTTGCTCAGGCACACTAAGCAGTGTTGGGTGTAATGGTTAAACACTGCGGTTTAGAAATTCCTAAATCTCCTCTCCTTGGTTCGATGGCCAGTAAAGGTGATGAAAAATGTATAAGCAACAATAAAAAAGCGGTTTGACAAGATCCTTCAGTAGCATTTTTCAACTTGTTTTCGCAAAAACTCAAAAGAATAATTTGATAAAAATTATTCGACTGGTCTAAAGTCCACAAAATTTTCAAAGTTCAAAAATTATTATTATTATTAGATAGAAAAATGGTGATGAATCACCAAATAACAAAAGAAGGAGCACAAGTAACATAGACCTTCGGCCCATATTTATATATCTTCGCTCGGTTGCCAGAAGCATGAATGTGCAAAAATTTAAATTTTAGGAAATCGTATTTGAAGGTTTATTGCTCTCGCAAAATTTTACCCCCATATTCATAAAAAATAAAATTTGTTTATAAATCTTTTAAAAATTACATTTTCATACAAATTTTGTATAATAAAAGTTTAATAAACCTTTTATATTTTTTATGAATAAGGGGGTAAAATTTTAGTTTTTGACATAAATATAATTTTCAGAGATTAGCCCATTAACTCAAATCTGAAAATTTTCACATTCATGCCTCTGGCAAGCGAGCGACGATATTATTTCATTTCTTATTTTGCTGTATTTTATTTTATTCTTTTTTTAATTCTTTTTTATTTTATATTATTTTATTTTTTCAATTAGATATATTTTTTCTTTTATTTTTTTTTTGGTAATTTTTTATTGGTTTTATTTTTCTTTATTTCATTTTATGTTATTATATCTAGTTTTCTTATTTTATTTTAAAATTTTATTATTACTATTATTTAATTTTTTCTTTATTTTATATCATGTTATACTTAATATTATTTTATTTTAATTCAGTTTATTTCCTTAAAATTTTTTGTTTCAATTTATTTTATTTTATTTGGGTTTTGTTTTTTTTTTTATATATATATTTTTATTATTTTTTTCTATTTTTTCTGTTATATTTTATTTAATTTTTCATCTAATTTTTTTATTTAAGTTAATTTTTTTAATATTGTAATTCATTTTATTTTATTTTGAAAAGTTTTTAAAATTTTATTTCATTTTATTTTTTTATTTTTTTTTATTTTCTTTTTTAATTTAATTGTTATTTTATCTGATTTTTATTTATTTTATCTTGTTCTTTCTCATTTATTTCAATTTCTTTATGCTCCATTTGTTGCTGTAAAAACTGAGTTTCAACAATATCTCATGGTAAACGTGATGAGTGTAGTAGCTATTGAAAATTTTTTTAAAAATTCACAAATAACGCTTCTTTAATAATCAAGATCGCCGTGCAACAATAGTTCCTCAAACAATGAGAATGGCAGGCGTTTCAGTAGCAAACTGGATAATACAAATCCAAAGCACGACCAATGGTCAAACTAGCCTAGCAACAATAATTTTACATAGAAATGTGCATTTGTATGAGGTAAGTGAGCCTTGCAGCGTTTACTTAGCGCTCTGCTAGTTGTTGCATGTGGCATGCTACATATATGTAAACATACATACATGCACAGCTCAGCTAATGTAATGAGAAATTATTAAAACAAAATATTTTGCTGCTGTCATTTTGTGCTACTTGTCAACAACTGTTGTAACAACAAGTAATTCATTTATTTTTGGTCTTGCCAATCCCATGGCAATAGTTCACATACATTCATACATACTCTACTATCATTGTTTGTTTGTCTGTTCACTGCCCGGCGGTCGTAGTCCTTACTTCGTCTGCCTTCTGTTGTTGAACTGTCAGGTCTCAAAGCTTTGTTTGTGTCCTTAATTAAAAGTCCTTCGGCGATTTTTCTATTTGAATATTCAAGTAATTTCAGTGACATAAGTTGGCCTTTGTTTTGCTGAGAAGTTCATTCCGTTTCGAGAAGCAAGAAAATGTTTGTAGTAACTATTCATTACAATTTTCACTTTATATCACCAGCAGTGAACAAAATTGACTTGGAGTGAGATCATCCAAACTTTCTAGGGACATGACACCCTATCCACAACTTGGATGAAGGAGGTAAGACTGATATTTGGTATCCATGTCTATAACACTTCGCTATACCAGAATTTACTCCAATCCGAAGTACTTGGTAGTCTTGCTATATCCCCCAAGGCCAAGGCAAAATTAATACAAACAATAATTTGCTAGATGATAAACAGCAATTATTCAATGCAGTCCTTACGACTAGTTTTATTTTTTCTATGATAACTATCTAACATTCAAGGCTTTAATATTTGGTTTTATTAAATTTTAGTTTGCTTTTATTTTTTGTTTTAGTTCATTTATTTTATTGTAGTTGAATTACAACTTCTTAAATTTATTTTATTTTTATAATATTTTATTTTATTTTAAATATTAGTTTTGGCGACCTTTCTACTTCATATGTTTTTTATTTTATTTTATTTTATTTTTTATTTTATTTTATTTTATTTTATTTTATTTTATTTTATTTTATTTTATTTTATTTTATTTTTTTTTATTTTATTTATTTTTTTTATTTTATTTTATTTTATTTTATTTTATTTTATTTTATTTTATTTTATTTTATTTTATTTTATTTTATTTTATTTTATTTCATTTTATTTCATTTTATTTTATTTCATTTTATGTTTATTTTATTTTATTTTATTTTATTTTATTTTATTTTATTTTATTTTATTTTATTTTATTTTATTTTATTTTATTTTATTTTATTTTATTTTATTTTATTTTATTTTATTTTATTTTATTTTATTTTATTTTATTTTATTTTATTTTATTTTATTTTATTTTATTTTATTTTATTTTATTTTATTTTATTTTATTTTATTTTATTTTATTTTATTTTATTTTATTTTATTTTATTTTATTTTATTTTATTTTATTTTGTTTTATTTTATTTTATTTTATTTTATTTTATTTTATTTTATTTTATTTTATTTTTTTTTTTTTTTATTTTATTTTATGTTATTTTATTTTATTTTATTTTATTTTATTTTATTTTATTTTATTTTATTTTATTTTATTTTATTTTATTTTATTTTATTTTATTTTATTTTATTTTATTTTATTTTATTTTATTTTATTTTATTTTATTTTATGAAAATGTGTTTTTTGAGAAAAATTTACCTACGCGCTGCAGGAACCAGACAAGCCGACATATGTTTCGATGGTACTGGAGTTACATCTCTTCAAGGACTTTTCTTCCCGGCATTGTGAGAGTCGAACTCACAACACTGTAGTGACTTGTATGCTAGAAGGTCTAGCACCTTAGGCCACTACCCAGCTTGAAGGTAAACCCTTCTCAGTGTCCATTTATGCATATATTTATACTTCCATATAGAACATTTCTTTAATTTCAGTGCTAACTTATATGAAAGATTTGCGAATTTTTAGGACTGGGTGTGAAACCTATGAAAGAATTTCTATGCTTAATTAAGCACGAATATTTTTCCATTTATAACATTTAAACTCTTATTTACAAGCAATTTTCGGGATTGTATGAAAATGTGTTTTTTGAGAAAAATTTACCTAAGAGTTTATTTTATTTTATTTTATTTTATTTTATTTTATTTTATTTTATTTTATTTTATTTTATTTTATTTTATTTTATTTTATTTTATTTTATTTTATTTCATTTTATTTCATTTTATTTTATTTTATTTCATTTTATGTTTATTTTATTTTTTTTTTTTATTTTTTTTTTTTCTACTATTAATTTTTAATCTATATAAAGCGAAGGAAATTAAAAGTTAAGATCAAAGTTCACTTCCCTTTATTTTAACAGGAGTATGAACTGGTCCATAAATTTGTAGTGAGCGTTAAAGTTGACGGCTAGTCGAGATATAGATTTTGAGGACTTACGGTTAAGTACCTTCGTATAATTATTCTCATGTTTTGATGTACATCACCTGATGCATCGCCCACATACCCCACAATACTAAAGCGTGTTTTTTTTTCATTTTCTACTACATAATTAAAATTGAATATGAAATTTAAAAAAATGCTAATATTTAACTTGCCAACACTGACTTCCGGCACGTCGCAACACCGGATGTACGAGTCGAACATGTACTCAAACAAGATGGTCCAGCGCATCCGCTGAACACAAGGGTATACCTACACTCGAAACCCTGTAGAGAATATGTCGCTTCTTTCATTGTAAACAGATGTATTCCAAAATTTTAATTTTTTTCGAAAACGACTTCAAACTTATAGTTTTTCATAGAGCTCTATTATAAAAAATTTAACTCAAGGGCATCCATGGACGCCACTGGGGTACTTTTAATCATTTTGCAATTTAGAGAACAATCTCATTAGTCGGTTATTTATGCTTATAAAATTCCGAAAAACCAAAATTTCGATTTACATATCTTTACTTTGGAACTACATCTCGCTTAGGTGTAAAGTGGTTCGATTCTAGTGACTTTGAAGCACCTACCAGGTTGAAAAAAATCAATTTTCGGGATAACTTCTTTTCGAATACTCCAATCACTCTCGTTCATTTTCTTTCAACATTATTGGACGTACATCAGGAAAGGTATGTATGAGAGACTTACTGATATTTTTTTGTAGTGAGCTGACTTAGCTTCTTAATTGAAAGTAAGTAAACTTAAATTTGATTTAATTTTATTTTATTTTATTTCATGGTATCTATTACCTAACTTAGGTTGGTTTTAATTCAAGCCGAAAAATTTGAAAGTTTTGGAGTTTACTAATATGTTGCTATTCATTTAGAATCTAGCTGTCTCTAGTGATTAATTTACCTACAGGGGTGCAACTGCATAAATACACATGTACCTAAGTTTAAGGGAACGCTAGCGGCAGCACAATTAGAAAAAAATCCTGGTGAAAAGCATCGCAATTAACAACGCTCGAGTGTAATTATAGATTAACGCCCGATGGCTGGTCAACGTGCTTAGGTGAAACCAGGGGCGGATCCACGGGAATGGTTTTAAGGTTCAAACCCTCCCCTTCGACAAAAAGTCATAGTCTTCACTGATACAGCAAAAAATATAGTCAAAATTACTCCAAGGAAATAGTACAAATCTGACAAAAATATAGTAAAAACGGCACCAAAATATAGTAAAAATTACATAAAAAATATAGTAAAACTTAATCAAAAAATATAGTAAAAATTACACAAAAAATGAATAATAAAATTTATACAAAAAATATAGTAAAAATTTACACAAAAAATATAGTAAAAAATTACCCATAAATATAATAAAAGTTACACAAAATATAAAGTTAAATTACGCAAAAAGGATAGTAATAAAATTACACAAAAATATAGTAAAAAATATATAGAAAAAGTTACGTGATACCTGAATATGGCATTGCCAACAAATGTAGGTATGTATATATATATATATTTTTTTTTATACAACCCTAAAAGGCGAGTTTTGAGAATCAAAAATGTCCTCGAAAAAAAAATTGAACTCCTACCTTCCCAAAATCCTTGATCCGCCACTGGGTGAAACTAACAATTTGCTATACATTAGTTGGTCTCATATTTAGCAGGTCAATGGCGCGCCAACTGTTAACGGTGAACGCTGTCCGGCATTCGCGTACTTCCGTTTCTGTCCAGCCACCTACAACAAAACAAAAAAAAACAAGAAGTTGGGAATGGGACTAAATACGGTAATAAAGTCGATGAGTATTTTGAATGTCCACACTCCTCGAGTACAAATTATGAAAGCACGCGTGCAAGTATAAAACGTGAGCTGAAACATTAAAAGCACACATTCGTATATTGTGGGAGCGCATTACTTCCGTCACCCCCCCCCCTCCCCCTCCTCCCCTATATATACCTATACCTACTAAATATGTAAGTGTGAGGGTGTTTTCAACAAAGTTGAGCTCTTAATTACCGAAAAAAAAACAAAGAAAATGTAAACGGAATTTGAATTGACTGCCACGGCGTTTATTAAAGGGAATAGCCGAACTCACTCACGAACTTTTTATTTTACTTTCCTTTTTTATACCCAGCGTACTAGTACTAGTAGACGGGTATTATAATTCTGTCCACATAACGGCACTACGTAACGGCACTAAATAATCGAGATAGATATCTATAGAGTTCCATATATGTATGAAAGTTCTTAGGTTGAATATAGAGGTTCATTAAGGAATGACCGTCTGTCCGTCCGTGTACACGATAACTTGAGTAAAAATTGAGATATTTGCATGAAATTTTGTATACCGGTTAGGTAGGTTGCTATTGAAAATGGTCGAAATCGGATGATAACCACGCCCCCTTTTCCGATATCGAATATTGCGAAAATTTACATATCTCGGAAGCTGAAATGGCTAAAATGATATAATTTTATAGGTGACCAAGGGCCATTCTCTTATGATTTTTCCATAAATATTTTAAAGTAGGCCTGGTACCGCCCACTTTAAAGGAAGACATTTTTGAAAATTTTACTGATCGTAACTTTTAAACTGATGACGGTAGAGCGATGGAATTTGGCACAAAGCATACTAGTATCATTGGGAGTATACCTGATGAAATTTGATAAAATCGCCCTCCAACCATGCTCACTTTCGATATCGAAAATTTCGAAAATGACCTAAGTTGACATAATTCGGTAACGGATATGGCTAAAATGATATAGTTTGGTAGTCATTCTATTATGATTTTTTGATAAATTTTTTAAAGTAGGCGCTTCCCAACCACGCCCACTTCCGAAATGGAAAATTTCGAAAATTATATGAAAACTACCGCTCGGTATTTAATGTTCGGTTTACCCGAACTTAGACTTCCTTAGTTGTTTTATTTTAGTTCGTCTAAAATCAGAGCTTTTAAGGTACTTTTGTATACTAATTTTATAATCGAACTGGTTTTTTGCTATTTTGTTTTTATTAAAAAAGCTTCCCTTAATCGAATGAAACTTATCAATTCAAAATAAATTAACAAACTATTATTTAATAATCTTGAAATTTTTTAAACGATTTCGCTAGTACTTAAATAAAGAAATAAGGCAACATAAAACAATTAAAATCAAATTTTTTTTTTTAATTGAATTTTAAATATGAATGTTAAATGAATTTTCTCTAGTGCAAAAATAATATGTTGATGGCTAAAGAAAAAATTCTCTACCATAAACCACAAAAAGAAATGAATGAACTAAACTCAATTCAGTAAAAACACTAAATTATATATGGGGCCAAATTCTTCGAGTGGACCACCTAAAAATTTCATCGCTTCAATTTGAATAAAATTTGGTGAAAGTTATCTGCTATGTAAAAAGAAAGTATCACTAAAGGTTGCGTATAAATATTGGATGGTTACCAAGATATACGGGTTTGAGCTTTTTTTTTCTGTGTAAGACTTTTTTCTTTACGGTTAGAAGTCATATAGTTGACTAAGAAGGAACATGGAAACCGTTTTTTAAAGTATTTTTTGCGTTCTTTTCGAACATGAATTAAAAAAAAAAAAAAAATTATTAAAAAATTTTATGAAAAAAATTTTTCTCAATATTTTTCAAATTTGAACATTTTAAATTTTTTTTTTTTTTAATATCAATTTAATGCCTGATGATTTCCCTTAAAAATTATGATTTTTTGTAATGGACTTCGTAAAATTCTTTTTTGCTGTAAATTTTTAGCAAAGAAATTTCTGACAAATCGGAAATTAAAAAAAAATAAAAAGACAAAAAAAATTCCGTAATTTAATTGCATTTTATGGTGAATTTTATGTGCTTTTTTGTACATATGTATAAGATAAAAATTCATGAAAGAAATTTTCGAACTCCATTGCAAAAAAGAGATAATTTTAAAGGAATAAGATCAAGCTTCGAATTAAAATACTAAAAGTATTCAAATTTGAAAAAAAAAAACATTTAAGAAAAAATTGTTTATAAAATTTTTACTAACATTTTTGAACAAAATTTTTTTATATTTACATTCGAAAAATAACGCAAAAAATACTTTAGAAAACATGGGAAAACGTTTTCTTATTTAAAGAAAAAAGGCTTACACAAAAAAATTGCGAATTCAAACCTGTATATCTCGATAACCATCTAATATTTTTACGCGACCTTTAGTTACACTTTTTTTATAACTATCACCTAATTTAATTCACTTCGAAGCGATGTATTTTTTAGGTGGTCCGGTTGACGAATTTTGCCCCATATCGAATTTGCTTACAAATGTCAGCGTGCTAGTATTGGTTTCCAAGGGACTATAAAGAGAATAGTATTTATATTTGAATTGAAAAAAGAAGAAAAATACAATATAAATATACATATATTTGCAAATGAAAATATATTTGTTTAATAATTTTCTTTTTGCAGTTATAGGAATTCAATTTTCATTGATTTCCACAGCGGAATGAATGAAATATGCCACAGGCGCGCAAACGAGCACAACAAGTTACAAACATACTAGTGCATAGAATGAGAGGTAGAACGCCATAAATTATGCAGCAAAAACTATGAATTTTTTTTTTTCAAATACGCATTTCACAGGCACAGTCACACAAAAATAAAATTGTATGTACAAATGTATGTTATTGGTTCATGAGAAATTATTTTTCGAATAATTAATTTTATTATTTTCTAAATGGTCATAGTAGTTCTATAAAAGAGCTTTTGTTCCAACGTGGCTCTGTTAGCTTCTACCCATTTCACAGTTTTATTGGGATAAGCTTTTGTTTGTAAAGCTTTTGGGTGTGCTGATTGAAGTCAGATTTTTCGCGTCAACCTTGGTTTTCCAGGTTGTGGTTGTTAATAAGAACGGTAGTCGTAAAAAAAAGACTTTTTTAAAAATTTAACACTTTTTCAGGGATGAAGGAACCACAATTTTATTTTGGTTTTTATATTTGGGGCCATACAGATTTTAAATAGTGCAAAAAATTGCGGTGTAAGTTATTAAGAAAAAAAATTAAAGTAATTTAAAAAACTATTTTTTTACTACCACCGATCTCTGAACAAACTCCCCTCTGGGGAGAACACCTAGAGTAACCCTAAAAATCTGACTTCAGTTTCGTATCCAGCACACCCAAAAGCTTCAGAAAGCGATGAAAAACCCTCTGGGGTACAGCAAAGTGTTTTTATGAAAGTATTTGTTTGCATAAATAGGTACATACATACATATACTATCTCTTAAGCCCCCACTTTTTCATTCTACTCACGACATTACCACTTCTAATAAGCATAAACCATCTTAATCCTATTGCTACAACCACCCATCCAATTTGCATTTTGTACCTTTATCATTGATGCCACAATTTCCGATCACAAATAATCCCAACAAATATCGCAACTTTTTTCAACTAATACATACTACCATCCCCAACGATGCATGCGCACACATTTTTAGATACATTGGTGAAATTCGCTGGCTCTGTATATTCTATGAAACGCCCTGATTTTGCGGTTTGGTCCATTTGGCATTTTTATTTACCTACACTCCGAATTATAATTTCAAACAACTTTTTTAATCCGGTTACTGTAATTTGCATTTTTATAAAACACATGTATTTATGTCGGTACAAATATACATACATATACATATGTACATTAGGGTGATTCAAATAAAAAAAATTTCGTTATTTTTTCGATCTTACCCCCTGAGACTTTAGGTATTGACGAGAAAATAATACATTTTATATGGGGAAAAATGGTATTTTTTTCAAAGTGAATTTTCTCTCAATTTTTGAAACTTTTTTGAAAATATTTTTACATACTCTTAAAGCTAAAGCTTTGAAGCTTCCAAAATGGTAAGCCACGTGCGAATATCTTAACTATTAAAATAATTACAGTCTCTTAAAGTTTATTAAATTTTATACGTGTTACTGTGCATGTATGTGCTATAGTACAAAACTCAGCCATTTTCAAATGGCTGTAATTATCTTAAAAGTTAAGATAATCGCACATGGCTTACCATTTTGTAAGCTTCAAAGCTTCAACTTTAAGAGTATGTAAAAATATTTTCAAAGAAGTTTCAAAAATTAAAAGAAAATTCACTTTGAAGAAAAAATGTGTGGGAAAGGGCGAAAAAATAGCCACCCCTAAGGGTTAAGTTAGAGCGCTAATTTTTTGCAAGACTTATTTTCTCATCAATACCTAACTTTTTAGGAGGTAAGACCAAGTCGACCTTTTTTTTGAATCACCTTAATGTACATACATATATGTATGCTTAGAACCATGGATGGTGTAAAAATATTTTCAGAGGAGGGAGTTCAACTCAAAATATATATTTTGAATACAAACTTTTTCGAGGTTAAGTTGTACGTTTCAGATTCGGAAATGGCACGACTATAAGCCGATATCTTTAATTTAATCAAACATGAAGAGAAAAGGTGCCTTCATTCCTTGGTATCTAATTCCTGAAATATTTTCTTGTGAAACTTAAAAGTCCAAAACTTTCCTCCCCCCTCCCGCATTATTTCGTACCAGCACAGAATGTGCATCGGGTAACGATTATAAGCGGGATTTGCAATACAAATGGACATACAAAATGCTATGCAAATATCTAAAAATAGGTAACTATAAATACTGCAACTACGCAATTGAAAAAATTAGTTTTTGTTTCCATACAGCACAAAGGTAAGAATTTTTAGAAAACTGAATAATTACATTATTCACAGGGAAAAGTCGTGGATATGTTTTCTTGTGATAGTACAAAAAAGCTAGAAATTCCTTGCATACGTACATGGGATAAAACTCCTCAAGCGGTCCACCTAAAAATTTATTTTGTAAGAAATTTGGTGAAAGTGATCTGCTATGTGTAATTATTGGATAGTTACCGAGATATTCGGGCTTAATTTTAAATTTAGAGCTTGATCTTTTTCTTTAAAATTATACCTTTTTTTGTAATGGACCTCGAAAATTACATTAATGAAAAAAAGCAAATAAAATTCACCATAAAATGCAATTAGTTTACGGATTTTTTTTTTAACCTTCCGATTTGATATGATGTCCGATTTCTTGGTCAAAATTTACAAATAAAATTTACCCATTACATGAAAAAAAAATTAGTTTAATTTTATGGTGTGCTTATTTTATTTAAGATAAAAATTCATTTAAGAAATTTTCGAGGTCCATTACAAAAAATTTATCATTTTAAAGGACGATCAAGTTTAAAATTAAATTTAAAAAAATATTAAAAATGTCCAAATTGTTAAAAAAAAATTATAAAATTTTATTTATATTCGAAAAGAACGGAAAAAATACTTTAGAAAAAGGCAACGTCAACTATTTGACTTCTAATTTAAAGAAAAAAGGATTACACAAAAAATATTGCGAATTCAAATCCGTAACTATCCAATAGCAGATCACTTTTACCAAAATTCATTCAAATCGAAGCGATGGAATTTTTAGGTGGTTCATTTGGCGAATTAAGCCCCACAAAAAATTAATGAAAGGATTTATCTCAATTAATTAAATTTGGGGAATGTGGGAGGCTTGGTTAAAAGCAACATTAAAAAAACTCTCCGAATATATTTCTGCAATGAAAACCTTGTCAGCAAAAATTCAAACTCGCCAAAAAACCATTATGACAACCTGATGATGTATTTTTTACACAGATCCAAAAAATCCTCATAAAAATCAGAAGATTGTCTCTTTAAACAGCTTCGAGGCACAACAAGAGGACAGAAGTCCGAGACGAAGACATTTCCATAGAGATTTCTTCTTATTTTTGGGAGCTAATCTTTTTAATTTTGTTTAAAAGTATACCTTCTTCAAAGGTGTAATTCGACGCTACCAAACACAAGTACACGATAGCATCATGGTAGAGATATCCGCTCAGCAGTTAATAATTCTTAGTTCGATTCGCGGTGAAGGCAATAAGGCAAGTGGACATGTGGTGGAGCAAAAAGAACAAAGGTGTAATTACACGTTGGCAAGTTAAGTATACGATGGCATGGTAGTGTAGAGAAATCCGCTAAGCTTTGTTCTGATTTACAGGGCATTTTATGTGACTTTTTGCTCTGTGTAAGGTCTTGCAAAATTAGTGGGGCCTAAGAACAATATTACAACCCTCAGTGTAAAAATTTAAAAATAGATCTAAGTTTTCGTGGATTAAGCCATATAAAAAAACCTAGCAAGTACCACTAAAGCTTTGCCTGGTTAAGTTAAATTAGAATTGTTTGCGATGTATGTGCGTACAAAAGTTAAGTCATAATCTATGTAATCACATACATATGAGCAAATACACAACCATACACAGCATACGAGGGCCGAACAAGAAATGCGGAGTTTCAAATATTTCAGCTTTCAGTGCATAGAAGCTCGGAAGACATACTTCAAAAATTATGTTCTCTAATTAGACTCATTGTGCAGTCTTTTATCGATCGGAAAGATCCTTTCAGTCAATCAAAAAGATTCTTTCAGTAAAAAATAAAAAAATAAATAAAAGAGTCGATGAAGGTTCAGAATACTGCTTATTTTTGGTTTTTATAGGGCTGATACATTAGCGAAAATCTGGAATTAACTGCGTTTTGGGAATTATAAATGCCCAAAAATTAAAAAGATTTTATAAGATATAAGAGCACAAAAAAATTTTCGCTGACAACACTCTTCAGATAAATAATCAAAAACAGCAAGAAACACAACCAAATTTAAGAAATTGAGAGTATCAACCGTTAGATGTCGCCGGTAAATCAACAATTATTGGCGATATCTAGCTTTAAATCGCAAGAAATTGCGGATTGGACGCTAGATGGCGCCGAGATGGTGGAATGTTAATCTTCAATGTTGTGTGTATCAGCGCACTGTTTGGATCTGCTTAAAGAAGTTTAATTGCAGATAATCTCTGTGTGTGTATCCATAGCATTACATAGCGGTGAAAAGTTTGTCTCTATAATAGGCACCATGAAATAATAATGATGAATATCATATCGTTACTTATTGACACACCCTAGTGTACAACATATTTTATAGCTGCTCTTTGCTGTTAGTTTTATGCCATTTTATGGCACTTTTGCATATTGAAATATCATAGAATTTATGCATTACCATTTAGCAAAATAAATTATTAATGCAGCAACGGCCAATATCTGAATGAGCAGAGTAGCTGAGTGGTACAGAGGTTCAGCGTGTGAGTGGACACAGCCTCGCAGATTACCACAAATCCCATAAATCGATTTTCGATTTATATTTTATGTTGCTATGTATTTTGGTTGTGATGCTCATTATTGCTTTTATTGCAAATATCTTTTAGTTTTTTTTTTTAATTAATGACATTAATGTGCGCTTTCGAAGTTTTTCTGTTGAATTTGCTTTCGAGGACTTGTCGGTATTATTATACCTTTCATGAACATTAAATGGCATTATAACTTTGGTCCGATGTTTGTAAGTATGAGAAGAAGAAGAGATGGACCCATCAACAATCTCAGTTCATTTAGCCATGTCCGCCTGTCCATCTGTCTGTTTGAACGCAAACTAGTGCCTCAGTTTTTGAGATATCTGGCTAAAATTTTGTAGGTGGCCACCATTTTGTAATATAGGAATCATTTGTCATTTTATCGATTTTTCACATAGCCCCTATACAATTGATTCCATCCTTTATTTAGTAAAAGCGTCACTCCTTTATAGTGTGTTCATGTTTAAAATAACGTGACTCATACTCATGAAAGGTATAAAGCCTTCGGCACAGCCGTATACAGCCTTTTCCTTACTTGTTTTTTATTAGTAACCGTATCTCAAAGAGCAATTAAGGCTATTTTTTCATCTCTAGTTACTATATAAGTATTTCTAGATTTTGTGCTTGGCTTGACATTAAATATGTAGAGCAAAAGACCCTTTTTCTTTAAGATGATGAAGATTTGCCAATAGCGCCTTAAAAATGTATGAAAAAAATTGTGGTTCGAAACTTGATATGCGTACCCTCTACATCGGCGCGTTTACTAATACTAAGTTAGCAAAAAAAAGTCCATTGAGGCTACGAAAATACACATGATTTGAATATTGTATCCATATATAAAGACCTGTGCAAAAAATCTCAACCTTTGAATTTTTATAAGGACAACAGGATCTTTTATCAACATTACATATGTTGAAAAAAACGTACTCACGAGAAAATTACAAGTAAATCACATTGCAATTTCAAATGTAGATTAGTAATTGCGTAGCCATATGTTTTCTAGCCAAAACAATTTTGTATATCTCGAAATTTTGCAATTACCGTGGACTTTTTGTAGGTCATACACGGCGTATGGGTAACATTTAGTTATTCAATTAAAAAAAGTTCAGATAACTTTTATTCATGTTTTGGTTGATACCTCTGAAACGGCTTGAGATATCGAATAAAACTTACACTATCCTAAGCGTACGGTTCTCGTCATTATCTTTCATTTGATACCCATATTGTAGAATCAATTGCAAGGATATCTCTGAAAAACTGGGCCTAAGATAGTTTAGTAATTTCGTAACAATATGTTTTCTAGCCAAAATAGTGTTGTATATCTTGAAATTTTGCAATTATAGTGCACTTTTTGTAGGTCATACACGGCGTATGGGTAACCTTTAGTTATTCAATTAAGAAATGTTCAGATAACTTTTATTCATGTTTTGGTTGATATCTCTGAAACGGCTTGAGATATCTAAATAAAACTTACACTATGTACGTTTAGAATCTCGGTATTATCTTTAATTTGATACCCTATATTGTTAATTCAATTTCTAGGATATCTCTGAAAAAAACTGGGCCTAAGATAGTTAAAGAAAAAAATAAAAAATATGGTACCACTGGCAGCGAACTTTTGTAATTACAATGCAAATTAAGTAGTATTTGGATATAAATTAAGTGCAGATGACCTAATTTATAACACAAAGAGACATCCATTCATACGCGAAATAAAGCGTTTGTACACATTGTAATTTGGTGTGCTTATTATCTCGCATAATTTTTCGAATAAATACCATGATATTTGCATTCATAAATGTATTTGCAGAAAAGTTTGTATATAGCTACATATGACAGTAGCACAAAGTGCTGAAGTGCATTTCAGTTGGTTCTGCATGAATGAATGGGTAAAATTCAAATTCTGATAATTTCATAATTTTTACGTATGTAGCAGGGTTAGAACTACGAAAGAGAAAAATAGTAATAAAGGACAAAATTTTAAGCAGTAAGAAAAATAGTCCGGGCGAGGTATAAAATGTTGCTGCCACACTTTAACTACCAAAAAAACCTTGAGGACATTAACTTTTTAAAGTTATTAAGAATGGAGAGCTTAAATTTGTGACACCTTCATTTCGCAAAATTTTAGTTATCAAATTTTGGGTTTTCTCGAAATGTTCCTTATCGAACTAAATAGTAGTTAACGAAAAGCGTAGTAAATTTACTACTATAGTAGTAAAACTCTAACATTTTTGCTGATAAGTGTTGTTTTTTCTTTTTGTTGCCAGCTTTGTTTGTTGTCTTTTTCAGTGAGTTCAAAGCGTCTGTGTGGGTAATTATATTTGATGCATAAATTATTGGGTTTATGCAATTAACGATATATCTTTGACATATTGATGAGGCTAAATGCAATTATTTGTGGTAACCGCACATATAGTTATAATATTTTATTGGTTGGAATATTTTATGCAGAAAATTTTTTAATATTTTAGAATTGCAAAATGCACTGAAAAATACTTTCCAAATGAGAACGTCAGAGCAACAACAATCTTAACCACAAAAGTAACAAAAGTAGTTTTAAACCAGGCCATCCCTTCAGTAAAACCTCAAACTAGTCAGAAAAATACTAGTATACTACTAGTCAGGAAATATCCATTCCATATTAGTAAACAACTAGATTTTTCTGGATGAAATCATACCAATTAAAAAATACAAAATTCATTCGTTTCGTTTGTTTCTTTTTTCTCTTGTAATTCACAGATGCTTTTTCGTGATATGGTAAATACAAATATTCGCTGCTTTCTTAAGAATACCATACTAGTCCAGGTTCAATGATTTTTGGTCTAGTATGGGACTAATATATTTCATTCTAATACTATGGGCGGCGGCCGCCGTGGTGTAGCGGTAAGTGTTCGGCCTTCTACACCAAGTCGTGGCGGTTCGATGCCCGGCAAAAGTAACATCAAAAATTATTTAGAAAAAGAGTTTTTCTAAAACGGGGTCGCCCCTCGGCAGTAGTTTGGCGAACTCTCCGGTTGTATTTCTGCCATGAGAAGCTTCTCAGCAAAAAATTCATTTGCTTTGCAAGTGCCGTTCGGAGTCGGAAAAAAACTGTAGGTGCCGCCAACTTGTAGGAAAACTCAAAAAGCAACACACCACAAGTAAGAAAGAGAAGCTCGGCTAAAAATCTCGTTAGAGGTTATGATAATCTGTTGGTATATCGCCGCCATTAGTTTTTTTTTTTTTATGGGGACTAGTTAATTTTATGGAAATTATACTGGTCCTGGTTGAACTAGTATGAGACTGGTATTTTACAACTTCTATAATTCTAGTATATCATGACTATTAGATGACTGGTATGTTCTGGTCGAAATCTGACAATTGATATTTCGTAGGACATCAACACGTAAAAAATACCAGTTGCTTATATGGAAAAAAGACAAAACACTGACTAGTTGGACCCGGTTCACTTACTAGTTGCAAAGTAGTTTTCAACTAGTTGCTTTCGCTGTAGGATACTTACGCAATAGGCACCTAGTGGGACGATTGTCCGAAAATCTGAGCATCAAATTCACAAATAATTAAGTTGGCCTCTCAGACAGTGAAATTGTGGCTGCGGTTGCCATGGCGCCGAGAGTGCTATGTCGTTGGTTACAGTGACTTACCTAGATGACTTTTTGCGATAGGGGGATTACGAAAATTAAAAACTACATAAAATTTACTTTAAGTACCTCTAAAAGCATACATACTGTTGTTTTCATTAAGGCATCGAGACCGGGGAATCCCAAATTGGCCACCCAAACCATTTTATTCACATTTTAGTCATGCCTTCGGGATCACGGAAAATCCTGAGATTTCGGGATTTGAATATATAGAAACCTACGAATAACTGCATGAGCACGTCCAAGAATGTTGTTAAATGTATCAAATGACTCCTTTCGACTTCGATTATAATAGTCCGAAAGCGGAAATTAAAGTTTTTGTTTCAGTGAAAAGTTAGTAGCAACAAAAAAAAATGTTTCAGGGTGCGATCCCAGGATTGGGGCGCGGCTCATGACATTTACATATATGCAGAAAATGTCTGAGTTGCAATATCTCTTTAAATAAATAAAATTTCGAGCCTTCGCTTTCGGACTACCTCTCCCGCTTTTTTTGAAGGGTGTCTGAGACTATAACCTCAAAAAAAAAAAAAAAAAAAAAAAACATTGGCGCCCCAAGTTCGGCCCGTTGTTGAATTCTAAACTCGGATTCGAATTCAGCAGTCGATTTCCCTCAAAAATATGTACATATTTACATTTCAGTTCTGTGCGAACTGTGTTAGTCTTCGACGCAGAAAACTCAACTGTGTTAGTCTTCGTTGGGAGCGACGATATGTAGTCCAAAAAAGTTTAAAATTTAGGCTCAAATTTTTAACCGTGTAAACTAATGCCTTCTGTAGGAACAGGAAACGGCAATACTTATGGACTCCCCTAAACTTTCGGGGAATACTTTCTCCATTACAAATAACGACAAGCCAACACTTCCAATAGCTAATAGTATAACGTCGCTGTTTATGCCTAACAACGTAACGGACAAATGCAAAACCACGTAAGGGACATTTTGGTCAAACATGAGATTTGCTTATCAGGGCCTCTGGGTACCCGGATCCATTCATTTGTAAGAAAAAATAAAGGGTTGGTACAATAGAATGTCAAAAAACCGCATTTGAATTTCACCCACCACATAGTGGATAGTACTAAAGTTAAACACTTTTTGGTCTCTCCTGTAAAATTTGAGTGAAAGTTTATACGTGGTTTTGCATTTGTCCGCTAGGTTGTTTTGCATAAACACCGACGATAAACAGCTAGTTATTCTATCTTTTGAGCTCTCCGAAGTCTTATCGCAAACAACTGCGATAGCGTAAATTTGTCTAATTAGAAATTGATGTTCAAACTCATCAAGTTTTTTTACATTTTCTTATCACTCAGCACCATGAACAATGTCTCACTGCATTGTCAAGTTCATATGTACAAATGGAGCCACATATCTTCCGTAATGATCACTTTAAGTGACGTGAGTCAATATCTAAGTAATGTTTTAGAAACTCGCGGAATTTTGTTTGCGTTCAATTTTTGCAATGTTCCAAATACGCAAACTGTTAATTGTGGCAATTGTTATAGTATATCGCGTATTTACGGAAACTCAAGCAGCGAGTATAACTAAGGATACAGCCGTTGGACCACGCATTGTAGGTGGCGCCCCTGCACGCAGCATCAGTATACCATACATAGTGTCATTGATTTATTTCTATTACCACCACTGTGGCGGCTCGATTATCAACGAACGCACCGTACTTACCGCAGCTCATTGTCTACAAAATGCCAAGGCACAATATTTCAAAGTTCATGCTGGCACCAAAACTTTATCATCGCGCGAAGGTATTATGGTTGACGTATCGGCTATACATTATCATATTAATTTCAATTATAAAACCATGGACTTTGATATTGGCTTAGTGCGTTTGGCTAGACAACTCACCTATAGCCCTTACATACAGCCAATTGGTTTGCCTACACTTTACGAAGAGCCTGTGCCGGATGGCGCCACGGCAATGATATCGGGATGGGGATTCACCAAACCTCGAGGCAGTATTTCAGCCTATTTGCGTTATGCCAATGTACCAATCGTCAATCAAAACTTATGTGACTTGCAACATCATGGTATAACGGATCGTATGATATGTGCTGGTTATGAGAATGGTGGCACAGATGCATGTCAGAGTGACTCAGGCGGTCCATTGGCGTATGATGGAAAACTTGTGGGTATTGTGTCGTGGGGTGTTAGTTGTGCGCTTCCGAATAAGCCAGGCGTTTACACGCGCGTTTCGGAACTACTACCTTGGGTGCAAATGACTTTGGCAAACAACTATGCAGACAGTATACCGGGTGGATTTTTTGGCATAATTTAATTTGAGATTAAAAAAATAATAATAAAAAATTGTTTGTGCAGACTAAACTGTTGCGTGGTTTAACAAAACTTTATTTTAATTAAACGTGATTTTTCTTACGATAGTGTTCCCTGCAAAAATCGGGAGTACTCTATTACCTATCCAAAAAGTACTCCAATTGGAGCATCAGAGTACTCCAAATGTAATCCTTTTTCATATAAAAATTGTGCTCCAATTAACATTGCGATGTCCTAGGACTGGACCACCTACTCCAACCTTCGCTTTGTTCCTGCTACTCCATGGAGTACCTACTGTCAGAGTATTTTGCAATGTACTCCAATGCTGTTAGTTCCTGGAGTATATACTGTCAGTCCGATAGTGTCGTGATTTTCGTCGATAAGACACGAGCAATGATCGACTTTCAAAAAGCTGAAGGTGGTCCGATGATGTATACAAAGGACTACTATCGGAGTACTCCAATATCAAAAAATGGAACACATAATCCAACGATTTTTGCAGGGTTGTAGTGAAGGCAGCATAAAGTCATACTAAGAGAAAGGCAACGTGAGATGCCTAGGCGAAGGTGTGCGGGCCTTGAAAAGCTGGCTAGATATAAAACCTAAAAATGTTTTAATGACTGCATGAATTCCTGGAATCGAGAACCCGTCATTGAGAGTATGCCCGCCGATTTCACTGCTACTGAA